>OX451739.1:447536815-448736815 GCA_948472305.1 Vicia faba | reverse complement strand
CATGTCTGAACCATCACCAAAACGTCATTCTAGACTCAATTGGAGTTCAAACGCACAACTAACTGAGCTTAGGATTGAAGAACATCATGAAGAACAGGTGGGTACAAATACACTTTGAGCCTTTATCCTTTGTTTCTTAAACCGTGAACCAAGCCACGTTATAACCCTTCAAAAGTCCTAATTGAAGCATGGGTTAGTTCGAAAGCATACTGTTACAAAAGGTATCCTGACTCCTGTAAGGCTTTGCTCTAAATCTTGTGATTGAATTTTCTTACAAAATTCCTTAACTTACAAAAACACATTTTTCAAAACTTCAAGACAAGCATAAACTTTGCATTATTTGAATATCGCTGTTTGCATATGGCTATTTGCTTGATAGTAGAGAAATTCACACAAAGAATATCCAGTGAACGAAAGCTCTCTCAGTGAACAAAATCACTTCGAGTGAGATGACACTTATAATGATAAATATCCTATCAATAAGGGGGCCTGACATGTCACTATCCAGCACACTTGGGGCAGTCCAGTCAAGATTTCAGGAAATCTCTCAAGAATTGCGGAGTAACCAGGGGCAAGTCACCTCTCCAAACAGACTGACGGCATGGTTTATTTCCCCAACAACACCAGGATTCCCCAGCTTGAGTTTGCCTCTCCGACTACTAAAAATCAAAGGACCACAACTCCTCTTCCCCAGTAGACTATTCTACAATCCCCGGGAAGTTACTGTGAAACCTGGACTCGACCAGATATCAGCTCAACTTCAATTCCCCAGTAAGAGCAACAGACAATCGAGACTCCTGAACTCTTTCCCCAAGCAGGAATAAACATACTCCCCATAGATTTTTCAATATTTCCCAGCGGAGTTCTCCTCAAACAACAAAACAGGAATCCCCGGTGGAAACATTCTAAGCAAAGTTTGAAGACACACATACTCTTCAACAGCAGTCCAGGATTTAACAAACTCCCCGACATTTGTCAAGGATTTATTTTCCCAGACAAAAATACATTCATAAACATTTCACATTTCATACCTCCTATTTACATACATGATAAAGTGCATACGACACAATATCATTTATTTTTGAAACATCATGACATCATGCATTTCATACATCATGACCTTGCATACAACTAACGTTTTACCTTTTTCAGAAAAAAAAGGTCAATCAACAGATGGCTACCAACAACCTTTTCAAGTTCCAGATTAATACCTATAGCAAGCCAGGAAAACTATCTGTGGACGACTGATTATAGATTAATACTTGTAACAAGCCAAGAAAACTATCTACATAAAGAGATTGAAGATTAATACATGTAGCAAGCCAGGAAAACTATCTTTCTTTCTCAGGTCATAGATTAATACCTGAAACCAGACAGGATAACTATCCCGTCGACCAACCTTTTCAAGTTCCAGATTAATACCTGTAGCTAGCCAGGAAAACTATTTGTGGACGACTGATTGTATATTAATACCTGTAACAAGCCAGGAAAACTATCTACATGAAGAGATTGAAGATTAATACCTGTAGGAAGCTAGGAAAACTATCTTTATTTCTCAGGTCAGAGATTAATACCTGAAACCAGACAGGACAATTATCCCGTCGACCAACCTTTTCAAGTTCCAGATTAATACCTATAGCAAGCCAGGAAAACTATTTGTGGACGACTGATTATAGATTAATACCTGTAACAAGCCAGGAAAACTATCTACATGAAGAGATTGAAGATTAATACCTGTAGCAAGCCAGGAAAACTATCTTTCTTTCTCAGGTCAGAGATTAATACCTGAAACCAGACAGGACAACTACATCAAGTTTGCCAAAAACAATAACGGGCTTGGGGGTGTGATCTGGAATCCAGGATGGCCGGAGTAATCTGGGTGCTAAGGCCCAGCTCAAAAGATCCAAACAAAGTTTTTTGTGTGCAAGCATCAATTACCAAAAACCAACGAATGGGCTTATGGAAGCAAGAATCGGTCCAAGGTTCACAAAATAATTAAGTCCAAATCACCAACACCCCATGCCAATTCTGATTCCCTTAATCAAACTTTCAAATCAATTAACACTTAATCAAAATTAAACGAACAAAAGGATAAACAAAATGCAGAATTCAAGTGTTTAGGGTTAAGAAGTTGTGTGACTCTTGGAGTCTTTATCGCGAATCCTTCCCCGTTTCTGCAAATAGAGGAACTTTGGAGCTTCTTCTTCAACGATGCACCACGACGGTGTGATTTGTTTCCCCTCTCCTCCGTCGAATATTCCGTAATGTGCCATCACGTTTCTCCATCAGCGGCCTCCTTCTATCCCCAATTCTGACCGATAATCCATAATTCCTCTCTAAATCGAAACCCTTGGACGTCCTAAGGTTTCAACTAAACAATGCCGACACCTCAACTCGAGCTAAAACTGGATGCCCCAGAATAGGGGATACATCTAGCATGTGTATTGCAATTGGAAGAGATGTTTGTCGGAAGAGGACCCCAAAGATCAGAGCTTTACCAATTGAACCTAAAAAATCAAACCTCAAAAATCGTATTTCATCAAAACATGTTGAAATAGGAAGTTTGTTCCATATAAAAACTCAAAAGTCAAATTTACTATGGAAAAGCCAAATTTCTAAATACTTGGGATTTTTCTAAGTATTTAAGAAATTAAATGACACTTCAGAACTTCTGAACCAACCTCCAGGCAGGAGCAGTCAGAAGTTGAAAGCTTAGCTCAGCACATAACCTTCAGTCAGAAGTTGCAAACTTAGCTCAGCACATAACCTTCAGTCAGAAGTTGCAAGCTTAGCTCAGCATATAACCTTCAGTTTGAATGTGGCTCTTCAGCAGCTATGCAAGCTCAGTCAGAATTTTCTAAGGTAAGAACAGAAGATTATAAAACGTGACGGAAAAATCTGAATGCTCTTTCAGAACATGCTGGAAAGCCTAATGATCCCTCAAAACCTGCTAAGGCAGCAGGATACCAAGATCAGAACTTGGTGTTGTACCCCAAAATTTGCCCTCTCATTTGTCAAGTATTTGCTCACAAGATATTCTACGACGTCAAGTTTGCAGCACTGATACATCAATTTAGGCTTGAAATTGGCACAAGGGCAAAATGGTCAATTGCATACTGGAAAGTCAAACTTTGACTTTTTGGTCAACATTAAGTTTCAAATATCACAATTCATCAAGACATTCAAAAATATCAAGCTTGATCGTCAAGAAGTTAAGAAAGTCAAAATTCAACTTGAAAAGTCAAGATTTCCAAGACTTAGAAATTTTCTAAGTGTTTTTATACATGATAATTTCATCACTTCATGCCATTCTTTCACCAAGATGCAAGACGGTTCAAGGGAAACTTTCAACATAAAAGTTGTAGATTTCCATGATATCTACAATATTGCTTTACACAACTTCTCCTAAATATGCTTGGATCTCAAGTTATAAATTCATGAAATCATGACATTTTCATTTAACACTTAGAGAAATTTTCAACAGATTTTGTGCAAGATTTTATCCCAACTTCTTGGCATTTTTTCATATAGTTCCTAGATGATTTTGTCAAAATGGCCAACATGAAAGTTATAGAGGGTGTTTCAAGCTTTCCAAAACATCCAAGAGCATGAATTTATCATATTCGGGCTAGAAGATACAAGGATCTGAAGTTGGGCATCCATTATTGAATTGTAAGCCATTTTGGTTGAAGAACACATAATCCAATTGGCATGATGTGCTGCATAATCTTACTTTGCAGGCCTTGTGACTTGCAAATATTTATATAATTTAATGTTTACACAAGAGCTTGAGCTATTACCCAAGTGTTTGAGCCATTGTCCAAAAGATCTTTCCATTTATGGCATAAAGGCACCATTGCTATTCTTGAAAAGCAAGCTTTTTGTACAAAGTTTGTCTTGAGCCCATACGTTGCTTGATTCTGATTTCACTCCACCATAAAACATGGAAATCAACCCCTCTAAACCCGCAACTTTGGTACTTCATCTTGGGACCATGGAGTACTTGACATAGTTTGATACTTACATCCTAACCAAACCATAACATGCTGTCTTGCAAACTTAGTCAACTCATATGCACAAACCTCTTGCCTATAAATAGAAGAAGCATTTGCAAGAGAAGGAGGTTGGAAAAAGGTTAGAACAAGTTAGACAAAAGAGAAAGAAAACCAGAAGTCTTGTTGTAAACTAACCATCAAAAGTCATAACAGTCTAAAAAACTTCCACTCTTGAGTTTTAAAGTCCAAACCTTTGAACCTCTCATACCCTTGCAAATTCTGTTCAACCATCTAAACACTCCACATACATCATATAGAAATTGTTCAAACACAAGAAAAACTTCTCTAACATCACTATCATCACTTCCCAAGTTCAACAACAACCCATACAGCAACTGAAACTCAAAGCACAAATTTCAGTTTCAAGGTAAGTTTTCTTGGCTTGAAACTCTTCATTTCAATCATCACCATTTGGTTCATTTTTGAGGCTAAAATGCAGTAACCTTTGAAGAAAAGGTTGGTAAAAAATCATGAACAATAGCCAAGATTGAGTGAGACGTTTTCCATGAAATAGTATCATGAACAGGCAAGTGTAAGGCAGCTGTTTTTCAAAATCATACATCGTGCAATCAATTGCACAACCATGCAAATCGATTGCACGGGGTTCCAGTAGCCAAAATTCCAAAAGTTTTGAGTGTGCAATCGATTGCACAACCATGCAAATCGATTGCACGGGGTTCCAGTAGCCAAATTTCCAAATTTTTTAACTATGCAATCGATTTCACAACCAAGCAAATTGATTGCACTGGAAGTCAGTAGCCAATGTTTTGAAAAACTGAAGCGTGCAATCGATTGCACTAACATGCAAATCGATTGCACACAAATAAAAATTGTTTTTTTCTTTGAAAGAACTTGAATAAAGGTTTGGACAATATAAAAATGTTTCTTTTGGTCATTGAGCATCTATATCTTAATTTCAAGGTACATATTATCATTATACCTTGAAATTTGCTAAGGACTTGAACCAAAGACTTAATCCCAAGAGGCTTTTAGCTTGATCAATAATTTTTGCTTTATTTATAAATCATGATTTGTCTTCATCAAAACAAGAGTTCATTCGAGAAGCTTGAGTTTACGGCATGTGTTGACACATAATGATCCAAAATGTTTTCTTTTCCTTTCATTACTTTTATGTGCTTCATATATTTTCTTCATGGCTATTCAATATGGTTGTAATAGATAATTAGGACTTTAATTTCTTTCAATCCCCATTTGTAAACTTGTACACCCCATCCCCAAATGGTTGTAATAGCGTTGGATATTTACTTTCCACAAATTTATCGCTTTATATATAACATGTTAATAATTAGGGTTTGTATGGCAAGATAAAACCAATCAAATAGAAAACCCTAATTCAAGACAAAATCAAGCATGAAAATGACACACTTGCACACAAACACCCCCTAGGGTTACTCCACTTTGTTGCCTATCGGAAAATAGTCATGTCCCTTGAACATGGGCGTTTTAGCAAAAGAGCCTCGATAAAAGATCGTAGTCCCCCGATGACCCTCGATGTTGCCTTTGATAAACGATCTAGTCCCTAAAACTACATTGCTAAAATGTTCCATGGGTTACCTTCTATGACTATACAAAAACGTCCTGCGCCCGTCCCTTCACATCCAACGATGGGACTTCTTACCAAATCAATGGTAAGATAGTAACATCTAAAGGAGGAGGAAAAGAACATCTAAGACCTTTTGAGTAGGTAGGTTCGCTCTTAGTTACTCGCTTGCTCACAACAAAAACATTTTTACACTAACACTCTCATTTGAAACATTTTCAAAAGGCAACACTTTGTATGCATTCTTATAGAGACAAGAATAATCACAAAGACACCTTTTCAAAATCACTTTCAAAAACACATCTCACAAACACCTCTTTGAAATATTTTAGAAACAAACACTTTGTATGCGTTCTTATAGAGACGAGAACCATTACGAAGTTCCATTTTCAAAAATACTTTCAAAAACCACACACAAAGCACAATTTCAAACAAAAGCAAGTGATCTAGCAAGTAACTAAGAGCCCATGGAAAACCATGGATGAAAAGGGTGCTAGTACCTTCCCTTTTCATAATCTACCCTCGAACTCAAGAAATAATCTCAAAGGTCTTTCCTGTGCTTTTTTACCTTTCCTTTTTGATAAAAGAAAAGTCGTTGGCGACTCTTGCTAAACGCAACATTTGAGATAAAACGCAAAACCCTCAAGTTAGTTCTCCCACCCTATCACACTTGGGTACTTTGTTCTAGACTACGTTGAAATGGAACTTATGGCCTAGATTTAGGCAATGATGCAAAATCCCCCATTGCAGGATTTCTGATTTTGACAAATCTCATCACCATTTAATGCTCATTAATGCTCACAACCACTTTTGAGTCTTTGTCCAAAGGGTCTCTCCACGTGTAGCATATAAGTGCCGTTGTATAGATCTAGGTATGGGTCCATGCGTCACTTTTCGCTTATGGGTGTCACTTTTCCTTAATCCTTGCTTACTATTCCAGCCTAGGCTAAAAGCTGTCAATCATCACAACCTTTTTTGAACTTTCTTCAAGAGTAAGTCATCATCTAGTGCATGATATTGGCGCCACTTAACATTTTAAAAAACCCACAAAGCTTTGCCTATAAATAGAACACCATTGGCCATTGAGAAGGGGGCCGTCCAGAAAAATTGCTGAAAAGAGACAGAAAGTTTGAGCAAGAAAACATCTTAAATCTCTGCCAAAATTCATAGTGTTTCAAGAACTCTAAACACAACACACAAGAAACCATTAACTTTGAATCTCCTGCTTTCAAACTCCATTTGTTCTCAAAATATTTCTTGACTAAAAACCACCCATACAGTTTCTGACCCACACGTTGGAAATTGCCATAACTTCCGTATCCATACTACTATATACCCTCCATCCATCCATTCAAAGAAGTTGTTCAGAACGTCATCGAAGTTGAGTCTAACTCCAGTTCACAGAACTTCTTCCAGCTGCAAGGTAAGCATCTGCTGACTCTCACCACCTTGTTGAAGCATTACCAGATTTGCATGCTCAAAAAACACAATGTAGATATCATGCTTATGATGTTGTACATGTTCTGAGATTTTCACGCATCTGTATGCTTAAGTAGAGAATAAATCAGTTCAGAACTTTCCTGAAGAAACTGAAACCCATAGTTAGGATTAGCAAAGGCATGCTTGCCTCTGATTTATGGTTCTAATTCTCCTTATTTCTGAAGCACTATAACACTTGCTGAAACCGTCCTAGGCATGTCTTCTGTTTTATGGAGAAATAACCAAATTGCAGATGTTCTAACTAGCATAGAGGGAGACCAAGTTCTGACAGTGGCGCCAACGCTTCTGGGGCCTATTTTATTATCAGTAATATTAGAACTTCTGAAAACTACTGTGTTCCCAGCAGGGTTAGAACCTCTGACCTCATACATTTTCACTAACAGGTTTCTGTTTTGCAGCGTGCCAGGGTCAGAACCTCTGACCTATACATTTTCACTAACAGGTTTCTGTTTTGCAGCGTGCCAGGGTCAGAACCTCTGACCTATACATTTTCACTAACAGGTTTCTGTTTTGCAGCGTGCCAGAGTCAAAACCTCTGACCTATACATTTTCACTAACATGTTTCTGTTCTGCAGCAGGCCAGAGTCAAAACCTCTGACTTCCTTTCAGCAGCACGCTGATCCTTTTATTTTCTCTTTCTTTCTTCCCCTTGTTATTTTCTTTATTTTTCTTGCTGGCACCCCCTATTCATAAATTTGTACCCCCACCCCCTAAATATTGTAATAGCGTAGGACTTTACATTTCCGCAATTTATCGCTTTCAAGTGTAAATGCTAGTGATTAGGATATGTATGGCAAGATAAAATCAATGAAATAGGATACTATAATTCAAGATAAAATCATGCATGCAATCCAACACACATGTACACAAAAACCCTTAGGGTTTCTCCACTTGGTTGCCTTATACAAAAATAGCCATATTACGCATGCGAAGTATCTTGGTAAAACAAACAAAATCAAAAGATCATAGTCCTTCGATGACGCTATTCTAAGTTTCCTTATAAAATGATCTTAGTCCCTCGAAATGCTAAGATACTTTGCAACATTGCTAATCATGGTTATACGATGACCCTCGCCTGTCCCGTTTACATCCAAAGATAGGGTTGCTTACCAAATCAATGGTAAGACAACAATGTCAAAGGAATAGAAAATGCATAAGAAAGACATTTGAGTAGGTAGATTGCTTCTAGTTACTTTCTCTATTTCCAAACAACTAATCCTTGCTACTTTCAAAACAAACACATACATTTCCAAAACGTTTTACAAACTTGAAAACATTTTCAAAAAGACAAACATCTTTGTATACATTCTTACGAACGAGAATCATTACAAAGATTGCCTAAACAATGGCCTCTTTTACAAAATACTTTCAAAACCACACCAAACACATTTTCAAACAACAAAAGCAAGTGATCTAGCAAGTAACTAAGAGCCCATGGAAAACCATGGATGAAAAGGGTGCTAATATCTTCCCTTTTCATAATCTACCCCCCGAACTCAAGAAAACATCTCAAAGGTCTTTCCTGTGCTTTTTCACCTTTCCTTTTGGATAAAAGAAAAGTCGGTGGCAACTCTTGCTAAACCGCAACATTTGCGATAAAACGCAAACCCTCAAGTCAGTTCTCCCACCGTATCATAGCTGCTAGATAAAAAAATATAACGTAAAGGCCCAAAATTAGACAATCAGCGCAAGCCCAAATAAGCATAAATAACAAGTGTGCAAATTAACCAGGAATTACGCTTGTGTATCAATCTCAAAAACTAAACAAAATCAAATCTCCAAAATATTCAATCTATACAATAAACCAAATTCCAGCATAGTTCAAAAATCAAAATTAATTAAAAATCAGAATCAAATCCAATCAAATATGGAATTATACAACAAATTGAATCAATTTACATCAATTAACAATAACACTGAATCCCTAAATTGTCTCTAATTCCTAAATATGCGATAATCAAATTCTACAGTAAATTCTAGAAACCCTAAAAACTAAAAACATATATATACAAAGAATAGAAAAGAGAGAGGGAGGAAGGAAAAAGGGAGAAAAGCATAATCGCGAGGGAAAATACAGAAGACAGAAGAGAAAGATATACAGAGACAGTGCTCAGTTGTTGTCGAAGAAGAGCAAGCGGCGATTGGGGTTTCGATATCCGAAACCCTAATCGCCATCCCCGCTGTTGATAGACGTCTTCAACGATTGTCATCACCATCTTCACACCATCACCACCCTCTTCAACCTCTCGTCATCACCTCGTTTCTCCGACCTCATTCCACCGTCTCCTGCCAAATACACGAAGAAGAGGAAGAATTAGCGAACCCGTCACTTGAAGAATACGGGAGTTAGAATCGAAAGGGGTAATTCAATTTCCTTATTTTTGTTGTTTGTTTTGACCTTGACTAAGGGTTTTAGGGGTAATCAGATAGCGCTGCTGCCAGTGGTGGTGTGGAAGTAGGATTGGAGAAGGATGAAGGGTTTGCATCGCGAGAGAGAGTAAATGATATTTACTGTAACTGAAAAAATGAAAATGACTTGTACAAAAATTAAAAACAAAAGTTATATTCCATTAAGATCTCATAGATGCGTGTGCACCATTAGTTATCATACTCCCTCATTTTTGTCCATTTGATCCTCATCAGACGGCCATTAGGCCAAGTCTTACGGTAAAAGTCGTGCACCCTTACCCATACGATCGTGCAGATCCTTTGCAATGGTTAGTGGGCTAAGCCCAGTTACTTCTTACACCCCTTCTGCCAATAGTTGCTAAACGCGAAGCAGTTCCATCACCCCCTGCATGTCTACATATTTGGGCCAACTTGGGCCTAACTTTCAACACCCCCTATTTTTACTCATCAACATAAATTACACCCCCTGATTTAATTAAATGATTTTCATTATTTTTTTAATTATATTTTCTTTATCTATTTTTAAATATTATATTTTATTATTATTATTATTATAATTATTTATTTCTTTTTCTTTATAATAATAATAATAATTATTAATATTAATTTTTATATATTATTATTTATTAGCATGTAAATAAATCATTTTTATTCAAAACTCGTGCATATTTTTTTCTATATTATTTTGCATTAAAATATTTTTTAATCATGCATTAATCAAGATCTTCGCAATTAACACAATAAAAAAATACTAACCAATCTCGAACTTTTTTTCGCAATAAACTAAGCTAATCAACTGTTTTTTGCAAAAGGGTTTCAAACAGATTTTGACTTACCACACATTTAGTCAAAATCTCCGCAATCACTATTCCCGACCAAAGTGCGAGGTGATTCAAAATATGTTTGCAACCCCTAAAAAACACCAACCCCATACAAACTATGAATTGGGACTCTGATTCCTCATAAGATGATACGTAGGCATACGATCGAAAATCGTAGCGAGTTCCCCTATAAATTTTTTTTAACCCTTTCCTCCTAATTAAAATTTAAAACCCTGTTTAACCCGAAACCTAAACCTAAAACCTAGTATCCTTGTGAAAAAGGTAGATGAAAGGTGCCTAACACCTTCCTTTCGTCTAATGGAGTTCGAAACCTAGAATCTCTGTCTGCGAATTAGGGCTTTCTGTTAGATTCCCTTCCCTAAGATAAAAACTAATAGTGGCGACTCTTAATTTAAAAACTAGTCGCTACACAAATGTCAACCACTCTACATAGCTTGTACCATGCATTGTGATTTTGGTCTTCCACTTTACTTCCAAACAAAGCAACCTAGCCATAACCCTACAACTCATAAATCTCTTGTGCAATTAATCTCTAACCTTTTCCATACATATACACAAGTCCATTTAACATAGGACACAAGTTGACAATCTCTAAAACACCCTCAAGCATTCACAAGTCAGAACTGGCCAAAAGCTCCATTTTTTGAGCTTCAAACTTGAAACTGAAAATCCACTCGTGCGTATTGACTTTTAACCAGCCAAACACTTTACATACTTCATATACAAGTGATCAAAGCCTTGTTTCCTGACTGTAACCACTCAATCATCATCCACTATTTTCAAAATTGAAGCTTACGACTTGACTTGAGTTGGGAGTTTCAGCCATCCTAAAAGCAAATTAGGAGTTGAAACACACTCAAGGAGATCCAAGCAAGCTAAAGAGATCATCGGGCCATCTCAAAAGTTGCTCAAACTCCATACACGAATCCAACTACAAGAGGTAAGTTTTCAAACTTCAATATCTTGATACAAGCATCTTTTGTGCATACATTCTGAAGTAAAAATATAGATATCATTGCTCTAAAGCTAACCATGTCCATAGTTTTCATTTATGTTGCATGAGCTTAGAGAATTTTGAGTTTGAAATTTCTGGAAAAATTAGGGTTCAGATTAGGGCCAGCAAAATTCATACTTATCTTTGACTTATAGTTTTAATGAGTTACATTTCTGAAATCGCGATGAAATTTGCCATAACTTCCATGTTTACATTTTTCATTTTTGTTGAGAAATGAATGAGATACAGAGAATCAGGCTGAGCGCGAGGTTGAAGATGAAGTTGCCTTCAGGAAGCATTTTGTAATATAATAACATGGTTTGACATAAGTACACGGATGTATAGCCACCCCATTGGTAAGGCAGCTCGCGTATATTGCAGAGGGCGTGGGTTCGAGCCCCAACGCTTCCATTTTTCATATTTTTCTAACATTTTATTATATTTTTGTTTCCAGCTAGCGCGCTTGGGCCTAGAGTCTTTGGGCCTGGGATTTTTTAGTGACTTTACACCCCCTATTCACTTAGATCATCAGGGCCATTCTATTTTTTTTTATTTTTATTATTTTAACATCATTATTTTCTTTTTAATCATTTTATTTTCATCAATATAAAATCATAAAAAATATAGACTTAGGTTTTCTTAAGTTAATATAATTTTTGACATAAAAATTAACTTATTTAAATCATCCTTTATTTATTTTTATTAATTAACTTGTAAATTAATTAAAAGTTAGATTTGAGTATTTCTCTTACATCATAAAAATATTCTTTTTAAACAAAACAAAAAAACAAAATATTTTCTTAATTATTTAATTAGACTATGATTTATTTTATTTCATTTCTTGATAAAATTTCCCTTTAGAACTTAGGTTTCTTTTAATTAATTAATCTTTTATGCTAGTTTAATTAATATAAAATCCTTTTCATAAAAACCCTAAAAAAGATTTCTTTTCTAATTAACTTAATTGAATTTACTTATTTTTTTATTAAATCATTTTCTTTTGATTAATTAGGTTAGATCTAAACCTTTTTCTTTAACGAGAACCAAAACAAAATTCATTTCTTTTTTCCATTTTGCCTTGTACATTATATTCATTTCTTGTATAATATAATTCAATTTGGTTGTAATAGATAATTAGTACCTTAATTTCTTGTAATCCTCATTTGTAAATTTGTACTCCCCCCATCCCCAAATGATGTAATAGCATAAAACATTTACTTTTCACATTTTATCACTTTATACAAATGTTAGTAATTGGGAGTTATATGGAAAGATGAAATCAACTTAGAAAACCCTAATTCAAGATTAAACCAAGCATGAAATACAATACACTTGCACACTTTGCATCTCTAGGGTTTACTACACTTTGTTGCCTTAAAAATGGTCATGATATGCATGCGAGACATCTTAGCAAAAACAATAAAAAATACAAGATCATAGTCCCTCGATGACGCTTCGAATGTTGCCTTCGAAATGATCTTAGACCCTTAAGAAAAATGCTAAGGTATCTCACAATATTGCATTTTATGATTATACGATGACCCACGTCCATCTCTTTACATCCAAAGATAAGGTTATTTACCAATCAATGGTGAGATAACAATGTCAAAGGAAGAGAGAAATGAACAAAAGACTTTTGAGTAGGTAGAACGTTCTTAGTTGCTTGCTCACAATCCATCTTCAAAAACAAACATTTTTTCAAAACATCAAAACACTTTCAAAAACATGAAATATTTTCAAAATTCCAACACTTTGTATGCATTCTTATAGAGATGGGAATCATTACAAAGTTTGCCTAAACGAATGCGCTTTTCAAAAATACTTTCAAAACCCACCACAAACACATTTCAAACAAAGCAATTTAAAAAGTGAGCTAGCAAGCAACTAAGAGCCCATAGATGACTATGGATGAAAAGGGTGCTAACACATTCCCTTTTCATAACCTACCCCCCGAACTCAAGAAAATATCTCAAAGGTCTTTCCTGTTCTTTTCACCCTTTCCTTATTGGATAAAAGAAAAGTCAGTGGCGACTCTTGCTATCCTCAACAATTGCGACAAAACGCAAAACACCCAAGTCAGTTCTTCCACCGTATTATAGAACTGGCAAATTTTATGGGGACTTAACTTAAACGCGGGGTTACCTTAGAGACTAGATCACCTTTAAATGCTTTCATTATTTGAATTGTTTGCTTTACATTTTGGATCCTTGTTTGGGTTTTGTATTGATCCTCTACCCGAATCGGGGGACATTATTAGGTAAATAGTAATAGATCGTAGAGACTGTATGGGGTATACCAGCATGGTTGAAGCGATGTCTATGTTAGTGTGACATATTTGTTGGTACCGATAACCCTTGAGTCTAGTCAAGGATAATACGGGGCCGCTGTGTGGTGTCATGAAGCACTAACTGACCTTAGAACCTTTAATTGAATAACATGGACATTAGGAAATAGTGAGATAGTCGGCTTTGGTGCAGTCTGATATTGGTTAATACTCAATGTTACGCTCATTGAGATCAGGCTTTCGGGATATTTCAGTCGCCAATAAAGAGGTTTGCGCTGAAACAATGCCTGATGAAGAAAGATCAGTGATATTGAGATTCCATAGAACCCAATTACTTTCTAGGACAGGTTGAACCAACTAAACTTCAAGAGGATACTTACCAATGAAACCTCATGCAAGCCTAAACCTAAGGACTTGTTTTCTTTGTGTGTATATGTTTACTTGTACATAACATCATGACATCATACCATGGAATTTTGCACTAACCATTTCAAGGACCTAGATATTTATCTTTGTTTTGTTTTGTAGGACATGGCTTCCACTCGCAGGAATACTATCCAAATAAACCTCGTAAGAGTGCCTCCTCAACTCAAAGAGTTAGCGTTAAGGGTTCCTGAGAATTCTCTGTTCACCAAGAGACATGGCCGACTTCTCAATCTGGTTACCTCAAGCCTTGATGAAGACATGATGAAGGTGCTATTTCAGTTCTTTGACCCTTTACACTTTTGCTTTACCTTTCCTGATTACCAACTTGTGCCTACTATGGAAGAATTATCTCAACTCTTGGGAATTCTTATTCTTGATCAACTACCCTTCAACGGTATTTAAAGAGACCCAAGACCTGAGGAGATTGCTCGAGCTCTACATTTGCAACGATCCTACATTGTGGCAAATTAGGAAACAAGAAGTAGTGTCAAATGGTTTCTAGCCAAGTTTTTGTTGGAGAAGGCTCAAGATTTTTGGGATACTTTGGAACTACAAGCCTTTGAAGTAGTGTTGGCTCTTCTCATCTATGGGATGGTGTTGTTTCCCAATCCTGACCAACTCATAAATGTGAACACATTCAAAAAAATTCTATCTTGTAACCCGATGCCTACCTTGCTTGGAGATATCCTGCATTCTCTTCACACTCGCACCATGAAGAGAAGAGGAGTTCTTATGTGTTGCACTCCTTTGTTGGATAAGTGGTTTATTTCGCACTTACATCAATCTGTTTTGAAGAATGAACAAGGCATAAGATGGTCTAAAAGGTTGATGTTACTTACGCATTCGGATATTCATTAGTGTTCTCGATCTTTGGAGGACATTATCATCATCGACCATTGCGGGGGATTCCATAATGTCCCTCTCCTTGGCATTAGGGTAGGCATCACTTATAACCCTTGCTTGGCTTTGCAACAGTTTGGATATGCTAGGAGGGATGGTCCTCATGATGCACTTGTCCAAGGAATTGCATTTGACTATGAGAGCAATGTCCAAGGTTACCGTCAAAGATTCATATGAGCTTGCGGCATGGTAAACAAAATTGATAGCAAGACTTTGGGGCATAAAAACTCCATTCCTTTGAAGCCTTATCTCAAGTGGGTGCGAGCTCGCGCTCAAAACCTCATGATGTCTTATGAAGCCATCCTACCTATCATCATGGAGCCTGTTACCGAGGGAGATGTTCCTTACACTATTCTCTATCCTAACATGCCAACTACTCTCGAGGAGTTGCAAAGATCTTGGATCCAACTCAAAGAGGAGCGAGACACCTTTGAAACCCATTTCTATGCAAGTGAAAAGAAGGTTTTTGGAGCTTACAAGACAGCTTCATGAAGAGTGAAGTTTGAACGCCTACATTGCACCAAAGAGGATGCGCTCATGGGAAGCCTGATTCTTTTTTGTTGTTTTAGGAGTTTATTTTGTATTTTCTTCCTTCATTGTAAGCCCAAGATGCATATTGTAATCAATCTGAACTTATTAATGCAATTGATGTTTGTTCCTTCTTTGTCTAAACAAATTTAATTCTTCTAAAGTCCTTGAAATCATTTGCATACGCATTTCATGCATCATAACATAAGAGAGCTTTCCACAATAGGTTTCCTCGTCTTTCTACTATTTATTTTAGTAAGATGGATATCGAGCAGACCGTGAAAGATCTGCAAGTACAAATTCCCAGTTCCAAGCAACCTTGCTGACCCTGGCCAAGGGATAACAAGAGCTGATGACACTGCTAGCATATAAAAAGAAGACTAAGAAGAAGGCCCTCATCAACATGGGGAAAAGGTTTAAAGGCCTAGTCCGTCAGGTGCAGATATTTGAAGAGTCATTCGAAGAAAACGAGAACCAGGTGGAAGAGGCAAAAAGCACCCATGATAGGGGTGCAAATGATCAAGCTTCCGAGGATGAAGATTACTCTGATGAATAATATCCATCAGCCGAGGATAAATACAAGCAGTTAGAGGATAGACTGAAAGCTGTTGAAATCTAAGTCGTACCTGGTTTGGATTTTGGTGATTTGAGCTTAGTACCTGGGGTCGTCATTCCCCATAAGTTCAAAATACCAGTCTTTGCTAAGTACGATGGAGTTTCTTGCCCAAAACTTCATTTGAGGTCCTACGTCTGCAAGATACTACCACATACTATTGACAAGAAGCTTTGGGTCCATTTCTTCCAAGAGAGTCTGGCTGGGACTCAGTTAGAATGGTTTTACCAATTAGAGGGTTCCTACATTCACACATGGGAAGATCTGGCCACTGCTTTTTATCATCAATATCAGTACAAAGCTGATTTAGCACCAACAAGAGTTCAACTTCAAGGAATGACAATGGGTACTAATGAAGGGTTTAAAGAGTATGCGCAAAAATGGAGGGATCTTGCTGGTATAGTTCAACCACAACTGACTGATAGGGAGCTGGTGGACAAGATCATGGGAACAATAACGGGACCATATTTCAACTTGCTAATTGGTAGTTTATCTTCTAGTTTCACTTAGTTAATTATGACTGGTGAAAGGGTCGAAAGTGGAATCAAGAGTGGCAAAATTCCCATGACATCTACTTCTACATCAAGCACTATAAAGAAACCCTTTACTGGCAAGAAAGAAGCCAATACTGATTATGGATCAAGGACTTGTACCAAGAAGGATCATCGTCCATCTGTTAATGCTGTTTTGATCTCCAACCCTCCATCTACTCAAAGATAATCATCCAACCATCAACGATCCGAAATTCCTCGAAGACAGTTCACAAGGATTAGCATTTTATTGTCCCAAGCCTTGTAACATCTGTTGAAGGCCAACTTGGTGACATTGCGTGATCCGCCATCAAATCCAAATATTACATCATAAAAGTACAATCTAAATGCCAAGTGCGTGTATCATTCCAACAGCCCTGAGCATGAAACTGATCAATGTTGGGCTCTAAAGAATAAAATTCAAGACCTGATAGACAACAAAACTATTGAGTTTGATCCACCTACAACTCCACATATGATAACTGCACCAATGCTGAACTATGGTGTGATACGGTTGGAGAACTGACTTGAGGTTTTGTGTTTGTGTTCACAAATATTGCGGTTTAGCAAGAGTCACCACCGGAAATACCTTTAGAGATGTTTTCTTGAGTTCGGGGGGTAGATTATGAAAAGGGAAGGTATTAGCACCCTTTTCATCCATGGTTTTCCATGGGCTCTTAGTTACTTGCTAGATCACTTGATTTTGTTTGAAAAATGTGCTTTGTGTGGTTTTTGAAAGTATTTTGAAAAGGCGACACTGTTTAGGAAAACTTTGTAATAGTTCTCGTTCGTAAGAACATATACAAAGTGTTGAGCTTTTGAAAATATTCCATGTTTGGAAAGTGTTTTGAAGATGTTTTTGAAAGTGTATGTGATTGTTTTTGAAAATAACAAGGATGTTTGTTTTGAAATTGAGCAAGCAACTAGGAGTAATCTACCTACTTAAAAGGTCTTAGGTGTTATTTTCGTCCTTCTTTAGACGTTGCTATCTTACCATTGTTTTGGTAAGAAGCCCCATCGTTGGATGTGAAGGGACAGGCGCAGGTCATCGTATAACCATGATAGAAATGTTTGTGAGATGACTTAGCATTTTCTTTTTAGGGACTAAGATCATTTTGTAAGGCAACTTTGATAGCATCATCGAGGGACTATGATATTGTATTTTTTATGCTAAGACATCCCACATGCATAACATGGCCATTTTTATAAGGAAACAAGTGGAATAACCCTAGGGGTGTAAGTGTGCAAGTGTGTTTATTTACATGCACTTAGTCTTGATTAGGGTGATCTATTTGTTGATTTCATATCTTGCCATACACACCCTAATTACTAGCATTTACATTTGAAAGCGATAAATTGCAGAAATGTAAAGTCCTACGCTAATACAATATTTAGGGGGGTGGGGTATACAAATTTATGAATGGGGGTTGCAAGTAAAAATAAGTCATAAGTTACTATTACAACCATATTGAAATGTACAATATAAGAAAGAAATGGACTTTGTTTAGAAAATGTTTTTGTCTTAATGAAAAAAAGAAATAAATTAGTTAATAAAAGAAAATATTTTTTATGTCTTTTTATGTTGATATTAAAAATGATGAAAAGGAAAATAAATGAAAGATAAAAAACAGTGTGTTGCTGCAAGAAAAACAATAAGGATCAGGAGTTCTGAAGCCAAGCGCGTGATGACTCAGCAGGAAATGTCAGTGGGTATCAGAAGTTCAGAAGTTCTGAATTGGTAAACTTTGAGGTCCCGCAAGACACGTTAGAGGGAAAACACAGAAGTTTTGGATTACTATGTGCTGAAGTCCTGAAAAAAATATTAGAGGGAAAACACAGAGGTTTTGGATGGTGTTCAGCCAGTGAACCAAAAGTCAGAAGTTTTGTGTTACGCTAAAACAATGAGTAAACATCAGTAGTTCATTGTGTTATCAGCATGTAAGCATCAGAAGTTCAATGTGTGTTAACAGTAAGAAAAATCATAGAAGTTTTGTGTGTTATCAGCATGTGAAAATCAGAAGTTTTATATTATATTTCAACTCTTTTCTCATATTAATCAGCACGTCAGCAACTTATTCATTTTTTAACAAACAGCAAGTTAGAAGAATAACAACACAACAATTTATAGAAGTTCTAATCCTAAATCTGAGTCTAGGCCTAATCAAGAAGTTCTGATCCATGGTTTTTCTATTCATGCAATGATATAAACAACATTAATACTATGATAGTTCCTTTGCATACTGTTCCTTTGCTTTTTCATCACTGTTTTCGTATGCTAGTTTGGTGCAATTGTGGGATGCAGGCGTAGGTTGAACTAGCTGTTGGTCATAGGTCTGCAACAGGTTGTATAAACAAGGTTTTGGGATTTGGTCAAGTTCTGACCAAAGCGTTGAATATAGCCTTCATGTGCTAAGGTGCTGCCTTGTTCTTGAAGCAAGCATGGTGGTTTTCAACAGGAATTAAGGAAAAGCAAAAAGCAAAGCATGGGCTTAGTAGCAAAGTTGCTATCCCACGACAGTAGAGGTACACGTGGTGAAAATCCTTTGGATAAAGACTCAGAAAGTGGTTGTGAGCGTTAAATGATGATGAGACTTATCACAACTAGAAATCCTACAACGTGAAACTCTACACCAAGGCTTAGTTCTGGATCAGAAGTTCCGAGCTTGCGTAGCATCCAATCTTCTGATCCTCTTATCTTCTGGCTCCAGCATGTTCTGAAGGAGCTTTCAGACTTTCCAGAAAGCTTGCAGCACGCTTCTTAACCTTCTTTGAATTACCCTGGCAAACTCTGACTGAGCTTTTGTGAAAACTTGCCCAAAAGTTCTGACCAAACTCTGTCTTGAGAATATCCAGAATTTTCTTAGCGTTATGGTGATAATCTGGTCAGAAGTTCTGAGCTTGTCATATTTTCTTAAATACTTAGAAAAAATTCTAAGTATTTAGAATTTTGACTTCTTCAAAGTAGTTTTGACTTTTGAATTTATTGATGAAACAAACTTCATATTTCAACATGTCTTGATGAAATGTGATTTTTGAGATTTGATTTTGATCCAAAAGTCAAAGTTTGACTTTTCAGTATACAAATGACCATTTTGCCCTTATGGGTGATTTCCTTGAAAAATTGCAGTTCAAGGCTTGGAATTGGATGGAAGCAAACTTGAGGATCCAAGGTGATTCTTTAAGAAATGAGAGGGCAAATTTTGGGGTACAACAACTTCCCCTGTTCAATCTTCTTACACCTGAAGAGTTAGATTGGTAATTCTACCATTCGTGACTTGAAGGTGGAAGATGATTGAATCACTAGAGTGCCCAAAAAATTTTCACTTGAAGATGGTTGATGGTAGAGGGAATGGGCTTAAAGATTCCATTTGGAAGGTTGAGGGAAAGTTGTTGGAGATGGGCTTAAAGATGCCACCCAAAGGTGATTGTATCTGGAATGTATTTGAATGAGTGACATAATGACATCCGAATCAGGATCGTATCTGGATTGTATTTGAATGAGTGACAGAATGACATTCGAATCTAGATTGTATCTGGACTGTCTCTAGAAGGTATCTGGTTGCCTGTCATTAACTGGAAGAACTAAATCTAACCAAAGGAGGTCTTTGGTCGCCTGTTTTAACTGGAAGAAATAAATCTAACCAGAGAAGGTCTTTGGTCGCCTGTTTTAACTGGGAGAAATAAATCTAACCAGAGAAGGTCTTTGGTCGTCTATTTTAACTAGAAGAAATAAATCTAATCCAGAGAAGTCTTTGGTCGCCTGTTTTAACTAGAAGAAATAAATCTAACCAGAGAAGGTCTTTGGTCGCCTGTTTTAACTGGGAGAAATAAATCTAACCAGAGAAGGTCTTTGGTTTCCTGTTTTAACTGGAAGAAATAAATCTAACCAGAGAAGGTCTTTGGTTGCCTGTTTTAACTAGAAGAAATAAATCTAACCAGAGAAGGTCTTTGGTCGCCTGTTTTAACTGGAAGAAATAAATCTAACCAGAGAAGGTCTTTGGTCGCCTGTTTTAACTGGAAGAAATAAATCTAACTAGAGAAGGTCTTTGGTCGTCTGTTTCAACTGGAAGAAATAAATCTAACCAGAGAAGGTCTTTTTTGATAATGATGTGTGATGAAGGAATCTGAGACGATTGCTACTCCAAACAAATGATGAAAGAATTTTGGACGATTACTTCATGATGAGTCAGTGTAAAACTTTATCTTGGAAAGAGAAAGAACCTGTGTAGGGTTGCTTGATGATGAGTCTGTGTAAAACTGCATATGAAATTTCCTGAGAAGGAACCTGTGTGAGGTTGCCTCATGATGAGTCAGTGTAAAACTGCATCTTGGAAATAGGAGGAACCTGTGTAGGGTTGCCTGATGATGAGTCCATGTAAAACTTCATCTTTGGAAAGAGAAGGAACCCGTGTAGGGTTGCCTGATGATGAGTCCGTGTAAAGCTTCATCTTTGGAAAGAGAAGGAACCTGTGTAGGGTTGCCTCATGATGAGTCTGTGTAAAACTGTATCTGAAATGGAAAGAACTTGTGTAGGGTTGCTTCATGATGAGTCTGTGTAAAATTGCATCTTGGAAAGGAGGAACCTGTGTAGGGTTACCTGATGATGAGTCCGTGTAAAACTGCATCTTGGAAAGAGAAAGAACCGATGTAGGGTTGCTTCATGATGAGTCCGTGTAAAACTGCATCTTTGGAAAGAGAAGAAATCTGTGTAGGGTTGCCTCATGATGAGTCCGTGTAAAACTGCATCTGAAATGGAAGGAACCAGTGTAGGGTTGCTTGATGATGAGTCCGTGTGAAACTTCATCTTGGAAGGAAGGAACCTGTGTAGGGTTTCCTGATGATAAGTATGTGTAAAACTTTATCTTGGAAAGAAGGAACCTGTGTAGGGTTGCCTGATGATGAGTCCATGTAAAACTTCACCTTGGAAAGAGAAGGAACCTGTGTAGGGTTGCCTGATGATGAGTCTGTGTAAAACTGAATCTAAAATTTCGTAAGAAGGAACCTGTGTAGGGTTGCTTCAGCTGGTCAAGTAGATAGTTGTCTTGTCTGGTTTTAGGTATTAATCTACAATCAATCGTCCACAGATAATTTTCCTGACTTGTTACAGGTATTAATCTGGAACTCGAAAAGGTTGGTGATAGCCATCCGTTGATTGACCTTTTCTAAAAGAGATAGAATGTTAGTTGTATGCAATGTCATGATGTCATGATGTTCTCAAAATAAATGAGATTGTGTCGTATGCACTTATCATGTGTGCAAATAGGATGTATGAAATGTGAAATGTTTAATGAATGTATTTTTGTCTGGGAAAATAAATCCTTGACAAATGCTGGGGAGTCGTTAAATCCTAGACTGCTGTTAAAAAGTTGGTGTGTCTTTAAACTTTGCTTAGAATGTTTCCACTGGGGATTTCTGTTTTGTTGTTTGAGGAGAACTCC
This sequence comes from Vicia faba, assembly GCA_948472305.1. Lineage (NCBI taxonomy): Eukaryota > Viridiplantae > Streptophyta > Magnoliopsida > Fabales > Fabaceae > Vicia > Vicia faba. Next base: position 448,714,735 of record OX451739.1, on the reverse strand, counting down.
GCTGGGGAATATTGAAAACTCTGTGGGGAGCATTGATTCTTGCTTGGAAAAAGAGTTCAGGAGTCTCCTTTGTCCGTTGCTCTACTGGGGAATTATTTTTGGCTGGAGAGAATCAGAAGTTAGCTGTTATCTGGTCGGATTCCAGGCTTCACAATGACTTGCTGGGAATTGTAGAGAGGAGGAGTTGTGGTCCTCTGATTTGTAGTAGTTGGAGAGGAAAACTCAAGTAGGTGAATCCTACCGTTTATTGGGGAAATAAACCCCGTTACCGGTCTGCTAGAGAGGTGACGACTTCGTTGGAGAAAGTCCTCGAGGATTCTTGAGGTTGTCTCAGCTGGGGAAGGTTTTTAGAGATTAAACTCTTGCTGGGAAATTATCCGATGAGAAGGACTTTGGGGAGACTTTTCATTGCCCCTAGCAGCAAATGTTTGTGGTATTGCCAAAAAATATTTGATTGTACGTAACTGTGATCGGTGGAAATAGAACTGACTGTTTTAAAGCTGGTTCGCGAAATGTCGCGGTAAGCAAGAGCCGCCACCGTCTTTTATGTTCTCTAACAAGGAAAGGACAAAAGCACAACAAAATTCCTTTTCGAGAATGTTTCTCGGTTCGGGAGGTAGATTTATAGAAAGGGAAGGTGTTAGCACCCTTTCTATCCGTGGTTATCCACGGGCTCTTAGGTACTTGCTCACTATGTTTTAAAAAATGTTTGCTTTTCAAGTGCTTGTGGGTTTTGAAAAAGTTTGTTTGAAAACTTCGATTTAACTCTTGTATCTGTCCTCAAGAGCGTATGAAGTGTTGTTTGAAAACTTTTGTCAGAAAAGTGTAAGTGCGAAAAGTTTGTTTTGTTTTGAAAGAGCAAGTACCCAGGAGAAATCTACCTACTCTAAGGAATTAGGCTGTGTAAGAGCCCTTTAGACAGTACTATCCCACTATTGAGAAGTAGGTAGCACCGTCGTTGGAGTTATTCGGGTCAATTCGATTATAGGGACAATGTGGTCACCAAAGCAATAGTAGGACACTTTAGAGGTAACCCTAACGTCCTAGATCCTTTTTATCCGAGGCAACCGTTTTGAGGCAAGTGGATCTTTAGACAGGAGGGCAGCCTCTAAAACACCCTATACTTGACGACCACGTCGAGGCAACCAAGTGAGGCGTACCCTAGGAGTGGCATGTGCATGTGTGTTAAATTCAGTTAAGATTATCTTGTACATGTTATTTGTGAGCTACGCTTTGATTTTATTTTTTCAGACAAGTCTTGCATGCATATTTAACAGTTTAATAGTTTGCGGGAAATAAAGTGCGGAAAGGTAAATCTACGCTATTACAAGGCGCAAGTATATACATCGCCAAAAACATAACCCGTTTGGAAAATAAATGCGAGAAAAGTAAATAAAGCGATAAAAGCCTAATTAACTATTACATCCTCGGAAACAGATACATAAATATGATCAAATAAATAATGAGTTAAAAATATGCGCGCGAAAGAATTGAATCGGGACGTCCTTAGGGTTTTGACCCTTTTTGAGAAAAAAATTGAATTTGTCCTTTTTTTTGCAATTAATGAAATATTAAACCTAATAACTAATTAATTAATTAATTAAAAGAAAAAAGTATTTTTGTGTTTTTTATGTTTTAATGATAATAAAAATAAAAGAAATTAAAAGTCAAATGAAAAAACCTAATTCTAAGTTTGTTTTATTTATTGTAAAAAGATTAAAGTTAACCTAATTAACTAAATTAATTATATTTAAAGTTTATTTACAAAAAATAATATGAAATTAATAAATAATAATAATATTAGTTTTCTGATTTTATGAAAATAATAGTTTGTGAGTTAATTAAATAATAATAACAACTATAATTAAGAAAATAATTAAATAGAATTTGAAATAGAAAAGAAAAAAAGAATAAAGAACCAGGGGTGCTGGGCCAGTTTTGGGGGTGAAGAAGCAGTTTTCAGGCCCATTAACAATTCAGTCCATTGACTTTTGGAATCAGCTAGGTGTTTGTTTGACTGGGAGCATGGTGTCCAGCATCTTTTGGCCACTGGATTGGAAGGTGATGACACATGGCGCCTGGGATGTGGGGGTCCATGGTGAAGCCTTTCATGAAGCCTGCATGTAATTCTGTATAGAAAAATATGAAACAAATATTGGGTGGACCTGGGAATCGAACCCAGGTCCCAATGCTTATGGCACGCATTCTCAACCAATCCAACCACCTGCTTGAATTGTTAATAGAATAATAAACAAATAATATATTAATGAATTAATCCATATGCTGTAAAAGCCAAAAACACGCGCCACTTTTTTGAATGGACCAATGATGCATTAACACGGCTTCATCTTCCTCGTTGAACACCTGCAAAACAAAGCAAATAGCGGGGGTTTTTAACCCCCACAAAATAGGATGACAAAAAATAGCGATTAGGCGTAGGGGCTGTATAAATTCATCGCGATATGTCCAGTGTCTTCGTCTTGTTCAGACGGTTTCAACCATAGGTCTCTTGAGGCTTAATTTTTCCTAAATAATAAAGCCCCAATTTTAGAGCTTGGAAAACCTAGAAATCGTTCATGGCAATTTCTGTTTCAGGGCATTTCAATGCAATTAAATCACACCGTTAGCTTCGTATGAGTCCTATGAACACAAAACAATCACAAAAAGATGTTAAATATGCATGAATCAATGATTATGATTTTGGAAAAAAGTGGTAAACCGTGAATCTGTTCTTGCGCGTTTCTTGAGCTTTAAGGCTTGTTTTTGCTTGCAATGTGTTCCTGGGGATCTCTGCAATGTGTTAGAAGCAATGGAAAGCTTTGAATCGTGCTGGAATGCCAAAAACAGTTTTCACTTTTTCTTGGCTTTTTTGGAATAGGATTATGGCTTTCTTGCAGCAATCTCACATCCAAGGCTTTAGGTTTAGCTTATGCACTTATAATAGAATGGAATTAGGTTAACTTCTGGTCAAGAAATCCATTGCATTATGGTTTCAATATTTGATTGGAAATCAAATATTTTCCAATCTTTTTGATTGAGAAAACTTGCCAAACATGGAGATTTTTGTCTCTATGATTGATACACGAATTTTCCAGCTTGCCCTGAGTTTGTTTGCTTCACAAAAAGATTTGAAAACCATATCTTTGAATTTCCTATATTTTAAATTAATTAAATGAATTAGTATTAATAAAAAATCCAATTAATTAATAAAAATAAGAAAATAAACTCAAATAGGCTTGATGGGTCATGCATATGCTTTGGGTAAAGATTCAAGAAGGAGTTTGAGGCCCATTAGCAAAAATGATGTGTTTTGAGCAAAGTTGACTTTTGCAAATTCACAAAAATTTCCCAACTTCTCTAATGCATATCTTGCTCAATTTTGATCATATGAACATGTTCTTGGACATTTTGGAAAGGTCTTGAAGTCCTATAACCAATGCCTTTGGTCCCTTGTCATTTGGATTTATCAATATCAAGTTATGGTCTTTGACTTAAAGTGCATTTTTGTTGACTTTTGAAATTGGCCTATAATGTAGAAATTGATAACTTTTTGTGAGAGAATTTCTTGGACTTGGAATGTGAATATGAGTTGTAGGAAATGTCATCCCCTTCAAAATGAGCATTGGATGGGATTTTTCTGATGAACCATGAGAAAGTTATGCCTTGGTCAAGATACAGTTGACTTTTCAACTATCCAAAAATAGTAACTTTTGCATCTTTGATGATTTTTGAGCCATGCTTGTGGAATCATGATCAAGACTTGATCAAATGATGATTGTGGCCTCAAAATAAGATGTTGACCAAAAATTCTGACTTTTGACTGTAAAATGACCATTTTGCCCCTACAGTTGATTGTGAACCAAATAGGGCTTTTGACTGTGCAATTTGATGCTGTGAGTCTTGAGACTTGGCATGTAGATGCTTGGCAATGTATATAGGCATATGGGACTTGATTGATCCATTTAAAACCTCAAATTCCTTGAAGGAACCAAAACCCTAATTTTGACTGGCTTAGGAGGATGTTTGACTGGGCAACCCCTTGATCCATTTGAAGATTGATCTTGACAAATATTGAAGAATATGGGAGGGAAAATTTTGGGGTACAACAGTTGCCCCTATTCAATCTTCTTAGACCTGAGGATGTAGATTGCCTTGCGTGCCTTTCGTGATCCGAAGGTGGAAGATGATTGAACACTAAAGTGCCCAGAAATTTGCACTCACATAGTATGGTATCAGCAATGCGATGTCGGGAATGGGCTTACAGATGCCATTTGGAGATATGATGGATAGGAGGATGGGCTTATAGATGCCATCTGGATATGTGACAAAACCTTGTCGGGAATGGGCTTATAGATGCCATTTGGAGATGTCGATCGCGTAAGAGATTTCTTAGCGAGAACTTGCGTACCTGAGAAAGAAAGATAATTTCCTGGCCTGTTACAGGTGTTGATATTCAAACTCCTCATGCAGATATGCCCTGGCTAGATACAGGTGTCGAAACTACAATCAATCGCTCACAGATATGCCCTGGCTAGATACAGGTATCGAATCTGGAATTAGTCGTCTACAGATATGCCCTGGCTGGATACAGGTATTGAATCTTTAAACTCTTCATGTAGATATGCCCTGGCTAGATACAGGTATCGAATCTACAATCAATTACTCACAGATATGCCCTGGCTAGATACATGTATCGAATCTGGAATTAGTCGTCTACAGATATGCCCTGGCTGGATACATGTATCGAATCTCTAAACTCTTCATGCAGATATGCCCTGGCTAGATACAAGTATCGAATCTACAATCAATCACTCACAGATATGCCCTGGCTAGATACAGGTATCGAATCTGGAATTAGTCATCTACAGATATGCCCTAGCTGGATACAGGTATCAAATCTCTAAACTCTTCATGCAGATATGCCCTGGCTAGATACAGGTATCGAATCTACAATCAATTACTCACAGATATGCCCTGGCTAGATACAAGTATCGAATCTGGAATTAGTCGTCTACAGATATGCCCCGGCTGGATACAGGTATCGAATCTCTAAACTCTTCATGCAGATATGCCCTGACTAGATACAGGTATCGAATCTACAATCAATTACTCACAGATATGCCCTGGCTAGATACAGGTATCGAATCTGGAATTAGTCCTCTACAAATATGCGCTGGCTGGATACAGGTATCAAATCTCTAAACTCTTCATGCAGATATGCCCTGGCTAGATACAGGTATCGAATCTACAATCAATCACTCACAGATATGCCCTGGCTAGATACAGGTATCGAATCTGGAATTAGTCGTCTACAGATATGCCCTGGTTGGATACAGGTATCGAATCTCTAAACTCTTCATGCAGATATGCCCTGGCTAGATACAGGTATCGAATCCACAATCAATCACTCACAGATATGCCCTGGCTAGATACAGGTATCGAATTTGGAATTAGTCGTCTACAGATATGCCCTGGCTGGATACAAGTATCGAATCTCTAAACTCTTCATGCAGATATGCCCTGGCTAGATACAGGTATCGAATCTACAATCAATCACTCACAGATGTGCCCTGGCTAGATACAGGTATCGAATATGGAATTTGGTCGTCTACAGATATGCCCTGGCTGGATACAAGTATCAAATCTCTAAACTCTTCATGCAGATATGCCCTGGCTGGATACAGGTATCGAATCTACAATCAATCACTCACAGATATGCCCTGGCTAGATACAGGTATCGAATCTGGAATTGCGACAGTTGATAGTAATTATCTTTGGATTGACCTTTTTCCTAAAAGGCAAAACGTCAGTTGTATGCAATGTCATGATGTCATGATGTTCAAAAATGAGATAGTGTCGTATGCACTTTATCATGTATGTAAGCAGGATGTATAAAATGTGAATTGTTTATGAATGTATTTTTCGTCTTGGAAAAATAAATCCTTGACGAATGCCGGGAAGTTCGTTGAATCCTGGGCTGATGTTGAAGAATAGAGTTCTTCGTTTCCGCTGGGGATGATGATTGCAAGAATAAACTGGTAGGAGAAGATGACTCCGTTGGGGATTAAACTTGTTGGAGAGATTACTCTGCGGGGAATTACTCTGTGGGAAGAGATACTTCACTGAGAATTTGAAGATAACTCCGCTGGGGATTCCGTTGATAAGTTTCGTTGGGGAATTTGATGAACTCCGCTGGGGATAGGAAGAACTTCACCGAGGACGATCTTTCCATGGCAATTAGCTGAGGATAACCCAGTTATAAGTTCTGGTGGAGAATAACCTTCGAATATGGCCGGGGAGAGATATATGTACTCTGCAGGTGATAAGCTTCCAAAATCTACTAGGGATAAGCTTCCAGACTCTACTGTGGAGATTGATTCCACTCTCCTGGGGAAACTTTTGGACTGCACTGGGGAAATGGCTCCACTGGGGTGCCTGTATTCCACCGGGGAACAATCTTATATTAAGACTGCCGGGGATGCTTGCTTAGGAACATCTGTATACTCCGCTGGGGAATATTGAGATCTTCTGGGGATACCCAACTTCCTTAAGGCTGACAGTAGACTAACTCTGCTTGGGGAGAGTGTTGCTGAATTGCTGGAGATACTGTGCCTTTTCGGGGCTGATGGGAGACCAACTCTGCCTGGGGAGAGTATTGCTGATTCTTGTCTTACTCTGCGGGGAGTGAAGGTACCTTGGTCAAAATTTTCAACTGAGTCTACCTTGTACCTGGAGAACAGAGCAGCTTGTACAGTTCGGACAATTCTTATTGCCCCAGCTTCTGTGGGAGAAGGTACCTGTGGAGGTGTTTGATGACTGCCGATTTGACCAATCTTCTTCTGGTAGGCAAGTGATGACGGGACATAGTCGTACGCTGTGATCCCTAGCTTTTGCATGGACCGCCCTTTCGGGTTTTCAGTCCACCAGGATGCCCATTTTTGCCCAAGCCGCCTTTTCAGGTTTTCGACTTGCCGGGTGTACATATTTTTTTATATTCATCCCTTATTTTTGCCCGAACCTTTTTGGTTCACCGGGAAGCCCTTGTTTTTGCCTAGGCCAGTCGACCTAGCGGGTCTTTGATTATGCGCAATATTTTTTTATTTTTTTTCCGACTATGTCCACGCTCTCAGGATGTAGGGAGGTGCCCCCGTTGTTGTGTTTGCCATGTGACCAGAAGATGTTTGATCGTACCAGATTTGTCCCTGGAGTTCAGGCCCACTGCCCTAGTTGATTCAGATGGAGATCTGCCCCTGGCTATTTGGCATTTGAGAGATTCTCTAAATCTTGACTTAACTGCCCCCGATGATAGCCAATGATCACGCCGTGCCCCCTTGATTTGAAGTGTTTCTTCCATTTGAGATGACCTTTTTGTTGAGAAGGCTTTTGTTCACTAGATATTCTTCGTGCGAATTTCTCTGCTGTTCGAACAAATAGTCATATGCAAACAATGTTATATTAAAAATGCAAAGCTTATGTCTGTCTTGAAGTTTTTGGAAATGCATTTTTTCAGTAAAACCAATGAATTTTGTAAAATGTGATGTCAACTTAAGATTTTTACAGCGAGCCTTAAGGAGTCAGGATACCTTTCGTAACAGTATGCTTTCGAACTAACCCATGCTTCAGCTAGGACTTTTAAGGGTTGTAACGTGGCCTGGTTCACGGTTTAAGAAACAAAGGATAAAGGCTCAAATTTATTTGTACCCACCCGTTCTTCGTGATGTTCTTCAATCCTAAACTCAGCTAATCGTGCATTAGACCTTGTTTGAGTCTCTGCTTTGATATTTCGGTGATGGTTCGGAAGTTGAACGTTTATTTTGACTAGGCAGTCGTTTCTTTTTTTGTTGAGGGTTTGTAGGACCTCTTTCTTTTTGATTTCGTTATCCCTGTTTTTTGCCTGAACTGTTTCTTTTGGAAATACAGTCAGCGGGATGCCCCAGTTTTGTAAGTCTCCTTCATAGGTTTTGACTTATTGGGCTTTTATTTTTTGAGAGATAATGACTGCCTGTCCTTACGATTATTCGGAACCATCACTATCTTTTGTTTTGGAAGGGCTCCTTTAGTGTCATTCGTTGTGCACTTGGATCAACTGAGAGAACTACCCTGCCCCAGGTTATGATTAAGGGTTTTAATTTTCGAAAAGAAAAACTCCAACTTCTTTGGCTCAGGGGGGTTGACGAGGGATTATCTTCCTTATATCTCCAGTGTTTAGGAATTGAAACAATGCCTGTACCTCATCAGCGGGGTCTGTCCAAAAGCATACTGTAGATTGTGGTATCGTTTTTGTCATCCTCCCTCAAAAGGCTTAGAATTTTTAATCAAGAGTTGAACGTCACAAAAAATGAAAGCAATTATAGTGAAATACGAATGGATTGATTCACAAAACAGACATATGCAATGCATTGATAAAGTAATAAAGTTTGACATGAATAAATGTTTGAACAATCAAAAGGAAATTACAAATTGAAAATTCCAATGAACAAAAAGTCTTCTCGTCTAGGGATAGTAGAAGAACTCGACCTGACCATCTTGGGTGAATTCCACTGCTCCTTCATCAATCAGGTCCTGGATCTTGTTCTGCATAGTCCAACAGTCGTCAGTGTCGTGTCCAGGACTGTCAGAATGGTAGGCACATCTCACACTCGGGTTATACCTGGAAGAGGAAGTGTTGGGATTCTTAGGAGGGTCCCTTAACATTACCAGATTCAATCTCAACAGGCGTTGTAAAGCTTGAGACGGTGACATGTTGAGCTTGGTGAATTGCCTCCTAGGCTTGTCTGGCTTGCTCTGATCAACCCGTTGTTCTTGGCGAGGTCTTTGTTGGACCTGTGAAGTAGCAGCAGCTTGGAGAGGTCTATTCATTGAACCAAACCTTTGACTTCTTGGAGGCTGATTACTGGTTTGGTCCCCAGCCTTGACTACTTGCTTCATACTGTCTTGCTGAAGCTGGTTGATCACAGTTCTCAATTCTTCTTGTTCCCAAGCTAGGCCTTGGATAAGGGCCATCTGCCCCAGCATCTGGGTCCTCATTGCTTCTACCTCAGCTTGTAGATGTTTCAGCCGTTCGTCCTTATCGTCCTCAGAACTGTTCCTGACCAAAGTCCCCATGAGGAGTATTCTCAACTCTTCCCGCCCCTTGGATAGGTTTAGGAGGATTTCCTTGAACCGAGTCTCTTGAGCATGAAGATCCTGGTTGTCTTGTTGGGAAGCCATTGCTGAAATAAACAGCGAAGAAGGTAAGTGACCTGTAACAAGGGTACCTGTTATGCAATGATGTGTATGCATGCAATGTTTTCAAGGATCTCGCGGGGTAAACAAGAAAATTGTTAGAATCTGGTAGCTTGATTGAAGGAACTTCATGTTGTTGAGAGTCCTTCTTCAAGAGTCAAAGCTCACCATATCGAGTGGGTCATAGCCCCTGACTCAAATTATCGTGCTTGGATTTCTAGACAACCTTGGCTAGAGGAAAGTAAATCCCCTTTGCCCCTTGCTAGACATTTGGTTCATCTTGACCTGCATCACAGCCCCTTGAGATCCTTGAAATGGGTTAGTCCTTATGCAGGATGTATGCAATGGTATGATGGTATGATGTTATGCTATGCGTGGAGTGATATAAGTGAACCCTGTTATAAGCCCAGGTTAAGGACTGTAAACAAAACCTGCAAGAAACTCATGTATCAGATAACAAGCATGCAAGTAGTTCAAGTTTGAAGGCACACAAGCCACACAAAAGAGCCCTTAGATTTTAGGCCAGCATGAAGTTTGGGTACTACCCTCTTTCAGTTTCGTTGGTTAAGACCTGTCCTAGAAAGTAGTAACCGGGTTCTAGAGGGTCTCAATATCACTGACTACCCTCAATCGGTCATAACTCCAGCGTCGCAATCTTTTCTTGCAGCCAGAACCATCGCGAGAGTTTAGCCTCAATGAGCATAGTATACTGCTACTGTTATATGGCCAAGTTGGGTCAATTTAGGGTTCTAAGGTCGGTTGGTGCTTAATGACTCCTCAGAAGACCCATATTCTCCTCATTCTAACACAAGGGATATCGGTACAGACCAAGGTGTCACACCAACGTAGCCACTGCTTCACCCGTGTCGGTCTACGCCGGACAGGTCCCTCACAGCTTATGCTACCTAAAAGGGTATTCCCCAGATCCGGGTTAGGATCTATGAAACTCCAAGACAAGCCCATAATATTAAAGCAAACAAAGCAAGTAATTGAAAACAAGAGTGGTCTAATCCTAAGGTACACCTCACTTTTATAAGATGTCCCCAACAGAGTCGCCAGTTCTGTGATCGGTGGAAATAGAACTGACTGTTTTAAAGCTGGTTCACGAAATGTCGCGGTAAGCAAGAGTCGCCACCGTCTTTTATGTTCTCCAACAAGGAAAGGACAAACGCACAACAAAATTCCTTTTCGAGAATGTTTCTCGGTTCGGGAGGTAGATTTATAGAAAGGGAAGGTGTTAGCACCCTTTCTATCCGTGGTTATCCACAGGCTCTTAGGTACTTGCTCACTATGTTTTCAAAAATGTTTGCTTTTCAAGTGCTTGTGGGTTTTGAAAAAGTTTGTTTGAAAACTTCGATTTAACTCTTGTATCTATCCTCAAGAGCGTATGAAGTGTTGTTTGAAAACTTTTGTCAGAAAAGTGTAAGTGCGAAAAGTTTGTTTTGTTTTGAAAGAGCAAGTACCCAGGAGAAATCTAACTACTCTAAGGAATTAGGTTGTGTAAGAGACCTTTAGACAGTACTATCCCACTATTGAGAAGTAGGTAGCACCGTCGTTGGAGTTATTCGGGTCAATTCGATTATAGGGAGAATGTGGTCACCAAAGCAATAGTAGGACACTTTAGCGGTAACCCTAACGTCCTAGATCCTTTTTATTCGAGGCAACCGTTTTGAGGCAACTGGATCTTTAGACAGGAGGGCGACCTCTAAAACACCCTATACTTGACGACCACGTCGAGGCAACCAAGTGAGGCGTACCCTAGGAGTGGCATGTGCATGTGTGTTAAATTCAGTTAAGATTATCTTGTACATGTTATTTGTGATCTACGCTTTGATTTTATTTTTTCAGACAAGTCTTGCATGCATATTTAACAGTTTAATAGTTTGCGGGAAATAAAGTGCGGAAAGGTAAATCTACGCTATTACAAGGCGCAGGTATATACATCGCCAAAAACATAACCCGTTTGGAAAATAAATGCGAGAAAAGTAAATAAAGCGATAAAAGCCTAATTAACTATTACATCCTTGGAAACAGATACATAAATATGATCAAATAAATAATGAGTTAAAAATATGCGCGCGAAAGAATTGAATCGGGACGTCCTTAGGGTTTTGACCATTTTTGAGAAAAGAATTGAATTTGTCCTTTTTTTTTTGCAATTAATGAAATATTAAACCTAATAACTAATTAATTAATTAATTAAAAGAAAAAAGTATTTTTGTGTTTTTTATGTTTTAATGACAATAAAAATAAAAGAAATTAAAAGTCAAATGAAAAAACCTAATTCTAAGTTTGTTTTATTTATTGTAAAAAGATTAAAGTTAACCTAATTAACTAAATTAATTATATTTAAAGTTTATTTACAAAAAATAATATGAAATTAATAAATAATAATAATATTAGTTTTCTGATTTTATGAAAATAATAGTTTGTGAGTTAATTAAATAATAATAACAACTATAATTAAGAAAATAATTAAATAGAATTTGAAATAGAAAAGAAAAAAAGAATAAAGAACCAGGGGTGTTGGGCCAGTTTTGGGGGTGAAGAAGCAGTTTCCAGGCCCATTAACAATTCAGTCCATTGACTTTTGGAATCAGCTAGGTGTTTGTTTGACTGGGAGCATGGTGTCCAGCATCTTTTGGCCACTGGATTGGAAGGTGATGACACATGGCGCCTGGGATGTGGGGGTCCATGGTGAAGCCTTTCATGAAGCCTGCATGTAATTCTGTATAGAAAAATATGAAACAAATATTGGGTGGACCTGGGAATCGAACCCAGGTCCCAATGCTTATGGCACGCATTCTCAACCAACCCAACCACCTGCTTGAATTTTTAATAGAATAATAAACAAATAATATATTAATGAATTAATCCATATGCTGTAAAAGCCAAAAACACGCGCCACTTTTTTGAATGGACCAATGATGCATTAACACGGCTTCATCTTCCTCGTTGAACACCTGCTAAACAAAGCAAATAGCGGGGGGTTTTAACCCCCACAAAATAGGATGACAAAAAATAGCGATTAGGCGTAGGGGCTGTATAAATTCATCGCGATATATCCAGTGTCTTCGTCTTGTTCAGACGGTTTCAACCATAGGTCTCTTGAGGCTTAATTTTTCCTAAATAATAAAGCCCCGATTTTAGAGCTTGGAAAACCTAGAAATCGTTCATGGCAATTTCTGTTTCAGGGCATTTCAATGCAATTAAATCACACCGTTAGCTTCGTATGAGTCCTATGAACACAAAACAATCACAAAAAGATGTTAAATATGCATGAATCAATGATTATGATTTTGGAAAAAAGTGGTAAACCGTGAATCTATTCTTGCGCGTTTCTTGAGCTTTAAGGCTTGTTTTTTATTGCAATGTGTTCCTGGGGATCCCTGCAATGTGTTAGAAGCAATGGAAAGCTTTGAATCGTGCTGGAATGCCAAAAACAGTTTTCACTTTTTCTTGGATTTTTTGGAATAGGATTATGGCTTTCTTGCAGCAATCTCACGTCCAAGGCTTTAGGTTTAGCTTATGCACTTATAATAGAATGGAATTAGGTTAACTTCTGGTCAAGAAATCCATTGCATTATGGTTTCAATATTTGATTGGAAATCAAATATTTTCCAATCTTTTTGATTGAGAAAACTTGCCAAACATGGATATTTTTGTCTCTTTGATTGATACACGAATTTTCCAGCTTGCCCTGAGTTTGTTTGCTTCACAAAAAGATTTGAAAACCATATCTTTGAATTTCCTATATTTTAAATCAATTAAATGAATTAATATTAATAAAAAATCCAATTAATTAATAAAAATAAGAAAATAAACTCAAATAGGCTTGATGGGTCGTGCATATGCTTTGGGTAAAGATTCAAGAAGGAGTTTGAGGCCCATTAGCAAAAATGATGTGTTTTGAGCAAAGTTGACTTTTGCAAATTCACAAAAATTTCCCAACTTCTCCAATGCATATCTTGCTCAATTTGGATCATATGAACATGTTCTTGGACATTTTGGAAAGGTCTTGAAGTCCTCTAACCAATTCCTTTGGTCCCATTTCATTTGGATTTATCAATCTCAAGTTATGGTCTTTGACTTAAAGTGCATTTTTGTCGACTTTTGAAATTGACCTATAATGTAGAAATTGATAACTTTTTGTGAGAGTTTTTCTTGGACTTGGAATGTGAATATGAGTTGTAGTAAATGTCATCCCCTTCAAAATGAGCATTGGATGGGATTTTTCTGATGAACCATGAGAAAGTTATGCCTTGGTCAAGATACAATTGACTTTTCAACTGTCCAAAAATAGTAACTTTTGCATCTTTGATGATTTTTGAGCCATGCTTGTGGAATCATGATCAAGACTTGATCAAATGATGATTGTGGCCTCAAAATAAGATGTTGACCAAAAATTCTGACTTTTGACTGTAAAATGACCATTTTGCCCCTACAGTTGATTGTGTACCAAATAGGGCTTTTGACTGTGCAATTTGATGCTGTGAGTCTTGAGACTTGGCATGTAGATGCTTGGCAATGTATATAGGCCTATGGGACTTGATTGAGCCATTGAAAATCTCAAATTCCTTGAAGGAACCAAAACCCTAATTTTGACTGGCTTAGGAGGATGTTTGACTGGGCAACCCCTTGATCCATTTGAAGATTGATCTTGACAAATCTTGAAGAATATGGGAGGGCAAATTTTGGGGTACAACAGTAACCTTTCGTTCAATGCCCCAAGTGACGGAGATGGAGATTTGCCCCTAGTTACTCTGCACTTCTTTTAGAGATTTCCTGGAATCTTGACTGTAGTGCCCCAGGTGTGCTGGATAGTGACATGTCATGTCCCCTTGTTGATAGGAAATTTGTCAATGGAAGTGTCATCCTTCTTGAATTGATTTTTTTCACTGAGAGAGCTTTCGTTTACTGGACATTCATTATGTGAATTTCTCCGCTGTCAAACAAATAGCCACATGCAAACAGTGATATTCAAGTAATGCAAAGTTTATGCTTGTCTTGAAAAATTTTGAAAAATACGTTTTTAGCAAGTAAAGAATTTTGTAATTCAACTCCGGATTTTGAGTAAAGTCTTACAGGAATCAGGATACCTTTTGTAACAATATGCTTTTGAACTAACCCATGCTTCAATTAGGAATTTTGAGGGGTTGTAACGTGGATTGGTTCGCGGTTTAAGAAATAAAGGATAAAGGCTCAAAGTGTATTTGTACCCGCCCGTTCTTCGTGATGTTCTTCGGTCCTAAGCTCAGCTAATTGTGCGTTTAAAACTCCAATTGAATCTGGAATGACACTTTGGTGATGGTTCAGACAAGTTAGGTTTTTCGGAAGGCAGTCATTTTTGCAACATTTTTTTTCATGTTGTTCAGGATTTATAGTGACCTCTTTCTTTTGATTTGTTATCCCTAATTTTTGCCTGACTGTTCTTGTTTTGAGATTATAGTCAGCAGGATGCCCCGGTTTTCTTAAGTCTCCTTTGTAGGTTTTGACTTAGTGGGATTTTTTTTATAGAGATAATGACTGCCTATTTGGTAGGGAACCATCACCTTCTTTTGATTCCAGAGAAATGTTTTGATGTCATTCGTTGTATTACGAAATGAGAGTTTATGATTTGAATGCGCATTTTTAACTGAGAGACTACCATGCCCCAGGTTTTGATTAAAGGTTTCAATTTGTGTTAAAACAGAAAACTTTCACTTCTTTGGCTCGAAGGGGTTGACTAGGGATTATCTTCCTTATAACTCCAGTGTTTAGGATTTGAAAAAACGCATGTACATCGTTAGCAAGGTCTGTTCAAAAGCATACTGTATGAGATTATGGCATTGTTTTCGTCATCCTCCCTCTAAAGGCTTGTAACTTTTAGCAAGAGTTGAATGTCATAAATTGAGTAAAAAACATAGTTTAAATGTAATGAAAATGAGTGGATCAAATCAAGACAAACATATGAAATGCATTAATGAAATAAAGTTTAACATTAATAGATAATTGTTTGAATAACAAAATAAATTACAATTCAAATGAAACAAAAGCCTCCTTGTTTGAGTTTTTTCACTTCAGCTGGCGAGCCTTTGAGGGACGGCAGAAGAACTCAGTCTGGCCGTCTTGTGTGAACTCCAGCATTCCTCTGTCAATCAAGTCTTGGATCTTATTTTTCAAAGGCCAACAGTCATTCGTGTCATGCCCAGGATTATTTGAGTGGTATGCACACAATGCATTGGGATGATAGTTAGGAGCAGAGGCATTGGGATTCCGAGGAGGATCCCTTAATGTGACCAACTTCAAGTTCAACATGTGTTGTAAGACCTACGATATAGGCATGTTGAGTTTGGTGAATTGCCTAACGGCTGGGACTTGTTTACTTCGGTTACCCTGTCCTTGTTGACGAGGTGGTTGCTTGGTTTGTGACGCAAAAGCAAATTGGGGAGGTCTTCTCTCGGCTTCTTGTCTCATGGGAGGCTGAGTAGTGACTTGATTTCTAATTCTGGTTGTTTTCTCCATATGGTTGCAACCGTCTTGATGAAGTTGGTTGACAAGGACTTTCAGCTCTTCTTGTCCTTGAGCCAGATTTTGGATAAGAACCATCTGGCCCACCAGTTGTCCCATCATTTGGACCTTCATTATGGCTATCTTAGTTTGTAGCCGCTCCAACTGGTCATCTTTGTTGCCCTCAGGATTCCCCATGGTCATGCCCCTAGTGAGGAGAGCTTTCACTTCTTCTTGCCCCTTGGATAGGTTCAATAATATTTCTCGGAGTTGAGTGTTTTGAGCCTGGACGTCCTTGATAGTCTGTTTTAGAGCCATCTCTACTGAAATAAACAGTAGGAAGATAAGGAGACCTGTGTGGGAGAAACCTGTCATGATATGATGCATGATATGTGGATGCATGTTTTCAAGGGTCTCGTGGGGTAAAAGTTAGTAGTCACTTACAACTTTGATTGGAGAACTTTGTATCGGTGGATGTCCTTCCACGAGAATTAAGCTCACCATGTCAAGTGGGTCATAGCCCTTGACTCAAATTTGTTGTACTTGATTTTTGATGGTGTTTGGTTAGAGGAAAATAAATCCTCTTGGCCCTTGATAGACGTCTGGTTCAACGTGACCTTGCATCAAAGACCCTCGAGATCCTTGAAATGGTTATTGAAAATGCTATGGTATGATGTTATGATGTTATGTACATATATGCGAGGTAAGCAAGTTTATATACAAATAATCATATTCCCACAAAGCAAACAAATCCTTTAGTTTTAGGCTTGCATGGAGTTTGTAGGTAAGTACCCTCTTGAAGTTTAGTTGGCTTAACCTGTCCTAGTTAATAGTAACTGGGTTCTAAGGGATCTTAATATCACTGACCTTTCCCATAAGCTTCGTTCAATAAGCAATTGACTCGCAACCAAACAAAACTCAGGAGTCAATTCGCAATGAGTGTAGCATCGAGTATCAACCAATTTCCAGCTTTACACTGAAATCAGTTATCTCACTACTTTCTAATGGCCAAGTTGGTCAAGTAAGGTTCTAAGGTCAGTTGATGCTTCACGACACCACGCGGCGGCCCCGTACTCTCCTTGATTCAACTCAAGGGTTACCAGTACCAACCAAAGTGCCACATCAATGTAGTTACTGCTTCAACCATGTCGGTATACCCCACACAGTTCCCTCACAGTCTATTGCTACTTACCTAAAAGGTGTCCCCAAATCCGGGTGTAGGATTTAAAACAAACCCAAACAAGGAACCAAAATGTAAAGCAAACAAATCAAACAATGTAAGCAAGTAAATGTGATATATCCCTAAGGTAACCCCACTTTTATAAATTTCCCCAGCAGAGTCGCCAGTTCTGTGATACGGTGGGAGAACTGACTCGAGGTTTTGCATTTGTGTTTGCAAATGTTGCGGTTTAGCAAGAGTCACCACCGAATTTTCTTTTATCCAAAAGGAAAGGTGAAAAAGCACAAGAAAGACCTTTAGAGATGTTTTCTTGAGTTCGGGGGGTAGATTATGAAAAGGGAAGGTATTAGGACCCTTTTCATCCATGGTTTTCCATGGGCTCTTAGTCACTTGCTATATCACTTGCTTTTGTTTGAAAAATGTGCTTTGTGTGGTTTTTGAAAGTATTTTGAAAAGGCGCCACCGTTTAGGCAAACTTTGTAATAGTTCTCGTTCATAAGAACGTATACAAAGTGTTGAGCTTTTGAAAATATTCCATGTTTGGAAAGTGTTTTGAAGATGTTTTTGAAAGTGTAAGTGATTGTTTTTGAAAATAGAAAGGATGTTATTTTTGAAATTGAGCAAGCAACTAGGAGAAATCTACCTACTCAAAAGGTCTTAAGTGTTCTTTTCCTCCTCCTTTAGACGTTGCTATCTTACCATTGTTTTGGTAAGAAGCCCCATCGTTGGATGTGAAGGAACGGGCGCGGGTCATCGTATAACCATGATAGCAATGTTTGTGAGATGACTTAGCATTTTCTTTTTAGGGACTAAGATCATTTTGTAAGGCAACTTTGATAGCGTCATCGAGGGACTATGATCTTGTATTTTTTATGCTAAGACATCCCACATGCATAACATGGCCATTTTTGTAAGGCAACAAGTGGAATAACCCTAGGGGTGTAAGTGTGCAAGTGTGTTTATTTACATGCACTTAGTCTTGATTATGGTGATCTATTTGTTGATTTCATATCTTGCCATACACACACTAATTACTAGCATTTACATTTGAAAGCGATAAATTGCAGAAATGTAAAGTCTTACGCTATTACAATATTTAGGGGGATGGGGTGTACAAATTTATGAATGGGGGTTGCAAGTAAAAATAAGTTCTAAGTTACTATTACAACCATATTGAAATGTACAATATAAGAAAGAAATGGACTTTGTTTAGTAAATGTTTTTGTCTTAATGAAAAAAAGAAATAAATTAGTTAATAAAAGAAAATATTTTTTATGTCTTTTTATGTTGATATTAAAAATGATGAAAAGGAAAATAAATGAAAGATAGAAAACAGCGTGCTGCTGCAAGAAAAACAATAAGGATCAGAAGTTCTGAAGCCAGGCGCATGATGACTCAGCAGGAAACGTCAGTGGGTATCAGAAGTTCTGAAGTTCTGAATTGGTAAACTCTGAGGTCCTACAAGACATGTTAGAGGGAAAACACAGAAGTTCTGGATTGCTATGTGCTGAAGTCATGCAAAAAATGTTAGAGGGAAAACAGAGGTTCTGGATGGTGTTCAGCCAGTGAACTAAAAGTCAGAAGTTCTGTGTTACGCAAAAACTGTGAGTAAACATCAGCAGTTCAGTGCGTTATCAGCATGTAAGCATCAGAAGTTCAGTGCGTGTTAACAGTGAGAAAAATCATAGAAGTTCTGTGTGTTATGAACATGTAAAAATCAGAAGTTCTATATTACATTTCAACTCTTTTCTCATATTAATCAGCACGTCAGCAACTTATTCATTTTTTAACAAACAACAAGTCAGAAGAATAACAGCACAACAATTCATATAAGTTCTAATCCTAAATCTGAGTCTAGGCCTAATCAAGAAGTTCTGATCCACGGTTTTTCTATTCATGCAATGATATAAACAACATTAATACTATGATATTTACATGTTAATGTTATTCAGAATGAAAAACAAGTAAAGTCAGAGAGACTTACCTTGAACCTGGAGCGTGCTTGGAGCTTTGAGTGGTTGCCTTTGGATGTTCTGAGTCAGCAAGAGAAACAAAAGGGTGGTTGTGTTATTTGGTTCAAAGGGAAGAACAAAGGTTTGTTTTTGTGTATGATAAATCTGGATTTTTATGAAGGTTTTACAACTTCCTTTTCTCTCTTTTTGCCAATCTCTCTCTTCAAAAGCCAGCCTCTTGAACGTGTGATGGAGCAAAGTATTTATAGATGAATTTTCTGTGTTTTTTTTGGGGGGGGGGGGGGGGGGGAACAAATGAGGTTTAAACACTTTTGGCATACTGTTCCTTTGCTTTTTCATCACTATTTTCGTATGCTAGTTTGGTGCAATTATGGGATGCAGGCATAGGCTGAACTAGCTGATGGTCATAGGTCTGCAGTAGGTTATATAAACAAGGTTTTGGGATTTGGTCAAGTTCTGACCAAAGCGTTGAATATAGCCTTCATGTGCTAAGGCACTGCCTTGTTCTTGAAGAAAGCATGGTGGTTGTCAGCAGGAATTAAGGAAAAGCAAAAAGCAAAGCATGTGCTTAGTAGCAAAGTTGCTATCCCAAGACAGTAGAGGTACACGTGGTGAAAATCCTTTGGATAAAGACTCAGAAAGTGGTTGTGAGCATTAAATGATGATGATACTTATCACAACCAAAAATCCTGCAACGTGAAACTCTACACCAAGGCTTAGTTCTGGATTAGAAGTTCTGAGCTTGCGTAGCATCCAATCTTCTGATCCTCTTATCTTCTGGCTCCAACATGTTCTGAAGGAGTTTTCAGACTTTCCAGAAAGCTTGCAGCACGCTTCTTAACCTTCTTTGAATTACCCTGGCAAACTCTGACTGAGCTTTTGTGAAAACTTGCCCAGAAGTTCTGACCAAACTCTGTCTTGAGATTATCCAGAATTTGCTGAGCGTTATAGTGATAATCTGGTCAGAAGTTCTGAACTTGTCATATTTTCTTAAATACTTAGAAAAAATTCTAAGTATTTAGAATTTTGACTTCTTCAAAGTAGTTTTGACTTTTGAATTTCTTGATGAAACAAACTTTATATTTCAACATGTCTTGATGAAATGTGATTTTTGAGATTTGATTTTGATCCAAAAGTCAAAGTTTGACTTTTTAGTGTGTAAATGACCATTTTGCCCTTATGGATGATTTCCTTGAAAAATTGCTGTTCAAGGCTTGGAATTGGATGGAAGCAAACTTGAGGATCCAGGGTGATTCTTTAAGAAATGATAGGGCAAATTTTAGGGTACAACACATGGCAAGGGTGTCAATGAGATTGATGACACTACTTTTGTTTCCTCCGTTGAGGATTTGACTACTCCATTGACTACTGTGAAGGGAAATTTGCTGAGAGCTAGGGTGTTCCCTAGCTATTTAAAAGACTGTGATTGTTGTGCTAAACAAATAAATGGATGCAAGTGGATGAAAGAAGGTTTCAACACATGATAGATAGTCGCGAGATCCTGTTTGAAAATGTTCATACCATCAAGAGTTTGACCGATAAAGCTGAAGACCCGTCCATAATAACCATCTCCAATAAGCCTCTTAGGATCTCTTCAAAGGTTCCTATTAGGATTTCAAATGAACCAACCATTGCTCCTTTAATAATCACTGCCCATGGGCCTATTCCCTACTCATCCGACAAAGCAGTTCCATGGAACTATGGTGCCGAAGTTTATTATCGTGGGATAAAAACAAGATTCTTGGATCAACAAAGACAAAGCTGGTGTTACTAGTATTGCAGGTTCTAGTAAAGTAATAAGAATAGTAAGGATCTTTTCCCCTGATATTTCACCACCCACTACTATAACAAATCTTGTCCGCATAACCAATGACAAGTCTAGTGCCAACACTAGAGGCAGAGAGAAAGAAGGTGGGCCTGCTGGGATAGAGGCACCTACTAAAGATATCGATGCTGAAGAACCCTTCACTCGAGAGATGGAGGAAATCCTGAATATCATAAAGAAGAGTGATTTCAAAATAGTCGAACAACTGGGGCAACCCCCCTCCAAAATCTCCATTCTTTCATTACTACTCTATTCTAATGCTCATGCCCAAGCTTTAATCAAGTTCTTGAAGAAATCTCATGTGCCACAAGAGACTATAGCTGACCAGTTCAAGAATTGTGTGGCGAGTTTAACGGATGACAACATATTGGGTTTCTCTGAGGCTGACTTAACACCTGTTGGAAGGAATCATAAAAAGGCCTTGCATGTCTCTATTGAATGCAAGGGAACTACCCTGGCTCATGTCCTGATTGATACTTGAAATTCTGGTGTATGCCAGTCTTCAGATGTTATACTCAATGTCTAAACATCTGATATGACATAATAAATACACTGCAAGGTAGATACCCAATTTTTTTATGATTCAGTACTGAAGAGTAAGAGAAGCACAGTTTAACCAAGCTGTGCCAGATCTACTTTTAAGGTGCAAAGGATAGAACACCGATGTGCCTAGTTCTGTTCATCTGTTGCACATGATCAGCAGAGAGCAAACAGCCTTTGCAGTTCTGTTTCTTCTGCATAGATATCAACATGATGTCTTAACATGTTCTGAGACATCATCTGTTACAACATTACAGTTTTACCTTGATATATAACAGACAGAATTGTAAAGTGTTGAAGGTAAAAACACAAATCAGTTGTTGACCCAGTTCGGTGAAACACACCTACTCTGGGGGCATACCAAGCCAGGAAGAAGATCCACTATCAGCAATATTAATTCAGGACTAAACTTCACAAGTTCCCATCCTTCACTTAATCATCTACCCAGTGCAACCTACACCTAGGAACTCCTAGATAGAAACCTACCAGTTTCCATTCCTATTGTCGCAACAACAGAAGTCTTACTCCTACTCAAGAAGCAGTGCCCTCCCACTTGGTTTCCTACATTACAATGAATATAAAGTAATGCAAAAATACTTAGACTTGCTTCACAGCTTCATCCAAGAACACTCAAACTCTTACCTACAGGTTTCGAGTTACATACATGGTAACCTTGCCACAGACCGACAGGTTTACCTAACAAAACACCCTCAATATTACATTATGTGAGCTACTTAAACCCTAGGTTACAATCTGCTATTTATAACCTATTACCCAACTGGATTTGGGCCTTCAAAAATCTCAGCAAGCTTTTCTCCTTGCTGTTACAACTCAGCAGCAAACTTCTCCTATAATCAAGGTCTTCAATCTTCTAGTTCCTAAAATATCTCTATATTTAGAAACAGTATTTTCTTCAAATATTCTGATTGATTCTTGATTGATCTTCAGATTCTCCATAAGAAACGCCACATATATTCTCAGAGTATTTAAGTACCAGAACTGTAACTGAATTATCAATTCTGTTGACGTGATGTCAAGTCAGATGTCATGACATTACATCTAACATGTTTTCCTAGATGTTTAACTTCTTCAACTCAACAAATAACCTCTTTCATAATTTAGATCACTTAGAATAGTTAGGTTACAAGTCACAGTTGTTACAAACATTCAACATATCACATAGTTACTTAATCAGTACTTAATTTCAGGCGCGATGTCATATGCTGATGTTGTGACATCTTACATAACATGTTGGTCCAGATGTTGAACTTCTTCAACCCCACATATTAAAACAACAGAGGGAATATGGGTAAACTTGCTTTCTTATTTGTTTTACAAATGAAGCCAACTCTCCAGCCAGGGCACTTACAATCTCCTCCTTTGGCAAATTTTGGCTAAAACAAATAAGTGCAAGTTGTATTTTGGGATCAGGCCACAACACAGTTGAGATGTTACAACATCTTGTCCAACATCTTCTTTTGTAGAGGCTGATGTCCTTTGAGCAAACAACAAACCTCTATCCTTCAACTGTGAGCAACTCCAAACCATCGATGCCCCAAGAGGATTTCTTTTCTCAAGATTATTGTTGATAATCTTGATACTTATTACTTGTGATCATGTAACTCAGATCACAAGTCACAACTATCCTCTTAACTCAGAACACAAGACACAAACAAAGTCACTTACTTAGGGATCATGTTGCTTTCACCTGAGTCTCGCTGGACATTGCCGTCTGTTGCTTTCACCTGAGTCTTGCCTGAGACTGGGTCCCTATCTTTCTCCCCCTTTTTGGCCAAAATTTGACAGAGACTGCCCATACAGATCCATACCCATACACAATTTTCCCAGATGCTCACAAACTTCATATTGCTGAAACCCTCTGATGAAGAGAAAGAATAGAGAGAGTCTTCATAAATAATGCAATTTTGGCATAGATAGTAACGATCTTGGTACTTTACTCTGACAGTTTCAGTTCCCTAGGACTGGTTTTAATGCAGGTACCTACCCTTGGGTTTGACCCTTTGACCATTGTCAGGATGAAGTATGTCTTGCCCTTTTTAAAACAGACATTTGTCTTTTTAGAACCGACTCCTCCTTTTAAGTAATTGTCTTAGGATCCCCTATCTAAGAAACACCGTTGCTTCATGTAATACCTTTATTAGATGACAAGTTATCATCTAAACATTCCAGCTCACTAAACAGCTCCATAATGAGACACAACTGCCCTGTTTTCTTAGCAGATGAAGGCACGCTCAAATCCTATGTCGTCATACATTCAGCTAATTTGAAACCATTCCATTTTCACAAAGAGGATGGTTACTCCCTCTGAGTCATACAGCTGTACACACATGGATTTATTAATAATAATCCACACTTCATCCAATTTTCCTCCTGTCTGTAGTTTTAGAGGAAATTAGGAACAATGTCATTACCAATGTGATGACATTCGGTCAGACATAGTCTTCTTCAGTTTTGAACACATCATTCCAATAGTTAATAAGGTGCCACACTTTATATCCTACGAGTTTGATGAAGACCTTTTGTACAAACCAATACTCCCCCTGTTAGGGACAATCACTTCTCCTCATGGAAACAAGTAGGACACATTCAATACTCAGTTGGACCTTCAAGGCAGCTTCTGATTCAAAGTAAATAAGACCCCTTGATGAATGGAAAACATAAGACGCATCTTCATGTCTTCAAGAGCGCACCCTCTGTTCAACAATATTGATTGAACGCATTCATACTGTGAATCAAACTTTCTCGATAATAATCAGCTGTCATATTTTGATTATCTTGATTCTCAGAATCCACTGCTGAGATAGACCAAATGCCACTGTTTGATTATCTCCTTCATGAATCAAATGCCACCTTTTGACTTCTCCATGTTTATCAGACTTCTCCCAAAGATATTCTGATCTTCCAATTGAAATTTGAACTTCAAGCTACAAGTTATCACAAAAGGCTTAGATACACTGAGACAGGAACATGTAACAATTCCAAAGAGCTGCAAAGAGACGATCTTTTTGGAGGATCTAATCTTCAACTTCGTAGATCATCCTATCTTAAGTTGATGAGCCACTTCACCAAGCAAGAATCTGATGTTGAACCAAATGTCACAGCATTATGTTATAACATCTAGTTGTTGAATTCAGCTCCAGACTGATCCAAGTGACCATCATCAAGATTATGATGTCTTCTTCTTCTTGTGGCTTTAAGTTTAAACATGTTTCCAGGAAACCTTTTCAAGGATCAAATGATTTTGCTGTCACCCAGGAGATAGCTCTAAGGTATCACTCTTCCTGTGATTCGTCACAGGGTCTAGAAGAAGGAATGTTCCCACATCTTTAAGAACATCAGTTATCTTGAACTCCAAGGATAATCCATTAAATACTTGTACTTGTCACAAATAGCAATTGATCATAAATCCTTCCCATTATCCAGTAAGATACTTTCACCATTTGAATACTTTGACATACTCTTCGTGTGTTAATATCTTCTTCTTGCAAGCTCTTTCTTTGAGAGACCAAAGAGTTGAGATATCTAGGTTGCCACCCTTGACTCAAGTAAATAGAATTTTCTCTGAACAAACTCTACTTACTTCAACCGATTTGAGACTCCTACCAGATCAGATTCATCCTTAGGAATGAGAAAGATGAATCCTTCCTTGCAAATATGTCACACAACAACCAGAACCCATGTGACATAGGTCAACAGCCAGCTAAACACCAGGCTAAACTAATGTGAGGAGGTTAACCAAATCTCCCCCTCAAACTATCAGTCATGGAAGCTCCACACAAAATATCCATGCATTGTGCACAAATGTCTCGACATGACATATGACATCCCTACCAGATTTACGTAACTCCAAGAGCTATACCTTAACCAAACTCTGAGTCTTCATATTCTTGAAAGATCTTCCACCTCTAATCATGATGTTTAAATGACAAGACTCATGATCCCAATCTACTTCTATGAAGGAGCAATAGTGCTGCACCATCATTGGCTTTTATTAACCAATGAGCTTGTCTTTCTTCACACCATAGTACTCCAGGGAACAATTTCTCAGCCCTGATCAATGTCATATCTCAACCAGCTTTACTTCTAGAGTACACAGACATAGTTGACTTCACCATTGTCAAGTTTGCACACACAGATGTCTCCTCTTCCAGGTCAGGAGTAGGTTCCAAACAAAGGTATCCCTTTGTTTGACACCCAAAACATATGCTCTTCAACTAGTAGCTGCATCCTTGTTCCACCATCACATAGAACATCAGTTCCATCACCTTGGAACAAGGCCCTCCTTGAAATTCTTCAAGGTCTTCGTATAACACTAATCCGTGATTATGTGATTCTTACCATCCTGAACGAAGAACGTCTTCATGAGTGGACTTGAGAGGACTCAAGTATCTGTGACATCTTCAATAGTTTATGTTGAATTCTTGAATACAGTAGCCTTCAATCAGAGCTTGAGTTTTGCCAGGTATTACACAGCGGAAGAACATAATACACCCCAAACTTTGCACACACACTCCACCAGACTAGCCTTCAAAAATAGACCAAGTTTGACTATGGTTCAAACCTAGCATGACTACTACACACAACTTCAGGCGTACACACATCCTAGGTTTGAAAATAAATCAAACCTAGAGCAGCTACCACACAACCAGGCCAAATGCCAATCACCAAAGACAGGTACACACAGTTCCTGTCAAGAATAGTCCATCCTCCCACTTCAAGGGACCATTCAGGGAAATAACAAACCATTCCAGGTTACAATCTTCAGTACTGAAATTGACCTTGCAGATACCAGAAAGTATCACCCATGGATCTCATCCAGAAACAGAACAGGATGCCTGCTCTGATACCAATTGAAATTCTGGTGTATGCCAGTCTTCAGATGTTATACTCAATGTCTAAACATCTGATATGACATAATAAATACACTGCAAGGTAGATACCCAATTTTTTTATGATTCAGTACTGAAGAGTAAGAGAAGCACAGTTTAACCAAGCTGTGCCAGATCTACTTTTAAGGTGCAGAGGATAGAACACCGATGTGCCTAGTTCTGTTCATCTGTTGCACATGATCAGCAGAGAGCAAACAACCTTTGCAGTTCTGTTTCTTCTGCACATATATCAGCATGATGTCTTAACATGTTCTGAGACATCATCTGTTACAACATTACAGTTTTACCTTGATATATATCAGACAGAATTGTAAAGTGTTGAAGGTAAAAACACAAATCAGTTGTTGACCCAGTTCGGTGAAACACACCTACTCTAGGGGCATACCAAGCCAGGAAGAAGATCCACTATCAGCAATATTAATTCAGGACTAAACTTCACAAGTTCCCATCCTTCACTTAATCATCTACCCAGTGCAACCTATACCTAGGAACTCCTAGATAGAAACCTACCAGTTTCCATTCCTATTGTCGCAACAACAGAAGTCTTACTCCTACTCAAGAAGCAGTGCCCTCCCACTTGGTTTCCTACATTACAATGAATATAAAGTAATGCAAAAATACTTAGACTTGCTTCACAGCTTCATCCAAGAACACTCAAACTCTTACCTACAGGTTTCGAGTTACATACATGGTAACCTTGCCACAGACCGACAGGTTTACCTAACAAAACACCCTCAATATTACATTATGTGAGCTACTTAAACCCTAGTTTACAATCTGCTATTTATAACCTATTACCCAACTGGATTTGGGCCTTCAAAAATCTCAGCAAGCTTTTCTCCTTGCTGTTACAACTCAGCAGCAAACTTCTCCTATAATCAAGGTCTTCAATCTTCTAGTTCCTAAAATATCTCTATATTTAGAAACAGTATTTTCTTCAAATATTCTGATTGATTCTTGATTGATCTTCAGATTCTCCATAAGAAACGCCACATATATTCTCAGAGTATTTAAGTACCAGAACTGTAACTGAATTATCAATTCTGTTGACGTGATGTCAAGTCAGATGTCATGACATTACATCTAACATGTTTTCCTAGATGTTGAACTTCTTCAACTCAACAAATAACCTCTTTCATAATTTAGATCACTTAGAATAGTTAGGTTACAAGTCACAGTTGTTACAAACATTCAACATATCACATAGTTACTTAATCAGTACTTAATTTCAGGCGCGATGTCATATGCTGATGTTGTGACATCTTACATAACATGTTGGTCCAGATGTTGAACTTCTTCAACCCCACATATTAAAACAACAGAGGGAATATGGGTAAACTTGCTTTCTTATTTGTTTTACAAATGAAGCCAACTCTCCAGCCAGGGCACTTACAATACTGGTTCCTCTCTAAATGTTCTACCCAAGGGTGCTTTGGACCAATTAGATTATGAAGGCCTGGTGCTGAAACCAAGTGATATAGTTGTAAGAGCTTTCGATGGGTCTAGAAGGATAGTGCGTGGAGAGGTGGATCTCCCCATTAAGGTGGGATCACAAATTTTCAACTCCACTTTTTATATAATGGACATACGTCCCGCCTACTCTTGTTTGCTTAGACGCCCTTGGATCAATGGGGCAGGGGCAGTAACATCCACCCTTTATCAAAACTTAAAATATTCAATCAAAGGGAAGATTGTTAATGTTTGCGGCAAAGAAGAATTTATGGTGAGCCACCTTAATTCCTTCAAATATGTGGAAATGGATGATGAATTCATAGAAACTCCGTGCCAGGCTTTCAAAGTTGTTCCTCATATGGTTGTCGCCACCAAAATCTCCTCTAACACATCAAAAGATGACGAAGTTGTACCAAGAATGGTTTCACTTAAAGATGTTCGTGCCGTGGTCGAATATGGAAGTTGTACCATCTAGGGGGACAACTTCCCGACATTCCATTTAAAGCAGACAAATTTGGGTTGGGTTTTACCACCAAAGATCAGAAAGAGGTCAGGTGCGGTCGCGTGGGAAAGCTACCTCTCTGCATCGAAAATCATGAAGTAAATACTGTGGAAGACTCTGATGATGAATGCACTTTTGAAGAATGGATTTACCCTACTGCCAAAGGAAAGCTCAACAAATGGAATGTAAAGGATTTCACTCCCATCTCCTTCATTGAGGAGTAATTACTGTTTACTGTTTTTTGTCAATTCAAGAACTTTTGTCTATAATTTTAAATTCCAAACAATGACTTTTAAGCCATGTGCCTTGCCCGGGGCACCATGGTCCATTTGTTAAGGGTTTTGTTCATGTTCATTTATCATATGATCATTTAATGGAAAACATTGGACCTTTGCATTCAATTTTCATGCTCATTGTCTTTCTTTTTCTTTATTTGCACTTTTCAAATAGCCATGTATCTTACATACACACACACACTTGCAGATCTTCATCCACTCCGGATCTCATTTCCAACGACTCTACTATTGCTAGTTATGACTTCAAACATCTATTAACCAAGCCAAAGACGAAGGCAGGGAAGATTGTGAAATACCAGGGGAACTAGCCATACTTCTAATGCAAGAGGAGAAAGCTATTCAACCTCATGAAGAGCCAGTCGAAGTTATCAACTTAGTACCGAGACAGACAAGAAAGAGGTCAAGATCGGCGCCAATTTAGAAGATGGTATCAAGAGCAGGTTGGTTCAGATGTTATATGACTATGTTGAAGTATTTTCTTGGTCATATGAAGACATGTCAGGGTTGGATACTGACATTGTGGTTCATCATCTACCGACAAAGGAAGATTGCCCTCCTGTCAAACAAAAAGTTCGTCGCACGCGGCCAGACATGTCTAAAAAGATAAAGGCTGGGGTAATGAAGCAGTTTGATGCAGGTTTTCTGGCTGTGACATCTTATCCTCAATGGGTTGCAAACGTGGTTCCCGTACCAAAAAAAGATGGGAAGGTTCGTATGTGTGTAGACTATAGGGATTTAAATAGGGCAAGCCCCAAAGATGATTTCCCTCTACCTCATATCGACGTCTTGGTTGACAACACCGCTAAGCATAAAGTCTTCTCCTTCATGGATGGATTTTCTGGCTACAACCAAATCAAGATGGCTCCCGAAGACATGGAGAAGAACACCTTTGTTATGCAATGGGGCACCTTTTGATACAAAGTCATGCCGTTCAGATTAAAGAATGTAGGGGCAACATATCAAAGAGATATGGTAGCTTATTTCATGATATGATCCATCATGAAATAGAGGTCTATATGGATGATATGATTGTAAGGTCGCAAATGGAAGAAGAGCACCTCGATCACCTGCACAAGCTGTTTGAGAGGTTGAAGAAGTACAAGCTAAGGCTAAATCCTAACAAGTGCACCTTCGGGGTAAGATCTGGAAAGCTCCTAGGTTTTGTTGTCAGTGGGAAAGGCATCGAAGTTGATCCTACAAAAGTTAAAGTTATTCAAGAAATGCCAGTTCCCCACTCTGAGAAGGAAGTTAGAGGATTCTTGGGCCGTCTTAATTACACCACCCATTTCATATCTCATCTAACTGCTACTTGTGAGCCGATCTTTAAACTCCAGAAGAAAGATCAAGTAGTCAAATGGAACGACGATTGCCAAGCTGCCTTTGATAAGATCAAGGAATATTTGCAAGAACCTCTTATCCTTATGCCTCCAGTAGAAGGAAGACTGTTGATCATATACTTGACTGTGCTAGAGAATTCTATGGGGTGTGTGTTGGGCCAACATGACGAGTTTGGCCGAAAAGAGCATGCAATATACTACTTAAGCAAAAAGTTTACCGACTGTGAAACCAGATATTCACTACTCGAGAAAACTTATTGCACTCTAGAATGGGCTGCTCATCGTCTAAGACAGTATATGTTGACTCACACCACTTTATTGATTTCTAAGGTGGACCCTATCAAATACATCTTCGAGAAACCATCTCTCTCCGAACGAATAGCTAGATGGAAAATGATTCTGACTGAATATGACATCTAATATACCACACAAAAGGCCATCAAAGGAAGTATATTGGAAGATCATTTGGCCCATCAAGTTGTTGATGATTATCAATCTATGAACTTTGACTTCTCGGATGAGAATATCATCTTAGTGACTGACTGTGAAAAACTTGGACCGTATGACGGACCTGGACAAGGATCTTGATGGACTATGGTTTTTGATGGAGCTTCCAACACTCTGAGAAATGGAATTGGTGATGTTATAATTTCTCCTGAGGGTTGCCACACTCCTTTCACTTCTAGACCTTGCTTCAATTGTACGAATAACATGGCTGAGTACGAGGCGTGCATCTTGGGTTTGAAGGCTGCCATTGACTTAAGGATCAAGCATTTGGGTGTATTCGAAGGTTCTTCTCTAGTGACCAGTCAAGTCAAAGGAGAATGGAACACTAAGCATTCTAACCTTATTCCTTACAAGGAGCTTGTGTTAACCCTAATACCATACTTTTAGGATACCACCTTTGAATGTTTTCCTAGAGAAGAAAATTAGTTGGCTGACGCCTTGGCAACAATGTCTTCCATGTTCAAGGTCAAAGGGGACAACGAATCTCCTATGATTGTAATCGAAAGATTTGACGAACTTGCACACTGCTATGAGCTTGACATTGACGAAGAGAAACCATGGTACCATGAATTAAGGAGACACCTTAAAGCACAAGAGTATCCTGACGGAGCTTCCATCAATGATAAGAAATTCTTACGAATATTCTCAGCCAAATTCTTCCTAAGCAATGGAATCTTGTATAAGCGAAATCATGATTCTACTCTACTCCGATGTATGGACAAGAATGAGGCAGAAAAATTATGGAAGACATGCATGATGGAATCTTTGGGACTCACTCTAGTGGGCACACTATGGCCAAGAAAATCCTGAGAGCTGGTTACTATTGGTTCACAATGGAAACTGATTGTCATCATCACTCAAGGGTTTGCCACAAGTGTCAAATCTATGCTGACAAGGTTCATGTACCTCAAATTCCCCTGAATGTAATGACCGTTCCATGGCTGTTTGCAATATGGGGTATTGACATGATTGGATAGATCAAACCTATTGCTTCCAATGGACATCGTTTCATCCTTGTTTCCATTGATTATTTTACCAAGTGGGTCGAAGCTGCCTCATATGCCTCAGTTACCAAGAACGTTGTAGCCAGGTTTATCAAGCATAACATCGTCTGTCATTACAGTATCCCCGAAAGGATCATCACTAACAATGGAACCAACCTCAACAATGCTATGATTACAGAACTTTGTACTCAGTTTAAAATCAAGCATCACAATTCTTCTCCGTATGACCTAAGACGAATGACACAGTGGAAGCCGCCAATAAAAATATCAAGAAGATTATGCAAAAGATGGTGGTAACATATAAAGACTGGCATAAGATGTTACCGTTTGCTCTACATGGCTACCGTACTTCAGTTTGAACATCAACTGAGGTAACCCCTTTCTCCTTGGTCTATGGCATGGAAGTTGTCCTCCCGGTCGAAATTCAGATTCCTTCTCTAAGGATTATGAAGGAAGCAGACTTAGGCGAAGACGAATGGGTTCAAACTAGGTTGGATCAGTTGAACTTGATTGATGAGAAGAGACTGGTTGTTGTTTGTCATGGTCAAATGTATAAAAAACGTATGATCAAAGCTTTCAACAAAAAGATTAAGCCTCGAGTATATTAGACCGGTGACTTGGTAATAAAGCATATCATCTTACCACAAGGCGATCCTAGGGGAAAATGGACTCCCACATATGAAGGGCCATTTGTTGTCAAAAAAAATTCTCTGGTGGTGCCATGATGCTGACTACTATGGATGGTGAAGATTTCCCATATCCTGTGAACGCATACATAGTTAAAAAAATACTACGCATAAAACGACTCACTAGGTTGACATACCTAGGCAAAAATAAGGGCATCCTGGTGAACCAAATAGGTTCGGGCAAAATTTAGGGATATATGCAAAAGATTGTACATCCGGCAAGTCGAAAACCCGAAAGGGCGGCTTGGGAAAAAATGGGTATCCTGATGGGCTGAAAACCCGAGAGGGCGGTCCAGGAAAAAGTTAAGGATTAAAGTGTATGAATATGTCACGTTGTATCCCTACAACTAGTTTATTACCAAGGTCCAAATTTAATGGTACGAGATCAATTCAATCAATTTCTTCCAACGACAAGGGTTGGTGTTCGAGGACATAGGGGAAATAGCGGAGTTGGAACACAATGAGATCACTTCCACATGGCTATTATTTTTGCTTCCACTTTGTACACTTTTCATTTCTTTTGACTATTTCCTCTTACTAGGATATTTGTCTCCTTGTACAAAAAACGTCTGTTTATAGGCAAACATCAATACAAATATACTTTGAAGTGCAAAATTTTTGTTTTTCTGTTCTGAGTGCAAAAGCGTCCAATGACTAAAATTGAATGAACATATGCATATGAACATGATTAAATTGTTAACCAAATGTATACATAAAAATAGTAACAAGCATTTCCTTAAGGATTTTTTATTATCCCCACAAAGTTACTTCAATCAAATTATCCCCACAAATTTGGATTCATGAAATCCCCAGCCAGAGTTTCAATCTCCGGGAAAAAAAATCTCTCCCCAGTTGAGTTTGGTTCTAAAAGAATATTCTTGTAGAATTTCCTCTTAAAGAATTCATTTCACTAAGTAGGTCATCAAATTTTCTTCTCAACAGGGTCTATTTCTCCAATAAACTACAAATTCCCCAGCTTGAGTTTGCTTCTCAGACTATTACAGGTCAACGAACGAAACCCCTCAATCTCAAACGGAGACATTACTATCCTAAAAAGTTACTATGAAGCTTGGATCCGACCAGATACTAGTTCAACTTCATCTTTTTAACAAGTTACTACGAAGCCTGTGAAGCTACCGACAGAAAACACAGAGCCGCCACCGAACTTTATTTATCCCGAAGGAAGGGGAAATATCGATAAAACCACAAGGGAATGGATAAGATGGTCTTGCAACCAAGAGAAATGGTAATGGAGTCGGTTATGCGAGGGGAAGGTATTAGCACCCCTCACATTCGTTGTACTCAACGGGATCCATTCTGTTTGCTTGTCTTAAAGGGTGTATTTATCTACAACTATGCTTGCTTAAAGGGAAATGAATGGTTTTTATTATTGCGTTCGTGAGGGTTTCGTGACCCTTTGCCTAAGTATCCAATGAAGGAATCAGAACACCGTAGTTCCTCTAGAAAATGGTTGGTTTGTTTGTGTTTTTTAGTAGGCGACATTAACGCACACATTCTAGCAATAGGCACGGCCGGTATCGCGGTAGAACGGAGATAACATGCCCTTGGGGGGAGTTTTGCTTGGTTGAGTGTTTTTGCGAGTTTTAAAATAAATTCAAGTAATGATTAAAGAGTGTTTTTGGATTTTTGGTTTGTTTGGTCAAAATGGGTGTGGACGAGATTTTGAAAATGCGACGACCTAATGTCGAAGTTTTGACTTAATAGGGGTTAAGTTTAAAATTGAGTTTTTTTAGGAGATTTGTCTTAAGATTTAAAAAAATAATAAAAAAATGAAAGAGGAATGAGGGTATTCACATGATTGGACGAGACGCGTTTGATGACGTGAAGTTAACGAAGTCAAAATATTTCCCTTGGATTAAAACACAAACACTGTAACATATCATTTATCAACAAAGAACATTACAAAAGAATCAATAGACCAATCAATGGCGAATAATAATAAGGAAATGAATTGAAGAGAACAAAGAAAATTAAATTTAGAAAAAAAAGATGTAACAGAGATATATAAACTGAAATTCTAAGATTACTAAGAAAAACTAGGTGAAAATTCTAAAGCTAGTTAGATCTAAACTAAACTAAAATTTTATAGTTATAAAATAATTCTAAAAAAAACTTGCTAGATTAATTCTAGATTCAACCTAATTATTAAATTTTATCTAATTAAAACTACCTATATTTTTATTTAAACTTACTGATTAAACTAAATTAATAAAGTGCTAAGAGCTAAAAGAAAATAAATAGAAAAAGGGTGTAAAATCGACTCAGGGGGGTGCATAATAGAAATTTCGAATCTGGATGGATGGTAATAAGAGGAGGCAGGCCCATAGTAAAAAAGATATTTGAATATTAAATAAAAAAATTCAGTTGGGCCGGACCGGGTCTGGTCCAGACCCAACTCTCAATCAAGGGCCACACGGGTTGGATAACCGTAGAATTGCTAAGTAGTGATCAACGCCTCTCCCTCCTTCATCGTCCGCCTCAACTCAAACTTCCTCTTCTCATTCAACACCGTGATTCTACTCCTCTGGCAAATAACTTCGCCATCTCAACACCTTAACCACCGCTCCGTCTTAATCTTCTTCTTCTTCCTGTATATCTTCTTTCTCTCTTCCATTCCAGATTTACAACAAACATCAACGGTTCTCAGGATCTATTTTCCGATTCTGCTCTCTCTAGGTTATTCATCTTCTTCGTATGACATAACAGCAACATAAACTTCTCTCCAAATTCTTCTATTTTTTCAATCAATTTCATGCTTAACTTTTGTTATCTCCTTCTTTGGTGTCTTGACCAACAACAATAACAACTTTGTTCTGTTTTAATTTTACAATCTTTCAACAATAAGACACTATAATTTCGACTCTTCTCTCAAACTCAAAACTCTAAGAAAATGGAAAAGAAAGACGATAGCGGTTTACGATCGAACTTTGCAGTTCTCTTAACCTGAGGTGCTCTATGTGAACAACAACGAAAATCTCCAGTTTTGCTAACAAAAGTACGACAACAGACAGTTAAAAAAAACCACAAATGCGATTTTTGATTGAAATTTACAAACAAACTAAAATGATCTTGCTTACAGATGTTTAAGGCACTCAAAAGTGAGAGAAATATACCTATCGGAAACCCTCCGATGAGGCTTAGACATTGACACA
Organism: Vicia faba; assembly: GCA_948472305.1. Classification (NCBI taxonomy): domain Eukaryota; kingdom Viridiplantae; phylum Streptophyta; class Magnoliopsida; order Fabales; family Fabaceae; genus Vicia; species Vicia faba. Next base: position 448,679,636 of record OX451739.1, on the reverse strand, counting down.
GGTAACCTTCTTCGAATTCTCCTTCTTTGACTCTCCTTTAGCTCTGTTGTTGTTTTACTGTGTTATTTTCAATATGAGTTGTGGTTATGCATTTGGTTATTATTTGATTGGAACTTGCAGATTGGAAAAAATGTTGAGGCTTGTGTTGCAGATCGATGAATGAATTGACATCTTGGGGGAAGCTTTTTGAAACAACTCTTGCTGTGCTTTTCTCTTCTAATTTCTTCTGATAAATTCTAATTTTTCTTCCTTAATATCAGTAATTTTCTCCTCTTTTCTATCTGAACTTCTTCCCTCTCTTCAACCGTGAATCCTCTGATGAACTGTATATTTTGATAGAAGTTTTGAGGTGTTTTGTCTGGTTCTGTCCTGTGCAGGTTGAAAGTTAGGTGAGTGAATAGAGTGTAATACGGGTCCTGTAGTGCAGAGGTTAAATGAATCTCCAGGAAGTGAAAGCTAGTTTCTCTTTTAGTTTGTTGACTTTGCGTTATTGTAAGTGTAAGAAGGTGATGGTGGCTTATTGTTTGGAGGAAGAGCCAGAAATTGTGCAAAGGTTTTTCATATTTTTTTTCTCTATGAATGAGTCTTTGAAATTTTTCTGTGTTGTCGTTTTTCACTTCTTTGCTGGCTGTCTCTAGAAAAAAAATCCCTTTTTGCTATGAATGAAGCATCTTATATAGGAAGATTGATGGGTGTTTTTTTGGGGGGAAATTTGGCTGAGGTTTTGAACAATTTATGATGCTATTTTGAGTACTTTCAAGGTGCGGGTTATGTTTTTATCCATTTTGGTGCAAACTTGGCTATGTATGATGCCGTTTTTTCTTTTCCTCTTTTGTCTTTCAATGACACCAGGTTGTTGCTTTTTGTTTTCACATAATTCTGAAGGGTTGGTACTTTGGAACATGATGATGCGTGGGGATTGTGGTTGTTGGCTTGTTGCCTTATATTTTTTTGCTGCTATGACAATGCTGTTTGTTGTAGCATTGCTGGCCTACTATTGTTGTTTTTTGAGCTGTTCTGCTATGCTTGTTTGTTTGCTAGCCCGTGGCTTTTGTGATGCAGCTTGTAACTTTGTTGCATTTGTTTTTGGGCAGTTGTTGTTTGCATTTTGTGATGTTCTGCTACGCTACAACACTGTTGCTATGCTTGCTTGTGCTGCCTTGCAATTTTTCTTTTCTCCCTTTTTGTGAACCAAAGAGGATACTTTTTGTGATTTTCAATTTTGGAGAAATGGTCCATGAATAAACAAACTCCATTTTAATCTGATTCCAAACACCAACCCTCATGATGAGCATTTGATTCTTTTTATCAATTAATTCTTGTTTGGAATTTCTTTTTTGTATGATGATTGCTAACTTTTTCTTTTTCCTTATTTCATGAACCCGAGGATTGGATGATCGAGGACAAGTTAAAAGATGAAAAGGCCATAGCTAGCAAGGAGCGGATGAATTTCTTAAAGTTGAATCAAGACATTCAATTCTTTTTTTTTGTTTTTGTTTTGTAAACCGCAATTGTACTTATGATTCCAAGCCTTGTAACTCGTCTCAAAAAAATGTAATTAACACAAGCTTGAACGAATTTATTTTGAATGAACTTTTTGTATGGAAATCAAACAACTCTTGATCTTTGATTGAAAGTGGCAATTTCCACTTGAATGATTTGAATGCACCCTTTGACTTTGTAACTTAAACTTCAAGAAATTGTGAGCAATTCTTATAACTTGTATTCCAAACCATCACGCACCTTATCTTTCAAAATCCAATCAAACTCTCCAACAAAATAAATGCTTGAGAATTTAATTCCCTCTGGTTAATTTGAACCCAAAACACTGATCGCTTGAACCTTGATCTTCAAACCATGCTTGAACCAAACTTGCATTTCTTGAACATAACTCTAACTTTGACATTCACATCGCAAGCAACTTATAACTTAAGCAACAAAAACATGTCTTGACGGTCATGAACCCCCACACTTATTTCTTGTACCCAAACTTCGCATTTATCAATTCAAACTTCGAATTCTCGACTCTGGCTTAGAGGCTTTAAGAAAAACTTGAAATGCGAGGAGATGACATTCTTAACCTAATGCACTGAGCTTTGAGCCATCATCGAGGCAGGCGAAAGAAACAACTTCCCAGAAACCAAAGATCCGAAACCCTAGCATCTTGACCAACAACCATAGGGAACTAAACCCTTGTCTAGGCCCTGATAAATTTGAGTGAGAACCAACCTTGTAATGTGATGACAAAATTCATTCCACGATCCACTAATCGAGAACTAGATGCGTTTCCTTTTTAACCGATAAGAAAACCTCAAAACAAGATTAGACATAAAGAGGGCGTAACTCTAAAACTTTAAACCAAAGCGCCTGACTCCCTGAGATGTGGGATATGCAAATGACTGAAGGATAAAATGATGCAAATGGAATTCAAAGTTCAAAGCTAGACCAAAATAAAAGGGATAGGGCAAATTTGGGGTACGACAGCTGCCCCTATTTAATTGTCTTAAACCTGAATGTGAGATTGGCGTCAGCCTTTCGTAAGTTCAAGGTGGAAGATGATTAAATACTAGGACCCGAAATTTTCCCTGGAGAGATGGTGTGAGTATTATTCACTGGTGTGAATGTCTGCTGGGGAAAGACAAACTGGTCTTCTGGTGGACTGGTCATGATGGATAACACATGGATGAAAAAGAGTAGCTCGTACTGGGGTAACGGTGCCGTTACAAGGTTTTTTGAGGGAATGGGTAGTAAAGTGACTGAAAGGATATGGTTGACAATGTCGTGATGACTGAAAGTAGAATTACTTGATAAAATGATAACTTAAATACAATGAGCAGAACTTGATGACAACATGGAATCTTTCAAGCGGTATTTCACGACCCAAGAAAAAAGAAAGGTAAAGATAATGGATAAAGATCGGCATATAATCTATGACCCAAGAGAAAGGTAAAGACAACGGGTAAAGATAGACGTATGATCTATGACCCAAGAGAAAGGTAAAGTGAGGGTAAGACCTACGAGCGACTTACGACCCTAGCAAGATAACATGAGGGTAAGACCTATGAGCGACCTACGACCCTATGAAAGATAACATGAGGGTAAGACCTACGAGCGACCTACGACCCTAGCAAAGATAACGTGAGGGTAAGACCTTCGAGCGACCTACGACCCTAGCAAAAATAACTTGAGGGTAAGACCTACGAATGACCTACGACCCTATGAAATATAACGTGAGGGTAAGACCTACGAGCGACCTATGACCCTAGCAAAGATAACATGAGGGTAAGACCTACGAGCGACCTACGACCCTAGCAAAGATAACATGAGGGTAAGACCTTCGAGCGACCTACGACCCTAGCAAAAATAACTTGAGGGTAAGACCTACGAATGACCTACGACCCTATGAAAGATAATGTGAGGGTAAGACCTATGAGCGACCTACGACCCTAGCAAAGATAACGTAAGGGTAAGACCTACGAGCGACCTACGACCCTAGCAAAGATAATATGAGGGTAAGACCTACGAGCGACCTACGACCCTATGAAAGATAACTTGAGGGTAAAATTTACGAGTGACCTACAACCCTAGCAAGATAACGTGAGGGTAAGACCTACGAGCGACCTATGACCCTATGAAAGATAACGTGAGGGTAAGACATATGAGTGACCTACGACCCTAGGAAGATAACACGAGTATTGAGAGTTGGGGGAGTACGACGTACTGGCACCACAGTTTGTTTCAGTTGGTAACTTAATAACAAATGTTAACTGGGAATTATGAGGATGATATTTTTTGTGAGGATGTCTTGTTGATTTGGGAATTGATCTGGCTCATGCTTCATATGCATTTGAGATGATCCATGGATATGATATGCGTTTGAGAATGCAATGCAATATGTTGTGATGATTATTGTATGTAAAGTGACAAAACTCATTGGGATCCGTTGTTCGTCATCTTGAGACACCAATATGGATTGGTGCTTGAAAACTGAGAGAATTGAGTTATATCCTTGTCGAGCTCACTAGGGATTAAATCTTGTTGAGGAGGAGTAGCTTGATCTGACTTTCTTCACCTGCTGGACTGCTTGTGAATGACTAAATAGAGACATGGATCTCATCAAAAGCCCCAAGTTTTCTCTATTGCCAAGGAGGAAAGGGCCCCGTCTGACTTTCCTTACTTCACGAACCACTCGGGGATTAAGAAATGGACACTAGTGTCTTCAGATGCCCCGAGTTCACTTCATTGCTGGGGAGTTGCGTGTTTAAACATCTGCAGGGAATGATGATGATTCCGAGGACGTTAACTGAACCCAAGTGAACATCATGACGCTTTTAGCTTGATTACATTTGTACGGATGACAGGAATTTACTTGAGTAGCTCCATAAGGGGGGAGGAGGAATGCCCCTGTCTACAAGGATCTCTTCGGGTGGAATGCTGGAAGATTCGTGTCATAATACGACGCAAAGTGGCATGCCCCAATATCTGCCTCTGATCATAGATTCTCGTAGAGATTTGTCGAATCTCGACGTAACTGCCCCAGGTTGTACAAATTTTGAAAAGGTTACTCAGCCTGATTCCCCCAGTTTGAAGTTTAAAGAGATTTATCGACATGATTGCTTCTGATCGACTGGAAAAATATGGAAGAGATTTATCAATGTGATAGCCTCTGATTGGCAGCTTGAGGGAATGCCCCAGAATAAGATCAATCTTTGTTTTTTGACGAGTTTCTGCCGCAATTCGTCCTTCGAGGTGACCATATTTTCAATTGATGCTCACCACGCAAGCTTACTTGATGCTCAAGAACTTATTTATATGCAACTAATGTTTGTCTAAGAATGATGATTCTAATGCAAATTCTATGCTTGTCTTGAAGTTCGAAAAACTTTTATTGAAAAGATGTCGAAGCATCATTTTTTTTTGTATTTTTGTGAATAGGTGACGTGTTACCAAATCAAATTTTAGTACATCCCCGAGGAGTCAGGTTTCCGTATTCTTGCTACAGTATTGCTTTCGAATTAACCCATGCTTCAGTTAGGACTTTTAAGGGTTGTAACGTGGCCTGGTTAACGGTTTTAGAAAAAAGATTTAAGGCTCAAAATTATTTGGTGCCCACCCATTCTCCATGATGTTCTCCATTCCTATGTTCAGTTAACTCGATATGAGCACTCATCTCCTAAGAAGAGAGTTTGTGATGATTGAGGAACCACAAGGGTTTCTAAGACCTGACAATCACTGGCTTCCTGGCGTTTGATCACTCGATCTTGTTCTTTGCTGAGGATTATTATATATTTTTTTAATTTCGCTTTCCCTAATTTTTTCCTGGACAATTTCTTGATTTTGAAGTTGTAGTCCAGCGGGATGCCCTGACTTTTGCCTAAGTCTCCTATTTTTTCAAGTTTTGACTTAACGAGGCTTTTTGTGTCTTTCTTTTTGAACAAGTTATTGATCTTTGCGCCATCTTCGATTTATTGGAAATGGTTGTGGTTGTTTGAGTCCTGGATAGATGAAGAATAACTCTTATGGCATCGTCCTCTGCTGACCTCCTGATTGTGCAAGAGATACCCATCGGGATATCGTTCTCTTCGATGCACGCTGCTGGTAGGTGACAGTTTATCATTATGGTGTTGACTTCTCCTAGCCCTTTGATGGATAACCATTGTTGTATCCCTAGGAACTCCCTCTTGACGAGTTCTGGATGCTCGATCAGATTAACTGAAATCTACCCGCCCCGGGGTTAAAATCGAGGGTTTTTCTGTGTAAAAGAAACTCATACTCTAAAGCTCGAAAGGGTTGAAAAGGGTCTATCTTCCTTATAACTCCGGTGTTTGGGGATTTGAAACAATTCCTGTACATCGTCAACAAGGTCTTATTCAAAAGCATACCATTCGAGAATCTAAGTATCAGATCTTCATCATCCTCCCTCAAGAGTTATTTTTTCTTTAAATTAAAAAGAGTTAAGCATCAAAAGCAAGTACAATAACAAAACGTAAATGAGTGAATATGAATGGATTAGTTCAAGACAAACACAGTCAATGCATGGTGATTCAATATAAAAAGACAAACAATTTTGCATACAATGGGTATTGAACAAAACAAGAAAGGTTACAAATGATAATGCAAATGAAATTTGAAATTGCCATGCTCAGGATACTTCTTCAGCCCTGACTCAAATGAGGAGACACTCTTGCAGTCTTGACACCTATCTCAGCAAGGGGATTCAATCCATTATCAGACCCTTTGGAGTGAACGTGATAACTTTGGCATCAAGGAGGTCTTGAACATTGTTTTTTAATGCCCTACAATTCTCAATTGTGTGGCCTGGAGCCACTGAATGGAATTCACACCGAGCACTGACATCATACCCTCGTGGGAGAGGATTTGGTGTTGGACCAAGTTCACGCAGTTGAACCAACTGATTGGCAAACATCTGAGGGAGAAGTTGAGCATAAGACATGGCAATTGGATCCACCCTCCTTTTAATAACTTTCTTCCTCTTTCGTCCTTGTTGCCCCTGGGGTTGATGACTCGGCTGAAAAGATCCAGATCGTGCTCGTTGAACATACAGTTGTCTCTGTGTGTACTGATGTTGATGATGGATTGACTAATGTTGAGTCACCCGCGGTTGTTGAGCTGAGATTGTAGCACATGCTCGAGGAACATTAGGATGAACAAACAACGTTTGACGGTGTAGAGCTTGATCTTGATGATGGACCGGGGCCTTTCCTTTATTGATAGTAGCACTAGTCTCTCCTTCTTTCTTCTTGAGGAGGCCAAAGCAAGGTTTCTTGTTACTTCCATTGATAGCGCTAGATGTACCTTGAATTTTTCCTGACTTGAGGCTATCTTCAATACATTCCCCGATGGTAACCAAGTTCGAAAAGGAGGTCAAAATACTACCGAGTATATGTTGGAGATATGGGTCTTGCAGGGTGCCCACGAACAAATAAGTCAATTCACGATCCAAGAGAGGAGGATGGACCCTTGCAGCCAGTTCACGCCACTTCTGAGCGTACTCTTTGAAAGACTCTTCAGATTTTTGTACCATCCCTTCGAGCTGAGTACGACTAGGAGCCATGGCAGTATTGTAATGGTAATGTTTCAAAAAAGAATCAACAAGCTCTCCCCAAGTACTGACATGAGATGTTTCCAATTGCATATACCAATCCAACGATGCCCCGGTCAAACTGTCTTAAAAGAAATGCATGAGTAATGGTTCATTTTCAGCATAGGCCTCTATTTTGCGGCAATAGGAACAGAGATGAGTCTCTGGGCAAGAAGTGCCTCTGTATTTGTCAAACTATGGGACTTTGAACTTGGGAGGAATAACTACCCCAGGCACGAGGCACATTGCAGCAGTATTAAATCCAGAAGCCTTGATACCCTCTATGGCTCTAAGTCGCTCTTCGAGAGCATGATACATTTTCGCAGTTTCGGCAACTTTGGCAGCAAGGTTCACTTGGGGTTCATCAAGATCAATAACATCATGATGATCGTCGACATCATTCCTAGGAGCACCGGTAGGAGTCTCAACATTTGCATTGTCATTTCTCCCATTAGCAGAAGTGGAAGGTGCAGTAGTAGTAAGCTTGGCAACACTTTGGTGTAGTTCTTCTTGACCCTTGATCACGGCATGAAGGGTTTCCATAAGTTGATCCATGCGAGTACCCATAGTGTCTATATCCCGACGGAGTGCATTCTGATTCTCTTCAAAAAGATCCATTAGCCTTTGCTAGTTGCCTCTGGTACGGTAAGGATGTGGATGAGTCGTCTTTGTTGTTTACTGGATTCTGAGAAAGGGGACCCCAATGAGTTTTTGTTGTGAAAAAAATGAATGCATGGTAATATGGATGGATGCTTTATCTTCATTTCTGAGGAGACCCAAAGACTCGTCTATCTTTTTAAAATTTCCTTTTTTGAAAAGCTATATCGACGAGACTTGTCTTTGGATTTCCCTAGATATGAGATGTATATGATGATATGATGTCATGGTATGCTATGGCATGAAGTCTCAGCTCCACATATTCTGGATAACCATTGCGTAGTCCGTTGCACAGGCTGAAAGTAACAGGATCAAAAGTCCGACGTCACAGGCATGGAGTCAAAGTAACTACCCACAAGGTATGTACTAGGGGTTTATCACCTGCCGAACAAGGTTCTAAAGAGTTCTCGAAGTCTACGTTCTTCCTTTGGATATTACCGACATCCCAATTACTTGGTAATCAGTAATATTCGCAGGAAAAACTCGTCCGAGTGTAATATCGCGTGACAACTACTTCCGAATTACCCTGTTATAGTCTCTGCACTGCACCTAAAAGGCCAGGATGAGTTAATGGTTCTAAGGACCTCAGCTTCTCGAATTCCCAGGTCAAAAGCAACGACGTCTTCCCGATTACTCGGTAAACATCACTACTTTCAAGGGGACCTCCACTGAGTGGGGGATTTTCATGCCTCCTTCTTCGGGATTACTCCCTCAAAGTTAACATGACTATACCGCCCGTCCTAATCCTATGTGTAACCCAAGTACGGGTATAGGACTTATCAAAAGTAATCACCATACCCAACATCACAATGTATCCAGAATATGTGAGTAGCAACAATACATGCAATATATACAAAAGAATAAAATAAATAAAGAAATAAAATAGTAAAGCAAGATAAAGCAAATAAATAAACACCCAAAAAGACAAATAAACAAAACTAGGAGAGACTCGCTAAAATCTTCAGCAGAGTCGCCAGCTGAAGCTACCGGCAGAAAACACAGAGCCGCCACCGAACTTTATTTATCCCGAAGGAAGGGGAAATATCGATAAAACCACAAGGGAATGGATAAGATGGTCTTGCGACCAAGAGAAAGGGTAAGGGATTCGGTTATGCGAGGGGAAGGTATTAGCACCCCTCACATTCGTTGTACTCAACGGGATCCATTCTGTTTGCTTGTCTTAAAGGGTGTATTTATCTACAACTATGCTTGCTTAAAGGGAAATGAATGGTTTTTATTATTGCGTTCGTGAGGGTTTCATGACCCTTTGCCTACGTATCCAATGAAGGAATCAGAACACCGTAGTTCCTCTAGAAAATGGTTTGTTTGTGTTTTTTAGTAGGCGATATTAACTCACGCATTCTAGCAATAGGCACGGCCGGTATCGCGGTAGAACGGAGATAACATGCCCTTGGGGGGAGTTTTGCTTGGTTGAGTATTTTTGCGAGTTTTAAAATAAATTCAAGTAATGATTAAAGAGTGTTTTTGGATTTTTGATTTTTTTGGTCAAAATGGGTGTGGACGAGATTTTGAAAATGCGACGATCTAATGTCGAAGGTTTGACTTAATAGGGATTAAGTTTAAAATTGAGTTTTTTAGGAGATTTGTCTTAAGATTTAACAAAATAATAAACAAATGAAAGAGGAATGAGGGTATTCACATGATTGGACGAGACGCGTTTGATGACGTGAAGTTAACGAAGTCAAAATATTTCCCTTGGATTAAAACACAAACACTGTAACATATCATTTATCAACAAAGAACATTACAAAAGAATCAATAGACCAATCAATGGCGAATAATAATAAGGAAATCAATTGAAGAGAACAAAGAAAATTAAATTTAGAAAAAAAAGATGTAACAGAGATATATAAACTGAAATTCTAAGATTACTAAGAAAAACTAGGTGAAAATTCTAAAGTTAGTTAGATCTAAACTAAACTAAAATTTTATAGTTATAAAATAATTCTTAAAAAAACTTGCTAGATTAATTCTAGATTCAACCTAATTATTAAATTTTATCTAATTAAAACTACCTATATTTTTATTTAAACTTACTGATTAAACTAAATTAATAAAGTGCTAAGAGCTAAAAGAAAATAAATAGAAAAAGGGTGTTAAATCGACTCAAGGGGGTGCATGATAGAAATTTCGAATCTGGACGGATGGTAATAAGAGGAGGCAGGCCCATAGTAAAAAATATATTTGAAAATTAAATTAAAAAATTCTGTTGGGCCGGACCGGGTCTGGTCTAGACCCAACTCTCAATCAAGGGCCACACGGGTTGGATAACCCTAGAATTACTAAGCAGTGATCATCGCCTCTCCCTCCTTCATCATCCTCCTTAACTCAAACTTTCTCTTCTCATTCAACGCCGTGATTCTACTCCTCTGGCAAATAACTTTGCCGTCTCAACACCTTAACCACCGCTCCATCTTAATCTTCTTCTTCCTGTATATCTTCTTTCTCTCTTCCATTCCAGATTTACAACAAACATCAACGGTTCTCAGGATCTGTTTTCCGATTCTGCTCTCTCTAGGTTATTCATCTTCTTCGTATGACATAACAGCAACATAAACTTCTCTCCAAATTCTTCTATTTTTTCAATCAATTTCATGCTCAACTTTTGTTATCTCCTTCTTTGGTGTCTTGACCAACAACAATAACAACTTTGTTCTGTTTTACTTTTACAATCTCTCAACAACAAGACACTCTAATTTTGACTCTTCTCTTAAACTTAAAACTCTACGAAAATGGAAAAGAAAGACGATAGCGGTTTACGATCGAACTTCACAGTTCTCTCAACCTGAGGTGCTCTATGTGAACAACAACGAAAATCTCTGGTTTTGCTAACAAAAGTACGACAACAGACACTTAAAAAAAACCACAAACGCGATTTCTAATTGAAATTTCCAAACAAACCAAAATGATCTTGCTTACAGATGTTTAAGGCACTCAAAAGTGAGAGAAATATACCTATCGGAAACCCTCCGATGAGGCTTCGACGTTGACACAGGTAACCTTCTTCGAATTCTCCTTCTTTGACTCTCCTTCAGCTCTGTTGTTGTTTTACTGTGTTATTTTCAATATGAGTTGTGGTTATGCATTTGGTTATTATTTGATTGGAACTTGCAGATTGGAAAAAATGTTGAGGCTTGTGTTGCAGATCGATGAATGAATTGACATCTTGGGGGAAGCTTTTTGAAACAACTCTTGTAGTGCTTTTCTCTTCTAATTTCTTCTAATAAATTCTAATTTTTCTTCCTTAAAATCAGTAATTTTCTCCTCTTTTCTATCCGAACTTCTTCCCTCTCTTCAACCGTGAATCCTCTGATGAACTGTATATTTTAATAGAAGTTTTGATATGTTTTGTCTGGTTCTGTCCTATGCAGGTTGAAAGTTAGGTGAGTGAATAGAGTGTAATATGGGTCCTGTAGTGCAGAGGTTAGATGAATCTCTAGGAAGTGAAAGCTAGTTTCTCTTTTGGTTTGTTGACTTTACGTTATTGTAAGTGTAAGAAGGTGATGGTTGCTTATTGTTTGGAGGAAGAGCCAGAAATTGTGCAGAGGTTTTTCATATTTTTTTTCTCTATGAATGAGTCTTTGAAATTTTTCTCTGTGTTGTCGTTTTTCACTTCTTTGCTGGCTGTCTCTAGAAAAAAAATCCCTTTTTGCTATGAATGAAGCATCTTATATAGGCAGATTGATGGGTGTTTTTTTGGGGGAAAATTTGGCTGAGGTTTTGAACAATTTATGATGCTGTTTTGAGTACTTTCAAGGTGCAGGTTATGTTTTTATCCATTTTGGTGCAAACTTGGCTATGTATGATGCAGTTTTTTCTTTTCCTCTTTTGTCTTTCAATGACACCAGGCTGTTGCTTTTTGTTTTCAAATAATTCTGAAGGGTTGGTACTTTGGAACATGAGGATGTGTGGGGATTGTGGTTGTTGGCTTGTTGCTTTATATTTTTTTGCTGCTATGACAGCGCTGTTTGTTGTAGCATTTCTGGCCTACTGTTGTTGTTTTTTGAGTTGTTCTTCTATGCTTGTTTGTTTGCTAGCCTGTGGCTTTTGTGATGCAGCTTGTAACTTTGCTGCATTTGTTTTTGGGCAGCAGTTGTTTTCATTTTGTGCTGTTATGCTATGCTACAACGCTGTTGCTATGCTTGCTTGTGCTGCCTTGCAATTTTTCTTTTCTCCCTTTTTGTGAACCAAAGAGGATACTTTTTGTGATTTGCAATTTGGGAGAAATAGTCCATGAATAAACAAACTCCCTTTTAATCTGATTCCAAACACCAACCCTCATGATGAGCATTTTATTCTTTTTATCAATTAATTCTTGTTTGGAATTTCTTTTTCGTATGTTGATTGCTAACTTTTTCTTTTTCCTTATTTCATGAACCCGAGGATTGGATGATCGAGGAAAGGTTAAAAGATGAAAAGGCCATAGCTAGCAAGGAGCGGATGAATTTCTTAAAGTTGAAGCAAGACATTCAATTCTTTTTTTTGTTTTTGTTTTGTAAACCGCAATTGTACTTGTGATTCCAAGCCTTGTAACTCGTCTCAAAAAAATGTAATGAACACAAGCTTTAACGAATTTATTTTGAATGAACTTTTTGTATGGAAATCAAACAACTCTTGATCTTTGATTGAAAGTGGAAATTTCCACTTAAATGATTTGAATGCACCCTTTGACTTTGTAACTTAAACTTCAAGAAATTGTGAGCAAGTCTTATAACTTGTATTCCAAACCATCACGCGCCTTATCTTTCAAAATCTAATCAAACTCTCCAACAAAATAAATGCTTGAGAATTTAATTCCTTCTGGTTAATTTGAACCCAAAACACTGATCGCTTGAACCTTGATCTTCAAACCACGTTTGAACCAAACTTGCATTTCTTGAACAGAACTTTAACTTTGACATTCACATTGCAAGCAACTTGTAACTTAATCAACAAAAACATGTCTTGACGGTCATGAACCCCCAAACTTATTTCTTGTACCTAAACTTTGCATTTGTCAATTCAAACTTCGAATTCTCGACTCCAGCTTAGAGGCTTTAAGAAAAACTTGAAATGCAAGGAGATGAAATTCTTGACCTAATGCGCTGAGCTTTGAGCCATCATCGAGGCAGGAGAAAGAAACAACTTCCCAGAAACCAAAGACCCGAAACCCTAGCATCTTGGCCAACAACAATAGGGAACTAAATCCTAGTCCAGGCCCTGATAAATTTGAGTGACAACCAACCTTGTAACGTGATGACAAAATTCATTCCGCGATCCATTAATCGAGAACCAGATGCATTTCCTTTTTACCTGATAAGAAAACCTCAAAACAAGATTAGACATAAAGAGGGGGCAACCCTAAAACTTCAAACCAAAGCGCCTGACTCCCTGAGACGCGGGATATGCAATTGACTGAAGGATAAAATGATGCAAATTGAATGCAAAGTTCAAAGCTAGACCAAAATAAAAGGGATAGGGAAAATTTGGGGTACGACAGCCTGGATCCGACTAGATAACAATTCAACTTTATCTCTCTAGGAAATTCCTGCAAAGCCTGGACCCAACCAAAAAACAGTCTGAGTTGCTGAAATTTGGACCCGACCAGATAACAGTAAATCTCAACTTTAAGTTACTAAAAAGCCTAGACCCGACCAGATAATAGTTTAATTTCTTCAATTACTACAAAGCCTGGACCCGAACAGAAAACAGTTGGAGTTGCTGAAACATGGACCCAACCAAATAATAGTAAATCTCAATCTTAAGTTACTAAAGCCTGGACCCGACCAGATAATAGTTTAACTTCTTCAATTGCTGAAACCTGGACCCGACCTGATAACAATTAGCTTTCATATTCCCCGATAAGACGTTGCGGAACCTAGAATACAACCAGATAACAATTAACATTATTACCCCCAGTAAGTTGTTGTGAAGCCTGAAATTTGACCAGATAATAGCTAAACTTACTCCCTTTAAATAACTCCCCAGTAGAGCGGTAACTCCTGAAGTCTGGTTCCCAAGCAGAAATCAACACTCTCCATAGAGTCTTCTCAAGCAAAGTCAATATTCCCTAGCAGAATTCTTATCAACAAAGCAGGAATCCCCAATGGAAACATTTTTAACAAAGTCTGAAGATACACATACTCTTCATCTCTAATAACAATCCGAGATTTAACTTCTCAAAACTCCCAAGTATTTGTCAATGATACGCTTCGACAACATGTCACATTTGTTGCACCCCAAAATTTGCCCTCTCATTTATCAAGGAATCACCATGGATCCTCAAAATTTTCTTTCATCCAATTCCAAGCCTTGAATTATCCATTTTTCCAAGCAAACCATTCACAAGGGCAAAATGGTCATTTGCATACTGAGAAGTCTAACTTTGAATTTTGAATCAAAATCAAATCTCAAAAATCATATTTCATCAAGACATGTTGGAATATGAAGTTTATTTCGTCAAGAATTTCAGAAGTCAAATTTTACTTTGGAAAAATCAAATTTTAAATACTTAGAAATTTTCTAAGTGTTTAAGAAATATGACAATTTCAGAACTTCTGAGCCAGTGTTCACACTCAGCAAATTCTGGATATTCTTAAGACGAAGTTTGGTCAGAACTTCTGGGCCAATATTCACAAAAGGCAGTCAGAGTTTGCCAAGGTAAATCAAAGAAGATTACAAAGCGCGTTGCAAGCTTACTGGAAAGTCTGAAGGATCCTTAAGAACATGTTGAAGCCAGAAGATACAAGGATCATAAGATTGGATGCTACACTGCAGTAGAACTTCTAATCCAAAGTTAAGCAATGATGCAGAGTTTCACATGGGAACTCATTTAATGCTCACAAACCGCCTATGAGTCTTCACCCAAGGGATTTTCCCCATGTTTACCCCTATTGTATTGGGAAGATTAACTTTTGTGAAAAAGCATGCTAGGCCTAGGCGCTGCCTCTACTTTTTCTTAATTCACGCTGACAAAACCCAGCTTAGGTGCTGCTAACTATCCCACTTGATACATTGGGTCACGCTTGATTAAGCTTACTTCAAGAGTAAGTCAGCTTCTGGCACATGATGTTGGCGCCACTTGACATCTCCAAATTACAAAACCTTTGCCTATAAATAGAACACCATTGGCCACTGAAAAAAGGTCCAAGGTCCGGATCCGAGTCCAAGAAAATTTGTGAAAGAGTTGAGAAAATTGAGAAAGAAAGCTTTGAACCACTGCAAAAAATTCCAAGAACCCAGGAAACTATAAAAACAAACTACCAAAACCTTAACTTTTGATTCCTTGTGTTCAAACTCCATTCGTTCTCAAGTGTTCTTGATTAAAACCATCCACCTCCATCTCAAAAAAGGCCAGTATATCATCCCTTGGTTGTTCCAGAAGTTGCAAACTTCCATCTAGCTGAGTACGTGAAGAAGCTGCTCAGAACATCACCAGAGTTCAAGACCAACCTCCAGTTCACAAAATCTTTCCCAGTTGCAAGGTAAGTTTCCTGCTGACTCTCATCACACTAATTAGGCATTGTCAGATTTTGCATGTTTAATACAATGTAGATATTCTGATTCCTGATGATATACATATTCTGAAAATTCATGCATCTGCCTGCTTAAGTAGAAGAAATCCCTGTTCAGAGTTTCATAAAGAAAATTAGGACTCAAAATTAGGATTAGCAAATGCATGTTGCTTCTGATTTGTGCTTCTGATATTTCATGAAATTTGTCATAACTGTTATGTATGCAACTTTTGTTCTGTAAGAAATGATTAAGCTGCAGATGTTCTGACTGGCATGAAGAGAGGCAAAATTCTGACAGTTGTACCAGAACTTCTGGAAACTTCTGAGTTCTCAGAAGATCCAGAACTTCTGACCTTCCCTATTTTTACTAACGTTGTTTCTGTTATGCAGCAAGCCAGAGTCAGAACTTCTGACCTCTTCAATTTTCAACATTTGCGCTGATTTTGTTTCCTTTCTCTTTTATTATTTTTGTCATCATCTATATATTTTTAGAAAACACCAAAAATATTTCATATTCACGTGTTCTGTTTTCTTTTAACATAAAAAAGACAAAAAATATTTTCTTAAACAAACTTGTCTCTTTTCTTAAACACAACCAAATTTTACATTTCTTGTACATTCTTATCCATTCAATATGGTTGTAATAGTAACATAGGATTTAATTTGCAATCCCCATTTGAAATTTGTACACCCCATCCCCCTAATGATTGTAATAGCGTAGAATCTTTATTTTCCGTACTTTTATTGCTTTCATATATTGATAGTGATTAGGGTGTGTATGACAAGATAAAACCAACAAGTAGACCACCAAAAATCAAAGATAAATACATGCAATCAAACACACTTGCACATTTACACCCTTAGGGTAATTCCACTTGTTGCCTTATAAAAATGACCATGTTATGCATGTGGGATGTCTTAGCACCAACAAATTGAAAAATACAAGATCATAGTCCCTCGATGACGCTATCAAAGTTGCCTTTCAAAATGATCTTAGTCCCTAAAGAAAAGTGCTAAGTCATCTCACTACATTGCTATCATGGTCGTACGATGACCCAATGCCCGTCCCTTCACATCCAATGATGGGGCTTCTTAACAATTCAATGGTAAGATAGTAACATCTAAAGGAGGAGGAAAAGCATATCTAAGACCTTTTGAGTAGGTAGATTACTTTTAGTTACTTGCTCAATTTCAAAACAAACATCTTTGCTATCTTCAAAAACAATCACATACACTTTCAAAAACACTTTCAAAAACACTTTCAAAAACATTTTCCATACATTGAAATATTTTCAAAAGCTCAACACTTTGTATACGTTCTTACGAACGAGAACTATTACAAAGTTTGCCTAAACGATGGCGCCTTTTCAAAATACTTTCAAAAACCACACAAAGCACATTCTTCAAACAAAAAGCAAGTGATCTAGCAAGTAACTAAGAGCCCATGGAAAACCATGGATGAAAAGGGTGCTAATACCTCCATTTTCATAACCTACCCCCCGAACTCAAAAAAATCTCTAAAGGTCTTTCCTGTGCTTTTTCACCTTTCCTTTTAGATAAAAGAAAAGTTGGTGGCGACTCTTGCTAAACCGTAACATTTGCAAACACAAACACAAAACCTCAAGTCAGTTCTCCCACCGTATCACAACATTCATACATCATATAACATACATAAAATATACATAAAACATAATCTCATTTATTTTGAGAAAATCATTACACCATGCATACATTCGCATACAACTAACCCCCTGTTCCTTGCAGAAATATCATTGATCCAAAAACCTCTTATGAATCAGAATTAATTCTTCCAGTTAAAGGCAAGCAAGACACCTAGTTTTCTGCAGGAATCGACCAAAGATTTATACTGATGTTTGTTCTAGTTTCTACCATCATCTCTCTAAATGGCATCTTTAATCCCATTCCCAAATCAATATATCACCGAGTGCAAATTTCTGGGCACTCTAGTGTTCAATCATCTTTCACCTTCAAGTCACGAATGGCGGACCCGCCAATATAACTCTTCAGATTTAAGAAGATTGAACAGGGGAAGATGTTGTACCCCAAAATTTCCCCTCTCATTTTCTCAAGATTTCTCTCACAAAATTTCCATTGGTTCAAGATTGCACAAAGATGGATCAGCTCAAGACACTTCCTCAACACTAATGACTCAAAATTAGGGTTTGAGTTTGCACAAGTGCATTTGGATTTTAATGCCCCATATGACTTTCATGTATCATTTTGGACTCTCAAGATTTCTCATGTCAAGTTTCAAGCTTTGGATCACATTTTTGCTCAGTCAATTGATCAGTTGACCTAAAATCCACTAAATTGGGCAAAAATTCAACTATGGGCAATTTACAGTCAAACTTCATAATTTTTGACCCATATCAACATTTTGAACTTATATATGTCAATTGATCAAGGTTGGATCACCATTCCTCAAGAAATTTGATCAGATCACCAAAAGGCCAAAATGGTCAAAATTAGGGTTATGACTGAGAAGACTCAATTTTTGACTTTTGACTTAATACATGACTTGTTGGCTTGGGACATAATATTAATATTTCAAATACATCATTTGACCTAATGGCATGATTCAAAACATTTCTCATGATAAATTGATGGATAGTTGAAATTTGATCAACTGATGAAAAAGTCAATTGTACACTAAAAAAGTCAAACTTTGAGCCAAAACCCTTAGAACTCGGTTACTATTAACTAGGACAGGTTGAGCCAACTAAAATTCAAGAGGGTAATTACCTACAAACTCCATGCAAGCCTAAACCTAAGTACTTGTCTACTTTGCGTGAATATGATTACTTACCTCACATATTTTTACATAGCATCATGACATCATACCATAGCATTCTCACTAACCATTTCAAGGATTTTTGGAATTTATCTTTGTTCTGTTTTGTAGGACATGGCTTTCGCTCGTAGAAGCACTATCCAAGTCGGTCTCGTGAGGATACTTCCACAACTCAAGGATTTAGTATCAAGGGTTCCTGAGGATTCTCCCTTCACCAAAAGGCATGGTCGACTCCTTAGTTACCTCAAGCATTGAAGAAGATATGGTAAAGGTGCTTGTCCAATTCTTTGACCCTTTGCATCATTGCTTCACTTTTCCAGACTACCAACTTGTGCCCACTTTAGAAGAATTTTCTCAACTCATAGGGATCCCTATTCTTGATCAGTTACCTTTCAACGATATTGAAAGAGACCCTAAACCTGAGGAAATTGCTCGAGCTCTACATTTACAACCATCTGACATAGTAGCAAATTGGGTAACAAGGAGTGGTGTCAAAGGGCTCCTAGCAAAGTTTTTGTTAGAGAAGGCTCAAGAGTGTTGGAATACGTTGGATCTACAAACCTTTGAGGAAATTTTGGCTCTTCTCATCTATGGGTTGGTACTATTTCCCAATCCTGACCAATTTATAGATGTGAATGCGATCAAAGTTTTCACATCTCATAATCCAGTGCCTACATTGCTTGGAGACATCTTGCATTCTCTCCACTCTCGAAATTTGAAGAAAAGGGGGGCTTTGATGTGTTGTACTCCTCTTTTGGCTAGGTGGTTCATTTCGCACCTACCCCGATCCATGATGAAGAATGAACAAGGTATGAGATGGTCTAAAAGATTGATGTCACTTTCACATACTGATATCCGTTGGTATTATCGCTCTTTGGGAGACATTACCATCATTGATCGCTGTGGAGAATTCCCCAATGTCCCTCTACTTGGCATTAGGGGAGGCATTACTTACAACCCTTGTTTAGCTTTGCGATAATTTGGGTATGCTAGGAGAGATGGCCCTCACGAGGTACTCATCCAGGGAATTTCATTTGACTACGAAAGCGATATCTAAGGCTACCGTCAAAGATTTATACGAGCTTGGGGTATGGCTAACAAAGTTGATAGCAAGATGTTGGGGCGTAAGAATTCCATTCCTTTGGAACCTTATCTTAAATGGGTGATGGCTCGCGCTCAAAGTCTCAAGATGCCTTATGAAGCCATCTTACCTATTATCATGGAACCAGTAGTCGAGGGAGACGTTCCACATACTATCCTCTATCCTGATATTCCTACTTCTCTTGAAGATTTGCAAAACGCTTGGATTCAGTTAAAAGGAGAGTGAGACACCTTTGGAGCTAAGTTCTATGAAAGCGAGAAGAAGATATTAGATATTACAAGGGAGCTTCATGAAGAAAGGAGTTTAAACACCTACATTGCGCCAAAGAAGATGCGCACAACTTTTCTGTCTTAGGAATTTACTTTATGTTTATTTCTGTTGTTGTAAACCCAAGAGGCGTGTTTGTATTCAAATCAGAACTCTCTAATGCAAGTTAACGTTTGTTCACTCTTTGTCTATACAAATTTAAATTCTTTAAATCCTTGAAAACATTTGCATATTGCATATTCATGCATCATGACATGACAAGTTTCTGCATAACAGGTTTCCTTATCTATCCGCTGTTTATTTCAGCAAGATGGATCTAGAAAAAACTGTGACGGAACTCCAAGCCCAGAATTCTCAATTTCAGGAAGCTTTACTCGCCCTAGCCAAGGGGCAACAAGATATGATGGCTTTGTTGGCCGCTAAGAAAAATCCAAAGAAAAAAGCTCTATTCAACATGGGTAAAAGGTTCAAGGAGACAATACGCCAAATTCCAGTAGAGGAAGATTCATCCGAAGGGGACGAGAACCAAATTGGGGAGGTTAAAAGTACTCAGGCTGACTGTATCAACGACCAAGAATTTGATGATGATTATTTCAATGAACAGTATCCACCCGCAGACATCAAATACAAGCAGCTAGAAGACAGGTTGAAAGCTGTTGAAATCCAAGTTGTTCCCAGTTTAAATTTTGACGATTTGGGATTAATCTCTGGGGTAGTCATTCCCCATAAGTTCAAAATACCAACCTTTGTAAAATATGATGGGGTTTCTTGCCCAAATCTCCATTTGAAGTCCTATGTGCGCAAGATACAACAACACACTGCTGATAAAAAACTCTAGGTTCACTTTTTCCAAGAGAGCCTGGCTGGAACATAACTTGAATGGTTTTATCAGTTGGATGGCTCTCGCATCAATACTTGGGAGAGCCTAGCTACTACCTTCTGCCATCAATATCAATACAATTCCGACTTGGCACCAACAAGGGTTCAATTGCAAGGCATGGCCATGGGGAAAAATGAGGGATTTAAGGAATATGCGTAGAAGTGGAGAGACCTTGCTAGTAGAGTCCAACCTCCCTTGACTGATAGGGAGCACATTGACATGTTCATGAGCACATTATCTGGTCCTTTCTTTAATCTATTGGTTGGTTGCTCTTCTTCTGGTTTCACCAAATTAATCATAACTGGTGAAAGAGTCGAAAGTGGCATTAAAAGTGGAAAGATCTCTGTGGCATCTACTTCCACTCCCAATCCTGTCAAGAAACCTTTTGCCGCGAAGAAAGAAGTTAATGATGTGTATGGGGCAAAGGCCCATACCAAAAAGACTAATCATCCGTCTGTCAATGCTGTCCGAATCTCCAATCCGACTGCTACTCAAAGACCATCTGCAAATCATCAATGTTTTGAGGCTCCAAGAAGACAGTTTACAAGGTTAAGCATGTCATTATCTCAAGCCCTTCAACATCTGCTCAGGGCTAATCTAGTGACATTGCGGGTTCCCCCCGCCAACCCTGACACCTCGTCGCCAAGATATAATCCAAATGCAAAATGTGCTTACCATTCAAACAGTCCCGAACATGAGACTGATCAGTGCTGGGCCTTAAAGAACAAAATCCAGGATTTAATTGACAACAAGACTATTGAATTTGATCCTCCTCCTACGCTAAATGTAATTACCGCTCCAATGCCGAAGCATGATAAAGGCGTTAATGCTGTAGAAGATACAATTTTCATTGCCTTTGTTGAAGAATTAACTACTCCATAGAATGTAATCAAGAGCAATCTGTTGAAAGTTGGGATTTTCCCTGGCTGTGAAAAAGATTGTGTGTGCTGTATGAGACAATCCAATGAGTGTGAGGAACTAAAGAAAGGTATACAACGCTTAATGGATGGTCGTGAAGCCCTATTTGAAAAGATTCCCACCATCGAGAATTCAATCAACAAAGCTGAAGATTTGGCCATCATAACAATTTTAAACAAACCTCTTAGGATCTCATCCAAAGGTCCTATCAGGATTTCGAATGAACCAATCATTGCTCCTCTCATAATCACTGCTGCCGGACCTGTTCCATACACCTCTGATAAAGTGGTACCATGGAATTACAGTGTCGAGGTTTATTACCATGGGGTAAAACAAGATTCTTGGATTGATGATAATGAAGCTGGTGTTACTAGTATTACTGGTTCTAGTAAAGTCAGAAGAACATGAAGGGTCTTTTCCCTTGTTATCTCACCACCAACCACTACCACAGTTCCAGTCTGCATAACCAATGGCAATTCTGGTGCCGATACTAAAGGGAAAGAGAAAGAAAGTGAGCCTGCTAGGAAAGAGGCACCTGCTAAAAAGTTTGTTATGGAAGAACCATCCACTCAAGAGATGGAGGAGATTCCGAAAATCATCAAGAAAAGCGACTTCAAGATGGTAGAGCAGTTGGGGCAAACCCCTTCTAAAATATCAATGTTGTCCTTATTACTATGTTCTAACACCCATGCACAAGCTTTGATTAAGTTCTTGAAAAAGGCTCATGAGCCTCAAGAAACCACAACTGACCAATTTGAGAACTACGTAGCAAGTTTGACAGCTGACAATGGTCTGGGGTTCTCCGACACAGATTTAACTCCCATGGGAAAGAATCACAATAAAGCCTTGCATGTTTCTGTTGAATGTAAGGGGACCACTCTGGCACATGTTTTGGTTGACACAGGCTCATCTTTAAATGTGTTACGTAAAGGCGCTTTAGATCGGCTAGACTGTGAAGGTTTGGTTTTGAAGCTAAGTGATATTGTTGTGAGGGCATTTGATGGGTCGAAAAGGATGGTTCATGGAGAGGTGGATCTCCCAATTAAGGTTGGTTTGAAGATTTTCAACTCCACATTCTATATAATGGACATACGGCCTGCGTATTCTTGCTTGCTTGGATGCCCATGGATCCATGGGGCAGGTGCGGTCACTTCTACTCTCCACCAGAAGTTAAAATACGCAGTTTAAGGGAAGATTGTCACTGTTTGCGGTGAGGAAGAATTTATGGTAAGCCATCTCAATTCTTTCAAGTATGTAGAAATGGATGGCGAATTCATAGAAACTCCTTGCCAGACATTTGAAGTTGTGGCCACCACCAAAATCTCCTCCGACATTCCGAGAGCTGATAAAGTCACCCCCAAGATGGTTTCTCTTAAAGATGCCTGTGCTGTAGTAGAAGAAGGAAACAATGAGATGTGGGGGTCAACTCCTCGATATCCTGTTCAAGATAGACAAGTTTGGGTTAAGTTTCACTTTCAAAGCTCAGAAAGAAGTTAAAAGTACTCGTGTTGGAAAGCCGCCTTTCCACCTCAAACATCATGAAGTGAACGCAGTAGAAGACTCCGATGATGAGTGTGCTTTTGAAGACTGGATCTACCCAACAATTGAAGGGAAGCTCAACAACTGGCATGCAAAGGATTTCACTCCCGTTTCTTTCATTGAGGAGTAATTACTGTTTACTTTTTCTGTCAATTCAAGAACTCTATGTCTGTAATATTATTCCCAAATAATGACTTTTAAGCCATGTGCCTTGCCCGGGGCACTTTGGTCCTTTTGTCAAGGGTTTTATTTATGTTCATCTAATCATATGATCATTCAGTACATTGGGCTTTTTTGCATTCAAATATTTATGCTCATTGTCTTTCTTTTCTTTCAAATGCATTCCCAAAAATAGCCATGTATCTTACATGCACACACACACAATCTTGCAGGACTACATCCACTCTGGATCCTATTGCCAACCATGACTTTGAATATCCTATCAACCAAGCCAAAGACGAAAGCGGGGAAGATTGTGATATACCAGAAGAATTAGCCAGACTTCTATTACAAGAAGAAAAAGCTATTCAACCACATGAAGAGTCAGTTGAGATTATCAACTTAGGTACTGAGTCAGATAAGAAGGAAATCAGGATCAACGCTAATTTGGAAAGCAGTGTTAGGAGCCGTTTGATTCAGATGTTACGCGATTATGTGGAAGTATTTGCTTGGTCGTATGAAGATATGCCTGGGTTGGATACTGACATCGTGGTTCATCGTCTTCCAACTAAAGAGGACTGCCCTCTAATCAAAATAAAAAGTTCGTCGCATGAGGCCTGACATGTCTGAAAAGATCAAAGCCGAAGTAATGAAACAATTTGATGCAGGATTCCTAGGTGTAACATCTTATCCTCAGTGGGTGGCCAATATAGTGCCAGTGCCAAAGAAAGACGGGAAGGTTCGCATGTGCGTAGACTATAGGGATCTGAATAGGGCAAGCCCCAAGGATGATTTTCCTCTACCTCACATTGACGTCTTAGTCGACAATACTGCTCAGCATAAGGTCTTCTCATTCATGGATGGATTCTCAGGCTATAATCAAATAAAGATGGCTCCTAAAGATATGGACAAAACTACTTTCGTTACACAATGGGGCACCTTCTGCTACAAAGTCATGCCTTTCGGATTAAAAAATGCAGGGGCAACATATCAAAAGGCTATGGTGGCTTTATTTTATGACATGATTCATCATGAGATAGAGGTATATGTGGACGATATGATTGCTAGGTCACAAACCGAGGAAGAACATCTCGATCACCTGCATAAACTATTCGAAAGACTAAAGAAGTACAGGCTGAGGTTAAACCCTAACAAGTGCACATTTGGAGTACGCTCTGGAAAGCTTTTAGGTTTTGTTGTCAGCAATAAAGGCATTGAAGTTGATCCTGCCAAGATAAAGGCCATTCAAGAAATTCCAGTCCCTTAGTCTGAAAAAGAAGTCAGAGGATTCTTGGGTCTTCTCAATTACATTGCCCGTTTCATATCACACTTAACCGCTACTTGCGAGCAACTCTTCAAACTCTTGAAGAAAGATCAGGTAGTCAGGTGGAACGATGAATGCCAGATTTCCTTTGACAAAATCAAAGAATACCTATAAGAACCTCCTATTCTCATGCCTCCAGTTGAAGGAAGACCCTTGATCATGTACTTAACGGTACTAGAGAATTCTATGGGGTGTGGTTTGGGCCAACATGACGAGTCTGGCCAAAAAGAGCACATAATTTACTACCTAAGCAAAAAGTTTACTGACTGTGAAACCAGATATTCACTGCTCGAGAAAACTTGATGTGCTTTAGCATGGGATGCTCGCCGGCTAAGACAATATATGTTGACTCATACCACTCTGTTGATTTCCAAGATGGACCCAATCAAATACATCTTCGAGAAACCTGCCCTTTCCGGACGAATAGCCAGATGGAAAATGATCTTGACTGAGTACGACATTCTATACACAAATCAAAAAGCCATCAAAGGAAGTGTACTAGTAGATCATTTAGCCCATCAAGCCATAAGTGATTATCAGTCAATGAACTTCGACTTCCCTGATGAGAACATTATGCTGGTAACTGACTATGCGAAACTTAGGCCGTATGACGGACCTGAACAAGGATCCCGATGGACTATGGTATTCGATGGGGCTTCCAACGCCTTAGGTAATGGAATTGGTGTTGTGATCTTCTCTCCTGAAGGTTGCCACACTCCTTTCACTACCAGACTATGCTTCGATTGCACAAATAATACGGCTGAGTATGAAGCATGCATCTTAGGTCTAAGAGCTGCTATTGACTTAAGGATCCAGCATTTGGATGTGTTCGAAGACTCTGCCCTAGTGATCAGCCAAGTAAAAGGAGACTGGGACACTAAACACCCTAATCTTATCCCTTACAAGGAACTTGTGCTATCCCTGATTCCTCACTTCGAAGAAATCACTTTCGAGCATTTCCCTAGGGAAGAAAACCAATTGGCTAACGCTTTGGCAACCATGTCTTCAATGTTCAAAGTCAAATGGGACAACGAAGCCCCCATGATAACAATTGAACGATTCTATAAACCTGCACATTGCTATAAGCTCGATACCAATGAGGAAAAGCCATGGTACCATGAGGTGATGAGATACCTTGAAGCACAAGAGTATCCAGAAGGGGCATCTATCAATGACAAAAAGTTCTTACGAAGATTTGCAGCCAAATTCTTCCTAAGTAACGGGATATTGTACAAGCGCAACCATGATTCAACTCTACTTCGATGTATGGACAAGAAGGAGGCAGAGGAAATTATGGAAGACATGCACAATGGTCTCTTTGGTACTCACTCAAGTGGACATACGATGGATAAGAAAATCTTAAGAGCAGGGTACTATTGGTCAACGATGGAGACCGATTGTCATCAAAATTCAAGAACTTGTCACAAATGCCAAATCTATGCTGACAAGGTCCATGTCCCTCCGATCCCTCTGAATGTCATGACCGCTCAGTGGCCATTTGCAATGTGGGGCATTGACATGAACTGAGAAATCAAACCCACGGCTTCCAACGGACATCACTTCACTCTTGTCGCCATCGACTATTTTACCAAATGGGTCGAAGCTGCCTCATTTGCCTCGGTCACCAAGAATGTAGTGTCCAGATTCATCAGACACAACCTCATTTGTCGTTATTGTATCCCCAAAAGGATCATCACCGACAATGGGACTAACCTCAACAATGCCATGATCAGGGAGTTATGCACTCAATTTAAGATCAAGCATCACAATTCTTCTCTGTATAGACCAAAAATGAATGGCGCAGTCGAAGCGGCCAACAAAAATATTAAGAAGATTGTGCAGAAAATGGTAGTAACCTATAAAGATTGGAATGAGATGCTACCATTTTCTCTACATGGCTACCGTACTTCAGTTAGAACATCAACTAGGGCAACTTCTTTCTCTCTGGTCTATGGCATGTGTGATTGGTGGATCTGGAACTGACTGTTTAACACTGGTTCGCGAAATTTCATGGAAGCAAGAGTCGCCACCGTCTTTTATTTTCTCCAAATGGAAAGGACAAAAGCACAGAAAAATTCCTTATAGAGATTGCTCTCGGTTCGGGAGGTAGATTATAGAAAGGGAAGGTGCTAGCACCCTTTCTATCCATGGTTATCCATGGGCTCTTAGATACTTGCTCATTTGTGTTTTCAAAAATGGTTTGTTTGCTTTTCAAAGTGTGAGTGGGTTTGAAAAAGTTTCTTTGAAAATTTCAGTTCGACTCTTGTATCAGTCCTCAAGAGTGTTTGAAAAGTTGTTTTTGAAAACTTTTTGCAAAGTGTTGGTGTGAAAAGAAGTTTTTGATTTGTTTTGAATTAGAGCAAGTATCTAGAGTCGTCTACCTACCCTAAGGAATTCGTCTGTGTAAATGTCCTTACAGTAGTGCCATCCCACCATTGAGAGGTAGATAGCACCACCGTTGGAGGTGTTCGGGTCAATTCGAGGGTTCGGGACATGGTGATCACCGGAGCAATAGGAAGACACCTTAGAAGCTACCCTCATTCCATGTTCATGGACATGAGGACTTACTAAAACGTCCTCTACTCGACGATCACCTTTCGAGGGGCAAGGCAACAGTGAGGCGTACCCTAGGGGTGGTGTGTGATTTGTGTGTTAGATTCATTTATTTTTATCTTGTTCATGTCATGGGTGATCTACGCGTTGCTTTCATTTTGACATTCATTCTTTCATGCAATAGTTAACAGTTTAAAAGATGCGAGAATTAAAATTCCTACGCTATTACAAAAGGCGCGGGTCCACATCGCCAAATTAATCCAGGACCCAATTTGAATAAAAATAAAGTGCGAGAAATAAAAACCCTAATTGATCTATTACATAGCTTTGGGAGAATTACATTATATTCACAAAAAGAAACAAAAGTGCGAAGAGAATTAGAATCGGGAATGCGAGGGCGTTGGACCCTTTTAAAGAAATTGAATTAAAATTACGAAGTTAATTAAATTAAATGAGAAAAGAGAAGTTATTTTTGAGTTTTTTGTGTTTATGAATTTTAATGAGAATTAAAGGAATTTAAACCTAATTCTAACTATTTTTAATTTATTAAGAAAAATATGTTAAAATTGAATCTAAAATTAACCTAATTAATTAATACAATTTTATCTACAAAAATAAATAATTAGTTATTAATAATGGTAAAAGAAAAGAAAAAAGAAAAAAGTAATTAAAACCCTAATTCTACGTTTTTTAATTTATTACAAAAAATATTAAAATTTGACCCTAAAATTAACTAAATTAAATAATACCATTTATTTACAAAGAAAACATTTAAATAAAATATGTTTTTATATTTTGTCTTTTCTGATTTTTTATTATTTTTTTATGTTTTATGAAAATATTAATTTGAAGAATTAAATTAAAATTAAACAAATAAAAATAAAATAAGGAAAAAGAAAAGAAATGCAAACCCTTGGGGGTGTTGACCCTAGTGTGGAGGTTTTATCCAACAATTAGGCCCAATAGACCCTTGGCCTTCTTGACTTTTCCTGCTGGCGTGTGGCCTGGTTGACTTATACACATGGTACTCTTCAGATCAGGGCCCTTGGTTGGATCTTAGTGGGCGCGTGGCACATCAGATTATGGGGACACATGATGGTCCTTAGGAGGCACGCTGCATAGAATCACATGGAAACAAAATATATCAAGAAAGTGAGGGGACCTGGGAATCGAACCCAGGTCCCAGAGTGTACCAAACCAAATTCCTTGCCACTGAGCCATTCACACGCTTTGGATATAATATAGAAAACAAATAACATAATGCAAAACAAGGGTTAGTGGGTAATTTTCGCGTGAAATTCAAATGAGCCTGTAAGCCATGGACACGTCTGTCTTCTTCTTCAATTGCATGTAAAATAAAAAGAGATAGCGGGGGTTTTAAACCCCCACTAAATGGTGAACATAAAAATAGCGAATAGGAATTGGCTTATGATAAATTGAGCGCGAGTATGCCATGTTAATCGTCATGAGCTTCTGATTCTGATGGCATAAGTCTTGTTGCCTGATTTTTCCTTAAACGTAAAGCCCCAATTTTACAGTTTGGAAACCCTAACGAGCTTCAATGGTGAATTCGTGTATGATGCACAAAAACTCAATTAAAATACATGGTTAGCTTCAGCATGATTATATTAGTGTAAAACAACAATTAAATGGTATGAAAAATGCCCAGAAATTGAAATACGATTATGCACAAAGTATGAGAATTCTCGACTTCTATGTACCAATCCTTGATGCTATGGGCGTGGAAAAGTATTCAGTCAGGTTCTGTGATGCCTCAGGAACGTAATGGGATTGTTCTCTTGCCTTGAAACCCTTTGGAATGATGTTTTCAGTTTTGAAAAGATTCACAAAAATTGAAAAGTGTATGAGAGGTTTTGAGCGCAGCTTTCTGGTTATTTTCATTAGGTCTAGCCTCTGGCTTATGTATGTGATGGATTAGGGTTAAATCTTGAGTCAAAAGATCAATGCATTGATGTATGGAATATTTGATTTTCATGCATATTTTTTCAAATATTTTTCATGTGATTTTGATTCCAATCATGGCCAATCTTTCCAATTTGGGTTGTGCACGAATCTTGAGTCTTTAAGGAGAGCAAATACTGCATAAAAGAATTCAAATGCATTGGTTGAGTATTTTTTCCATATTTTATTTAATTAAATGAATTAATTGTAATTAAAAATTCAAATAAATAAATAAAAATGATGAAATAAATCCCCTTTGGGCCAAATGGTCGTGCATAGCCTTTGGATGACGAATCTTGGAAGAAAATGTGGCCCATTAGCAATTTTAAGGCATTTGAAGCAAAGTTGACTTTTCAAAATGCCCAAAAATTTCCCAACTTCCACAAGGCATATCTTGCTCAATTTTTAAGCTTTGATCATGTTCTTGGACATTTTGAAAAGGTCTTGAAGTCCTATAACCAATGCCTTTGGTCCCATGTCATTTTGATTTACCAATCTCAAGTTATGATCTTTGACTTAAAGTGCCTTTTTGTTGACATTTGAAAATGACCTATAATGTTGAAATTGATAACTTTTTGTGAGAGCATTTCTTGGACTTGAAGTGTGAAGAGTAGTTGTAGGAAATGTCATTCTCTTAAAAATGAGCTTTGGATGGAATTTTTCTGATAAACCATGTGGAAGTTATGCCTTGGTCAAGTTACAGTTGACTTTTTCATCTGTCCAAATATGGAAACTTTTGCATCTTGAGACCTTTTGAGCCAAGCTTTGAGAATCATGATCAAGAATTGATCAAATGATGTTTGTGGCTTCAAAATGAGAAGTTGACCAAAAATTTGAACTTTTGACTGTCAAATGACCATTTTACCCCTACAGTTGACTGTTGAGCAATTAGGATTTTTGACTGTGCAATTTTGTGCTGTAAGTCTTGAAACTTGGCATGAGGATGCTTGACCATGTTTATAGGCATGTGGGACTTGGGTGGACCCTTGAAAACTTCAACTTCTTTGTCAGAATCAAAACCCTAGTTTTTGACTGTTAGGAGGCCCTTGAACTGTGCAACCCTTGGGGAGACTTTGAAGCATGCTCTTTGCAATTCTTGAAGAATATGGGAGGGCAAATTTTGGGGTACAACAGTTGCCCCTGTTCAATCTTCTTAGACCTGAGGATGCAGATTGGCTGACGTGCCTTTCGTAATCCGAAGGTGGAAGATGATTGAACACTAGAGTGCCCAGAAATTTGCGCTCACATAGTAGTGTGATGGTAGGAATGGGCTTATAGATGCCATTTGGAGATTAGTGGATAGGATGATGGGCTTATAGATGCCATGCTGAGAGGTGATGGATAGGTGGATGGGCTTATAGATTCCATCTGGTTGTTAATCGCGTAAGAGATTCCTTAACGAGAACTTGCGTACTTGCAAAGGAAAATGATTACCTGACCTGTTACAGGAGCTGGTCTTCAAACTCTTTGTGTAGATGTGCCCTGACTGGTTACAGGAATTGAATCTGGAGCTTCAAAAAGGTGATGAATGAACCAGGGATGGTTACTACCTCAATAGGAACGCTGAGAGAACCTTGGGCGATTACTACCTCAACAAGAACGCTGAGAGAACCTGGGGCGATTACTACCTCCACAGTAACGGGGAGAGAATCTGGGGTGATTACTACCTCAATAGGAACACTGAGAGAACCTGGGGCGATTACTACCTCCACAGTAACGGGGAGAGAATCTGGGGTGATTACTACCTCAACAGGAACGCTGAGAGAACCTTGGTCGATTACTATCTCAACAGGAACGCTGAGAGAATCTGGGGACGATTACTACCTCAACAGGAACGCTGAGAGAATCTTGGATATCTTCTACTGAGTCTTCATCAGGAAAATCTTTTAGGGATCGATTTAACTGGACTAGCGAAGGCCTTTGACTGGATAAGAAACAGGAAAATCTTAGGGTCGATTTAACTGAACCGGACAAGGTCTTGGAATCTTCAACTGGATAGGAATCAGGGAGATCTTAGGGTCGATCTGACTGAACCAGAGAAGGCCTTTGACTGGATAAGAATCAGGAAAATCTTAGGGTCGATTTAACTGAACCGGACAAGGTCTTGAAATCTTCAACTGGATGAGAAACAGGGAGATCTTAGGGTCGATCTGACTGAACCTGAGAAGGCCTTTGACTGGATAAGAAATAGGAAAATCTTAGGGTCGATTTAGCTGAACCGGTCTAGGTCTTGGAATGTCTTCAACTGGATAAGAATCAGGGAGATCTTAGGGTCGATCTGACTGAACCAGAGAAGGCCTTTGACTGGATAAGAAACAGGAAAATCTTAGGGTCGATTTAGCTGAACCGGTCTAGGTCTTGGAATATAGCTGAGAACTTAACTGGATCTTTCCTGAAAGGTAAAGGTCAGTCATATGCAATGCATGATATGGACCAAGCAATGATGTTCTCAATATAAATGAGGTTGTATGTTTATGATGCATATATGCATGCTATAATGATGTATGAAAACGTGATGAACGTATATTTTCGTCTTAGGAAAATAAATCCTTGACGGGTGCCGGGAAGTCACTCCTGGGTTGATGTTTGAAGAATAGATCTTTGCTTCCGCTGGGGATGATAGTTGCAAGAATACCGGTAGGAGAAGATGACTCCGTTGGGGAATAAACTTGGCAAATAGAATACTCTGCAGGGAGAAAAGTACTCTAGTGATCTTGTTGGGGAGCAATACTCTGTGGGGAGAGAGGTACTTTGCTGAAATGTTGATGGTAACTTTGCTGGGGATACCATTGTTGTGTTGGAAGTGTTAATAGACTTCGCTGGGGATAAGAAGACTTCGCCGAGGACGATCTTCTCGTGGCTTTTGGCTGAGGATAACCCAGTTACATCCTGGTAGGGAAATAACTCTTGAATAAAGCCGGGAGACGCGTTCATGCTCTGCGAGGATAAGCTTCCAGAATCTACTGGGGATAAGCTTATTGCTGGGGAGATGATTCAACTTTCCTGGGGAAACTGGATTGGACTCTCCTGGGGAAGTAGCTCCATTGAATGTTTGATATACCGCCGGGGAACAATCTTTAGACCAAGACTGCCAGGGATGCTTGTTAGGAATGCATGCATATTGCTGGGGAATGTTGAGATCTGCGGGGGATACCCAACTTCCTTAAGGCTGACTGCAACTTTGCTTGGGGTGAGTGCACTGACTTGCTGACTCACTCTCTGGGGAATTAAGATATCTGGTTATGTTCTTCAGCTGAACTTACCTTGGTACCTTAGTGGATAGCACAATTAGATTGCTTAGACGACTCTTTATTGCCCATGTCTCTAATGTTACCTGTAATTAATCCTTCGTTTCGTATGCAATTTATTCATGAGTTAGCAAATTATTGTCAATGCATATATCACAAATTGAACCTTGGACGTTCTTCGCAAAACACAACAGAAAAAGGAAAAGAAAATGGCAATTTGAACTGAAAAGTATATTTGTATTGATTTTGAATTTGCCTGTAAATAGGCGTTTAAGTACAAGAGGCTGACGTCCTAGTAAGAGAACGCCGCCGAACAAAAGAATTTATACAAGTTTGTACAAAAGAAAATAAAACAGCTGTGTGAAATGAATGATCCACTGGGTTTCAACTCTGCTATTGCCTTTATATCTCCGAGCGTCTCATCACTTGATGACCTTAGTTGAAGATGAAGTTGACCGATCGATGCCGTCTGAACTTGCTATAGATACCGGATTCTGGATGCAAAGTGATCCAATGAGACATAGTATTACGCTTTATCCCTAACTTTTGCCTAGACCGCCCTTTCGGGTTTTCAGTCCACCGGGATACCCATTTTTGCCCAAGCCGCCTTTTCAGGTTTTCGACTTGCCGGGTGTACAGATTTTTTTTCATTTCATCCCTTCATTTTGCCCGAACCCTTTTGGTTCGGCGGGAAGCCCTAATTTTTGCCTAGGTATGTCAACCTAGCGGGTCTTTTTCATGCGTAGTATCTTTTTACTATGTCTGCATTGGCGGGGTGAGGAAGGTCGTCACCGTCCATGTTGGTTAGAATCATGGCTCCTCTTGAGAACACATGTTTAACCACAAATGGCCCTTCGTATGTGGGGGTCCATTTTCCCCTTGGATCACTCTGAGGAAGGATGATACGTTTGATTACCAGATCCCCAACTTGATACTCTTGTGGTCTGACCTTTTTGTTAAATGACCTGATCATCCGTTTCTGATACGTCTGACCATGGCAGATAGCAGTAAGTCTCTTTTCGTCAATAAGGTTTAGTTGATCAAGTCGTGTCTGGATCCAATCATCTTCATTCAGATCTGCATCCTTCATTATCCGGAGAGAGGGTATTTGCACTTCGATTGGTAAGACTGCCTCCATACCGTAGACCAAGGAGAAAGGAGTTGCCCCGGTTGACGTTCTGGCTGAGGTACGGTACCCATGTAGAGCGAACGGTAACATCTCGTGCCAATCTTTATAAGTCACTGTCATCTTCTGCACAATTTTCTTAATGTTCTTATTTGCTGCTTCTACAGCCCCATTCATCTTCGGTCCGTAGGGAGAAGAGTTGTGGTGCTGTATCTTGAACTGCTCGCAGAGCTCAGTGATCATCTTGTTATTAATATTGGTACCGTTGTCTGTAATAATTCTTTCAGGGACGCTGTATCGACAAATCAGATTATGCCGAATGAACCGTGCCACAACAGTCTTGGTTACCGTAGCGTAGGAAGCTGCTTCCACCCACTTCGTGAAGTAATCAATTGCTACCAGGATGAAGCGATGCCCGTTGGACGCCGTAGGTTTAATCTCACCGATCATGTCTATGCCCCACATTGCAAACGGCCAAGGCGCAGTCAGAACATTTAGGGGAACTGGAGGAACATGTACCTTGTCTGCATAAATCTGGCATTTATGGCACGTCCGAGAATGTTGGTAACAATCTGCTTCCATTGTGGACCAGAAATACCCTGCCCGAAGGATTTTCTTTGCCATAGTGTGTCCACTGGAATGTGTTCCGAATGTCCCTTCGTGCAGCTCTTCCATGATCCTTTCTGCTTCGGTCTTATCCACACAACGCAGTAAGGTCGAATCATGGTTTCGCTTGTACAGGATGCCGTTGCTGAGGAAGAACTTTGCTGCGAACCTTCTCAGAAACTTCTTATCGTTGACAGATGCACCTTCAGGGTATTCCTGAGCTTCCAAATATCTCTTCACCTCATGGTACCAAGGCTTCTCGGTCACCAATTCAGTTTCGAGATCACAACAGTATGCCGGTTCGTCCAGTTTCCAGATAATGATCCGGGGGGCCTCATTGTCCCATTTGACTTTGAACATGGAAGACATCGTAGCTAACGTGTCCGCCAGCTGATTCTCCTCTCTTGGGAAATGTTCAAAGGTTATCTTCGTGAAGTGAGGGATCAAGGTCAACACACATTCTCTGTAAGGAATAAGATTCGGATGTTTCGTATCCCACTCTCCTTTGATCTGATTGATCACGAGAGCGGAATCTCCGAAGACGCTCAGAAACTTGATCCTTAGGTCGATCGCAGCTTGGAGACCCATGATGCATGCCTCATACTCCGCCATGTTGTTGGTGCAGTTGAAACATAGCCGGGCAGTGAGTGGAGTATGAGTGCCTTGAGGAGATATGATCACAACGCCGATACCGTTTCCCAAAGCATTGGAGGCTCCGTCAAAGTGCATAGACCATCGGGATCCTTCCTCAGGTCCTTCATCTGGTCCAGGTATTTCACAATCAGTTACTATCATGATGCTCTCGTCTGGAAACTCGAAGTTCATTGACTGATAGTCGTCTACTTCCTGATGTGCCAAGTGGTCTGCCAATACACTTCCTTTGATGGCTTTCTGGGTCGTGTACTGGATGTCGTATTCCGTCAAGATCATTTTCCATCTTGCTATTCTCCCAGACAGAGCAGGCTTTTCAAATATGTACTTTATAGGATCCATCTTTGAGATCAACAAGGTAGTGTGAGTCAGCATATACTGTCTCAGCCGGCGAGCAGCCCATACCAAAGCGCAGCAAGTTTTCTCAAGCAGTGAGTATCGGGTCTCACAGTCGGTAAACTTTTTGCTAAGGTAATAAATGGCATGCTCTTTTCGGCCAGACTCGTCATGCTGCCCCAGCACACACCCCATTGAGTTGTCGAGTACTGTCAGGTATAATATCAGAGGTCTCCCTTCAACCAGTGGCATAAGGATGGGTGGTTCTTGGAGATACTCTTTGATTCTGTCAAAAGCGGCCTGACATTAATCATTCCAACGTACTACCTGATCTTTCTTCAGCAGCTTGAAGATTGGTTCACAGGTAGCGGTCAGGTGTGAGATGAACCGAGCAATGTAATTCAGGCGTCCTAAAAAGCCTCTGACCTCCTTCTCTGTCTTAGGAACTGGCATCTCTTGAATAGCTTTAACCTTGGCAGGGTCCACTTGAATACCCTTGTCACTTACAACGAAGCCTAGCAACTTCCCGGATCTGACTCCGAAGGTGCACTTGTTCGGGTTCAGCCTCAGCTTGTATAACTTCAGACGGCCAAACAATTTCTGCAGATGATCTAGGCGTTCTTCCTCAGTCTGAGACCTTGCAATCTTGTCGTCAACATACACTTCTATCTCATGATGGATCATGTCATGAAATAAAGCAACCATGGCACGTTGGTAGGTTGCCCCAACATTTTTCAGTCCAAATGGCATGACCTTGTAGCAGAAGTTGCCCCACTGAGTAACAAAGGTAGTCTTTTCCATGTCTTCAGGAGCCATCTTGATCTGATTGTAACCTGAAAAACCATCCATGAAAGAGAACACTTTATGCTGAGCAGTATTGTCAACAAGGATATCAATGTGAGGTAGAGGGAAGTCATGCTTGGGGCTGGCCCTATTCAGATCCCTGTAATCGACACACATTCTGACCTTTCCATCTTTCTTTGGTACTGGCACCATATTAGCAACCCATTGGGGGTAAGAAGTTACTGCAAGGAACCCGGCATCAAACTGTTTCATAACCTCGGCTTTGATCTTCTCAGACATTTCTGGACGCATACGACGGACCTTTTGCTTAACCGGAGGGCAGTCTTCCTTGGTAGGCAAATTATGGACCACAATGTCGGTATCCAACCCGGGCATGTCTTCGTAGGACCAGGAAAATATCTCCACATAATCATGTAGCATCTGAGTCAACCGTTGCTTCACGCTGAGCTCTAGGTTGGCACCAATCTTAACCTCCTTCCTGTCCGTATCAGTACCCAGATTTATTGTTTCTACCGGCTCTTCATGTGGTTGAATTGCCCTCTCTTCCTGGAGTAACAGTCTTGCAAGCTTGCCAGGCACTTCACAATCATTTTCACCTTCGTTTTCGGCTAAGTTGATCGGATTTTCGAAGTCATAACTGGCAGTAGCAGAGTCGTTACCAGTGAGATCCAGAGTGGATTGAAACTTGTATGAGTGAGTGTGTGTAAATACAGCTGTTTTGCAATATATAAAGAAAGGAAAGAAAGAAAATGAGCATAAGTTTTGAAATGCGAGAAAACGTCCAAGATCTTTATTCATGATATATGAAATGACAATTTATATGCCCTCACAAATGAAGCCAATGGTGCCTCGGGTAAGACACCGAGCCATAGAGTTTTAA
Source organism: Vicia faba (assembly GCA_948472305.1). Lineage (NCBI taxonomy): Eukaryota > Viridiplantae > Streptophyta > Magnoliopsida > Fabales > Fabaceae > Vicia > Vicia faba. The sequence continues at coordinate 448,643,196 of OX451739.1, read as the reverse complement.
TTGTTTATTACAAATAACAAAAACAAAAGAATTCATTACTCAGTAACAAGAGAAACAAGTAGGTTGTCCTTTGCAATCCAATTGCTAGGTTCACTGTCGGTTGCCGGGTAAATCCAGTTGTCGAACTCAGCTTCATCTACTTCATCATCCTCCCTTATAGCATTCACTCCATGGTTAGGCATGGGAGCAGTCACCAAATTGGGCTTCTCAGGTGCCTCAAACTGTACCTCCTTTGCATCAATAAGGTCTTGCACCTTATTCCTTAAGGCCCAACAGTCATCAGTGGAATGCCCCGGGCTATCGGAGTGATAAGCACAGCGGGCATTTGGATTGTATTTGGGAGAGGCAGTGTTTACAACCTTTGGGGCCTCTCTAACAGTCACTAGGTTAGTGGATAGCAACTGCGGCAAGATTTGTGATAGAGTCATACTCAGCCGGGTAAACTCCCTCCTGGGTCTTTCACCCCTTTGAGGATTGGTTTGCCGAGGAGCGGCAGCAGGTTTAGCAATCATTACCGCATTGACAGATTGGCGGCGCTCGGGCTTCTCTTGTCTTCTAGACCCATATACATCACTGGCCTCCTTCTTAAAGGGCTTCTTCTCAGAACTTGACGATGCACCCTTCCGAATTTTGCCGGACTTCATTCCAGCCTCTATTCTCTCTCCGGTCAGAATAAGATCAGTAAACCATGCAGATGAGTTACCGATAAGATGGTTGAAAAATGGCCCAGATAGGGTCCCCAAGAACATGTCTACCAACTCCCGGTCAGTTAACGGAGGCTGCACCCTGCCAGCCAGATCCCTCCACTTCTGTGCATACTCTTTAAAACCTTCACTTGACCCTAGCAACATACCCTGGAGTTGGGTACGTGTAGGGGCAAGGTCGGAATTATATTGATACTGCTTATAGAAAGCAGTAGCCAACTCCTCCCAGTTACAAATCTTGGTCCCTCCCAGTTATGAGGAATGATCACACAAGTAGACAAACCCAAGTCTCTGAAATCCAGCCCAGGCACTTGTTGGATCTCCATTGCATTCAGTCTGTCCTCCAACTGCTTGTACCGGTCTTCAGCAGGAGGATACTGTTCCTCATCAAAGTCAGTCTCGTTGTCAGAGACTACTGGACTTGAAGCCTTTCCCCCCTGGGGACTGCCCTTGCCTACAGAAGAACCAGCCTCTTCATTCTGCAGAGTGTTGCCAAACCTTCGGCCCGAGTTGAAAAGAACAGTTCTCTTCTTCTTCTTCTTCTTCTCCTTCTTCAGGAGCAAAGCCTTCAGCTCTTCTTGGCCCTGAGCCAAACCCATGATCAGTTCCTGAAATTGCGCGTTTTGCGCCTGAAGAGCCTTGATAGACATCTCGGTTGATGATGAGTCAGGATTCATGATGCTGAAATAAATAGCGAAGAACAGTAAGCAACCTGAAAAGAAGAAAACCTGCTATACACATGATGAATGATATGTGTTTATGCAATGCATTCAAGGGTTCGAAAGTTCAAATTTGTTGTAGACAAAAAGGAACACACGTTATCATTAAGGAAATAATTGTTCAGTACATCAAAGCCTCATGGGCACAAATTACAAAGCAAATCAATCCCAAAAGACACTACGCATCCTCTTTGGAGCTATGTAGGTGTTGAGATTCCTCTCCTCATGCAATAGGCGGGTGAGCTCTAAGACCTTCTTTTCACTAGCATGTAGGCTGGTCTCAAGATTATTCCGTTCTTCCTTAAGCTGGATCCAGCTCTTCTGCATCTCTTCCCAGGATGTGGGCATGTCAGGGTGTTGAATGGTGTAGGACACCTCTCCTTCCAAGACTGGCTCTTTGATCACAGGGAGCACATGAGGATAAGGCATTACTAACTTCTGGGAGAGGGCACGTACCCACTTGAGATAAGGTTCCAACGGGATGGAGTTCCTGTGCCCCAGTGTCTTACTGTCTATCCTACTTGGCATCCTCCAAGCTCTGATAAATCTCTGGCGAAGTCCTTGTGCATCGTTGTCGAAGTCAAAAACTATGTCAGGAATTAACATGTCATGAGGGCCATCCCTCCGAGCATAACCAAACTGTCTCCAAGCCAGGCATGGGTTGTAAGTAATACCTCCTCTGATTCCAAGTAAAGGAACATTAGGGTACTCCCCGCAATGATCAATGATAGTGACATCCTCTCTGGACCGAGGGCACCAATGTATATCTGCATGTGTAAGAGTCATCAACCGTTGTGACCACCTCAACCCCCGCTCGTTCTTCAAAACTGATTGTGGAAGGTGCGAAATAAACCACCTTCCCAGGAGAGGAGTGCAGCACATAAGAACACCTCTTTTTCTCATGGTTCGAGTGTAACATGAGTGAAGGATGTCCCCCAGCAACGTAGGTATAGGATTCCTGGACATGAAGATCTGGACAACACTGATATCTATAAGCTGATCTGGGTTAGGGAACAACACCAAACCATAGACAAGGAGGGCCACAACTTCTTCAAAAGCTTGTAAATCAAGGGAGTTCCAACATTCATGGGCCTTTTCAAACAGAAACCTGGCTAAGAACCCTTTGATACCACTTCTAACTTCCCAATGTCCCTTGAGGTCAAATGATTGTAGGTGTAAGGCTTTAGCAATCTCTTCAAGCTTAGGTTCCTTTTCCGTACCGTTGTAGGGTAGTTGATCAAGGATAGGGATCTTCAGGAGCCGGGAGAACTCCTCCAATGTAGGTACCAGCTGATAATCCAAGAAGGTGAAACAGTGATGCAGAGGGTCAAAGAACTGGAACAGGACCTTTATCATATCTTCCTCAATGTTGGTATTGACCAAGCTGATGAGTCTTCCATGTCTTTCACTGAATGAAGAGCTCTCGGGAATCCTGGATATAAGCTCCTTAAGCTGAGGAGGGGTCCTTACAAGGCTGATTTGAATTGTCTTTCTGCGAACAGTTTCCATGTCCTACAAAACAAGAACAAATATGAAGATTCGAACCCCTGAAATGGTTAGCCAATGCATATGGTGCTGTATGATGTCATGATGCTATGATTAAACACACCACAGATATTTACAAAGGCAAGCATGTAAAGCACACAAGTCACACAAGACAAGCCCTTAGAGTTTAGGCCAGCATGGGGTCTGGGTATTACCCTCTTGAAGTTGGTGGGCTCAACCTGTCCTATTAGAAGTAACCGGGTTCTAAGGGTCCCAATATCACTGGATTGCTTTCATTGTTCATCGTTTCGATTTAGCCACTAAACTGGCGACCGAAATATTCCAGGAAAGCAACCCTCAATTGAGTGTAGTATCGAGTATCAACCAACCTCAGACTGCACCAAAGTCAGTTATCTCACTACCCTAAAGAGGCCAAGATAGTTCAATTAAGGTTCCTAAGGTCTGTTGATGCTTCACGACACCACGCGGAGGCCCCGTACTCTCCTTGACTGAACTCAAGGGTTACCGGTACACACCAAAGTGCCACATCAACGTAGCAGACTGTTTCAACCATGTCGGTATACCCCGCACAGTTCCCTCACAACCTTGTTGCTACTTTCTAAGAAGGTATCCCCAGATCCGAGTTAGGATCTATAGAACTCCCAAGACAGTCCCACAATAATAAAGCAAGCAAGTCAATACAATTGAAAACACAGTTATGAACTATCCTAAGGTACACCTCACTTTAAGTTTAATTCCCCAGCAGAGTCGCCAGTTCTATGATCGGTGGATCTGGAACTGACTGTTTAACGCTGGTTCGCGAAATGTCGCGGAAGCAAGAGTCGCCACCGTCTTTTATTTTCTCCAAATGGAAAGGACAAAAGCACAGAAAAATTCCTTATAGAGATTGCTCTCGGTTCGGGAGGTAGATTATAGAAAGGGAAGGTGCTAGCACCCTTTCTATCCATGGTTATCCATGGGCTCTTAGATACTTGCTCATTTGTGTTTTCAAAAATGGTTTGTTTGCTTTTCAAAGTGTGAGTGGGTTTGAAAAAGTTTCTTTGAAAATTTCAGTTCGACTATTGTATCAGTCCTCAAGAGTGTTTGAAAAGTTGTTTTTGAAAACTTTTTGCAAAGTGTTGGTGTGAAAAGAAGTTTTTGATTTGTTTTGAATTAGAGCAAGTATCTAGAGTCGTCTACCTACCCTAAGGAATTCGTCTGTGTAAATGTCCTTACAGTAGTGCCATCCCACCATTGAGAGGTAGGTAGCACCACCGTTGGAGGTGTTCGGGTCAATTCGAGGGTTCGGGACATGGTGATCACCGGAGCAATAGGAAGACACCTTAGAAGCTACCCTCATGCCATGTTCATGGACATGAGGACTTACTAAAACGTCCTCTACTCGACGATCACCTTTCGAGGGGCAAGGCAACAGTGAGGCGTACCCTAGGGGTGGTGTGTGATTTGTGTGTTAGATTCATTTATTTTTATCTTGTTCATGTCATGGGTGATCTACGCGTTGCTTTCATTTTGACATTCATTCTTTCATGCAATAGTTAACAGTTTAAAAGATGCGAGAATTAAAATTCCTACGCTATTACAAAAGGCGCGGGTCCACATCGCCAAATTAATCCAGGACCCGATTTGAATAAAAATAAAGTGCGAGAAATAAAAACCCTAATTGATCTATTACATAGCTTTGGGAGAATTACATTATATTCACAAAAAGAAACAAAAGTGCGAAGAGAATTAGAATCGGGAATGCGAGGGCGTTGGACCCTTTTAAAGAAATTGAATTAAAATTACGAAGTTAATTAAATTAAATGAGAAAAGAGAAGTTATTTTTGAGTTTTTTGTGTTTATGAATTTTAATGAGAATTAAAGGAATTTAAACCTAATTCTAACTATTTTTAATTTATTAAGAAAAATATGTTAAAATTGAATCTAAAATTAACCTAATTAATTAATACAATTTTATCTACAAAAATAAATAATTAATTATTAATAATGGTAAAAGAAAAGAAAAAAGATTAAAGTAATTAAAACCCCAATTCTACGTTTTTTAATTTATTACAAAAAATATTAAAATTTGACCCTAAAATTAACTAAATTAATTAATACCATTTATTTACAAAGAAAACATTTAAATAAAATATGTTTTTATATTTTGTCTTTTCTGATTTTTTATTATTTTTTTATGTTTTATGAAAATATTAATTTGAAGAATTAAATTAAAATTAAACAAATAAAAATAAAATAAGGAAAAAGAAAAGAAATGCAAACCCTTGGGGGTGTTGACCCCAGTGTGGAGGTTTTGTCCAACAATTAGGCCCAATAGACCCTTGGCCTTGTTGACTTTTCCTGCTGGCGTGTGGCCTGGTTGACTTATACACATGGTACTCTTCAGATCAGGGCCCTTGGTTGGATCTTAGTGGGCACGTGGCACGTCAGATTATGGGGAGACGTGATGGTCCTTATGAGGCACGCTGCATAGAATCACATGGAAACAAAATATATCAAGAAAGTGAGGGGACCTGGGAATCGAACCCAGGTCCCAGAGTGTACCAAACCAAATGCCTTGCCACTGAGCCATTCACACGCTTTGGATATAATATAGAAAACAAATAACATAATGCAAAACAAGGGTTAGTGGGTAATTTTCGCGCGAAATTCAAATGAGCCTGTAAGCCATGGACACGTCTGTCTTCTTCTTCAATTGCCTGTAAAATAAAAAGAGATAGCGGGGGTTTTAAACCCCCACTAAATGGTGAACATAAAAATAGCGAATAGGAATTGGCTTATGATAAATTGAGCGCGAGTATGCCATGTTAATCGTCATGAGCTTCTGATTCTGATGGCATAAGTCTTGTTGCCTGATTTTTCCTTAAACGTAAAGCCCCAATTTTACAGTTTGGAAACCCTAACGAGCTTCAATGGTGAATTCGTGTATGATGCACAAAAACTCAATTAAAATACATGGTTAGCTTCAGCATGATTATATTAGTGTAAAACAACAATTAAATGGTATGAAAAATGCCCTGAAATTGAAATACGATTATGCACAAAGTATGAGAATTCTCGACTTCTATGTACCAATCCTTGATGCTATGGGCGTGGAAAAGTATTCAGTCAGGTTCAGTGATGCCTCAGGAACGTAATGGGATGGTTCTCTTGCCTTGAAACCCTTTGGAATGATGTTTTCAGTTTTGAAAAGATTCACAAAAATTGCAAAGTGTATGAGAGGTTTTGAGCGCAGCTTTCTGGTCCTTTTCATTAGGTCTAGCCTCTGGCTTATGTATGTGATGGATTAGGGTTAAATCTTGAGTCAAAAGATCAATGCATTGATGTATGGAATATTTGATTTTCATGCATATTTTTTCAAATCTTTTTCATGTGATTTTGATTCCAATCATGGCCAATCTTTCCAATTTGGGTTGTGCACGAATCTTGAGTCTTTAAGGAGAGCAAATACTGCATAAAAGAATTCAAATGCATTGGTTGAGTATTTTTTCCATATTTTATTTAATTAAATGAATTAATTGTAATTAAAAATTCAAATAAATAAATAAAAATGATGAAATAAATCCCCTTTGGGCCAAATGGTCGTGCATAGCCTTTGGATGATGAATCTTGGAAGAAAATGTGGCCCATTAGCAATTTTAAGGCATTTGAAGCAAAGTTGACTTTTCAAAATGCCTAAAAATTTCCCAACTTCCACAAGGCATATCTTTCTCAATTTTTAAGCTTTGATCATGTTCTTGGACATTTTGAAAAGGTCTTGAAGTCCTCTAACCAATGCCTTTGGTCCCATGTCATTTTGATTTACCAATCTCAAGTTATGGTCTTTGACTTAAAGTGCCTTTTTGTTGACTTTTGAAAATGACCTATAATGTTGAAATTGATAACTTTTTGTGAGAGCATTTCTTGGACTGGAAGTGTGAAGAGGAGTTGTAGGAAATGTCATTCTCTTAAAAATGAGCTTTGGATGGAATTTTTCTGATAAACCATGTGGAAGTTATGCCTTGGTCAAGTTACAATTGACTTTTTCATCTGTCCAAATATGGAAACTTTTGCATCTTGAGACCTTTTGAGCCAAGCTTTGAGAATCATGATCAAGAATTGATAAAATGATGTTTGTGGCTTCAAAATGAGAAGTTGACCAAAAATTTGAACTTTTGACTGTCAAATGACCATTTTACCCCTACAGTTGACTGTTGAGCAATTAGGGTTTTTGACTGTGCAATTTTGTGCTGTAAGTCTTGAAACTTGGCATGAGGATGCTTGACCATGTTTATAGGCATGTGGGACTTGGGTGGACCCTTGAAAACTTCAACTTCTTTGTCAGAATCAAAACCCTAGTTTTTGACTGTTAGGAGGCCCTTGAACTGTGCAACCCTTGGGGAGACTTTGAAGCATGCTCTTTGCAATTCTTGAAGAATATGGGAGGGCAAATTTTGGGGTACAACAGCATGGAAGCTGTTTTACCAGTAAAAGTTCAAATTCCCTCGTTGAGGATTATGATTGAGGCAGGCCTAGGCGAAGATGAGTGGATTCAAACAATATTAGATCAGTTGAACTTGATCGATGAAAAACGATTAGCTGCTATTTGCCACGGTCATATGTATCAAAAACGGATGATCAAGGCTTTCAACAAAAAGGTCAAGCCTCGAGTATATCAAGTTGGTGACCTGGTGATAAAACGCATCATTTTACCACAAGGTGACCCCAGAGGAAAATGGACTCCCACCTATGAAGGGACATTTGTTGTCAAGAGAGTTTTTTCTAGCGGTGCCATGATGATGACCACCATGGACGGTGAAGATTTTCCTCATCCCATAAACACGGACATAGTTAAAAAATACTACGCATAAGAGACCCGTTAGGTTGACACACCGAACAAAAATAAAGGCATCCCGGCAAACCAAAAAGGTTTGGGCAAAAATTAGGGATATATGCAAAAGATTGTACACCTGGAAAGTTGAAAACCCGAAAGGGCGACTTGGGCAAAAAGGGGTATCCTGGTGGACCGAAAACCCGAAAGGGCGGTTGTGATACGGTGGGAAGAACTGACTGTTTTTGGAATGCTGGTTTGCGTTTTGCGTTTGTTTTCGCAAAATGTCGCGGTAAGTAAGAGTCGCCATCATCTTTTATTTTATCCAACAAGGAAAGGAAAAAAGCATAGAAAAATTCCTTTTTCGAGATATTTCTCGGGTCCGGGGGGTAGTTTATAGAAAGGGAAGGTGTTAGCACCCTTTCTATCCGTGGTTATCCACGGGCTCTTAGGTACTTGCTCAAAAGTGTTTTCAAATTTTGCTTTTCTTTGTGTTTGTGGGTTTGAAAAGAGTTTTTTTGTTTGAAAGGTGTAAGTGCGAAAAGTTTTGTTTTGTTTTGAAAGAGCAAGTACTTGAGAACCATCTACCTACTCAAAAAAGGAATCAATCTGTGCTAATGTCCTTTAGACAATGTTATCCCACTATGAATGAGTAGGTAGACTCGTCGTTGGAGTTTAAGGGTCAATTCGATTAAGGGACGTGTGGTCTCTAAAGCAATGTTAGGACGCCTTAGCGGTAACCATAATGTCTTAGATCATTTTTTCGAGGCAACCGTTTCGAGGCAACTATGATCTTTAGACAAGAGGGCGACCTCTAAAACTTCCTATACTTAATGACCACGTTCGAAGGCAACCAAGTGAGGTGTACCCTAAGAGTGCGCATGTGCGAGTGTGTTATTTTCAGTTAATTTGTCTTTGTACATGTCAATGGTTATCTATGTTGATTTTAAGTTAAACATTCGATCTTGTCATGCATTCCCTATTATCAAACATCTAACAATTTATAAGTTGCGGAAATTAAATTGCGGAAATTAAAACTAACTATTACAAGGCGTCGAGTATTTACATCGCCAAAAGCAACCCTTGAAATTAAAATGCGGAAAATAAATAAAGCGGTAAAAATATTTAAAGTCCTATCAAACTATTACATTCCGGGAAACAGATACAATATTGAATAAAAATGGAACGCGTGGGGGGAAATTAAATCGGGCGCATTCTAGGGTTTTGACCCTTTGTTTGAAAGAAAGTATTTTTTGGGTTTATTTTTGAATTAAAAAGAAATTAAATTAGGTTAAGCATTAAATTAACAAATTAATTAATTAATAAAAATGATATTTTTGGATTTTTGATATTTAAAGAAATAAAAATAATTTGATCAATGTTAATGAAACCTAATTATCTAAGTTGATTTTAATTATTGCAAAAAGATATCAAAGTTACTCCTATTTAAAACTAAATTAATTCAATTAATATTTATTAACAAAAATAAAATGCTGAAAATTAATTTAATTAAGAAAATATTTTTTGGTTTTTAATTTTATTAAGAAAAAAGGTTTGATTGGTTAATGGTAATAAAAATAATAGCAATAAAATAATTAAAAGAAAATAATAAAAATGGAGAGAGTTTAGGGTTTGGGCCTGTTTTTGGGAGGCTTGTTTAGCAATTTGATGGCCCAATTATGCAGGCCTGTGTTTGACTTTTCCTGATTCCACGTGTGCACGTTGACTTGGGAGTATGATGCACGTTCAACTTGGACCACCAGATCTGGCCTTGGGCCATCTGGTGCTTTGAGATTTGAAGACACATGATAGGCTTCCACTATTGGTTTGCACCTGATTGCATAATAAAACAAAGGAAAATGTAAAGCGCTGGAGGCAGGGATCGAACCCCTGACCTCCAGCCAACAATGCCTTGAGAGCACTCCCCTTGACCACTGGAACATTATGCTTCATTTGTTATATTATTGGATAATAATTAATATAAGGGAAAAAACAATAATATGCCAGAAATAAAAAAGAAAACGCGCCAAGTTTGAATGCACCAATAAGAGGGGGGCACGTCTTTGTCTTCCTCGTTCAACCCTGGACATTTACCTGCGGATTTATATCCGCAGCTAAATTCTTATGAGCATCCTAAAATTCATTCTAGGCCATGAAAACTCAATCCAAGACCATAATCATGCTCGTCTGCCTCCCCTGGTCACGTTTATGTCCATCAATGGCATCAATTTTGCCTGTAAAAGAAATGCCCAAAAAAAACGAACCAAGAACTCTAGACTCGGCTATGGGGTTAGAGGCCAGATAAATGCAATTGGCTAATGCAGGATGCTTCTAAATTGAACGATAATCATGAATATGCAAAGATTTTGTAAGAAAAGTGCAAGAACAAGGACATACGAATTCAACTGAAAGGCATATTTTTGAGACACTTACAGAGCTTTAGGGCGCGTATGGAGATTGGTTTTGAGTTGGCTTCGCTTCAGTGGATATCCAGCAAGTGATTGGTGTTGAGATTTGCCCCTGAATTTGCCTCTATGCACGATTTCAGTTTCACACTTTTTGCCAATTTTTCAAGCTTTGCTCTGGATGTTCTTGCAGCCTCTACCCCCCTGAATTCGTGTGCTTTAGCTTGTATAAGTAATGAGCAATGTATTAGGTAAACAAATGTGGGATGAATCCTTGTGCATCAATGCTTGGAGATTTGATTTGATCCTCCATTGATAACTTTCCAATTTTGCCAAAAATCCAATCTTTTTGCACATGGAATATATGATACGAATTTGATTCACTTGATAATGATGATTAGGTCTTGAAAATAGAAAAAGATCTCATGTAATCAAGTTTTATGATTTTATTTGATTTAAATTGATTTAAAATGGAATAATTCAATAAAAAATAAAATAAAATAAAATAGAAAAATTGATAAATGGACTCAAGGCTGAAGCTAGGACACGTGTGTGGTGTGACAAGATCAAATCAAGTGGAAAAGAATGGGCCCATTTGAAAAAATTTGATGTTTTGGGGATAGTTGACTTTTGGCAATTTTGCAAAAATGCCCAACTTCAACAATGCATAACTTCTTCAATTTTTAACTTTTGGAAGTGTTCTTGGACTTTTTAGAAAGCTTGAGATTTCCTCTAACCAACCCGTTTGGTCTCATCTCATTTTGATATTCCATGCTCAAGTTATAAGCTTTGGAAAAAAGGTGTTTTTGTTGACTTTCAAAAATGACCTATAATGTCCAAATTTGTAACTTCTTGTGAGTGCAGTTCTTGATCTTGGGGTATGAATATGGATTGTATGAAATTTCCTCCTATTCAAAATGAGCTTTGGATGGTTCATTTCTCATAAAGTATGAGAAAGTTATGCTTGGTCAAAGTTGAGTTGACTTTTCTTGCAAAACTCTAATTTAGCAACTTTTGAGTCTTGAGGAATTTTGAGCAATCCTTGATGAATCATGGCCAACCCTTGATCAAATGATGAAATATCCTTCAAAATGTGAATGTTTACAAAAAATCTTGAAGTTTGACTGTATTTGGATCACAGTTGACTTTTGCCCTACCACAGTCGATTTTTGGACCTTTTGAGCATTTGACTGAGCAAACTTCCTCTGCAAGGCTTGAAATTTGACATGGATGATCTTGAGAACATATTAGGACATTAGGGAGAACTTGAGGTCATTTGGATGTAAGGACCTTGATGCAACACAAAACCCTAATTTGGGATTGACTGCCTTAGGAGGTAACTTGATTGTCCAACGCTTGAGCAATCTTGAGCCACTTGGAGATTTTTCTTGCAATGTTTTGAGAAATATGAGAGGGCAAATTTTGGGGTGCAACAGCTGCCCCTGTTCAATCTTCTTAAAGCTGAGGATATAGATTGGCTTTCGGGCCTCTCGTGATCCGAAGGTGGAAGATGATTGAGCACTAGAGTGCCCAGAAATTTGCACTCGCATGAAGTGGTATCATCCTGGTGATGTCGGGAATGGGCTTACAAATGCCATTTGGAGACTGTTGATAGGTGGTCTGAAATTCGACTGGAATACGAATCAGGGAGATCTTATCGTCGATCTGACTGAACCAGAGAAGGTCTTGGATTAACTTTGACTGGATCGACATCAGAAAAATCTTAGGATCAATTTAACTAGACCAGACAAAAGTCTTGGAATATCTTCAACTGGAATACGAATCAGAGAGATCTTAGGGTCGATCTGACTGAACCAGAGAAGGTCTTGGATTAAGTTTGACTGGATCGGCATCAGAAAAATCTTAGGATCGATTTAACTGGACCAGACAAAAGTCTTAGAATATCTTTAACTGGAATACGAATCAGAGAGATCTTAGGGTCGATCTAACTGAACCAGAGAAGGTCTTGGATTAACTTTGATTGGATCAGCATCAGAAAAATCTTAGGATCGATTTAACTGGACCAAAAAAAAGTCTTGGAATATCTTCAACTGGAATACGAATCAGAGAGATCTTAGGGTCGATCTGACTGAACCAGAGAAGGTCTTGGATTAAATTTGACTGGATCGGCATCAGAAAAATATTAGGATCGATTTAACTGGACCAGACAAAAGTCTTGGAATATCTTCAACTGGAATACGAATCAGAGAGATCTTAGGGTCGATTTGATTGAACCAGAGAAGGTCTTGGATTAACTTTGACTGGATCGGCATCAGAAAAATCTTAGGATCGATTTAACTGGACCAGACAAAAGTCTTGGAATATCTTCAACTGGAATACGAATCAGAGAGATCTTAGGGTCGATCTGACTAAACCAGAGAAGGCATTGGATTAACTTTGACTGGATCGACATCAGAAAAAGCTTAGGGTCGATTTAACTGGACCAGACAAAAGTCTTCCAAAGATGTAGTTTTTTTTGAGGGGGCTACCAGACCATATGAGTAGTCAACGGTGTTCACTGATTCGTCTTTCCCTGAAACGGTAAAGGGTCAGTCATATGCAATGTCATGATGCATGATATATATCAAGCAATGATGCTCTCAAAATAAATGAGATTGTGTGGTATGATGTGTATATGCATGTATCATGATGTATGAAAATGTAATGTTTTAGCTGGGGAAAATAAATCCCGGATAGCTGCTGAAGAATAGAGTTGGATTCTTCATTTCCGCTGGGGATGATGAACAAAGGTGATTGCAAGAATAAACCTGTAGGAGAAGATAACTCTGTTGGGGAATAAACTGGTGAGGAGATTACTCCGTGGGGAAGAGATGCTCTGCTGAAGATTCCACTGATAAATTCTGTCGAGATGAATTATCGTTGCTGGTGATATTGAATCCTGTTGAGGATTGAATTCCTGTTTGTGAAGGGAAAGAACTTCGCTGGGGATGATCTTTCAGTTGCGATTTGCTGGGGATAACCTTTTAGACTCTTATGGGGATAATCCTCTGAGTTCTGCTGGGAACGATTCTTTGAACTCGGCTGGGGAGATTTATTTTTGTATTCCGCTGGGGATAAACTTCCAGAGTCTACTGAGGATGATGCTTCAACTCCATTGGGGAAGCTTTTTCAGACTGCGCTGGGAAAATTTTGACTCCACTGGGGGTATCTATATTCTGTCGGGGAGCATTCTTATACTCCGTCAGGGAATATTAAGACTGCCGGGGATATCAAGCCTTTTTAGTGCTGATGGTAGATCAACTCTTCTTGGGGAGAGCATTACGGATTCATTCACGGTTGCAAGTCTCAGCTGGGGGAGAGCTACCATTACTTCCTTACTCTGCGGGGAGTGAAGGTATCTTAGCCATATTCTTTAGCTGGATCTACCTTTGTACCTGGTGGACAGAGCAACTGTACAGTTCAGACAATTCTTATTTGCCCCTGTTTTTGATATTACCAGTAATCATTTTTGTTTCGTATGTAAATATTTATGAGCAGCAATTAATGTCAAATGCGTATATCAAAAATGAACCTTGGACGTTCTTTGCAGATCAAAACAGATAAAGGAAAAACAGTTTGCAATTTCTTTGAAAATGAATTGTATTGATTTTGAAGTTTGGCCTGTAAATAGGCGTTTTTGTACAAGAGGCTGACGTCCTAGTAAGAGAATACCGCCGAATAATAGAATTTACACAATTTGGAAAACAAAACAGCTATGTGAATAATCCCACTGGGTTCCAACTCTGCTATTTCCTTTATGTCCTCGAGCATCTCATCACTTTGCTACTTGGTTGAAGGTAGATCATATTGATTAGTGTCGTCCGAGCTTGATAGTCGATACCGAAGTCTGGATGTAAAGTGATCTAATGAGACATAGTGTTACACTTTGATCCCTAATTTTTGCCTGGACCGCCCTTTCGGGTTTTCAGTCCACCGGGATACCCTTTTTTGCCCAAGCCGCCTTTTCAGGTTTTCGACTTACCGGGTGTACAGATTTTTCATTTTTATCCCTTATTTATGCCCGAACCCTTTTGGTTTGCCGGGAAGCCCTTATTTTTGCCTAGGCCAGTCAACCTAACAGGTCTTTGATTATGTGTAGTATCTTTTCACTATGTCTGCATTGACGGGGTAAGGAAGTTCGTCACCGTCCATGGTGGTTAGAATCATAGCTCCTCCTGAGAAAATGTTCTTAACTACAAATGGCCCTTCGTAAGTAGGGGTCCATTTGCCCCTGGGATCACCTTGAGGTAGAATAATGCGCTTGATTACCAGATCCCCAACTTGATACTATTGTCGTCTAACTTTCTTGTTAAATGCCTTGATCATCCGTTTTTGGTACGTCAGACCATGGCAAATAGGAGTAAGTCTCTTTTCGTCGATTAGGTTTAGCTGATCAAGCCGGGTCTGAATCCAGTCATCTTCACTCAAACCTGCATCCTTCATGATCTGAAGAGAGGGTATCTGAACTTCAATAGGCAAGACTGCCTCTATGCCATATACCAAGGAGTAGGGTGTTGCCCCTGTTGACGTCCGCGCTGAGGTACGGTACCCATGAAGAGCAAATGGTAACATCTCATACTAGTCTTTGTATGTCACTGTCATCTTCTGCACAATCTTCTTAATGTTCTTATTAGCCGCTTCTACAGCCCCATTCATCTTCGGCCTGTAGGGAGAAGAGTTGTGATGCTATATCTTGAACTGCTTGCAGAGCTCAGTGATCATCTTGTTGTTGAGATTGGTACCATTATCCGTAATAATCCTCTCTGGTACACCGTATCGACAGATCAGATTGTGCTGAATAAACCGTTCCACGACGTTCTTGGTTACAGTAGCAAAGGAAGTTGCTTTAACCCATTTCGTAAAATAATCAATTGCTACCAGGATGAAGCGATGCCCGTTAGATGCCATAGGTCTGATCTCGCCGATCATATCAATTCCCCACATTGTAAAAGGCCAAGGTGCCGTCAAGATGTTCAGAGGAACTGGAGGTATGTGCACCTTATCAGTATAGACCTGGCACTTGTGACATGTCCGAGAATGCTGATAACAGTCGGCTTCCATTGTGGACCAGTAATATCCTGCCCGTAGGATCTTCTTTGCCATGGTGTGTCCACTGGAATGAGTTGCCAAAGTACCTTCATGTAACTCCGCCATGATCCTTTTTGCCTCGTTCTTATCCACACATCGCAGTAAGGTCGAATCATGGTTACGCTTGTAAAGGATGCCATTGCTGATGAAGAACTTTGCTGTGAACCTTCTCAGAAACTTCTTGTCATTAACAGATGCACCCTCGGGGTACTCCTGATCTTCAAGATATCTTTTCACCTCATGAAACCATGGTTTTTCTGTTACCTCTTCAGTCTCAATGTCACAGCAATGTGCAGGTTCGTCCAATCTTTCAATGATAATCTGGGGAGCTTCGTTGTTCCAATTAACTTTGAACATAGAAGACATTGTAGCCAGTGCGTCCGCCAACTGATTCTCCTCTCTAGGGAAGTGTTCAAAGGTTATCTCCTCAAAATGTGGAAGCAACATCAATACATACTCCTTGTAAGGAATAAGATTTGGGTGTTTCGTATCCCACTCGCCTTTAATCTGACTGATCACGAGAGAGGAATCTCCGAAGACACTTAGAAACTTAATCCTTAGGTCAATTGCTGCTCGAAGACCCATAATGCACGCTTCATACTCCGCCATGTTATTGGTGCAGTTGAAACATAGTCGGGTGGTGAACAGAGTATAAGAGCCTTTAGGAGATATGATCACGACGCCAATGCCATTACCCAAAGCGTTCGAAGCTCCATCAAAGTACATAGACCATCGGGATCCCTCCTCAGGTCCTTCATCCGGTCCAAGTGTCTTAAAATCAGTTACCAACATGATATTCTCGTCCGGAAATTCAAAGTTCATAGACTGGTAATCATCCACTGCCTGATGTGCCAAATGGTCTGCCAACACACTTCCCTTAATTTCCTTTTGGGTCGTGTATTGTATGTCATACTCAGTCAAGATCATCTGCCATCTTGCTATTCTTCCGGACAAGGCAGGCTTTTCGAAGATATACTTGATTGGATCCATCTTTGATATCAACAGAGTAGTGTGAGTCAGCATATACTATCTCAGCCGGCGAGCAGCCCATGCCAAAGCGCATCAAGTTTTCTCGAGCAGTGAGTATCGGGTCTCACAGTCGGTAAACTTTTTGCTAAGGTAATAAATAGCATGCTCTTTTCGGCCAGACTCGTCATGCTGACCCAACACACACCCCATTGAGTTATCGAGTACTGTCAAGTATAAGATCAAAGGTCTCCCTTCAACTGGAGGCATCAGAATAGGTGGCTCTTGGAGATACTCTTTGATCCTTTCGAAAGTGGACTGGCATTCATTGTTCCAACATACTACTTGATCTTTCTTCAGCAGCTTGAAGATTGGCTCACAAGTAGCAGTCAGGTGCGAGATGAATCGGGCAATGTAATTCAGTCGTCCCAGAAAGCCTCTGACTTCTTTCTCTGTCTGGGGAGCTGGCATTTCCTGTATAGCCTTCATCTTTGCAGGATCCACTTGAATACCTTTATCGCTTACGACGAAACCCAGCAGCTTACCGGACCTCACCCCGAAGGTGCACTTGTTCGGGTTTAACCTCAACTTGTACAACTTCAACCTGTCAAACAGCTTCTGAAGGTGGTCAAGATGCTCTTCCTCAGTTTGAGATCTTGCAATCATGTCGTCGACGTATACCTCAATCTCATGATGGATCATGTCATGAAACAAAGCAACCATGGCACGCTGATACGTTGCCCCAACATTCTTCAATCCAAAAGGTATGACCTTATAGCAAAAGGTACCCCACTGAGTAACAAAAGTTATCTTCTCCATGTCCTCGGGAGCCATTTTAATCTGATTATAACCGGAGAAACCATCCATGAAGGAAAAGACCTTATGTTGAGAGGTGTTGTCAACCAGAACATTGATATGAGGTAGAGGGAAATCATCCTTGGGGCTAGCCCTGTTCAGATCCCTGTAATCGACACACATTCGAACCTTACCATCCTTCTTCAGTACAGGAACCACATTAGTCACCCACTGAGGGTAAGAAGTAACTGCTAGAAAACCGGCGTCAAACTGTTTCATAACCTCAGCCTTGATTTTCTCAGACATCTCTGGACGCATTCGGCGGACCTTTTGTTTCACTGGAGGACAGTCTTCCTTGGTAGGCAGGCGATGAACCATAATGTCAGTATCCAACCCAGGCATGTCTTCATAAGACCAGGCAAATATCTCAACGTAGTCACGCAGCATCTGAATCAACCGTTGCTTCACACTAAGCTCCAGATTTGCACCAATCCTGACCTCTTTCTTATCTATCTCTGTACCCAGATTCACTGTTTCCACCGGCTCTTCATGCGGCTGAAAAACCCTCTCTTCCTGAATTAACAGTCTTGCAAGTTCACCAGGCACTTCGCAATCATCTTCACCTTCGTCTTCGGCTAAGTTGATCAGACTTTCAAAGTCATAACTGGCAGTAGCAGAGTCGTTACTAGTGAGATCCAGAGTGGATGTAGACCTGTATATGTGAGTGTGTGTAAAATAGCTGTTTTTGCAATATATAATAAAGAAAAACATGGAGCAAAAAATTTGAAATGAAAGAACGTCCAATGCTTTTATTAATGATATATGAAAATGACACACATAAAGCCCTCACAAATGAAGCCACGGTGCCCCGGGTAAGACACCGGGCCGTAAAGTTTAAAACATTGTCTGTTATAAATTCAAAATAAAAAGTTTCATTATTGTGTAACTAAAATGGGCATAGAATCCTTCGCTGTCCAGTTGCTTAATCCTCCATTGGCAAATGGGTATATCCAGGTGTCAATATCAAATTCTTCATCATCGTCGTCCCTGATAGCATTCACCCCTGCGTCATATTTAGGCTTTTCTGGTGCTCCGAACTCGATCTCTTTTGCATCAATCAAATCCTGTACCTTGTTCTTCAAAGCCCAACAATCATCTGTATTATGCCCTGGACTATCAGAGTGAAAGGCACAACGGACATTAGGGTTATACTTTGGTGACGTTATATTTAGATTCTTCGGGGCCTCCCTTGGCAACACTAGATTGGTCTTCAGTAACTGTGGCAGAATCTGAGACAAATTCATGCTGAGATGGGTGAATTTCCTTCGAGGTCTCTCGTCCTTTTGTGGATTGTTGTGCTGAGGAGCACCGGCAGGTCTTGAAATAACAACCGCATTAACAACTTGGCGGTGTTCAGGTCTATTCTGGCTTTTCGAACTGTAGATAGCACTGGACTCTTTCTTAAAAGGCTTCTTCTCGGTGCTCGATGAAGCACCCTTCTGTATCTTACCAGCCTTAATACCAGCCTCAATCCTTTCACCAGTCATAATAAGCTCTGTAAACCCTGATGAAGAACTTTCGAGCAGATGGTTGAAAAATGGACCAGATAAGGTCCCCAGAAACATATCCACAAGCTCCCGATCAGCCAAGGGTGGTTGTACTCTTCCGGTGAGGTCCCTCCACTTCTGAGCATAATCTTTGAAACCTTCGCCCGTTCCCATTGACATACCCTGGAGTTGGGTACGCGTGGGAGCGAGGTCAGAATTGTATTAATACTGCCTGTAGAAGGCAGTAGCCAAATCTTCCCAACTGCGGATACTGGCTCCGTCCAACTGGTAGAACCATTCAAGCTGAGTCCCTAAGAGACTGTCTTGAAAGAAGTGGATCCATAGGTTCTTATCAGCGGTGTACGGATGAATCTTCCTTACATATGACCAGAGGTGCAACTTCGGACAAGAAACTACGTCATACTTAGCAAAGGCTGGTGCCTTGAACTTGTGGGGAATTACCACCCCAGATGATAGACTTAGATCACCAAAGTCCAGACCAGGCACTTTCTGTACCTCCATCGCACTCAACTGGTCTTCCAGTTATTTGTATCTATCCTCCGCAGGAGGATACTGATCTTCGTCAAAGTCCGTCTCATTGTCTGAGACCACAGAGCTAGGAGCCCTCCTCTCTTCCTGACTATCTTTTCCTCCAGATGAGGTGGTCAAATCAACTTCATCCCGTAGCCTGTTTCCAAACCTGTGACCTGTGTTAAACAGTACTGTCCTCTTCTTCTTCTTCTTCTTCTTCTTCTCTTTCAGAATCAGGGTCTTCAGATCTTGCTGACCCTTAGCTAGATTCATGAACAACTCTTGGAATTGGGCATTCTGGGCCTGTAGGGCCTTGATTGCTTGCTCAGTTGATGGTTCGGAAGACATGATGAGCGCTGAAATAAACAGCGAAGAAGATAAGAGACCTGTAATGGGTACCTGTTATGAAGTGCATGGGATGAAATGCGTATGATATGATTTCAAAGACAATCGAGAGATTCAAATTCGTAAACAAGAAATGAAACACACTTTTATTAGATAAACTTTGCAATTCAAATTGTTCAACAAATTGCCCTTAAGGCGTTACAAGAAAGGAAATACTGAAAAGTAAATAAAACTGGAAAGGAAATAATCAAAGGGCAATCAGTGCTCCCATGATCTCTTCTTGTCGGTGCGAACATAGTCATTCAGGATCCGCTCGTTCTCCAACTGCCTAGTCAACTTCTGGATCTTCTGCTCTTGCTCGTTAAACTTTTCTCGGTAAGCATCCCGTTCTTCTCTCAGTTGCATCCAAGACCTTTTCATAGCCCCAATGTCAGTGGGCATGTAAGGATGGAGGATGGTAGGAAGAACCCCCTCTTCATTAGCAACTTCAACAATGATAGGCAAGACGGCTTCATACGGCATACCCAACTTTTGGGCATGGATACGAACCCATATGAGATATGGCTCCACCGGAAGAGAAGTCTTTGGACCCAGTTCATGTGGATCAGATCTGTGAACTCTATCCAAGCCCTTATGAATCTGCGGCGTTGCTCGTCGCTATCCCCTTGAAAATCAAAGATGATACTAGGCATTAGCAGCTCATGAGGTCCTTCTCTTTTGGCTCTCCCAAACTGACGTAAGGCCAAGCACGGATTGTAAGAAATTCCTCCATGGGTTCCTATCAATGGAACATTGGGGTACTCCCCACATCGATCAATAATGGCCACCTCATCCATACCCTTGATAGTCTAGATGATGTCATTATGAGAGAGATACATAACCCTATAAGCCCAGCCCATGCCTTCTTTGTTCTTCAGCACTGATTTGGGGAGGTGCAAAATAAACCATCTCGCCAATAATGGAGCACAACACATCAAGGTTCCCCGCTTTCGGGCAGTACGGGCGTAAAGCTGATGAAGAATGTCACCCAAGAGAGTGGGTACAGGATTACGAGAGATGAAGATTTTCACCGCATTCACATCAACAAAGGAGTCAGAGTTCGGAAACAATACCAAGCCGTATATCAAAAGAGCCAGAATATCCTCGAATGCCTTGAAGTCTAGACTATCCAAGAAATAGTTAGCCTTACCAACCAAGAACTTAGTCAGAAAGCCCTTTGCTCCACTTCTAGTCTCCCAATTAGCCATTACCTCATCCTTTGTCAAATGAAGGGCTGAAGCAATCTCTTCGGGCCAAAGGATCTTCTCCCAACCAGTAAACGGGGTCTGCTCCATAATAGAGATACCGAGCAGATCAGAGAACTCTTCTAGGGTGGGAACCAACTGGTAGTCCTGGAAAGTAAAGCAATGGTACAGCGGATCATAGAACTGGACTAGGACACTCATCATCTGCTCATCCAATTTGGAGGTGACCAAACTGAGAAGATACCCATGTCTTCTGATGAATGAGATAGTATCAGGCATCTTTGCAATCAACTCTTTAAGCATGGTGGGAACCTGGACAAAGTTGATCCGGATGGTATTCCTACGCATGGGCATCATGACCTATAAAACAGAACAAAGATGAATCCCTCTTGTCTTTGAAATATGTTAGTCCAATGCAAGATGTATGCAATGTTATGATGTCATGATGTCATGATAGAAAGCACATCACAATTATCCACAAATAGCAAACATGGTAAAGGCACACAAGTCACACAGAGAGCCCTTAGATTTCAGGCTGGCAAGGAGCTTAGGTACTACCCTCTTTCAGTTCAGTTGGTTTAAACCTGTCCTAAAAATAGTAACCGAGTTCTAGAGGATCTCAATATCACTGACTACCCTCGATCGGTCATAATTCCAATTTAGCAACCTTTTCTTGCAGCCAGAATCATCGCGAGAGTTTAGTCTTAATGAGTGTAGCATACTGCTACTGTTCTATGGCCAAGTTGGTCAATTTAAAGGTTCTAAGGTCAATTGGTGCTTAATGACCCCTTAGAAGACCCATATTCTCCTTGTTCCAACACAAGGGATATCGGTACAGACTAAAGTGCCACACCAACGTAGCTACTGCTTCAACCGTATCGGTCTACGCCGTACAGTTCCCTCACAGTTTATTGCTACTTACCGAAAGGGTATCCCCCAGATCCGGGTTAGGATCTATAGTAACTCCGATACAAGCCCACAAATATAAAGCATACAAAGCAAACAATTGAAAACATAATGATCTAATCCTAAGGTACACCCGACTTATTAAGATCCCCAGCAGAGTCTCCAGTTCTGTGATACGGTGGGAAGAACTGACTGCTTCTGGAATGCTGGTTTGTGTTTTGCGTTTGTTTTTGCAAAATGTCGCGGTAAGTAAGAGTCGCCACCGTCTTTTATTTTATCCAACAAGGAAAGGAAAAAAGCACAGAAAAATTCCTTTTTCGAGAAATTTCTCGGGTCCGGGGGGTAGATTATAGAAAAGGAAGGTGTTAGAACCCTTTCTATCTGTGGTTATCCACAGGCTCTTAGGTACTTGCTCAAAAGTGTTTTCAAAATTTGCTTTTCTTTGTGTTTGTGGGTTTGAAAAGTTTTTTTGTTTGAAAGGTGTAAGTGCGAAAAGTTTTGTTTTGTTTTGAAAGAGCAAGTACTTGAGAACCATCTACCTACTCGAAAAAAGGAATCAATCTGTGCTAATGTCCTTTAGAAAATGCTATCCCACTATGAATGAGTAGGTAGCCTCGTCGTTGGAGTTTAAGGGTCAATTCAATTAAGGGACGTGTGGTCACTAAAGCAATGTTAGGACGCCTTAGCGGTAACCCTAATGTCTTAGATCATTTTTCTGAGGCAACCGTTTCGAGGCAACTATGATATTTGGACAAGAGGGCGACCTCTAAAACTTCTTATACTTAATGACCACGTTCGAAGGCAACCAAGTGAGGTGTACCCTAAGAGTGTGCATGTGCGAGTGTGTTATTTTCATTTAATTTGTCTTTGTACATGTCAATGGTTATCTATGTTGATTTTAAGTTAAACATTCGATCTTGTCATGCATTCCCTATTATCAAACATCTAACAGTTTATAAGTTGCGGAAATTAAATTGCGGAAATTAAAACTAACTATTACAAGGCGTCGGGTATTTACATCGCCAAAAGCAACCCTTGAAATTAAAATGCGGAAAATAAATAAAGCGGTAAAAATATTTAAAGTCCTATCAAACTATTACATTCCGGGAAACAAATACAATATTGAATGAAAATGGAATGCGTGGGGGGAAATTAAATCGGGCGCATTCTAGGGTTTTGACCCTTTGTTTGAAAGAAAGTATTTTTTGGGTTTATTTTTGAATTAAAAAGAAATTAAATTAGGTTAAGCA
Organism: Vicia faba; assembly: GCA_948472305.1. Classification (NCBI taxonomy): domain Eukaryota; kingdom Viridiplantae; phylum Streptophyta; class Magnoliopsida; order Fabales; family Fabaceae; genus Vicia; species Vicia faba. Next base: position 448,620,380 of record OX451739.1, on the reverse strand, counting down.
TTAAATTAACAAATTAATTAATTAATTAATAAAAATGATATTTTTGGATTTTTGATATTTAAAGAAATAAAAATAATTTGATCAATGTTAATGAAACCTAATTATCTAAGTTGATTTTAATTATTGCAAAAAGATATCAAAGTTACTCCTATTTAAAACTGAATTAATTCAATTAATATTTATTAACAAAAATAAAATGCTGAAAATTAATTTAATTAAGAAAATATTTTTTGGTTTTTAATTTTATTAAGAAAAAAGGTTTGATTGGTTAATGGTAATAAAAATAATAGCAATAAAATAATTAAAAGAAAATAATAAAAATGGAGAGAGTTTAGGGTTTGGGCCTGTTTTTGGGAGGCTTGTTTAGCAATTTGATGGCCCAATTATGCAGGCCTGTGTTTGACTTTTCCTGATTCCACGTGTGCACGTTGACTTGGGAGTATGATGCACGTTCAACTTGGACCACCAGATCTGGCCTTGGGCCATCTGGTGCTTTGAGATTTGAAGACACATGATAGGCTTCCACTATTGGTTTGCACCTGATTGCATAATAAAACAAAGGAAAATGTAAAGCGCTGGAGGTAGGGATCGAACCCCTGACCTCCAGCCAACAATGCCTTGAGAGTGCTCCCCTTGACCACTGGACCATTATGCTTCATTTGTTATATTATTGGATAATAATTAATATAAGGGAAAAAACAATAATATGCCAGAAATAAAAAAGAAAACGCGCCAAGTTTGAATCCACCAATAAGAGGGGGGCACATCTTCGTCTTCCTCGTTCAACCCTGGACATTTACCTGCGGATTTATATCCGCGGCTAAATTCGTATGAGCGTCCTAAAATCCATTCTAGGCCATGAAAACTCAATCCAAGACCATAGTCATGCTCGTCTGCCTCCCCTGGTCACGTTTATGTCCATCAATGGCATCAATTTTGCCTGTAAAAGAAATGCCCAAAAAACACGAACCAAGAACCCTAGACTCGGCTATGGGGTTAGAGGCCAGATAAATGTAATTGGCTAATGCATGATGCTTCTAAATTGAATGATAATCATGAATATGCAAAGATTTTTTAAGAAAAGTGCAAGAACAAGGACATACGAATTCAACTGAAAGGCATATTTTTGAGACACTTACAGAGCTTTAGGGCGCGTATGGAGATTGGTTTTGAGTTGGCTTCGCTTCAGTGGATATCCAGCAAGTGATTGGTGTTGGGATTTGCCCCTGAATTTTCCTCTATGCACGATTTCAGTTTCACACTTTTTGCCAATTTTTCAAGCTTTGCTCTGGATGTTCTTGCAGCCTCTACCCCCTGAATTCGTGTGCTTTAGCTTGTATAAGTAATGAGCAATGCATTAGGTCAACAAATGTGGGCTGAATCCTTGTGCATCAATGCTTGGAGATTTGATTTGATCCTCCATTGATAACTTTCCAATTTTGCCAAAAATCCAATATTTTTGCACATGGAATGTATGATACGAATTTGATTTACTTGATGATGATTAGGTCCTGAAAATAGAAAAAGATCTCATGTAATCAAGTTTTGTGATTTTATTTGATTTAAATTGATTTAAAATGGAATAATTCAATAAAAATCAAATAAAATAGAAAAATTGATAAATTGTCTCAAGGCTGAAGCTAGGACACGTGTGTGGTGTGACAAGATCAAATCAAGTGGAAAATAATGGGCCCATTTGACAAAATTTGAAGTTTTGGGGATAGTTGACTTTTGGCAATTTTGCAAAAATGCCCAACTTCAACAATGCATAACTTCTTCAATTTTTAACTTTTGGAAGTGTTCTTGGACTTTTTAGAAAGATTTTGATGTCCTCTAACAAACCCGTTTGGTCTCATCTCATTTTGATATTCCATTCTCAAGTTATAAGCTTTGGCAAAAAAGGTGTTTTTGTTGACTTTCAAAAATGACCTATAATGTCCAAATTTGTAACTTCTTGTGAGTGCATTTATTTATCTTGGGGTATGAAGATGGATTGTAGGAAATTGAATCCTCTTAAAAATGAGATTTGGATGGGTCATTTATCATAAAGTATGAGAAAGTTATGCTTGGTCAAAGTTGAGTTGACTTTTCCTACAAAATCCTAATTTAGCAACTTTTGAGTCTTGAGGAATTTTGAGCAATCCTTGATGAATCATGGCCAACCCTTGATCAAATGATGAAATATCCTTCAAAATTAGAATGTTGACAAAAAATCTTGAAGTTTGACTGTATTTGGGTCACAGTTGACTTTTGCCCTAGCACAATCGATTTTTGGACCTTTTGAGCATTTGACTGAGCAAACTTCCTCTGCAAGGCTTGAAATTTTACATGGATGATCTTGAGAACATACTAGGACATTAGGGAGAACTTGAGGTCATTTGGATGTAAGGACCTTGATGCAACACAAAACCCTAATTTGGGATTGACTGCCTTAGGAGGTAGCTTGACTGTCCAAGTCTTGAGCAATCTTGAGCCACTTGGAGATTTTTCTTGCAATGTTTTGAGAAATATGAGAGAGAAAATTTTGGGGTGCAACAGTGGTCCATGCAAAAATTAAGGATTAAAAGCGTATGATTGTGTCCCTTGAAATCAACACAGTCAATGCTATCACCCAGGTCCAAATTCAAATGGTCCAGGATCAATCCAATCAATTTCGATCAACGGCAAGGGACATTCGAAGACATCGGGGCAATAGTAGAGCTGAAAGGTAGTTAGATTGTTTCACATGGCTATTTGTTTTCATTCTCAATTTTGTTTTCCTTTTTAGCGATTTCCTCTTACTAAGATCTCCGTCTCTATGTACAAAAACGCCTATTCATGGGCAAAATATCAATACAAATACACTTCGAAGTGAAAATTTTTCTATCTCTGTTTTTTTAATGCAAATTTGTCCAATGACTAAAATTGAATGAACATATGCATTTGAACATAATTAAAACTATTTGGCACATGTGTCCTGCTAAACAACAACATCAACAACAGAGCGTCAGCGCACAACAATAGTAAGCATCTCTTTAATGTATATGAAATAGCCCCACAGAGTTATCTCATCATCATTACCCCCGCTAGGACGGTGACAATAAACCTTTCTCCAATGAAGTTTCCCACAAAATCATTCACATGGGATAATCCCTGACCATAGTCTCAATCTCTTGGCAACTTTCTCCCCAGCTAAATCAATTCTTACAAGATTGAAACCTAAGAGATCTCTTCCCAAAGGAGATTCACTTCCTCAACAGGGTTTATTTCCCCAACAAACGGCAGAAATCCCCAGCTTGAGGTGGCCTCTCCGACTACTACATACCACAAATCCTCTTCCCCTGTAGACTACTCTACAATCCCCACCAAGTTACTGTGAAACCTGGATCCGACCAGATATCAGTTCAACTTCGACTCCCCAGTAGAGAAACGGATGACTAAGGCTCCTGAACTCTTTTCCCCCACAAGAATGGTGACAATAAACCTTTCCCCAACAGAGTTATTACCCCCCCGAGTTCAAATTTTTCAATGTACAACAATCAAGACACCATGAATAATCCCCAGACGAGCACATCATTGTCTAGACGAGCCCATCACCCCCAGCTGAGTGATATTCCCCAGCTGGGTGATATTCCCCAAGCTGAATCTGCCTTACCCGACTGAGTATATACTCTGTGATACGGTGGGAGAACTGACTAGTGTTTTGCGTTCGTATTCGCACTTGTGCGGTTGAGCAAGAGTCGCCACCGACTTTTTACTTTATCCTAAAGGAAAGGTTAAAAAAGCACAGCAAAAACCTTTTGAGATATTTCGTGGGTTCGGGGGGTAGATTATGAAAAGGGAAGGTATTAGCACCCTTTTCATCCATGGTTATCCATGGGCTCTTAGTTACTTGGTTTTTAGATCACTTGCCTTGTTTTTCGATTGCTTTGAAAAATGGTGTGTGGGTGCTTTTTGAAAATGTTTTTTGGAAAAAAAATGCCTTGTCTTAGGCAACTAATGTATTTGACTCGTGTTTGAGTGTTTTACAAAAGTGTGAATCTTTTCGAAAGATGTTTTCAAATGTTTTTGAGAGTTTGTTTGAAAGTGTTGTGGATTGTGGTTTTTGAAAAGAAGGCAAGTGTTTTTTGCAAGTTTGATCTCAAGTAACTAAGAGTTTTGTCTACCCTATTGTACTCAAAGGTTTTTGTCATGTTTTAACCCCTTTTAACAATTTTGTTCTACCATTGAAATTGGTGGACAATCTTGCGTTTAGGAAGTTTATTCGGGACGGGCGCGGGTCATCGTATGGACCATGAATGCAATGATGCCAAGTGTCTTTGGCAATTTGTTTTGAAGGGACTATGATCATTCCGTTTAAGCAACACTTTGAGGGACTAATGATCATTTGATTTTGTCTTGCCAAAGATACTCGACGTGCAAGCATGGCCCATTTTGGAAGGCAACATGTGGGATTACCCTAGGGGTGCAAGTGTGACTGTGTATTGATTACATGTATTTGTCTTTGTATTAGGTTATCTAGCGTTTGATTTTATGTACATACAAACCCTAGGTCTAACCATGGCATAATTGGAAAACTGTAAATTGCGGAATATAAAATCTACGCTATTACAAAATAGTGTCCGGGAGTGGGGGTATAAATGTACAAAGGGGATGAGACTTATAGTACCCAAATAAATTACAATCAAATCGAAGTCGCAATCAAATGTAAATATCGAATATACAAATATAAGATAAAAATGTGTATAGGGCAATGTATTGTGTAAGTGTAAATGTGAGATGTATATGAGTATGTGTATTTATGTACAAGCGCGATAATGTGAAGTTGAATCGTATTAGGGTTTTTGACCCAGATAAATGTTTTAAATGAATCTTTGATTTATATGTTTTTGATATGTATAAAGGAAAAAAAGTGTTTTTAATTAAATGTTCAAGTTTTAATTAAAAATTATTTTAGTCAAATGTTTGTGAATTTAATATTAGAAAAATGTATTTAAATTGTTATGTACAAATATGTATGTTAATTAAAAAAGAATAAAAAGAAGTATTTTCAATTTTTTATTATATGATGTGGAAATGTATTTTTATGTGCAAAATTAATATTTTGAAATTTATGTATAAAGTATATAAAAAAAGGATTAACTTAGAAAAAAGAAAGTATTAGTTTGTAAAAAAGTATTTTAATTAAAATAAAATAATAAGAATAAATCATAAAAAAGGGGTTTAACATTTTAATTATCTTGTCTTGATTATATTAGTATAAGAAGTTTTTACTAATGTAAAGAAAAAATGAAGTTAGTGTTATAAACAAAAAATTAATTATGAAATATTAACTTAGGTTAGTAAGAGATAAATGATTAGTATAGTTTTTTTTGTTAAACAAGGAATGAAGCGTTTAATGGACTTCGGGGAGGGTGAAACGGGTCAGGCCCAGGTTTGGACTTGAACGAAATTAGGGTTAGTGATTGGTGTGTTCAGTTGAGACAAAGGACTTTAGGGTTTGTAGCGCGCCGTTCACTGAGTTTCGTCTTCTTCGTCTTCTATGCAAGCTTCTGAGCCATACCTCTCTGCCTGAGCTACCCCGCTACCGCCTCTTCTCCTCTCATATGGATTAGACAGTCCTCAAATGATGGTTAGTGTACCGTTTCGAATTGGTTTAGGCGTTTGTTGTTTTAGATTCTTGCATGTCATAATTTATATGCTCTGATCTTCGTATTCGCTGCGTTTGTTTTAACAAGGTGATGAAAAGAAAGATGAGGAAGGAAATATACTACCTTGATGGGGAGGAGAGGACGAGGAAGCGCTTGAGGAGGCTCAGTGGTGCAGAGGAGGCCGGGACGGCGTGAACGGCGACGAGTCTTTGCTTCTTGATGCTTTCCTGGTATCTTTATCTCTTCTACTTTTGTCCCTTTGAATTGTTGGTGGCCTTGGAATGTATTTGCTTGTGACGTATGTTTACTGACTTCGCCTCTTTTCTCCTCTCTTGAACGCTGTATACTTGTTTGTATCGCCCAGTGATGTTTTCTACTGAGGGCCTAAGTTGCCTTTGAATTTTTGCTTTGAATTGTTGCCTTGAACTGGATGAAATTTCTCTCTTCTTCTTGAATGCTGTATACTCGTTTTCATTGCCCAATGATGTTTTACTGAGGGTTTTTAGGCTTGAGATGTTATGGCTTTGAGTTTGATAGACATGGTGAATTTGCTTCAAGTAAGGTTGTGATATTTTCAGGTTATGGTTAGTATTGGTTTTGACAGTGGGTAAAGGTAGGTTGTGAGTTTAGACTGGACTTTGGGTTCATGGTTCTTTGACAGGTTAATGATTGTTTGTGGTTTTCTTGACAGTAGATTGGCTTGACAGGATGCTATGGTTTGACAGGGACTTTGGTAGTTTTGTTTATGTTTTTGTGTGGTTTTGCCTTGGGTTTGAGCCTGGTAGCAGGTTTCGGTATGTTATGTTGAGGTGTTTTACAGGGGCAGGTCAAGCTTTGGCATGTTTGAGGTTTGGCCTTATGTTATGCTTGATTTCAGATCTGAACTTGGCTTATGTTTGACAGGAGGTGGGGTTGAATCTTTTTTCTTCTCCTCTTCCAGTTTTATGTTGTTTGCAGATTATATATTTTTCTTGTGATATTGGTGCTTGGCTCAATCAGGTTTGACAGTATGTTTTCTTGTGTTCTTTTGTCCTCTTTCTATTGGTCTTTGGCGCCCAATCTTCATTCAAAACTTGGTATTCTCTTTGACCCAAGTTTGCTGGGTAGTTTCACAAGGTTTCTTGGAACTTTTCTATTTTTGGCAATTGTCTATGCTGTGTACTTCTGCCCAGTTTTGAATAATGCTGAATTGTATTCTCTTTTTTGTATATCTTTTCTGTCTTCCCTGCCTGAGCCTAAAACCTGCCTATGCTGCTTTATCTCTCTTCTTCTTATTTTCTATGGTACAGATTTGAATATATTATATGATTCTTTTGTACCTTTTGGTTCTGAAGGGGCCCTACTGGTGGGAAATGATGATTTAAGGTTTTAGCTTGCATAACACCTTTCTTGACTGCATCCTCTTTATCTCTTTTTTGACAGTTTGGATAGATTTTCTGTTTTGACAGTAAATTGCCTTTTTGCTTTTGGTGGAAAGTGGAATTGGATTTGAACTATGTAGTTTGAACTTTGGATTTGAGATTCTATGCAGCTTGAATTTTGGAACTTATGCATTTGACATTTGCATTCATGAATAAAAATCTTCCCTCTTTGTGAACCGGGCGAAATCCCGTGATTTGCAGAGAGGGTCAACTGATCCCAGTCAGTGGCCCCTAATGATGAGCAAATTTAACTGTCTTTAATTTCAACTGCTTTCTGACTTTTCTTCTTCTTTTTGCAGATAAAAAGTGGAGCACCGGAGCGAAGTGAAGAATGAAGAATATTAGAAAATAGGATAGCTTTTTATTTTATTTAATATTTAAATCAATGTATATTATTGTTTGTAATTTAAATTATAAACAACAATTTGTACAAATAATTCAAATATCAATAAAAATCTAAATTATCCAATTGATTCTAATTTTCTTTATTGTTTATTTATTTATTTAAAATTCTTTAAATTAAAACAATTGAAAAATAAATTTCAATCATTCAATTTTAGAATAATAAATAACTTAAATAAAAACAACATTGATCAATTAAACCTGTCTTATTCAAAATCCAAAGCAAAGCAGCAGTCAATCCAAATAGACTGATCAAACGCATTCCTTCTTCACTGATTTGCCATAAACACTGTGAATCCAATACTGCATACTGTATTTGACTGGCCCAAAGAAAACAACATGAACTCAAACCACTGTCTCTTTCACTGATTAAATCAAAACAATGCGAATTTAACCCGAATCTCGGAATAAACTGCGAAGTGCTGTGGAATTTAAATTCTTCTGAGAATATGCCCATAAAACCTTAACTCCTGATTAAATGCCAAATAACGCTCGCCTGATCACAATTGAACCAAAAATCATCCAAACCCTAAGCCAACTGTATGAAACAATCCAGAGCTCTGAAAATCAGTAAAAACCCTAATTTTGCTTGACTGTCAAGAAAAGTCCGTTTGTCCGATTATTGAGCCAGTTTGAAAAGTCAGGAAATGCTTGAAGCTGAGATTTCTTGTGGAAAAGCGCGAGGGCAAATTTTGGGGTACAATAGTTGCCCCTGTTCAATCTTCTTTGACCTGAAGAGTTAGATTGGCAAGTTTGCCTTTCGCGACTTGAAGGTAAAAGGAGATTGGACACTAAAGTGCCAAGAAAATTTGCACTCGGCGATATGATGGTGGAGGTGAATGGGCTTAAAGATGCCATTTGGTGATGGGCTTAAAGATGCCATCTGGTGCGATAGAAATTTTGTCGGGGGATGGGCTTATAGATGCCATTCGGCGACTGCTGGTAGGAGGATGGGCTTATAGATGCCATCTGGACATGTTGAACTGTATGTCAATGGTGAGTGGACAAGTATCAGAAGGGCATCCCTGTTTTTGGAACGTCACTGAATTGGGGTCTGAACAAGCAACAGATTGACGTCCATGTCTGGAGAATCTGTAAACTACTTCAGGAGTTGAGATTGAATAAGCGATAGAGCAACATCCGTTGTTGGGAAGCGTCCGTAAACTATTTTCAGAAATTGTGAAGAGTCTGAATCAATTGGTAGATTGACATCCGTTGTAGGGAAGAATCCGTAAACTATTTTCAGAAGTTGCGAAGAGTCTGAATAAGTCGGTAGATTGACATCCGTTGTTGGGAAGAATCCGTAAACTTGTTTCAGAAGTCTTGAGAAGAGTTTGAATCAGTTGGTAGATTGACATCCGTTGTAGGGAAGAATCTGTAAACTGTCTTCAAAAGTTGAGAAGTTGAAGAGGAACCGGTGTAGGGTCTCTTGATGATGCGTCTGAATGAATCTGGGATAAGTATCAGAATATCGCCATGTCCGGGTCACATCTGAACTATTTCTGGATGAATCTCGGGAGATGATCTTTGTCTGTCGACTGATCTTTCCTGAAAAGGCAAAGGGTTAGTTGTAGGTAATGTTATGATGCATGATGCAATGCCTGTGACATCAATGTTTATGTCATGAATGTAATGAATGCGCATGTAAGCTGATGAGCCAATCCTGCCGAGGATACATGAATCCGAGATGGCTGAAGGTAAAAGCAACTTGACTGCTACCGGGGAAAATAAATCCTTGGCTGTCGCTGGGGAAGAGAATTCCTGATGACCTCTACTGGGGAGTTCCAAACTAGTAGGCTCATGCTGGGAAGACCAGGTTTGAGAATCGTCAGCTTGATTGGAAGTAACTCTGGAGACTTCACTGGGGAATTCAAGATTTGCCCTCCCAAAACTCTGTGGGGAGAAGGTTCAATGGTCTGGCTCCGCTGGGGATACTGAAGCTTAAATTCTGAGGGGGATTGAACTCCGGAGGATTCTCTGGCTTGGGGATTTGCAAAGATAAGTTACTGTTGGGGTATTTTGATGAACTCCGCTGGGTATAGGGAGAATTTTGCCGAGGGCGATCTTCCATGGTGGTTAGCTTGAGAAGAATCTGAACAAGTGATAAGTTAACCTCCGTTTACTTGGAGGACCCGGGAACTGTTTTCAGAAATCTTGAAGTTGAATCAGCACTAGAGCCGCATCCGTTGTTGGGAAGCGTCCGTAAACTAATTTCAGAGGTTGCATCTGAACAAGCTGATAGATTAACATCCGTTACTTGGGAAGAATCTATGAACTGTTTTCAGAAGTCTTGAGAAGAATCTGAACAAGTGATAGGTTAACATCCGTTTACTTGGAGAACCCGTGAACTATTTTCAGAAATCTTGAAGTTGAATCAGCAATAGAGCCGCATCCGTTGTTGGGAAGCGTCCGTAAACTAATTTCAGAGGTTGCATCTGAACAAGCTGATAGATTAACATCCGTTACTTGGGAAGAATCTATGAACTGTTTTCAGAAGTCTTGAAAAGAATCTGAACAAGTTGGTAGATTGACTTCCGTTGTTGGGAAGAATCCGTAAACTTGTTTCAGAAGTCTTGAAGAGGGACCGGTGTAGGGCTCCCTGAAGATGAGCTTGTGTAAAACTGCATCGGGTTTTGAACACTTTTGACATTCGAATGCCCCAAGTGGTGATGTAGATAAATCCTGGCTTATTACAGGTGTTGGTCTACAATCGGTCGTTCACAGATGTTTCCTGGATTGTTACAGGTGTTGATCTGGAATTCTTCAGACGTGCCCTGGCTGGATACAGGAATCGAATCTGGAAAGGTGATAGTTGATAGATATGCCCTGGCCGGATACAGGAATCGAATCTTCAAACTCTTCAGACGTGCCCTGGCTAGATACAGGAATCGAGTCTGGAAACTCTTCAGACGTGCCCTGGCTAGATACAGGAATCGAGTCTGGAAATGTGATCAACAGATATGTCCTGGCTGGATACAGGAATTGAATCTGGAAAGGTGATAGTTGATAGATATGCCCTGGCCGGATACAGGAATCGAATCTTCAAACTCTTCAAACGTGCCCTGGCTAGATACAGGAATCGAGTCTGGAAACTCTTCAGACGTGCCCTGGCTAGATACAGGAATCGAGTATGGAAATGTGATCAACAGATATGTCCTGGCTGGATACAGGAATTGAATCTGGAAATAGTCGTCAACAGATATGCCCTGGCTGGATACAGGAATCGAATCCTCGAACTCTTCAGACGTGCCCTGGCTAGATACAGGAGTCGAATCTGGAAATGTTGTAGTTGATTTGTTGGACACTTTTGACATTCGAATGCCCCAAGTGGTGATGAAGGAATCTTGAATCAGATTACTCTGCATATTGAGAGATTTCTTGAAATCTTGACTGGACTGCCCCAGGTTAATTGGATTTTGAAAGATCTGTTGGACCTTGACTGGACTGCCCCAGGTTAATTGAATTGTGACATGTCATTCCCCTTGTTGATAGGAGATTTGATGGAAGTGTTATCCTCTTGAAGTGATTTTGACTTACTGAGAGAGTTTTCGTTCCTCCGAACATTCGCTGTATGAATTTCTTCGCTGTCAAACAAAAGGGTCAAATGCAGACAGTGATATTCGAGTAATGCAAAGTTTATGTTTGTCTCGAAGTTTTGAAAAATGCGTTTTTAGCAGAAAACTTTTCATAAGACAAGTTAACACAAGATTTAGAGCAAAGCCCTACAGGAGTCAGGATACCTTTTGTAACAGTATGCTTTCGAACTAACCCATGCTTCAATTAGGACTTTTGAAGGGTTGTAACGTGGCCTGGTTCGCGGTTTAAGAAACAAAGGATAAAGGCTCAAAGTATATTTGTACCCACCCGCTCTTCGTGATGTTCTTCAACCTAAGCTCAGTTAATTGTGCGTCGCCCTCTGTTTTGAGTTTGGAACGACTTTTGGGCGATGGTTCACCAGTTTGAATTTTTGGGAGACAGTCATCATCTCCTTTTTCTTTTTCAACGCTTTTCATGTTGTTGAGGATTTTGTAATGACCTCACTATCTTGATTTTGATTTGTTATCCCTGACTTTTGCCTGACTGTTACCGTTTTCGGGATTACTGTCAGCGGGATGCCCCAGCTTTCTTAAGCCTCCTTTATAGGTTTTGGCTTGGTGGGCTTTTCTCTTTTGAGAGATTGACTGTCTATGTGATAGGGAACCACCCCGGTCTTTTGATTCCAAAGGAACGCTTTCTTTTTTGACGTCGTTCGTTGTATTACGAACTGAGAGTTTGCGACTTCAATGCGCATTTTCTTTTGAATTAACTGAGAGACTACCCTGCCCCAGGTTTATATCAAAGGTTTCGATTGTTTAGAACAGAGAACTCCTACTTCTTTGGCTCGAAGGGGTTGACTAGGGATTAACTTCCTTATAGCTCCAGTGTTTGGGATTTGAAAGAAATGCCTGTACATCATCAGCAAGGTCTGTTCAAAAGCATACTGTATAAGATTATGGTATTGTTTCGTCATCCTCCCTCTAAAGGCTTACAGCTTTTTATCAAGAGTCAAATATCATAAAGAAAAGCATAAGAGTAGTGAAACGAATGGATGAATTCAAGACAAACATATGCAATGCATTAATGAAAACAGAGTTTAACATCAACAGATAATTGTTTGATAGCAAAAGAAATTACAACTTTGAAAATTCAAAAAGAAGCAAAAGTCTTTCAGCTTCGAGCTTCGTCACTTCAAGCGGAGAACCCTTTAACGGAAGATCTTCATCTCACCATCTGGCATGAATTCCAGCACCCCAATGTCGATCAGATCTTGAATCTTGTTCTTCAAGGCCCAACAGTCGTTGGTACTGTGTCCCGGGCTGTGGGAATGGTAAACACAGAATGCGTCGGGGTTAAAGTGAGGAGAGGAGATGTTGGGCTTCTGAGGAGGGTCCTTTACAGTAAGCAAATTGACCTCCAACAGGCGCTTCAGTATGAAGAATGATGGTATTTCAGTCTCTGTGAACTGTCTTCCCGACTTTTCTTGCTTACGCCGATTGCCCCGTTGATGCTGACGAGGTTGTTGATGGGTTTGTGACCCTGAAGCAAGCAAAGGAGCTTTCCCCTTGTCTTCTTGAGTTGATGGAGGCTGAGCGGTGACTTGCTCTTCGACCTCAGATGTTTGCCCCAGTTGGTTGTTTGGAAGCAGTTGGCGGACAAGAACTCTGAGTTCCTCTTGTCTTTGAGATAGGTCTTGGATGAGAGCCATCTGGCCCACCAACTGTCCCATCATTTGAGTCCTCAGTGTTGTCAGATCAAACTGCAGCTCCGCAATCTGATCACACCCGGCATTGTTGGAACTCCCCAAGCCTTTGGTAAGGAGAGCTTTCATCTCTTCTTGTCCCAGAGACAAGTTCAGGAACATCTCCTGCAGCTGAGCAGTCTGGTCTTGGATGTCTTTGACAGACCTTTCTAGAGCCATCTCTTGCTGAAATAAACAGCGGGAGAGTAAGGAAACCTGAAAAAGGAAAGATTGTCAAAATGAAATGCATGATATGTGGATGCATGCTTTCAAGGATCTCTTGGGGTAAACACAAGAAAATGTTAGAGGTTGAACTCTGCTCTTGGATTGGAGATCTCTGCATCGGTGGACGTCCTTCCACGAGAATCAAGCTCACCATGTCAAGTGGGTCATAGCCACTGATTCAAGTTGTTGTATTTGATCTTTTGTTTGGAGAGCTTTGTGTCGGTGGATGTCTTTCCACGAGAATCAAGCTCACCATGTCAAGTGGGTCATAGCCACTGATTCAAGTTGTTGTACTTGATCTTTGACTGGATTGGTTAGAGGAGAAACCCCCTTGCCCCTTGATAGATGTCTGGTTCAACGTAACCCTGCATCAACAGAACCCTCGAGATCCTTGAAATGGTTATTGAAAATGCTAAAATGCTATGGTATGATGTTATGATGTAATGTGCATGTATGCACAAGCAAGTAAGTGTATATACAGGCAAACATATTCACATGAAGCACATAAGGCCTTAGGTTTAGGCTTGCATGGGGTTTAGGTACTACCCTCTTTCAGTTTGTTGGTTAAAACCTGTCCTATCAAAAGTAACCGGGTTCTAAGGGTCCCAATATCACTGGATTGCTTTCATTGTTCATCGTTTCGATTTAGCCACTGAACTGGCGACCGAAATATTCCAGGAAAGCAACCCTCAATTGAGTGTAGTATCGAGTATCAACCAACCTCGGACTGCACCAAAGTCAGTTATCTCACTACCCTAAAAAGGCTAAGATGGTCAATTAAGGTTCTAAGGTCAGTTGATGCTTCGCGACACCACGCGGCGGCCCTGTACTCTCCTTGACTGAACTCAAGGGTTACCGGTACACACCAAAGTGCCACATCAATGTAGCAGACTGCTTCAACCATGTCGGTATACCCCGCACAGTTCCCTCACAGCCTTGTTGCTACCTAAAAGGGTTTCCCCAGATCCGGGTTAGGATCTATAAAACTCCGATACAAAGCCCACAAATGTAAAGCAAACAAAGCAATCAATTGAAAATAAAGGTGATCTAAACCCTAAGGTAACCCCACTTTTAAGAATACTCCCCAGCAGAGTCGCCAGTTCTGTGATACGGTGGGAGAACTGACTAGTGTTTTGCGTTCGTATTCGCACTTGTGCGGTTGAGCAAGAGTCGCCACCGACTTTTTACTTTATCCTAAAGGAAAGGTTAAAAAAGCACAGCAAAAACCTTTTGAGATATTTCGTGGGTTCGGGGGGTAGATTATGAAAAGGGAAGGTATTAGCACCCTTTTCATCCATGGTTATCCATGGGCTCTTAGTTACTTGGTTTTTAGATCACTTGCCTTGTTTTTTGATTGCTTTGAAAAATGGTGTGTGGGTGCTTTTTGAAAATGTTTTTTGGAAAAAAAATGCCTTGTCTTAGGCAACTAATGTATTTGACTCGTGTTTGAGTGTTTTACAAAAGTGTGAATCTTTTCGAAAGATGTTTTCAAATGTTTTTGAGAGTTTGTTTGAAAGTGTTGTGGATTGTGGTTTTTGAAAAGAAGGCAAGTGTTTTTTGCAAGTTTGATCTCAAGTAACTAAGAGTTTTGTCTACCCTATTGTACTCAAAGGTTTTTGTCATGTTTTAACCCCTTTTAACAATTTTGTTCTACCATTGAAATTGGTGGACAATCTTGCGTTTAGGAAGTTTATTCGGGACGGGCGCGGGTCATCGTATGGACCATGAATGCAATGATGCCAAGTGTCTTTGGCAATTTGTTTTGAAGGGACTATGATCATTCCGTTTAAGCAACACTTTGAGGGACTAATGATCATTTGATTTTGTCTTGCCAAAGATACTCGACGTGCAAGCATGGCCCATTTTGGAAGGCAACATGTGGGATTACCCTAGGGGTGCAAGTGTGACTGTGTATTGATTACATGTATTTGTCTTTGTATTAGGTTATCTAGCGTTTGATTTTATGTACATACAAACCCTAGGTCTAACCATGGCATAATTGGAAAACTGTAAATTGCGGAATATAAAATCTACGCTATTACAAAATAGTGTCCGGGAGTGGGGGTATAAATGTACAAAGGGGATGAGACTTATAGTACCCAAATAAATTACAACCAAATCGAAGTCGCAATCAAATGTAAATATCGAATATACAAATATAAGATAAAAATGTGTATAGGGCAATGTATTGTGTAAGTGTAAATGTGAGATGTATATGAGTATGTGTATTTATGTACAAGCGCGATAATGTGAAGTTGAATCGTATTAGGGTTTTTGACCCAGATAAATGTTTTAAATGAATCTTTGATTTATATGTTTTTGATATGTATAAAGGAAAAAAAGTGTTTTTAATTAAATGTTCAAGTTTTAATTAAAAAGTATTTTAGTCAAATGTTTGTGAATTTAATATTAGAAAAATGTATTTAAATTGTTATGTACAAATATGTATGTTAATTAAAAAAGAATAAAAAGAAGTATTTTCAATTTTTTATTATATGATGTGGAAATGTATTTTTATGTGCAAAATTAATATTTTGAAATTTATGTATAAAGTATATAAAAAAAGGATTAACTTAGAAAAAAGAAAGTATTAGTTTGTAAAAAAGTATTTTAATAAAAATAAAATAATAAGAATAAATCATAAAAAAGGGGTTTAACATTTTAATTATCTTGTCTTGATTATATTAGTATAAGAAGTTTTTACTAATGTAAAGAAAAAATGAAGTTAGTGTTATAAACAAAAAATTAATTATGAAATATTAACTTAGGTTAGTAAGAGATAAATGATTAGTATAGTTTTTTTTGTTAAACAAGGAATGAAGCGTTTAATGGGCTTCGGGGAGGGTGAAACGGGTCAGGCCCAGGTTTGGACTTGAACGAAATTAGGGTTAGTGATTGGTGTGTTCAGTTGAGACAAAGGACTTTAGGGTTTGTAGCGCGCCGTTCACTGAGTTTCGTCTTCTTCGTCTTCTATGCAAGCTTCTGAGCCATGCCTCTCTGCCTGAGCTACCCCGCTACCGCCTCTTCTCCTCTCATATGGATTAGACAGTCCTCAAATGATGGTTAGTGTACCGTTTCGAATTGGTTTAGGCGTTTGTTGTTTTAGATTCTTGCATGTCATAATTTATATGCTCTGATCTTCGTATTCGCTGCGTTTGTTTTAACAAGGTGATGAAAAGAAAGATGAGGAAGGAAATATACTACCTTGATGGGGAGGAGAGGACGAGGAAGCGCTTGAGGAGGCTCAGTGGTGCAGAGGAGGCCGGGACGGCGTGAACGGCGACGAGTCTTTGCTTCTTGATGCTTTCCTGGTATCTTTATCTCTTCTACTTTTGTCCCTTTGAATTGTTGGTGGCCTTGGAATGTATTTGCTTGTGACGTATGTTTACTGACTTCGCCTCTTTTCTCCTCTCTTGAACGCTGTATACTTGTTTGTATCGCCCAGTGATGTTTTCTACTGAGGGCCTAGGTTGCCTTTGAATTTTTGCTTTGAATTGTTGCCTTGAACTGGATGAAATTTCTCTCTTCTTCTTGAATGTTGTATACTCGTTTTCGTTGCCCAATGATGTTTTACTGAGGGTTTTTAGGCTTGAGATGTTATGGCTTTGAGTTTGATAGACATGGTGAATTTGCTTCAAGTAAGGTTGTGATATTTTCAGGTTATGGTTAGTATTGGTTTTGACAGTGGGTAAAGGTAGGTTGTGAGTTTAGACTGGTCTTTGGGTTCATGGTTCTTTGACAGGTTAATGATTGTTTGTGGTTTTCTTGACAGTAGATTGGCTTGACAGGATGCTATGGTTTGACAGGGACTTTGGTAGTTTTGTTTATGTTTTTGTGTAGTTTTGCCTTGGGTTTGAGCCTGGTAGCAGGTTTCGGTATGTTATGTTGAGGTGTTTTACAGGGGCAGGTCAAGCTTTGGCATGTTTGAGGTTTGGCCTTATGTTATGCTTGATTTCAGATCTGAACTTGGCTTATGTTTGACAGGAGGTGGGGTTGAATCTTTTTTCTTCTCCTCTTCCAGTTTTATGTTGTTTGCAGATTATATATTTTTCTTGTGATATTGGTGCTTGGCTCAATCAGGTTTGACAGTATGTTTTCTTGTGTTCTTTTGTCCTCTTTCTATTGGTCTTTGGCGCCCAATCTTCATTCAAAACTTGGTATTCTCTTTGACCCAAGTTTGCTGGGTAGTTTCACAAGGTTTCTTGGAACTTTTCTATTTTTGGCAATTGTCTATGCTGTGTACTTCTGCCCAGTTTTGAATAATGCTGAATTGTATTCTCTTTTTTGTATATCTTTTCTGTCTTCCCTGCCTGAGCCTAAAACCTGCCTATGCTGCTTTATCTCTCTTCTTCTTATTTTCTATGGTACAGATTTGAATATATTATATGATTCTTTTGTACCTTTTGGTTCTGAAGGGGCCCTACTGGTGGGAAATGATGATTTAAGGTTTTAGCTTGCATAACACCTTTCTTGACTGCATCCTCTTTATCTCTTTTTTGACAGTTTGGATAGATTTTCTGTTTTGACAGTAAATTGCCTTTTTGCTTTTGGTGGAAAGTGGAATTGGATTTGAACTATGTAGTTTGAACTTTGGATTTGAGATTCTATGCAGCTTGAATTTTGGAACTTATGCATTTGACATTTGCATTCATGAATAAAAATCTTCCCTCTTTGTGAACCGGGCGAAATCCCGTGATTTGCAGAGAGGGTCAACTGATCCCAGTCAGTGGCCCCTAATGATGAGCAAATTTAACTGTCTTTAATTTCAACTGCTTTCTGACTTTTCTTCTTCTTTTTGCAGATAAAAAGTGGAGCACCGGAGCGAAGTGAAGAATGAAGAATATTAGAAAATAGGATAGCTTTTTATTTTATTTAATATTTAAATCAATGTATATTATTGTTTGTAATTTAAATTATAAACAACAATTTGTACAAATAATTCAAATATCAATAAAAATCTAAATTATCCAATTGATTCTAATTTTCTTTATTGTTTATTTATTTATTTAAAATTCTTTAAATTAAAACAATTGAAAAATAAATTTCAATCATTCAATTTTAGAATAATAAATAACTTAAATAAAAACAACATTGATCAATTAAACCTGTCTTATTCAAAATCCAAAGCAAAGCAGCAGTCAATCCAAATAGACTGATCAAACGCATTCCTTCTTCACTGATTTGCCATAAACACTGTGAATCCAATACTGCATACTGTATTTGACTGGCCCAAAGAAAACAACATGAACTCAAACCACTGTCTCTTTCACTGATTAAATCAAAACAATGCGAATTTAACCCGAATCTCGGAATAAACTGCGAAGTGCTGTGGAATTTAAATTCTTCTGAGAATATGCCCATAAAACCTTAACTCCTGATTAAATGCCAAATAACGCTCGCCTGATCACAATTGAACCAAAAATCATCCAAACCCTAAGCCAACTGTATGAAACAATCCAGAGCTCTGAAAATCAGTAAAAACCCTAATTTTGCTTGACTGTCAAGAAAAGTCCGTTTGTCCGATTATTGAGCCAGTTTGAAAAGTCAGGAAATGCCTGAAGCTGAGATTTCTTGTGGAAAAGCGCGAGGGCAAATTTTGGGGTACAACATACTCCCCAGTTGAGTCCAAATTACCCAGCTGAGAGATCATACCCGGCTGAGTATATCTTCTCCAACCAAGGTTTTTATCCCTAGATGAGCCCATCATTGCCCAGATGAGCCCACCATCCCTAAGCTGAGTCTGCCTTACCTGACTGAGTCTATACTCTCCAGTTTGAATTTCCCTTTCAAAATAATGCAAATCACAGGGCCACAACCCCTAATCTCCAGTAAAGCCGTCAGCAAAGCCTTTACTATTTCTAAGAGATGCTATGAAGCCTGGATCTAACCAGATATTAGCATAATTTTCAAGTTATTACTGAAACCTGGACCCGACCAGATAACAATTTAAGTTACTGAAACCTGGACCCGACCAGATAACAATTTGACTTTTCTGAGTTACTGAAGCCTGGACCCGACCAGATAACAGTTGATCTCATTTTCAAAATGCTATGAAACCTGGAGCCGACCAGATAATAGCCTAGCCCTTCAAGGATATAGAAGAACCTGAACTCAGTCTGACCAAGGTTTAATTTCTTTTCCCCAGTAGAATTGCCTCTCTACCCCCAACAAATGACCGTGAAGCCTGGACCCGACCAGATATCAATCCCCATTTCAAGAAAGCCGTTGCGAAGCCTAGACCCGACCAGATAATCAATCACCCTCCAAGGTTCGTTGTGAAACCTGGACCCAACCATATAACAACTAAATCCCCAAGCAGTTTATTATGAAGCCTGGACCCGACCAGATAACAATTAGCCTCATCAAGAAATCTACAAAGCCTGGACCTGACCAGATAATAGTTTTCAAACAAGTCTATTGAGAAGCCTGGACCCGACCAGATAACAATTGACCTCATCAAAGAAATCTGCAAAGCCTGGACCCGACCAGATGACAGTTTTTCAAGCAGTTTATTATAAAACTTGGACCCGACCAGATAACAATTAACTATGAATCCCAGAAAGACACTATGAAGCCTGAATTCGACCAGATAATAGTACAGTTTTCCAAAGACCATGAAGCCTGGACCCGACCAGATGACTATTTAATTTCAAGGAATTTTCTGCAAAGCCTGGATCCGACCAAATAACAGTTAATTTATCCCCCAGTAAGTTACTGTGAATCCTAGACCCGACCAGATAACAGTTAACCTCCGCATTCCCAGCAAGTTGTTATGAAGCCTGGACCTGACCAGATAACTAGTCAATTTCAAGGAATTTTCTACAAAGCCTGGATCCGACCAGATAACAGTTAATTCATCTCTTCTTCTAATAAGTTGCCGAGAAACTTGGACCCGACCAGATAGCAGCCAACTACTTCATCCTCAATAACCGTGAAGCCTGGATCCAGCCAGATAACAGCTGATATTTGAGTTATGTTCCCCAGCAAAAGCATCCTTTCAATAAATTTGAAGATACGCATTTTCTTCATTTCCAACAGGCAATCAGGAATTTAACCTCCGAAGATTTCCTCAGCAGTGGTCAGGGATTTATTTTCCCAGACGAAAACACACATTTCACATTCATACATCATAGAATGTACATACCAATGCATTTAACATGATACCGCATCTGGTGAACATCATGCAAGTATTTGCATTTTACTAACCCCTTTTCTCACAGGTGAAACATCAAGGTTAGTATGAATCAATAAGATATTTGTGCCGATACTTCTTCCAGCGTTTACCAACATTCCTCCAAATGGCATCTTTAAGCCCATTCACCATCCATTTTTGAGTGCAAATTTCTGGGCACTCTAGTGTTCAATCATCTTTCACCTTCAAGTCACGAATGGCGGATCCGCCAATCTAACTCTTCAGGTTTAAGAAGATTGAACAGGGGCAACTGTTGTACCCCAAAACTTGCCCTCTCATTTATCAAGGAATCACCCTGGATCCTCAAAATTTTCTTTCATCCAATTCCAAGCCTTGAATTATCAATTTTTCCAAGCAAACCATTCACAAGGGAAAAATGGTCATTTGCACACTGAGAAGTGTAACCTTGACTTTTGAATCAAAATCAAATCTAAAAAATCATATTTCATCAAGACATGTTGGAATATGAAGTTTATTTCGTCAAGAATTTCAGAAGTCAAATTTTACTTTGGAAAAATAAATTCTAAATACTTAGAAATTTTCTAAGTGTTTAAGAAATATGACAATTTCAGAACTTCTGAGCCAGTGTTCACACTCAGCAAATTCTGGATATTCTCAAGACAAAGTTTGGTCATAACTTTTGGGCCAATATTCACAAAAGGCAGTCAGAGTTTTCCAAGGTAAATCAAAGAAGATTACAAAGCGCGCTGCAAGCTTACTAGAAAGTCTGAAGGATCCTTCAGAACATGTTGAAGCCAAAAGATACAAGGATCAGAAGATTGGATGCTACGCTGCAGCAGAACTTCTAATCCAGAGTTAAGAAAGGATACATATTTTCACATGGGAACTCATTTAATGCTCACAAACCGCCTCTGAGTCTTCACTCAAGGGATTTTTCCCACGTGTACCCCTACTGTATTGGGAAGATAAACTTTTGTGCAAAAGCATACTAGGCCCAGGCGCTGCCTCTACTTTTCCTTAATTCACGCTGACAAAACCCAACTTAGGTGCTACTAACTATCCCACTTGATACATTGGGTCACGCTTGTTTAAGCTTACTTCAAGAGTAAGTCAGTTTCTAGCACATGATGTTGGCGCCACTTGACATCTCCAAATTACAAAACCTTTGCCTATAAATAGAACACCATTGGCCACTGAAAAAAGGTCCAGGGTCCGGATCCGAGTCCAGGAAAATTTGTGAAAGAGTTGAGAAAATTGAGAAAGAAAGCTTTGAACCACTGCAAAAAATTCCAAGAACCCAGGAAACTATAAAAACAAACTACCAAAACCTTAACTTTTGATTCCTTGTGTTCAAACTCCATTCGTTCTCAAGTGTTCTTGATTAAAACCATCCACCTCCATCTCAAAAAAGGCCAGTATATCATCCCTTGGCTGTTCCAAAAGTTGCAAACTTCCATCCTGCTGAGTACGTGAAGAAGCTGCTCAGAACATCACCAGAGTTCAAGACCAACCTCCAGTTCACAAAATCTTTCCCAGTTGCAAGGTAAGTTTTCTGCTGACTCTCATCACACTAATTAGGCATTGTCAGATTTTGCATGTTCAATACAATGTAGATATTCTGATTCCTGATGATGTACATATTCTGAAAATTCATGCATCTGCCTGCTTAAGTAGAAGAAATCCCTGTTCAGAGTTTCATAAAGAAAATTAGGACTCAGAAATAGGATTAGCAAATGCATGTTGCTTCTGATTTGTGCTTCTGATATTTCATGAAATTTGTCATAACTGTTATTTATGCAACTTCTGTTCTGTAAGAAATGATTAAGCTGCAGATGTTCTGACTGGCATGAAGAGAGGCAAAATTCTGACAATTGTATCAGAACTTCTGGAAACTTCTGAGTTCTCAGAAGATCCAGAACTTCTGACCTTCCCTATTTTTACTAACGTTGTTTCTGTTATGTAGCAAGCCAGAGTCAGAAATTATGACCTCTTCAATTTTCAACATTTGCGCTGATTTTGTTTCCTTTCTCTGTTATTATTTTTGTCATCATCTATATATTTTTAGAAAATACCAAAAATATTTCATATTCACATTTTCTATTTTCTTTTAACATAAAAAAGACAAAAAATATTTTCTTAAACAAACTTGTTTCTTTTCTTAAACACAACCAAATTTTACATTTCTTGTACATTCTTATCCATTCAATATGGTTGTAATAGTAACATAGGATTTAATTTGTAATCCCCATTTGAAATTTGTACACCCCAATCCCCCTAATGATTGTAATAGCGTAGAATCTTTATTTTCTGTACTTTTATTGCTTTCATATATTGATAGTAATTAGGGTGTGTATGACAAGATAAAACCAACAAGTAGGCCACAAAAAATCAAAGATAAATACATGCAATCAAACACACTTGCACATTTACACCCTTAGGGTAATTCCACTTGTTGCCTTATAAAAATGGATATGTTATGCATGTGGCATGTCTTAGCATCAACAAATCGAAAAATACAAGATCATAGTCCCTCGATGACGCTATCAAAGTTGCCTTTCAAAATGATCTTAGTCCCTAAAGAAAAGTGCTAAGTCATCCCACTAGATTGCTATCATGGTCGTACGATGACCCAATGCCCGTCCCTTCACATCCAATGACGGGGCTTCTTAACAATTAAATGGTAAGATAGCAACATCTAAAGGAGGAGGAAAAGCATATCTAAGACCTTTTGAGTAGGTAGATTACTTTTAGTTACTTGCTCAATTTCAAAATAAACATCCTTGCTATCTTCAAAAACAATCACATACACTTTCAAAAACATTTTATAAACATTGAAATATTTTCAAAAGCTCAACACTTTGTATACGTTCTTACGAAGGAGAACTATTACAAAGTTTTCCTAAATTATGGAGCCTTTTCAAAATACTTTCAAAAACCACACAAAGCACATTCTTCAAACAAAAAGCAAGTGATCTAGCAAGTAACTAAGAGCCCATGGAAAACCATGGATGAAAAGGGTGCTAATACCTTCCCTTTTCATAACCTACCCCCCGAACTCAAAAACATCTCTAAAGGTCTTTCCTGTGCTTTTTCACCTTTCCTTTTGGATAAAAGAAAAGTCGGTGGCGACTCTTGCTAAACCGTAACATTTGCAAACACAAACACAAAACCTCAAGTCAGTTCTCCCACCATATCACAACATTCATACATCATATAACATACATAAAATATACATACAACATAATCTCATTTATTTTGAGAACATCATTACACCATGCATACATTCGCATACAACTAACCCCCTATTCCTTGCAGAAATATCATTGATCCAAAGACCTCTTCTGAATCAGAATTAATTCTTCCAGTTAAAGGCAAGCAAGACATCTAGTTTTCAGCAGGAATCGACCAAAGATTTATACTGATGTTTGTTCCATTTTCTACCATCATCTCTCTAAATGGCATCTTTAATCCCATTCCCAAATCAATACATCATCAAGTGCAAATTTCTGGGCACTCTAGTGTTCAATCATCTTTCACCTTCAAGTCACGAATGGCGGACCCGCCAATCTAACTCTTCAGATTTAAGAAGATTGAACAGGGGAAGATGTTGTACCCCAAAATTTCCCCTCTCATTTTCTCAAGATTTCTCTCACAAAATTTCCATTCGTTCAAGATTGCACAAAGATGGATCAGCTTAAGACACTTCCTCAATACTAATGACTCAAAATTAGGGTTTGAGTTTGCACAAGTGCATTTAGATTTTAAATGCCCCATATGACTTTCATGTATCATTTTGGACTCTCAAGATTTCTCATTTCAAGTTTCAAGCTTTGGATCACATTTTTGCTCAGTCAATTGATCAGTTGACCTAAAATCCACTATATTGGGCAAAAATTCAACTATGGGAAATTTACAGTCAAACTTCATAATTTTTGACCCATATCAACATTTTGAACTTATATATGTCAATTGATCAAGGTTGGATCACCATTCCTCAAGAAATTTGATCAGATCACCAAAAGGCCAAAATGGTCAAAATTAGGATTTTGACTGAGAAGGCTCAGTTTTTGACTTTTGACTTAATACATGACTTGTTGGCTTGGGACATAATATCAATATTTCAAATACATTATTTGACCTAATGGCATTATTCAAAACATTTGTCATGATCAATTGATTGATAGTTGAAATTTGATCAACTGATGAAAAAGTCAACTGTACACTGAAAAAGTCAAACTTTGACTTTTGGATCAAAATCAACTTTCAGAAATCATATTTCATCAAGACATGTCAAAATATCAAGATTGTTCATCAAGAAATAAAAAATTCAAAATCATCTTTGAAAAGTCAAAATTCTAACACTTAGAAATTTTTCTAAGTGTTGGAAAGTTAACATTTTTAATGACTTTGTGCCAAATTTTCACCATGATACAAGATGATTCAAGAAAAACTTCCAACATGAAAGTTGTAGATCTTAATGAGATATAAAACTTTGTAGAAGGAATAAAGTTCTAAAAATGATTGTATTTCAAGTTATTGATTCAAGAAGTCATGTACATAATACTAAAAATACTTAGTGAAATTTTGAGTATTTTAGTCAGGATTTTGACCTAACTTCATGGCAACTTTTCACCTAGTTACAAATTGAATCTTCAAAAAATGTCAAACATGAAGGTTGTAGGGGATGTTACAAGCTTTCCAAAATGTCACAAAACTCATTGAAATCATGTTTGAACTAAGAGAATCGAATACAAGAAGTTGGACATTCATTCTTGAATTATAGGCCATTTCCATGATGAACAAGAATTCAAATCTCTTAGCCATGCCTTGTAATCTTGCTTTGAAGACCTCCAAGTCTCTAAATCTCTCCTTAATCAGAATATTACACAAACTTTATGGCTATTATCCATTAAATCCAAGCTTTATCTAAGTTAACTTGCCATTTTTGGAAAAAAGGCAAGACTTCCATTTTGGAAAAGTATGTTTTTGCAAATGTCAACCCTTCTTGAGCCTCTCAATGGATCCTTCTGCACACACTCAAACTAGAAACTCATAAGAGGCATGTTTAAAGTAATTCAACCACTATACATAGTTTGTACCATGCATTGTGATTTTGGTGTTCCACTTTACTTCAAAACAAAGCAACCTAGCCATAACCCTATAACTCAGAAATCTCTTGTGCAATTAATCTCTAACCTTTTCCATACATATACACAAGTCCATTATAACATAGGACACGAGTTGAAAAGTGTTGTAACCCAAAATTTGCCCTCCCCTTTTCACAAGAAATCACAACCCTAGGGTTTTCTCTGATTTTTAAGATTGGCTCAGGAATCGATCAAACAGACTTTTCTTTGGCAGTAAATCAAGAATCAGGTTTTCTCTCGCATTTCTCAGAAGAAATTGAATCCATAGAAATTCAGTTTACTGTTACATTGTTTTCACACTTTTTTAAGTTTGCTGAAAGGTTAACTGATGGTTCTCAAGGTTTGATTATCTAGGATAAGAGCTGAGACTCTTATTTGGAATATTAAGACATCTGTTTGTTAATGGAACGAAACGTTTGTTTGTTAATGGAATGCTTATTTGTTTATGGGAATGCACAACGCGTATGTTGATTGGAATGTTGTTTCAAAGTTACGACACTGCAAAGTTTTGGATTATTTGAGATTTAAGTTATCTGGATTAGAATTGTTGGAATGTAATTTCAATTATTTTGATTTGAGAATCTTAAATAATTAAGTAAAGATGCAAGGAAGAATGGCAAGATATGTGACAATAGAAAAGTTTTATTGGATAAAGACCTTTTTATTCATTTCAAATATTGTTACAAAAATAATTTATTATATTTGAATATTGTAAGTTTTTACAACTTATAGTATTTAAAATAATAAATGTTACAATTAATGGAAATCTATCTAATCTAAACCTAAGCCTCCTAAACTCCATTGCCCCATGCTCAAGGTCTCTTGCTTACTCTGCTTCCTCTATCATCCAATTGGCGCTCACCTGAAAAAGACAAAAGAAAAGAGGATTAGTACAGTTAATAGAAAAGAATTTTCAAATGAAAAAGAAAGAAAAAAAGTCATCATTAAAATTGGCCGTCTGGAATCAGAATGCTTATTTTTCATCACGCTTTATTTCTGTCTCTGCAAATCACAAGAAGATTGCTCTTCTTGGTTCAAAAAGAGAAAATTAAAAATAAAAATTGAAAAATGCAAGCATACAAAGCAAGCTGAGTTTCAAATACAACATGCGCCAAAACTGTCAAACATAAGCCAAACTATACCATTTCAACTCAACCAAAACATGGCAGCATACTAAGGCAAACCAAGGCAGCACAAACTGTCAAGCAACCAAGCATACTAAAGAAAAACCAAATTGAGTTGCAAAACAAGTCAAGATGCATTACTAAATATGGCATACAAAGTAAACTTGCAGCAAACTGCACTAAACTGCAGTAACCAAACTGAATGCAAAAAACTGTCAAGTAAGCCAACTAGATGCAAATTGTACAAGTGCAGAAAATACAACAGGCAAATGCAGCAGATAATGCAGAGGAAAACCAATTGACAAGCAAAAGACTTGTTAGAAGCCATCATCATTTTCCAGAGGCAATTTTTCAGAATATAATAAAAAAAAGAAAAAATGCTTGTTTCATGGAGAGAGAAAGAGAGAAAGATATGACCTTGGGTGAAGTTTTACAGTTTGGCAAAAGAACAGGCTGTCATAAGTTAACAAAAGCAAAATATAAAACTATCAAACTGCATAACAGTTTAGGGGAGAGAAAACATTAGAGCCCAGCCAGAAATCTCAAAAATCTCCAAACTGCATATCAATCAAAACTCCCAGGCCTGTGCAAACAAGCCAGCAAACCTGCTATCAAACACCACAAACTGCAAACAAGCTTGCCAAAACTGCAAGCTATGCAAAACAACCAAAATGTGCGCAACCAAATCCAAACTGTGCACAACCATTAACCAAACTGCTATCAAAATAGCCAAGCCAAAAACTTCACAACAGTTTCTAAGCCACAAAAGACTAGCAAAACCACAACTCCAAAACCTGTTGAGTTTGAAACTCAGAACAAAAAAAAACACATAACCTGTTATCAAGCCTGTACCAAAACTGCAAACTACCATAATCTGTAAAGCTTGCCAAAACAAACCAAACCTGTTAACAAAACTGCAAACTGCCCAACAAAACACCATAACAGTTTCACAAACTAACATCAAAGCCAAAAACTATTATCCAAAGAAACCAAAAAGATTTCAGAATAACCATCATCATCAATATTCAATATCAAAGAGATCGGGAAGAGTTTTGGAAGCAAAAAGCAAAGTTTTTTTCCAGAATATTTCATCATCAAACATCACATTCAAAATCAAGAAGGCAACAAGTTTCAGAAACATATCATCATCAACGAAAACAATAGAAAATCAAAAGCTTCAGAACAAGTTCATCATCATTAAAGACAGGAAGAAATAAAATTTCAGAAGAAAAGCTACCAACAATCAAGTCTCAGAACGATGCTCATCATCAACAATCAGAAAAAGGAAGAGAGGTTCAGAAGTAACAAAAAAACATAGTTTCAGAATTAAAATCATCATCAACGAAATCCATCAAACAACAAGTCTCAGAATCAAATCATCATCAACATTCAAGGTGCTAAAGGGAAGAAAGAGATACCATAAAAACGCTTGGCCGTCATCACTCTCTTCCTCGTACCTCCGGCCTCCAATGAGCGCCTCCGTCTCACCCTTTTCTCCTCTCCATTTTCTTCCCATAAAATCCCCAAGGTACAATTTTTGTCCTCAAACTCTTGCTGCATCTCAGACATGATAACTATGGATTAAAAAATGAACTGAACATGTAAGCAAACAAGAACATAAGCAAGAACAGCGAAACTGTAAAATTCAGAGAGAGGACGAATCATACCCTTTTTGCCACCAAGACCTTTAAATGTTAGGAAGAGGATAGAGGTGAGAGGCGGCGTTCCGGTAGCTAGGGTTTAGGAAGAGAATCAGATTGCATCGTGGCCTGGGAAGGATGAAGAGGAATAAGGAGAGGGCGGCGCCGCTGTGTACCAAACACACAAACCCTAAAAATGCTGAACCCTAACAAATTGTACAAACTTGCAGTTGGGCCTATTTGGCCACCAAACCTTAAGCCCATACACGAAATTGGCCAGCACACCCCTATTTTTCTCCATTTTGACTTTTTGTTCTTTTTCCATTTAGGCCTAACCCCAAACATCCCTAGCCCATCATCTTTGTTCTAATTTAATTTCATTTCTTTTGATTTAACAAATACTAACTCTTTTTTTTTATTATTTCATTTTAGATTAATTTGTTTTATATTGTTAATAATAATACTAGTAATACTTATTTTCTTAAATCAATTTTGTTGTTTTCTTTTATCAATTGATTTTGTTTCATTTAATAAAAATGCAAAAATAATAGAAACTTTGTTTAATTAATTTTTTCTTTTAAACTTTTTATTTACATCATTAATAAAATATAAGAATAATAAAAACTTTGTTCATTTAATTTTTCTTTTAAACTTTTTTATTTACATGATTAACAAAAAACACATATAAAAGAATAATAATAATTTCTTAATCTTTCTTTGTTAGAATAGATTTTTTATTTATTTTTAAGTTAATAAGTACATGCATTTCATAATTTATTGATTCTCTTTACTTTTATGTTTTGTTATAGCTTTATATTTGAATTACGACAATTCGATTTGGTTGTAATATTTGGACATTATTATTCTTGTGAGACTCATCCCCATTTGTAAATAATTGTACCCCCATCCCCGGATACTTTTGTAATAGCTTAGAATTTTAATTCTCGCACTTTATACTTTCAAATATACCATGACTAGAGATTAGGGTTTGTATGCGAAAATCTAAAATCAATCGCTAGATGACCTAATACAAGATTTGAATGCATGAAAATGACAAACACAATGCACACTTGCACCTCTAGGGTAACCTCGCTTGTTGCTTCGGAAAATGCAATCATGTCCCTAGAATATGAGACACTTTAGCAAATTCCCCTTCGATAAACAAAGATCGTAGTCCCTCGATGACCCGCGATGTTGCCTTTGATAAAACGATCTCGTCCCTTACAAAATTGCTAGAGCGTCTCACAAGTTGCTTTCAATGATTGTATGCAATGACCCGCGCCTGTCCGGTTTAACATCCTAACACAAGGTTGTTCACCAAATGCAATGGTGAAATAACACTGTCAAAAGGGTTAAAAACATAAGAAAGATCTTTGAGTAAAATAGGGTATACAACTCTTAGTTACTTGATCAAAAGCTTGCAAAACATCCTTGCTATTTTCAAACACACTTCACAACACAATTCAAAACATTTCCCAAAAACAAACTTTCAAAACATTGAAATATCTTTTCAAAAAGACAAAGACCTTTGTATATATTCAAACAAGAATCATTACAAAGGTTGCCAGAACAATGGCCTCTTCTTCAAAGCATTTTCAAAACCACACACGCAAAGCACCATTTCAAACTATTGAAAAGCAAAAGCAAGTGGTCTAAAACAAGTAACTAAGAGCCCATGGATAACCATGGATGAAAAGGGTGCTTGCACCTTCCCTTTTCATAATCTACCCCCCGAACCCAAGAAAACATCTCAAAGGTCTTTCCTGTGCTTTTTGACATTTCCTTAGGATAAAATAAAAAGTTGGTGGCGACTCTTGCTAAACCTAACAATTGTGAACAAAAATGCAAAACCTCAAGTCAGTTCTCCCACCGTATCACAGAACTGGCGACTCTGCTGGGGAAGATTCTAAAAGTGGGGTTACCTTAGGGTTTTAGATCACCCTTTACATGCTTATTTTGTTTGACTTGTATGCTTTACTTTTGGGTTCTTTTTTTGGGTTTGTTTTAAATCCTACACCCGGATTTGGGGTACCTTTTAGGTAAGTAGCAATAAACCGTGAGGGAACTGTGTGGGGTATACCAACATGGTTGAAGCAGTGGCTACGTTAGTGTGACATATTTGTGGGTATCGGTAGCCTTTGAGTCAATCAAAGAGAATACAGGGCCGCTGAGTGATGTCATGAAGCACTAACAAACTCTTAGAACCTTACTTGACCATCTTGGCCTTTTTAGGGGTAGTGAGATGACCGGCTTTGGTGCAGTCCGAAGTTGGTAGACACTCGATACTACACTCATTGAGGGTTATTTTCTTGGAATATTTCGGTCGCCAGTAAAGTGGCTAAACTGAAACAATGAACACAGAAAATAATCCAGTGATATTGAGCTCCTTAGGACCCGGTTACTATTTATAGGACAAGTTGAGCCAACTGACTTCAAGAGGGTACTTACCTACGAACCCCATGCAAGCCTAAACCTAAGGAGTTGTCTGCTTTGTGTGAATGTGATTACCTGTATATACACTTGCTTACTTTTGCATACTTGTACATAACATCATAACATCATACCATATCATTTTCAATAACCATTTCAAGGATTTCAAGGGTCTTTGATGCAGGGTCACGTTGAACCAGACATCTACCAAAGGGCAAGAGGGTTCATTTTCCTCTAAATAAACGCCGTTAAAGATCAAGTACAACAACTTGAATCTAGGGCTATGACCCACTTGACATGGTGAGCTTGATTCTCGTGGAAAGACATCCACAAATACAAAGTTATCCAATCAAGGACGTTGATCAAAGTTCAACCTCTAACATTTTCTTGTGTTTACCCCGCGAGATTTTTGAAAAACATGCATCCACATATCATGCATTGTATCATGACAGGTTTCCCCTTTCAGGTCTCCTTACCTTCCTACTGTTTATTTCAGTAGAGATGGCTCTAGAGAGGACTGTCAAAGATATCCAGGCTCAAAATGCTCAGCTTCAAGAAATGTTCTTGAACCTATCCAAGGGGCAGGAAGAAGTGAAAGCTCTCCTCACAAGGGGCATGGTCCTAGGGAATCCAGGGGGCGTCAGGAATGACCAGTTGGAAGGACTGCAGATTGAGATGGCAACAATGAAAATCCAGATGATGAGACAATTGGTGGGTCAGATGGCTCTCATTCAAAACCTGGCTCAAGGACAAGAAGAGCTAAGGGTCCTCATCAACAAACTTCTTCGAGATAACCAAGTGGGGAAAACAACTAGGGTTGAAGATCAAGTCACCATTCAGCCTCCTTTGAGACAAGAAGCCAAGGGAAAGTCTCCCCAACTTGCTTCAGGGTCACAAGCCCAACAACAACCTCACCAACATCAACGGGGTAATAGGCATAAGCAAAATACATCTGGAAGGCGCTTCACTGAGATTAACATACCATTATCTCAAGTACTGGAACGTTTGTTAGAGGTCAATCTGACTGTATTGAAGGATCCTCTTCAGAACCCAAATACCTCTGCTCCTAGCTATCATCCCAATGCATTCTGTGCATACCACTCCTATAGTCATGGACATGACACCGACGACTGTTGGGCTTTGAAAAACAAGACCCAAGACTTGATTGACAGAGGAGTGCTGGAATTCACACAGGATGGCCAGATGAAAATCTTCCGCTGAGGTTTCTCCACCTGAAATGACAAGTTCAAACTAAGAGACTTTTGTTTCATTTGAATTTTCAAGTTGTAATTTCTTTTGTTATTCAAACAATTATCTGTTGATGTCAAACTCTGTTTCATTAATGCATTGCATATGTTTGTCTTGAATTCATCTATTCGTTTTCACTATTCTTGAACTATGTTTCCTACTTTCTTTATGATATTTAACTCTTGCTAAAAGTTACAAGTCTTTAGAGGGAGGATGACGAAAAAATGCCATAATCTCATACAGTATGCTTTTGGACAGACCTTGCTGACGATGTATAAGCGTTTCTTTCAAATCCTAAACACTAGAGTTATAAGGAAGATAATCCCTAGTCAACCCCTTCGAGCCAAAGAAGTAGAAGTTTTCTGTTTTAAACACAAATTGAAACCTTTAATCAAACCTGGGGCGGGGTAGTCTCTCAGTTAATTCAAAGTGTGCGTTTAGCCGCAAACTCTCATTTCGTAATACAACGAATGACATCAAAAACATCCCTTTGGAACCAAAAGACAGTGATGGTTCCTTATCTCATAGGCAGTCATTATCTATCAAAAATAGAAAAGCCCACTAAGCCAAAAACCTATAAAGGAGGCTTAAGAAAGCTGGGGCATCCCGCTGACTGTAATCTCGACAATAGGAACAGTCAGGCAAAAATTAGGGATAACAAATCAAAAGAAAGAGGTCATTACAAACCCTCAACAACATGGAAAATTTTGCAAAAAATGATGATGACTGTCTTCCAACAAATTCAACTTGTGTGAACCATCACCAAAACGTCATTCGAGACCCATTTGGAGTTCAAAATGTACAATTAACTGAGTTTAGGATTGAAGAACATCACGAAGAGCGGGTGGGTACAAATATACTTTGAGCCTTTATCCTTTATTTCTTAAACCGTTAACCAAGCCACATTACAACCCTTCAAAAGTCCTAATTGAAGCATGGGTTAGTTCGAAAGCATACTGTCACAAAAGGTATCCTGACTCCTGTAAGGCTTTGATCTAAATCTTGTGTTGAAATTGTCTTATAAAAACTTTCTGCTAAAAATGCATTTTTCAAAATTTCGAGACAAGCATAAACTTTGCATTATTTGAATATCATTTGCATATGGATATTTGTTTGACAGCGAAGAAATTCACACAGTGAAAGTTCCTATGAACGAAAGTTCTCTCAGCGATCAAAATCACTTCAAGTGGAATGACACTTCCGTTGCAAAAATCTCCTATCAACAAAAGGGGACTTGGCATGGAATTGTCCAGTAAACCTGGGGCAGTCCAGTCAAGATTTCACCAAATCTCTCAAAATCCAGTTAATCTGGGACAGTCCAGTCAAGATTTCAAGAAATCTCTCAATTGCAGATTAACTTGGGGCAAGTCTCCATCACCATCACTTGGGGAATTAAAACGTCAATCTCATCAAAGGGTTATGTACAGTCCAAGTTTCCTGGAAGTGCCACAAACATTTGATACTAGGGGCAATGACGAATTTCTCCAAAATCCTTCTGAAAAGAAATTCAAGAATCCTCGAGAAGTTCATCACCTCTCTAGAAGACCAGCGGTCATGGGTTTATTCCCCCAACACTTATCAAGGATTTATTCTCCAAAACAAATTACATTTCAACAACATTCGTAACATATGCAGATTGATCGGCAGGTAAAGGTTATCATCACCTTTTGGAGTTGCAGTCGTCAAAGATTCTTTCATCACCTTTTGGAGTTACAGTCGTCAAAGATTCCTCTATCATCCGATTGAGTCAAAGTTAATCCAAGACCTTCTCTGGTTCAGACAGATCGACACTAAGATCTCCCTGATTCTCGTTCCAGTGGAAGATATTCCGAGTTTTGCGGTTTCAGATAAATCTCTCAATGATTTGTTCTGATTCACTTCCAGATTTTTTACTATCAGAGACGAAGAATCCAACTTTTTTCTCCATCACCAGTTTGGGATTTATTTTCCCCAGCGAGAGGTTGTCTTGAAAAACATTACACCTCCGTGCACCAGGACATCATACAACGCAAGCTCATTTATTTTGAGAACGTCATTGTTTGATATGTGTCATGCCACTAACCTTTACCTTTCAGGAAAGATACAATCAAATTCTCACAAAATTCAAGTTATGAAGCCCGGGTACGACCGGGTAGTATCTTGATCTCTACAGCATATTGTGAAGCCCGAATTACGACCGAATAATAGTACCAGTTTACCGCGAATCCTAGATTATGACCAGATAGTGGTATCTCTTAAAAGTAAGCTATGAAGCCCGAATTTGACCGGATAATAGTTTAATCCCCAGCAAGTTTCTGTGAAGCCTGGATTACGACCAAATAGCAGCCAAGAATACTACGAAGCCTGGAGTTGACCAGATAGTGGTATATCTTTAATACAAGTTATGAAGCTCGGATTTGACCGGATAATATCTTGATATCTCCGAACGCCATGAAGCCTGGATTCGACCAAATAGTGGTATGATACATCATGAAGCCTGGACCACGACCAGATAGTAGTGCATCCAACTTTCAAATTCAACAGAGATGATTTCTCAACAGAATAACGGGTGATCGAGGTTCACAAAATTCAACAGAGACGATTTCTCAAAGGAATAACGGACGATCGAGGTTCCCAAAATTCAATGGAGATGATTCCCCAGCAGAATAATGGACAATTGAAGCTCCTAAAATTCTGTTTCTCTCAAGAATGAAGATTCTCATCCTTGAAACCTCAGAAGATTGGTATACTCCCAAGCTCCTGATACCGTTAACAGGAATGAAGATTCTCATTCTTGCCTCCCCAGTATATTGGCATACACCCAACCTCCTAACCCAATGGAATGAAGATTCTCATTCTCAAAGTGGCACACACCTAAGTTCTCGATATTCCCGATAGAATGAAGATTCTCATTCTCAAAGTGGTATACAACTTAAGCTCCTGATATTCCCGATAGAATGAAGATTCTCATTCTCAAAGTGGCGTATAACCTGATTTCCTGATACTCCCGACAAAATGAAGATTCTCATTCTCAAAGTGGCATACAATCTGAATTCCTGATACTCCCAACAGAACGAAGATTCTCATTCTCAAAGTGGCATACAATCTGAATTCATGATATTCCCGACAGAATGAAGATTCTCATTCTCAAAGTGGCGTATAACCTGAATTCCTGATACTCCCGACAAAATGAAGATTCTCATTCTCAAAGTGGGATACAATCTGAATTCCTGATACTCCCGACAAAATGAAGATTCTCATTCTCAAAGTGGCATACAATTTGAATTCTTGATATTCCCGACAGAATGAAGATTCTCATTCTCAAAATGGCATATAACCTGAATTCTCGATATTCCCGACAGAATGAAGATTCTCATTCTCAAAGTGGCGTACAACCTACACTCCTGAACTTTTTCCAAACAGGAATAAGCTTTTCTCAGAATCCTGAGCTTACTCTTCAGCAGTACAGTTATTCCCCACAAAGTTTTTACTCCCCAACAAAATCAAGATTCTTATCCTTGATTCTCTAGTAAAGTTTCCAGAGCCTTCTTTACCCTTAGCATAAATTTGTCAGAGTTTTTAATCCCCTGTAGATTGAAGATTCTCGTTTTTGACTCCTTAACACCAAATTCCCCTAGCAGAATGAAGATTCTCATTCTCAGTTCCCTACAGAGCTTTCAGATATTCCCCAACGAAGTTCTCCTCAAACAACGAAACAAGAATCCCCAGTAGATTGGCATACAACCCAAACTCCTGATTTCCACAGCAGTATAGCTTCTCCCCACAGAGGTTGTCAAAAAGCTTGAAGACATACATACTCTTCAAACAGTGGTCCAGGATTTATTTTCCCCAACAGCAGTCAAAGATTTTATTATCTCCAGCTATCCAGGATTTATCTTCCTCAGCAAGACAGCTTATCAGCTTACATGCGCATACATTGCATTCATATATCATAAACATTGATAAAACACATATATTGCATCATACATTTCATGCAACATAACTTTGTGTTTCAGCTAATATTTTACCCTTTTCAGGATAAGATTAGCAAGCTTCAAATTCAAGAATCATGAAAACAGTTTATGGATGCTTCCCAACATGGATGTTAATCTATCGCTTGTTCAGATTCAACTTTTGAAAACAGTTTACGGATGCTTCCCAACATGGATGTTAATCTATTGCTTGTTCAATCCCAGAATCATGAAAACAGTTTATGGATGCTTCCCAACATGGATGTTAATCTATCGCTTGTTCAGATTCAACTTTTGAAAACAGTTTACGGATGCTTCCCAACATGGATGTTAATCTATTGCTTGTTCAACCCCAGAATCATGAAAACAATTTATGGATGCTTCCCAACATGGATGTTAATCTATCGCTTGTTCAGATTCAACTTTTGAAAACAGTTTACGGATGCTTCCCAACATGGATGTTAATCTATTGCTTGTTCAATCCCAGAATCATGAAAACAGTTTATGGATGCTCCCCAACATGGATGTTAATCTATCGCTTGTTCAGATTCAACTTTTGAAAATAGTTTATGGATGCTTCCCAACATGGATGTTAATCCATTGCTTGTTCAATCCCAGAATCATGAAAACTGTTTATGGATACTTCCCAACATGGATGTTAATCTATCATTTGTTCAGATTCAACTTTTGAAAACAGTTTACGGATGCTTCCCAACATGGATGTTAATCTATTACTTGTTCAACCTCAGAATCATGAAAATAATTTACGGATACTTCCCAACATGGATGTTAATCTATCTCTTGTTCAGATTCAACTTTTGAAAACAATTTATGGATGCTTCCCAACATGGATGTTAATCTATTGCTTGTTCAACTCCAGCTCAATGAAAACAGTTTACAGAAGCTCCAAACACGGATGCTAATCTATTGCTTATTCAGGCCCCCATCTCAGAGACGTTCCAGACCTGGATACCTTTCTGATACTCATTCTTTCGCTTACAACATACAATTCAATAAATATTCTTGGATGGCATCTTTAAGCCCATCTCCGACAAGATTCTGTCACGTCTCCAAATGGCATCTTTAAGCCCATTCCCTTAACTATGCTTTGACGAGTGCAAATTTATGGGCACTCTAGTGTCCAATCATCTTTTACCTTCGAGTCGCGAACGGCAAAATTGCAAATCTAACTCTTCAGGTTCAAGAAGATTGAATAGGGGCAGCTGTTGTACCCCAAAATTTGCCCTCCCTTTTTCACAAGAAATCACAACCCTAGGGTTTTCTCTGATTTTTAATATTGGCTCAGGAATCGATCAAACAGACTTTTCTTTGGCAGTAAATCAAGAATCAGGTTTTCTCTCGCATTTCTCAAAAGAAATTGAATCCACAGAAATTCAGTTTACTGTTACATTGTTTTCACACTTTTTTAAGTTTGCTGAAAGGTTAACTGATGGTTCTCAAGGTTTGATTA
This sequence comes from Vicia faba, assembly GCA_948472305.1. Taxonomy (NCBI): domain Eukaryota; kingdom Viridiplantae; phylum Streptophyta; class Magnoliopsida; order Fabales; family Fabaceae; genus Vicia; species Vicia faba. Next base: position 448,583,261 of record OX451739.1, on the reverse strand, counting down.
TCTGGGATAAGAGCTGAGACTCTTATTTGTAATATTAAGGCATATGTTTCTTAATGGAACGAAACGTTTGTTTGTTAATGGAATGCTTGTTTGTTTATGGGAATACACAACGCGTATGTTGATTGGAATGTTGTTGCAAAGTTACGAGACTGCAAAGTTTTGGATTATTTGAGATTTAAGTTATCTGGATTAGAATTGTTGGAATGCAATTTCAATTATTTTGATTCGAGAATCTTAAATAATTAAGTAAAGATGCAAGGAAGAATGGCAATATATGTGACAATAGAAAAGTTTTATTCGATAAAGACCTTTTTATTCATTTCAAATATTGTTACAAAAATAATTTATTATTTTTAAATATTGTAAGTTTTTACAACTTATGTTAGAACAAAGTTTGAATCTACTACCCTATATTTAAGTTTTGGTGATAACAAAGTGAAAAGATATATTATGTATATGATTCATGTATGAACTATCTGCTGCCTAAAATTATTATGTTCTGACTTGCAGATACTCTGATTGATATAAGCAAGATCACACCTATTCAGCATCAGAATTTGGTTTCAGACATCAGCATCAGAAGTTGCCATATCAGAATATCAGAATCAGATGATCAACTCACGTACATGCTGAAGCCTGATGAACAAGACTGCACTCAACACTCTGATAAAGAAACACAACAGTTCATCAGCAGCTAAGTAGAGTCAGAATGAGCCAAGCCAGAACTTGCATTAAGTAAGCAACAGTACTGTGCATTGAAAGCAAATTAATACCAACGGCCTCATTCCAGACAAGATCTGCTCGATAAGGAAAGTTTGTTATTAGCATTGAATCAAGAATATTGCATCCAACGTTCAACATCTCAGTGCTATATAAACAAGACTTTGAAGATTGAAATGGCTAATGCTCTCCAAATCTCTACACGCATAAAAGCTGATCAAAATCTTCCTTCTCTCAAATTTGCTAAACACTACACATTCTGATATTCTATCATTGTTTAGCAATCTAGTTTCTAAGCTTTAAGTTGTGTATACATCACAGTTGTGATACAGTTTTGTAGAAAACATTCACACACTTAGTTTTATCTCTTTGTAAGAAAGTGTTTCCTTGACAAACCGGGTTGTGGTTTGGATCAAGAAGGCTTTAGCAGTTGTTAAAGCAGTCTGTAATATTCAGTTGAATATAGTGGATTAAGACCTCGTTGGAGAGAGGCGAAATCACCTTGACGGGTGGACTGGAGTAGTTTGAGATCAAACGAACCAGGATAAAAATATCTTGTTCATTGCATTAGATTTCAGTTTTACAATTCAACCCCCCTTCTTGTGTTTTTCACTACTTCAATTGGCATCAGAGCGCCTGGTTCTGAGCTAAAACACTTAACCGTGTCAGTACAAGATCCAGCGTCAGAAAAACACAATGGCAGGAAACAATTCTCACATCAGCAATGACAACAATGAGGACAGAGACAGATTCAGCGGCAAACCTCCAGTCTTTGATGGAGAAAACTTTGATTACTGGAAAGACAGAATTGAAAGCTTCTTTCTAGCACATGATGCTGATCTGTGGGATATGGTGACAGATGGGTACACGCACCCTGTGAATGCAAGCGGTCAGAAGATTGGTAGAAAAACAATGTCTGACCAACAAAAGTGTGACTTCAAGAATCACCACAAGGCCAGAACCATCCTCCTCAGCGCCATCTCCTATACTGAGTATGAAAAGATCTCCAACAGAGACACAGCAAAGAATATTTTTGACTCACTCAGAATGACGCATGAGGGCAATGTTCAGGTCAAAGAAACAAAAGCTCTGGCGCTCATTCAAAAGTATGAGGCGTTCAAAATGGAAGAATCTGAATCCATTGAAACCATGTTCTCTAGATTCCAGATTCTGGTAGCTGGTCTCAAAGCTCTGGACAAAGGATACTCTACTGCTGACCATGTCAAGAAAATCATCAGAAGTTTACCCAAGCAGTGGAGACCTATGGTTACAGCTCTGAAGCTAGCTAAAGATCTCAACAAAATCACTCTGGAGGAACTTATCAGCTCCCTCATAAGTCATGAGATAGAGCTAGAAGCTGATGAGCCTCAGAAGCAAGGTAAGCCTTTAGCATTAAAATCTAACAAAAAATTTGAGTCTATTGTTTTGCAGGCAGTTGAAGAAACATCTGATGGATCCTCATCAGAAGAAGACGAACTCTCTCTCCTTTCCAGAAGAGTAAATCAACTGTGGAAGCAAAGACAAAGGAAGTTCAGGAATCCCAGAAGATCTGATCAGAACGAGTCTTCTTCCAGATACAGAAGGACAGATTCTTCCTCTGGATACAGAAGATCTGAAGGCTCCTCTAGTAGCAAAAAGCCAAACACCAAGGACATCATCTGCTATGAGTGCAATGAGAAAGGACACTATAAGAGTGACTGCCCAAAGCTTCAGAGGGAAAAGCCCAAAAAGAAGTTTGGAAGAGAGAAGAAGAAAAGTCTCATGGCTACATGGGATGACTCTGACTCGTCTGAAGCTGACTCAGAATCAGATGATGAGAGGGAAAACATAGCTCTCATGGCTAACATCTCAGAAGATAGTGAAGCTTCTGAATCAGACTCAGAATCAGATACTGAAGAGGTATTTCCCAACTTTGCTGTTAACTTTACAAAGGCTGAACTTGCTGAAAGCCTTAATGAGATTCTGGAACGGTATCAGCAAAATAGAGTTAAATTCAGAGACCTGAAAAGGAATCTTGAATCTGACTCTAATAAGACTGAGAGTCTCAAATTGGAAAATTCTGAGCTGAGAAATAAGATTTCAAAATCAGAAAACACTTTATAAAACTCTCAAAAGGAACCAATTTCTGAAACTCCCAGCAACGCTGATGATATCATCAAGGAGTATGATCACAGTTTCCAGAAGTTCCTAGCTAAAAGCATAGATAGAAGCAAAATGGCTTCAATGATCTATGGAGTTAGCAGAAACGGCAGGAAAGGAATAGGATACCAAGGTAAGGTTCCTACACCAAAGAATGTCATGGACTTAACCATTAAACACACTCCTCTAAATTCACATTTTGTGTATGGTCACACACATGATATTAAATACACTAGCAGTAAGCACTCTGTGAAACCAAAATTCAACCAGAGTTTTGGTAAAACTAACAAATCAGGACCCAAGAAAATCTGGGTACCTAAGGATAAAATAATACATGTTGCAGATATCTTTAGCAGCAAGTCAGAAACACCAGTCATGGTACCTGGACTCTGGCTGCTCACGACACATGACGGGAAGAAGGCATATGTTCCAAAGCCTGGAACTTAAGCCTGGAGGACACATTGGCTTTGGAGGCAATCAGAGGGGAAAGATAATTGGCTCTGGAACTGTAGGTAATGGAAATCTTCCCTCTATTAATAATGTTCTGCTAGTAGATGGATTGATGCATAATCTGTTATCCATAAGTCAATTAAGTGATAACGGTTATGATATAATCTTTAAACAAAAATCATGTAAAGCTGTTAGTCAGAAAGATGGGACTATCCTGTTTAATGGTAAGAGGAAAAACAACATTTACAAAATCAAACTTTCTGAACTAAAAAGTCAGAATGTAAAATGCCTTCTGTCTGTTAACAACAAGCAGTGGATCTGGCACAGAAGATTGGGGCATGTTAGTATGAGAAGAATATCTCAGATTAACAAACTCAATCTGGTCAGAGGACTTCCTAATTTGAAGTTAAATTCAGATGCTCTGTGTGAAGCATGTCAGAAAGGCAAGTTTGCAAAACCTCCTTTTAAATCCAAAAATGTTGTTTCTACCTCTAAGCCATTAGAACTTCTGCACATTGACTTATTTGGACCAGTTAAAACTGCTTCAGTCAGTGGCAAGAAGTATGGGTTAGTAATCGTAGATGACTATAGCAGATGGACATGGGTAAAGTTCTTAAGACACAAGGACGAGTCACACTCTGTGTTTGTTACCTTCTGTAACCAAGTTCAGAATGAAAAGGATCTTAGAATCGTTAAAGTCAGAAGTGATCATGGTGGAGAATTTGAAAACAAAGATTTTGAGTCATTCTTTAATGACAGAGGCATTCTGCATGATTTCTCTTGTCCTAGAACTCCCCAACAAAATGGAGTTGTAGAACGAAAGAACAGAACATTGCAAGAAATGGCCAGAACCATGATCAATGAGACAAACGTTGCTAAGACCTTCTGGGCAGAGGCAATAAACACAGCGTGCTACATTCAGAATAGAATCTCAATAAGACCTATTCTAGAAAAGACTCCATATGAATTGTGGAAGAACAGAAAGCCCAACATTTCATATTTTCATCCATTTGGATGTACTTGCTTTATATTAAATACAAAGAATTATTTGAACAAGTTTGACTCTAAAGCACAGAAGTGTATTATGTTAGGATACTCTGAACGCTCAAGAGGGTACAGAGTATACAATACAGAAACACAGATTGTGGAAGAATCAATCAATGTTCGTTTTGATGATAAGCTTGACTCTGAAAAGTCAAAGCAGAATGAAGTTTCTGCAGGTATGGAAATTGAATTTACAGGTTCTGAAGACAAGTCATCAGAAGCTCTCAACACAGACACTCCTTCAACGTCTGAAAGGAGCACTGCTAGCAATCCTACAACAGCTGCTGATCAACCTCAGAAGAGATTACCCAGAAGCAGCTTGGATCACCCAGAAGAGACTATCTTAGGAAGAAAGGAAGATCCAATCAGAACAAGAGCAAGCTTCAGAAACTCTGAAGAAACTCTCATGGGACTTGTGTCTCTGATTGAACCCTCTTCTATTGATGAAGCACTTCTGGATAATGACTGGATTCTGGCAATGCAAGAAGAGCTGAATCAATTCACCAAAAACGACGTATGGGATCTCGTTCCCAGACCAAAAGGATTCAACGTCATTGGAACAAGATGGGTGTTCAGAAACAAGCTAAATGAACAAGGTGAAGTCATCAGAAACAAGGCACGACTGGTTGCACAAGGTTATAGTCAGCAAGAGGGGATAGACTATACAGAAACCTTTGCCCCAGTCGCCAGGTTAGAATCTATCAGACTTTTAATTTCATTTGCTGTTAATAGAGGCATCACTCTGTATCAGATGGATGTCAAAAGTGCATTCTTAAATGGTTATATAGAAGAAGAAGTTTATGTACACCAACCCCCTGGTTTTGAAAATACAAAACATCCAGAACATGTTTTCAAACTGAAGAAGTCACTGTATGGTCTGAAACAAGCTCCCAGAGCTTGGTATGAAAGGCTAAGTAACTTTCTGTTAGAAAATGAATTCACCAGAGGGAAAGTGGACACTACTCTATTCTGTAAATCAGTTAAGAATGACATCTTAGTCTGTCAAATTTATGTTGATGATATTATTTTTGGTTCTACTAATCCTTCTCTTGGAAGAAAATTTGCTAAGTGTATGCAGGCAGAATTTGAGATGAGCCTCATGGGGGAACTGAAATTCTTTCTAGGAATTCAGATCAATCAAACTCCAGAGGGAACTTACATTCATCAGAGCAAATACATCAGAGATCTTCTGAAGAAATTTGACCTCTCAGAATGTAAGCCATCAAAGATTCCAATGCATCCCACGTGCATTCTGGAAAGAGAAGAGGTAAGCAAAAATGTAGAACAGAAAGTCTACAGAGGTATGATTGGTTCTCTCCTCTATCTGACTGCTTCAAGACCTGACATATTATTCAGTGTTTGTATCTGTGCTAGATTCCAATCAGATCCTAGAGAATCTCACTTAACAGCTGTTAAGCGAATTTTCAAGTATCTGAAAGGTACTACTAATCTGGGTTTGTTTTATAGAAAATCTAGTGATTACAGCTTAGTAGGCTACTACGATGCTGATTTTGCTGGAGACAGAGTAGAACGAAAAAGTACTTCTGGAAGCTGCCAGTTTCTGGGAGAAAATTTGATCTCTTGGTCCAGAAAAAGGCAATCAACAATTGCACTATCAACAGCAGAAGCTGAGTACATAGCAGCAGTAGGATGTAGCACACAAATGCTCTGGATGAAAAGCCATCTTGAAGACTTCCAGATTTTTGAGAGTAACATTCCTATACTCTGTGATAATACTTCTGCTATTTGCTTAAGTAAGAATCCCATTTTACATTCTAGAGCTAAGCATATAGAAATAAAACATCACTTCATTAGGGACTATATTCAGAATGGAATTTTGAACTTAAAATTTATAGATACAGACCATCAATGGGCTGATATCTTTACTAAACCCCTTTCAGAAGATAGGTTTAATTTCATTCTGAAACATCTCAGCATGAAAGTCTGTCCAGAGTGAAAATGTTTTAATTCCATATATTTACCTTCAGAATGTAATTGCTTTACTGTGAACTTCTGATCAATCTTCTTTCAGAAAGATAGAACATGCTGATTGTATCAGATGCAAGTCTAAAGATCTGAGAGTCTAAGCTCAAAGACAGACGTGTTGATCACTACATCAAACAAGTGTCATCCAATCATCAGCAAATCTCTGAAGCAGAACGCGTGCACGCTTCTGAGAAGGCAAAGCGCTGATTGGGTGCATTGAGACACATGTCTGGTAACCGTTTTTAAGTATCTTTCTCAAATCCCCCAAAATCAGCAAGCATTTAATGAAAAGTAATCATGCTTTTAAAATGCAATCATGATTTTTATCTTTCTTAAAAACGTTTATCTTTTCAAAATACTTTGAAACTCTATTTAAACACATTAATCTCTCATTCTCATTCTTTACGTTTTCTCACTAATACTCAAGCATTCTCTGCATATTTCTGTGTTCATCTCTTGCAAAACCCTTTTTCCTCAGTTTCTTCTCAAAACCTTTTTAGTGTGAACATGGCAACCTCCAGCAGTGCTTCTGCAGGTCCTCAGAAGAAAGCATCATCTGAGCAATATCAAGTGCCATTCAGAACACTCCTCACTCCTGTGAAGAATCTTGAAGTGCTTTATGAATTAATCATTGATTTTGGAAGCTTGAAGGAGAACGGTTTTGACCTAACTGAAGAAGTTAGGGCACAGAAGTGGGAAAGGTATTTTGACAGGTTGGTTGGACCAACATTCCCTATGCTAGTCAAGGAATTTTGGATTCACGCCAAGGCTTCAACGCATCTAGTCACCTCCTTTGTTATGGGAAAGAAGATTGTGATCACTGAGGATCACATTGCAAGGCTAATCGGTTACAGTGGCGGTGGTGTCCGTTGTGTGGACATGGCTGAAAGATATGCTGATGTGGGTGTGATAGCTGCAAGGATTTTCACTCATGGGGTGCCCAGCAGCAAGATCAAAGATCTGAAGGATCATTACAGAGTTTGGGCTAAGATAATTCTGGGGTGCTTCAACCATAGGAAACCAACCAGTTCACCTGATTACATAAATATGGATCAGCAGTTTCTGATCTACTTTATTGATCAGAAGGTAAAAATCAATCTGGCTCATTTTCTGTTCAACCACCTCAGAACAAGTGTGAAGGAAACCAGGGAAGAAGAAAGAACCAAGAGGGACTGGATACCCTTTGGAAGGTTGATATCAGATATTCTGACAGAGAATAGGCTGATAGAGCATCTGATAGAAGCTCAAGAGCTAAGCACCATTGAACCAACAGTTGGGAAACCTCTGAATGCAAAGAACTTGAAGAAAATGAAGTTGATAGAGAATATTCAAAAGGAACCCAGAGCCACTCCTATTGCTGATATCACCAGCAGAAGAGTTCCTCTGAGTGACTTTCCCTTATTTTCTGAAATAGAATCTAAACCAGAGGTGGTTCTCAGGTACTTGGATGCATGCAAGGCAGATGGTACAGATCCAAATCTGATTATCAAAGCTCTACATCAACCTCAGCAAGAAGTGACTCTGAAGAAGACGAAGAAGAGGAAGGCACCTTCAGAAGGATCATCCCAGCAGACACCCAAGAAAAGAGGTAATTTATCTGCTGCTTCTGTTTTAAATTCTTCTACTATTCCAGCATTTATTCCTCCTCAAACCTCTCATAGAATCTCAATCCCCATCCCTACCATAGATGAAACTGTACCAGAAGAGGACCCTTCAGAGGCATTAAAACTTAGAAGACCCAGAACCAAACATCCCAAACCAACAATCTCAACAACATCAGCAATTGACCAAGTGCTGTCTGACATTGATCAACACACCTCTGATCAACCAATCTCTGAACCACAAATTGCTCCTCCTCCACAACCAGAACAACAGCAATCTGCTGAAGAACCAGAACAACAACAACAACCACTCTCACCCATTCCAGAAGAACCCCTTATCCCTGAACAACCAGAAATTACAACAACTTCTCCTCAACCAGCAATTCCGTCTCCATCACCTCAACCAGAGTTTCATCACTCTGAAACTCCTTCTCCTCAACCATCTGAACCTCATTCACCTCAACCATCACCTTTGGCAATCCAGCTGCCAGGTGGAACAACAATCACCTTAGCACAGTTGCCATCCTCACCAGAATCTACACCACCAAATACTCCCAAAACACCACCCAGTCCAATCATAATTTCTGATTCTGAAACTCCATCTCCAAAACAAACTGCTGCCAAGAAAACCTCTGAAAACCCCAGCAGGACCTTCATAGACTTAACCAGTCTTGACCGTCTTGCTGATCTGAAACATAAAATTGCCATCCCAAAACCAAAACAACCAGATGTTGGCTCTGGTATTATGAATTTTGAAACAGGTGTGCAGCAATGGATTGCTTCTTTGAAGCAAGTCTATCCTAGAATGATTGACCCAACTGCTTCTGATCAGCTCTGGTCACAATTCAGACTTTGGGTACGTGCTGAAGCCCTCAAGTTGCAGGATATCAACTATGAGCAGGCACAACAGAATTTCAGCAAGCTTCTGAATGAAGTTGGAAGTCAGCTTCTGAAAGAAGACGTGCTCCCTCTGGATAGTAAACCTTGGTCTAAGAAACAGCAAGCTTCAAAGGTGCAATCAGAAGAAGACAAGACCATTCAAGCTGAAGAAAGACAAGCAGAAGATGTTGCAGAAAGCTCTCAGAAGCTTCCTGCTTCTGATGCTTCTCAAGTTGCCTTGGACAGGCAGACTCTGGAAGAACTAAAGCTGAATGACATGCGTCTGCAGCAAAGGATGGATGAAAACGACCAAAAGATGAAAGAAAGAATGGATGTGCAGGATAACAAGATTGACACTGTTGTCAGCATGGTGCACAAGCAGAATGAGACTGTTGATCAGATCAAAGCCATGCTGGAGAACCTGTTCACACGCTTGCCTCCTCAACCTTAGTCTTTTTTCATTCATGTCTTTTTCATGTTTTCCTTGATTTTCTGATGTACTATTTGAATATGTTTTGTACTATTTTCATGTTTTGATTCTGAACCTTTCAATGTGAAAAGTTTTTCTGATCTTAACTGTTTTAGCACTCACGTACACTTTTTGATTGCTGACAAAAAGGGGGAGAACAAGAATGATATTTTAAACAATAACGGCTAACTAGACAGAAATTCTCAAACATTCTAACTCTATTACTTGAAAATGTTTTTTCTGTTTTGCTTAAAGTCTACAGGTACAAGGAAGCTCCTGGACACTCTGAAGATTAGAAGCTCTGATCACTATGAAGATCTGATCCGCTCTGAGACTCTGATCCAAAGCAAAGCTCTGACAAAAAAAAAGCTCTGAAGCTCTGCTCTAACATAAAGCTTCTGATAGTCAAAGACTCTGATACTCTGCTGTTCAAAGAAAGGCAAAAAGATCTGATCCTGAAGAACACTTGTAATCAAAGGGAAGTAATAAACTCAGGGGGAGTATCTCTCAACTCTGATATCTTTTTACTCCTTATCTTATTACCTCTTACGCTGATGCATCTCTCTGATACCTTTTCACATTATTTTCATTTAAAAATATCTAGTTTTTGTCATCATCAAAAAGGGGGAGATTGTTAGAACAAAGTTTGAATCTACTACCCTATATTTAAGTTTTGATGATAACAAAGTGAAAAGATATATTATGTATATGATTCATGTATGAACTATCTGCTGCCTAAAATTATTATGTTCTGACTTGCAGATACTCTGATTGATATAAGCAAGATCACACCTATTCAGCATCAGAATTTGGTTTCAGACATCAGCATCAGAAGTTGCCATATCAGAATATCAGAATCAGATGATCAACTCACGTACATGCTGAAGCCTGATGAACAAGACTGCGCTCAACACTCTGATAAAGAAACACAATAGTTCATCAGCAGCTAAGCAGAGTCAGAATGAGCCAAGCCAGAACTTGCATTAAGTAAGCAACGATACTGTGCATTGAAAGCAAATTAATACCAACGGCCTCATTCCAGACAAGATCTGCTCGATAAGGAAAGTTTGTTATTAGCATTGAATCAAGAATATTGCATCCAACGTTCAACATCTCAGTGCTATATAAACAAGACTTTGAAGATTGAAATGGCTAATGCTCTCCAAATCTCTACACGCATAAAAGCTGATCAAAATCTTCCTTCTCTCAATTTTGCTAAACACTACACATTCTGATATTCTATCATTGTTTAGCAATCTAGTTTCTAAGCTTTAAGTTGTGTATACATCACAGTTGTGATACAGTTTTGTAGAAAACATTCACACACTTAGTTTTATCTCTTTGTAAGAAAGTGTTTCCTTGACAAACCGGGTTATGGTTTGGATCAAGAAGGCTTTAGCAGTTGTTAAAGCAGTCTGTAATATTCAGTTGAATATAGTGGATTAAGACCTCGTTGGAGAGAGGCGAAATCACCTTGACGGGTGGACTGGAGTAGTTTGAGATCAAACGAACCAGGATAAAAATATCTTGTTCATTGCATTAGATTTCAGTTTTACAATTTAACCCCCCCTTCTTGTGTTTTTCACTACTTCAACTTATAGTATTTAAAATAATAAATGTTACAATTAATGGAAATCTATCTAATCTAAACCTAAGCCTCATAAACTCCATTGCCCCATGCTCAAGGTCTCTTGCTTCCTCTGCTTCCTCTATCATCCAATTGGTGCTCACCTGAAAAAGACAAAAGAAAAGAGGATTAGTACAGTTAATTGAAAAGAATTTTCAAATGAAGAAGAAAGAAAAAAAGTCATCATTAAAATTGGCCGTCTGGAATCAAAATGCTTATTTTTCATCACGCTTTATTTTTCTCTCTGCAAATCACAAGAAGATTGCTCTTCTTGGTTCATAAAGAGAAAATTAAAAATAAAAGTTGAAAAATGAAAGCATACAAAGCAAGTTGAGTTTCAAATACAACAGACTCCAAAACTGTCAAACATAAGCCAAACTATACCATTGCAACTCAACCAAAACATGGCAGCATACTAAGGCAAACCAAGGCAGCACAAACTGTCAAGCAACCAAGCATACTAAAGCAAAACCAAACTGAGTTGCAAAACAAGTAAAGATGCATTGCTAAAAATGGCATACAAAGTAAACTTGCAGCAAACTGCACTAAACTGCAGTAACCAAACTGAATGCAAAAAACTGTCAAGTAAGCCAACTAGATGCAAATTGTACAAGTACAAAAAATACAGCAGGCAAATGCAGAGGAAAACCAATTGACAAGCAAAAGACTTGTCAGAAGCCATCATCAGAGGGAATTTTTCATAATATAATAAAAAAAATAAAAAATGCTTGTTTCATGGAGAGAGAAAGAGAGAAAGATATGACCTTGGGTGAAGTTTTACAGTTTGGCAAAAGAACAGGCTGTCATAAGTTAACAAAAGCAAAATATAAAACTATCAAACTGCATAACAGTTTAGGGGAGAGAAAACATTAGAGCCCAGCCAGAAATCTCAAAAATCTCCAAACTGCATATCAATCAAAACTCCCAGGCCTGTGCAAACAAGCCAGCAAACCTGCTATCAAACACCACAAACTGCAAACAAGCTTGCCAAAACTGCAAGCTACACAAAACAACCAAACTGTGCGCAACCAAATCCAAACTGTGCACAACCATTAACCAAGCTGCTATCAAACTAGCCAAGCCAAAAACTTCACAACATTTTCCAAGCCACAAAAGCCTAGCAAAACCACAACTCCAAAACCTGCTGAGTTTCAAACTCAGTACAAAAAAAAAACACACAACCTGTTATCAAGCCTGTACCAAAACTGCAAACTACCACAACCTGTAAAGCTTGCCAAAACAAACCAAGCCTGTTAACAAAACTGCAAACTGCCCAACAAAACACCATAACAGTTTCACAAACTAACATCAAAGCCAAAAACTATTATCCAAAGAAACCAAAAATATTTCAGAATAACCATCATCATCAATATTCAATATCAAAGAGAGAGGGAAGAGTTTTGGAAGCAAAAAGCAAAGTTTTTTTTCCAGAATATTTCATCATCAAACATCACATTCAAAATCAAGAAGGCAACAAGTTTCAGAGACATATCATCATCAACGAAAACAATAGAAAATCAAAAGCTTCAGAACAAGTTCATCATCATTCAAGACAGGAAGAAATAAAGTTTCAGAAGAAAAACTACCAACAATCAAGTCTCAGAATGGTGCTCATCATCAACAATCAGAAAAAGGAAGAGAGGTTCAGAAGTAACAAAAAAACATAGTTTCAGAATTAAATTCATCATTAACGAAATCCATCAAACAACAAGTCTCAGAATCAGAATCATCATCAACATTCAAGGTGCTAAAGGGATGAAAGAGATACCAGAAAAACGCTTGGCCGTCATCACTCTCTTCCTCGTACCTCCGGCCTCCAAGGAGCGCCTCCGTCTCACCCTTTTCTCCTCTCCATTTTCTTCCCAGAAAATCCCCAAGGTACAATTTTTCCCTCAAACTCTTGCTGCATCTCTGACATAATAACTATGGATTAAAAAATGAACTGAACATGTAAGAAAACAAGAACATAAGCAAGAACAGCGAAACTCTAAAATTCAGAGAGAGGACGAATCATACCCTTTTTGCCACCAAGACCTTTAAATGTTAGGAAGAGCATAGAGGTGAGAGGCAGCGTTCCGGTAGCTAGGGTTTAGGAAGAGAATCAGATTGCATCGTGGCCTGAGAAGGATGAAGAGGAATAAGGAGAGAGCAGCGCCGTTGTGTACCAAACACACAAACCCTAAAAATGCTGAACCCTAACAAATTGTACAAACTTGCAGTTGGGCCTGTTTTGCCACCAAACCTTAAGCCCATACACGAAATTGGCCAGCACACCCCTATTTTTCTCCATTTTGACTTTTTGTTCTTTTTCCATTTGGGCCTAACCCCAAACATCCCTAGCCCATCATCTTTGTTCTAATTTCATTTCATTTCTTTTGATTTAACAAATACTAACTCTTTTTTTTATTATTTCATTTTAGATTAATTTGTTTTATATTGTTAATAATAATACTAGTAATACTTATTTTCTTAAATCAATTTTGTTGTTTTCTTTTATCAATTGATTTTGTTTCATTTAATAAAAATGCAAAAATAATAGAAACTTTGTTTAATTAATTTTTTCTTTTAAACTTTTTATTTACATCATTAATAAAATATAAGAATAATAGAAACTTTGTTCATTTAATTTTTCTTTTAAACTTTTTTATTTACATGATTAACAAAAAACACATATAAAAGAATAATAATAATTTCTTAATCTTTCTTTGTTAGAATAGTTTTTTTTTTTTAAAGTTAATAAGTACATGCATTTCATAATTTATTGATTCTCTTTACTTTTATGTTTTGTTATAGCTTTATATTTGAATTACGACGATTCGATTTGGTTGTAATATTTGGACATTATTATTCTTGTGAGACTCGTCCCCATTTGTAAATAATTGTACCCCCATCCCCGGATACTTTTGTAATAGCTTAGAATTTTAATTCTCGCACTTTATACTTTCAAATATACCATGACTAGAGATTAGGATTTGTATGCGAAAATCTAAAATCAATCGCTAGATGACCTAATACAAGATTTGAATGAATGAAAATGACAAACACAATGCACACTTGCACCTCTAGGGTAACCTCGCTTGTTGCTTCGGAAAATGCAATCATGTCCCTCGAATATGAGTTACTCTAGCAAATGCCCCTTCGATAAACAAAGATTGTAGTCCCTTGATGACCCTCGATGTTGCCTTTGATAAAACGATCTCGTCCCTTACAAAATTGCTAGAGCGTCTCACAAGTTGCTTTCAATGATTGTATGCAATGACCCGCGGCTATCCGATTTAACATCCTAACACAAGGTTGTTCACCAAATGCAATGGTGAAATAACACTGTCAAAAGGGTTAAAAACATAAGAAAGATCTTTGAGTAAAATAGGGTAGACAACTCTTAGTTACTTGATCAAAAGCTTGCAAAACATCCTTACTATTTTCAAACACACTTCACAACACAATTCAAAACATTTCCCAAAAACAAACTTTCAAAACATTGAAATATCTTTTCAAAAAGACAAACACCTTTGTATATATTCAAACAAGAATCATTACAAAGGTTGCCACAACAATGGCCTCTTTTTCAAAGCATTTTCAAAACCACACACGCAAAGCACCATTTCAAACAATTGAAAAGCAAAAGTAAGTGATCTAAAACAAGTAACTAAGAGCCCATGGATAACCATGGATGAAAAGGGTGCTTGCACCTTCCCTTTTCATAATCTACGCCCCGAACCCAAGAAAACATCTCAAAGGTCTTTCCTGTGCTTTTTGACCTTTCCTTAGGATAAAATAAAAAGTCGGTGGCAACTCTTGCTAAACCGAACAATTTCAAACACAAACACAAAACCTCAAGTCAGTTATCCCTCGTGTGTATTGACTTTTAACCAGCCAAACACTTTACATACTTCATATACAAGTGATCCAAGGTCTTGTTTCCTGACTGTAATCACTCCATCATCATCCACCATTTTCAAAACTGAAGCTTACAACTTGACTTGAGTTGGGAGTTTCATCCATCCTCAAAGCAAAGTAGGAGTTGGAACACACTCAAGGAGGTCCAAGCAAGCTAAAGAGATCATCAGCTCATCTCAAAAGTTGCTCAAACTCCATATACAAATCCAACTGCAAGAGGTAAGTTTTCAAACTTCAATATCTTGATACAAGCATCTTTTGTGCATACATTCTGAAGTAAAAATATAGATATCATTCCCTATAGCTAAACATGTCCATGATTTTCATTTATGTTACATGAGCTTAGAAAATTTTGAGTTTGAAATTTCTGGAAAAATTAGGGTTCAAATTAAGGCCAGCAAAATTCATGCTTATCTTTGACTTATAGTTTTAATGATTTACATTTCTGAAATTGTAATGAAATTTGCCATAACTTCCATGTTTACATTTTTCATTTTTGTTGAGAAATGAATGAGATACAAAAGTTCAGGCTGAGCGCGAGGTTGAAGATGGAGTTGCCTCCAGGAAGCGTTTTGTAATATAATAACATGGTTTGACATAAGTACACGAATGTATAGCCACCCCAGTAGTAAGACAGCGCGCATATATTGCAGAAGGCGTGGGTTCGAGCCTCAGCGCTTCCATTTTTCATATTTTTCTAACATTTCCTTTTTTTTTGTTTCCAGCTAGTGCGCCTGGGCCTAGAGTCTTTGGGTTTGGGATTTTTTGTTGACTTTACACCCCCCTGCTCACTTACATCATCAGGCCCATTCTATTTTTTTTTCTTTTTTTATTTTAACATCATTATTTTCTCTTTAATCATTTTATTTTCATCAAAATAAAATCATAAAAATATAGACTTAGGTTTTCTTAAATTAATATAATTTTTGACATAAAAATTAACTTATTTAAATCACCCTTTATTTTATTTTTATTAATTAACTTGTAAGTTAATTAAAAGTTAGGTTTGATTATTTCTCTTACATTTTAAAATTATTCTTTTTAAACAAAACAAAAAAACAAAAATATTTTTTTAATTATTTAATTAGACTATGATTTATTTTATTTCATTTCTTAATAAAATTTCCTTTTAGAACTTAGGTTTCTTTTAATTAATTAATCTTTTATGCTAGTTTAATTAATATAAAATCCTTTTCATAAAAACCCTAAAAAAGATTTCTTTTCTAATTAACTTAATTGAATTTTCTAAGTTTTTTATTAAATTATTTTCTTTTGATTAATTAGGTTAGATTTAAACCTTTTTCTTTAACAAGAATCAAAACAAAATTCATTTCTTTTTTCCATTTTGCCTTGTACATTATATTCATTTCTTGTACAATATAATTCAATTTGGTTGTAATAGATAATTAGTACCTTAATTTTTTGCAATCCTCATTTGTAAATTTGCACTCCCCCCATCCCCAAATGATGTAATAGCATAAAACATTTACTTTTCGCAATTTATCACTTTATACAAATGTTAGTAATTTGGAGTTGTATGGAAAGATGAAATCAACTTAGAAAACCATAATTCAAGATTAAATCAAGCATGAAATACAATACACTTGCACACTTTGCATCTCTAGGGTTTACTCCACTTTGTTGCCTTAAAAATGGTCATGATATGCATGCGAGACATCTTAGCAAAAACAATCAAAAATACAAGATCATAGTCCCTCGATGACTCTTCGAATGTTACCTTCAAAATGATCTTAGACCCTTAAGAAAAATGCTAAGGTATCTCACAACATTGTATTTTATGACTATATGATGACCCACGCCCGTCCCTTCACATTCAAAGATAGGGTTATTTACCAATCAATGGTGAGATAACAATGTCAAAGAAAGAGAGAAATTAACAAAAGACTTTTGAGTAGGTAGAACTTTCTTAGTTGCTTTCTCATAATCCATCTTCAAAAACAAACATCTTTTCAAACACATCAAAACACTTTCAAAAACATGAAATATTTTCAAAAGTCTAACACTTTGTATGCATTTTTATAGAGACGAGAATCATTACAAATTTTGCCTAAACGAAGGCGCTTTTCAAAAATACTTTCAAAATCCACCACAATCACATTTCAAATAAAGCAATTTCAAAAGTGATCTAGCAAGCAACTAAGAGCCCATAGACAACTATGGATGAAAAGGGTGCTAACACCTTCCCTTTTCATAACCTACCCCCTGAACTCAAGAAAATATCTTAAAGGTCTTTCCTATTCTTTTCACCCTTTCCTTATTGGATAAAAGAAAAGTCGGTGGCGACTCTTTCTATCCGCAAAAATTGCGATAAAACACAAAAACACCCAAGTCAGTTCTCCCGCCGTATTACAATACGGAACTTGGGAGTTACTAAGGAGCATGTCATAATGAAGTTTAAGGTTAACATGGGTGCTTGCTTTATCCTATCTTGCTTTGGAATAGGTATGACAACCTAGTGCGTCAATCTATGTATGAGGAAGCCACTAGGGTATACATGTGACATCTTGTAGGATTTACTATCTTCGCATATAAGTCTCAGGTATATATTAATGTGAAGTACATGTGGTTGTTTAGTAGCCTTCCTCATGTCAACTGGCATAAAGGTGTGTTGCACTAACTATTTTATATGTTGCACTTGAAAAGGCTACTATCTTTGAGACTATGCAGCTTACCTGTTATGAGTCTATTTCATGTATGAATTTTTTTGTTACTTATTAATTTGGTTCTTATTTATGTCATTTATTGATTTTCCTATGTTCCTGTATAGTGTTAGGTATACGAGCATTTCCCCTCCATTTGTGAGTGGCAGGTTCTTTCTACCATTATTGGCTCCTCACGAGCCAAGAGATGACCTAGGAGGTGTTATGGAGTATAATAAGAGGATTTATGTGCTTACAGTAGACAATGTCATTAGGACACCCTATGTAGACCATATAGTGCATCAAGAGTTTAATAACACTTCACTTTTCTGGTTATCTATGATGGGAGACCTTAGAGGCTAGAAACTTACCTGAAAGGTGCATGCACCAATTTGGATATGTTCATGACATCCCACAACCATACCCTTTTATTCAATCTAGGGGTGGAAAACGGGCATGCCCGTCCCGTTTAGGCCCACCCCACAAAAGCCCGCAAGAAATGGAGCAGGCATAGTTGAGGATGAGGGCCTAAAACCTAGGCCCGTCCAGCAAAAAAAAGTGAGTGTGGGGCGAGGAAATCCCGCGGGCATTACACCTTTTAAGCCTAAAAATGCAAAACTTTATGTTAATGTCCGTGCTCGTAAAAACCCGCAAAGAAAATAGAGCAGGGTGAGGAGGTCACATTAGAGAGTGATGGGCCTAAATTATTGGTTTGCCCTGCACTAAAGTGCAGGAAAAACAGGCATGCCCAATGGGATGAGCCTGTTTTGCCACCCCTAATTCAATCTGAGGGCACTGATAGGTGGTTTGTTAGTAACATTATAAAATCTTCTACTACTAGAAAAAGCACCTAATGTAACAAGACTTGATTTTTTGATAGGTTATTGTAATTCATTCTGAAAACAAGAATCTAGTATTGAAATATTCTAAAATGAAACATCTTCTCACATAATCTTCATATCTCATATCAGATAAGAAATACGCCTTCAAGACATGTTCTAAAATCAAAAGTCAAGCTTAGTGTTTCAGATAGGCTGCTGCCCATAATTCTGAAGACAAGATTTGGTTCTGACCACTCTGATATTCCTGCGCTACATGTAACACCCCAATTCTACCCGACAATTAATATAAAGACCAGAGTTACAAAAATTTGACAACCGAATCAGGATGCTATAATTTCAACTTAAAACAACGACAAACAATCACCTCTAACTAGGATACATAACATAATATTTTGGGTGAACCGATAACAAACTGCTGACTCTTTAAAAATAAAACAACTTTCATTACTACGCAGCGGATTCACAAAATTCAACTGAAAACCCATAACATCTTGTCCAACTCAAAACAACTTTAAGACAATAAGTCTTTAATGAAAACAACTTAAAAATTCAGCAACATAATGAAAACCAACAATAAAGAAAACATGCGTTCATCCTCCCGAGTGCTACGTATCAGAGTGACAACACCGACTCAGACTAACGAAGGTAACATCTATCCTTCTTGATTACCTACACGTTACCAACAGAGGGTAACATTCAAGCAGAAGGGGTGAGATATCGAACCATATAATAGAATGTATGATAAACAATATATTAGATCAAATTATATAAAATCACCATTCATAACTTTCAACCAATATTTATCATCACAAGTCAACAACACAACATGTTAAATATACAACACGGAATGCGACTCATTATAATGCACATGCATGTGGTACCAATGGAGCAAAACTCTCAACTTAGAAATATTCCAATTAATAGAGGCATCAACAAGGCATAAGCCTTCAACTTAATTTGCCAATCCAGGCCAACTTACCGAACATCAGTTCCAACTTGATATGCTATGTATACGACTCAATATGAATCAGGATACCAACAACAAAATTCCATAGCAACGCAACAACAAACCAACATTGGCCATTAGCCCACAACTTAATATTTTGCCCATAAAGAGAGACAATAACATCACCTGTTAATTCACACTTCTCAACAAATAATACAATACAACGAGTCAACCAAAATTTACTACAAATAAACCGCGTAATTATTCAGACTATTACGACTATTTCGGGTTAATTAATTATCGGCTAAATATTCTATTATTTCTACTTACAAAACTTCTACAATATTATTATGCTAATAATACTAAATTATTATTATTATTATTATTATTATTATTATTATTATTATTATTATTATTATTATTATTATTATTATTATTACTAATGAAACGTTATATATAAATTTGAAACAGGATTCTCAACTTGATCTATCATATATAGCTACAGTATAAAAATAGTATATAAATGTATATTATTTTCTTCTTCGCTACAATATAGTTAATGAAACAATGCATTATGTTAAACACACCGTAGTATAACATATAATATTAAGTGGAAACTCCAACTTATTCTATTGACAACTATAAACATGTCAGAATTACGCAAAACATATAAAAGTGACATTTAATGATAGGAAACAACTCTATTGACAACTCTAACAACTCTATTGACTCGAACTAAAAACTTCTAAAAATTATATACTAATAATATTAAATTATTATTGTTATTAATATATATATATATATATATATATATATATATATATATATATATATATATATATATATATATATATATATATATATATATATAAGGTGGAAACATGATACAATAACATATCAATTGTTCTATAATTCTCACTCTCACTCATATATATTCTAGTTCACGCTATAGTATATATATATAAATCATGATTAAAGCGTGATTTATTCAATTGCTCTATCTATCCAAATGAACATCACTCCCTGCAGGATTAACAATTTACCATTCTCAATCAAATGTGATTCATTCAATTATTATATACCCTACTATAGAGTCAGAATCTTACCCTTATCTTGGATTGAAGGTTGTTCTAACTCTCCGATTGCACCTAACTTTGCCTCCTCTTTGCACTTTTACGTATCACTTCCAAAACCCTTATTCCTCTTATTTGCCAAAAACATATTTTATTCTTACTGCTACTTCTAATTCTATTTTAATATGACTATTATACTATTATTCTTATTTTTGTCTTATTGGGCTTAAATTTCTACTCCTCCCTTTCTACTACTTCTAACATTAAAAGCTCACTTAATTAGTAATAGTATTATTCTAATACTATTTCAACAACTTAATCAAATAAATTAATTCAACTAAGAACGACACAACTTAAATCAATATTTCACAACTTCAAAAAATTAATCGAAAAATATTTAATTAAATAATTAATAAAATATTGCGTGTTACACTACAACAGCAAAGTAGTTTTTGAACTAGTCATTAGTCATTAATCAGAAGAACGAAGACAAGTGATTGATCTCTTCCAAGCTTAATACTTCAAAATTGGAAGTACATCATCATAAGATAAAGATCAAGAAACTTAGTCAAGAAGAATACAGTACAAACAGTACACCACAAAATTTCACTATCATGGTATTGGTTGTACTATTCACAGAAGTTGTCTCCCACGTTCTTACGCTAACAACTACAAGCAGCAAGCTAAGGAAAGTAACATTTTGTACTGTTCCAAACCTCTCTTGAATATACTCGTTGGGAATCAACCGTTGGAAGGAGAAAGGGCTTTTCTATCCTTACAACGACTCTTTTTTTAAGGGCTATAAAAGGAGATAAATGGAATGAAGAAAAGTGTTGGAAAGCCATGAAAGTAAATGTTGTTGGAGATGTTACGCTAAACATGCTAAAGCTAACCAAAAAGAAAGAAAGAAGATGAAGAAAAATAATTCTACAAGATGATACTCAAAATCTCATTAAATACATATTGGTAGAAATATGAAGAAGCAAGGAGTTGTTGCTCATAGCTTTCTCAATGAAGAAGATGAAGACCAGAAGACTACAAGATGCTGCACTCAATTTTAGATTATATTCATCTTTGTAGAAACATATAAACACAAGAGTTGTTGCTCATATTTTATATCTTAATTTATTCGTGTAATTTGTTTGAACACAAGAGTTCTTGCTCATAATTGTGTTAAATAATTTGTACTTAAAGTATGAGTAATTTGCTTGTAAAGAAGCACTCATGTATTCTCCAGAAAAACAATTTTGTTAAGAATTGGTGGTTCCTTGAGAGACTCGGTTAAGTTAGGATTCTAAAGAAGACTTTAGCTATGGTCATCGTAGATGAAATCTTGTTAAGAAAGAACTTATTTGTTATATTTCTTAAGGGGTCCTTGATCATTATATCTCGTGGAGATTACTGAATGTATCATTGTATTGTTCCTTGAGAGACTCGGTTGAGTCAGGATTCTCAAGAAGACATAGGATGCGGTCTTTGAAAAATTGGTAATAAGGATCAGTTGAACTTGTTAGGGTTGTCAGCAAGGTTGACCAGACTCATTGTTGTAAATTGTAATCAGATTTGGTTACAATGAATTAAGTCCTTATTGAAGGCAAAATCATCAGAGGAGGGTGGACAAGATGTAGCCTAGTTAATGATGAACTTGGATAAACTGAATGTGTCTCTTTATGTTTCTAGCATTCTATATTTTTTCATAGTTTTATCAAATTGTTTTCAAAAGAAGAAAAGTTTTTTAAAACTCAATTCACCCCCCCCCCCCCTTTCTTGTGTTTTTCTCTACCTTCAATTGGTATCAGAGCCCAACTCTATTATTTCTTTTTAAATCAAACACTTGACCGTGTAGAGAGATCCAGAAAGAGAAAAACTATGAATGTTGTAGATTAAAATGAAAGAAATAGGGACCAATTTCAAACATTCATTTTTATCATAAAAGGCATCCTGGTTCTAAGAGTGATTCAGAAATATCAAGAACAAGATGCATCTAAAGATATTTTCAACCGTCAGCTGAGAAAATCACATGAGGAAATCATCAGAAATGCATAAGAGAAATGAAGATTGTTCATGCATAAAATTCTAGGCGGATCAACTCTAGAAGGAGAAGTTGTTGCAGCATACATGGAAGAAGACTCTAAAGAGGGAAAAGATCAATTCATATTCAGGTATAGAAGGGCATATTAAAGTCTTTCTAGAAACAAGCACAAGAATATTAATCAAGTTGTGTTTCTAAAGAAGCTACCTCAGAAGAAAAAGGCATATTGTCAGAACAAGATACATTCTCCAGAAATATGGAGTGATAACTAAGAAATGCGAGAAGGACTCAATCTAAACAAATGTCCATATCTTAAGAAAGGAAAGCTCATAGAAAAAGAGTTAAGATTATCTACTAAAGGAAAAGATCAGAAGCTCCTTTGTGCTCAAAGATACTCAAAAGAACCTCAGAAGTAAGTCATATACAGAACGAATAGAACCAATATACATATTCAACTAAAAGAACATCTGATCTCTGTAAGTACCACTTTTCTGAGTCAAAAATAAATTCATCAAATTTAATGTTATTCATATGCTTTCCTACTCATTTATTCCTAATAAACTTTTCGTTATCATATTTATATGATAGTTCCTAGTAAACCATCTTATTAAACTTACTAGCACTTATATTTATAGTTATTTTTGCATCTTACCATTTTCTTGGAACTTGTCTTAATATAATTACTCGTCATTTATTCCTTTGTCATTTCAAATCCATGTTTCATATCTTTTCCCTCTCTAAAAATGTTTTCCTTCTTTATTTAAAGTCTCCTAGTGCCTTCAACTTCTTCATCCCTCTTTTGTGTCTCTCATTTAGTCTATCCCTCTTTCCTTTTCAAAAAATGGCTTCAAATACCTTTCACAGCAACGGGGAGCTTCTTGAAGTTCTCTGTGAACTTCGCCCGAGTGTTCCTCGTTTAAACTTTGATGAGCTTAATTTGACCCAAAGTATCATTGAACAAGGATGGTCTGGGTACATCTCAATGTTGTGTGGCCCTATCTATCCAAATATGGTCAAGGAATTCTGTAAGTATGCTTCTATGAGCTTATATGGTTCCTTTGTCTCCTCATTAGTTTTTGGTAACTCTATCACTATTACCTCTACAACCATTGTTGCTACAATTGGTTGTATTGAAGCTGGAACCACTGTTGAACTCTATCGGTTCAAATACTCAATGGTTTAAAGACTCAATACCATCCACAATTCGTCTATCATATCTGAACCAGCAAATCCCAACAATCTTCTTCCCATTGCTAAGGTGTGGTTTCAACTCGTGTTGACTAACATCCGTCCAAGAGGCACCAATTTAAATTCATTGTCATATGATGATAGACTTTTTGTCTACCTCCTTGTGATTCATATAAGGGTCAATCTACCTCATACCATTTTCAACTTTCTAAAGGACTCGATTATTGTCTCCAGAAATCAACACCAGTCCTTTATCTCGTTTGGAAGAGTTCTTTCTGCGCTCTTCTTCAGGGCTGAGATGATTAGGGATATTCGCTTTAATGGACCTGAAAATGTACTTGAGAAAGAAATATGTTAAGTTTTTAGGGTTTAGCTAGCTGGTGTTTAAGTTTGTTATTGGTTCTTGTCTGTATTATAGTTTCTACTTTATGCCTTATGTCTGTACTTCTTTTCCATTTAATGAAAATTGTGTTTTCTTTATCGTTAACTTATTTTAAAATATGATTATGCATGCTATAGAATTAGTTTCTTAAATTTTCTCCCAAAACATTCTTATCTTTATAAAATGTTTTATAACATGATAAATAGTGAAATATAAGATACTTTTTACTTGATAAAATGTTTTTACCTCCATCATTTTTATGACACGTTGATTTGATGAAAATTGAGGGTCATTCACACCAAAATAAGATATCAACAAAAATTTATTGGTTCTTATTCAAGAAAAATAATGAGATATCTTTATTGGTAAGAAATATTGATAAACATAATACTATCTATTTCCATGTTTCTTTTGTCTTCTTGTAGTGTTCTCTCTCATAATGTGTCTTGGGAGTTACAGTAGTCCGTTTTTCTTCCCCAGCCATTTATTATTGAGTCTCCCTGGTCTGATTACCTTACGTAAGGAAATCATTTCTCCGGTTGGTTACGTCTTCTCTTTTCCTATTTATACCTTGTTATTGTTATCTCCCATTCATCTCTCACACCATAATCTACCAAAATTCTATATCAAAATGTCTCTCACTTTGACCCCTAGAACCTTTCATGGTAAAGATGATATTTTAGAAGTCATCAAAGAAAAACAACCAAAGCATCCAGGTGTTGGACATGACTTCCATATAGGTATTCAATTTCAAGATCGGAATGTCTATATCACTATGCTAAGAGGACCCATATATCCAAACCTTGTAAAGGCCTTCTGGATAAATGCTTTTGTAATCCTTGATGGTCTCTCTATCTCTTCGGTTATCTATGGTTTCCTTGTTTCCTTCACTATTGCTAACATAGTTGAAGCTATCGATTATCCTCTTAAAGGCATGACTACTAGTCATGAGTCTATTAGATGCACTCTTGATCCTAAAATGGCTTATCTCTTCAATCATCACTCTGTTTTTCAACCCACAAACCCATAAAAACTTTTTCCCATTGCTAAAGGATGGATTTGGTTCATCATGACAAATCTTCGTCCTTGAGGTGTCAGCAAGACTTTCTATATCATGATGATAAGCTCATGATTATGTGTCTTCTTGAGCATACTTAGTTAAATCTACCTCAGGTCATTTTCAACTATCTTAAATAGTCCATCATCATCTCAAGAGATATGAACAAATCCTTCATTCCATATGGAAGAGTTATATCATAAGTTCTCTTCAAGGCAAAGATTGTGGATATTGTTTGTAGGATTCGTGCTGACGTTGCTTTGAAGCATGAAGACTGTGAAATCTTTGACGACCATTGGTTAAATTAAGTGTTATTATGTTGTGTCTATCTGATGTTATTTGTGTTGTTATTTTAATGTTTTTTTGTTCTATGTCTTTTATTTTCTTATTTCCGATTAATATGATCTGTTTGTACCATGTTTCTTTATGAATTAAAACTCTTGTTTGAACTTACATGAACTTATTGAAACATGCTTAAACTGTGTCAAAAAATCAATTAAGCATTTCTTAAGAATATTTTTTATTATGACAAAAAAGGGGAGAAAAAGTAATGATTTTGATAAAATATTTACTCCCTAAACCCTATGATTTACATAACATTCTAACATGATACAAACTGCAAAATTACTTAGAATGTGCATGATTGATACAAGAACATTACGAATGAAACATTGCATTCACTCTGATAAATCAAGTTCTGATAAAGAACGACCATTATTTAAAATGATATGAGAAAGCATGGATAATCTGATAAGCTTAAAGGTTAAATCAATGATGATTAATCAGATTAAAAAAGGATAACAATGCTCTTAAGCTCTGAAAGATCATAAGCTTATGATTCAGGTGGAGATTGTTTATCCCAGGGGGAGTTTCCAACTCAGGGAGATTTTTCTAAACTCTTATATTATTTTGTTTATGATTTAACCCTGTAAAATTATTCCATCAAAATACATGGTTTTGTCATCATAAAAAAGGGGGATATTGTTAGAACAAGATTTGGATCTATGTTTAAATCTATATGTTTTGATGATAACAATGCATAATTTTATGAAGAACAATTTTAGTTCTAATAAGTTTCTTGAGCTTGTAGATAAGAAATTTTAATTGATTCAGGACTATTGTCTAGAGAGTCGGAAATACACCAAGCACATCAGAAAGATTATTCACATCCACTTTCGAAGAAACATCATCAATTTTGAAGAATGTTGAATGTTCATCAGAAAGAGGGTCATGTGTGTACTTCTCAATAAGTTACTACTTCAGAAGTCATAAGTAATCAAGAAGAAAGAGTTTCTGATAAGTTGTTACTTCAAGATCAAAAATCAAGAATGTACAAGAAATAAGCCTCCAATGTAAAAGTCAAAAGTCAAGACTAGTACATCAGAAAAGTTGTTTCTTACAATTCTAAAGACGAAGTCAAGATTCTGAACACATATAGAGAAAGCTTCTACTTCCGAGTCAGAAGTCAAGATTTGTTCATTATAAGATTTGCTTCTCACATCTCTAAATACAAAGTCATGTTTCTCAAGACTCGGATAGTTCATGGAATATGCACTTCAATTCAACATTTCCATCAGAAGAAAGGATGAAAGAAAGAAAGATCTTATGGACTCAATTCAAATCAACATCATACAGTCCATCAGAAGGAAATATCAAAGTATGACATCCTCTCAAGCCAATCTACTCAACATAAAAACTATTGTGATTGTTTCTAAAGAAACATCAGCAGTTTTAAGCAATGCTAAATGTTCATCAGAAAGGGAATCAAGCATGTTCTCAGGAAAGCACCACTCTCAGATATCAAGAGAAATAATTCATGATCAAACACCAAGATATAGATGACATAAGTTGTTGCTTTCAACTTAATCCTAGGATCAGAATTCTAGATATCAGAAAGGAAAGAATTCAACGTCAAAATCAGATGTACTAATACAAGCTTTTTCTTTAGAAATAAGACATCAGATATGCAACTTAGAAAAGTTGATTATCAGAAATCAAGATCAGATCAAGTTGTAAGGATCAGACAAGCTTTATCTCAACATAATTTATTCCTCAAATAAGTTGTTGCTTGTATATCTGAAGACAATGTTCAAACATCTGAAAGACTTTGACTCTACAACAAAGAAGAATCTTCTGGATCATTATCAGTCCTAATCAGAAATCAATACAACAAGAAAACAATCAAAGCTCAATGTTGTACCCAAAAATTTCCCCTCTCATTTCTCAATACATTTCTCACCTAAGATCTCAAATGCTCAAGGGTTCTCAAGAGTTTGATCAGACAAGCTCACCTCATAAGCACTGAGACCACAAATTAGGATTTTTGGTTTTATCAAGGAAAATTGGACTTTTGATGCCTCAAATGATTTTCATGGTTCATTATAGGTCTCTAAGATTTCTCATACCAAGTTTCAAGTCTTGCACCACAAATTTGCCCAGTCAATTGCTCAAATAACTGAAAATCAGCTATATTGGTTAAAAAGTCAATTGTAATCAACATACAGTCAAACTTCATGATTTTTAGCCAACATCAACGTTTTGAAGTCATATTAATTATTTGATCAAGGGTTAATCATAATTACTCAATAAAAACATTCAAATCATCAAAGGGGCAAAACTGTCAAAATTAGGGTTTGACTAAGAATGACTGATCATTGACTTTTGACCTAGTACATGACCTAATGGCTTGAAGCATGATATTAAGGATTAAAACACAATGTATTGACCTAATTTCATGGCTCAAATCACTTCTCAAGATTAAGAGGTTGATAGTTGAATTTGGACTCAACTGATGAAAAGTCAACTGATACACAAAAACTCAAGCTTCGACTTTTTGGTTAACATTAAATTTCAAAGATCAAGATTCATCAAGTCATTCAAAAATGTAAAACTTGATCATCAAGAATCAAGAAATTCAAGAAAAGTCAACAAAAGTCAATATTTAAAAGACTTAGAAAAATTCTAAGTATTTTTTATCCTTGATAATTTCACTACTTCATGACAATTTTTCACCAAGATGAAAGATGATTCAAGGAAAACTTTCAACATGAAAGTTGTAGATCTTGATGAATTCTACAACTTTTTCCCTTAGGGTTGATGTCTAAAAATGTTTGGATTTGAAGATATGGGCTTATGAAGTCATGACAGTTTTGTATAAACACTTAGTGAAATTTTCATCAAGTTAGGCAGATTTTTTGTCCCAACTTCTTGGCAATTTTTCACCAAGTTCCAAATTGATTTAGCCAAAGTGGTTAACATGAAGGTTGTAGACAATGTTTCGAGCTTTCAAAAATGTCCAATAAATTTAAGAGATCATGCTTAAGCTAGGATAATCGAAGAGAATAAGTTGAGCATCCATTCTTGAATTATAGGTTATTTTCATGAAAAACATATGATCCAATCTTCAAGCATGTTGTATAATCTTGCTTTGCAGGCCTCCTAACTTGTAAATCACTCAATAATTCAATGTTTACATAGATGATTGAGCCATTGTCCAAGCATTTGAACCATTGTCCAAGTGATTAATCCATTTTTGGCACAAAGGTAACATTGCCATTTTAGAAAAGTGGCTTTAATCACAAAGTCCACTCTCCTTGAGCTTTGCACTTATTTCTTCTGATCACACTCCATTGTAAAGTGAAGAAGTAACCATCTACAACCTGTTAACCATCCTACAAGCCTTTGTACTATGCATCGAAATGAAATGTTTCAAGCTTGCTTCAAAATCAAGTCACATAACCATAACATGTGATCTCTTGATTCTGATTGTTTCAAGTTTCCAAACCTTTTCTATATAAATAGAGAAGTTATATGCAAGCCAAAGCAAGAATGGACAAGCCCTGAAACACTCTCAAACACCATGAACTCAAAATTTGCATTTCAAACCCCGATTGTTGCATATTCTTACCTTGAACTTCAAATTCACAATCCACTCGTGCGTTTTCACCCTAAATCAATCACAAAGCTTCCATACCTCATTTACAACTCATACCCACCCTAGTTTCATAATTGTAACTTCATCTTCATCATCTTCCAAACTCAAAAACTCAAACCTGCAACTTGACTTCTCCAGGAAGATTCAGGCACTTTCAGCATAAAGTAAGAGTTGCATTAGCTTCCTAGGAGTTCAATGAAGCTATCCAGATCATCACAACACTTCCAGGGGTGCTCAAACTCCATACACGATTTCCAAGTTTTTAGGTAAGTTTTCTCAACTTTGAACTCCTTTTACAAGCATCATTAATGGTTACTTTGTGAATGAAAAATGTAGACATCATAATCCTGAAGCTAACCATGCCTTTAGTTTTCATTTATGTTGCCTGAGTGATGCGAATTATGAGTTTGAACTTTCTGAAAAAATTAGGTTTTTATTTGGTACCAGTAAAATTCTCATTCATCTTTGATTTATAGCTTATGAAATTTATATGGTTGAATTCGTGTTAAAAAATGGAACAACTTTCATGTTTACATTTTTGAAAATGGTTGAGAAATGAGCAAGATCAGAAATTCAAAAAAAATATATGACAATGGAGGTTGGCGCAAGGTTAGGGATGAAGTGCAATCAGGGAAGGGTTTATTTTAAATTAATTGCAATTTGTCTAATAAACAGATGAAACAGCCACCCTAGTGGCAGAGGAAGTGCGCGTAAGGATTTAGTGTATAGGGACCTGGGTTCGAGCCCTAGTGGTACCCTTTTATTTGTTTCACACTTATTTGTTTCAGATCCAATGTAATCATGTACAAGGCGCATACATTGTTCCTCTCATCCACACCACATGATCATCACCCAACCAGATCCAACACTCTACAAAGTAAGACCATGATGCACCTTCAAAAGTCAGCCACATGGGATCCATACAGGCGCTGGGCTTCCTAGAATTTGGGCCTCATTCTTTTTGTTTTTTGCTTTCTTATACCCCCTTTTGCTTACATACTGCGCAGGCCCAAGACTTTTTATTACAAACATTTTTTTTTCTGATTTCAAAAAAGGACTTATGTTGGGCCTGCCAAATTTTTTTTCACACCTCTTTTACTTTTTAACACTCCAACCCATTTATTTTTTATTTATTTTTATATTTTAATTATTTTCATTTATATGTTTATTTTATTTAAACTAAAAATACAAAAATATATTTTCTTAAATTAAAAATATTTTAATTTAAATACTTTATTTCTTTTTTGACTAAATTAGATTTTATTAGTTCTTTTACATCATAAAATATTTTCTTTTCTAAATTAACATTAAAATTGTTTTCTAAACAAATTATTTAGACTTAGGTTTTAATTTCTTCTTAATTAAAATTAACTTAGATTTTAGGTTTTGATTAAATAATTAATTAACCTTTTTTGTAATTAAAATTAATTAGTTTAATTAGGTTAGAATCATCAAATCATTTCTCCATCAAAAACCCTTAAGAACAATTTCTTCTTCATCTTTATATTTTGTGCATTATTCTTATTATTCATGATCAATGGTTTGTAATAGATAATTATGCTTTATTGCTTTCTCTCCCTATTCACAAAATAATACCCCCCATTCCCAAAGTGTTGTAATAGCATAGGACATTTAAATTCCGCAATTTATCGCTTTCCTTATTATTGTTAGTAATTAGAGTTTATATGACAAGACTTAAAATCAAACCATAGAAAACCCTAATTCAAATACAATATACTTGAAAACAAAACACTTTGCACACATTAAGCTTTAGGGTTAACCTCACTTGTTGCCTTGGATTTAAACAGTCATATCCCTCGAACGTGGGATGCTTTAGCAAAGACCCACGATTAAAAGATCGTAGTCCCTCGATGACCCGTCAATGTTGCCTTCGGTAAACGATCTTATTCCCTTATAATAATTGCTAAAACATCTTACAAGTTGCCTTATATGATTATACAATGACCCACGCCTGTCCCTCACATCCAATGATATGGCTCCCTACCAACTAATGGTAAAGTAGTACTATCTAAAGGAGGAGGAAAATAACAAAGATTTTTTGAGTAGGTAAATTGCTCGTGATTGCTTGCTCACAAACAAAACCATTTTCACACTTCACACTTCACACTTTTAAAACACTTTTCAAACAAACCTTTTGTATACATTCTCAATGATACGAGAATCATTACAAAATTTCTTTACATTGGCATCTTCAAAACATATTTCTAAACACTCCTTTTCAAAAAAATATTTTCAAAACCAAAACTTTGTATACATTCTCAACGATACGCGAATCATTGTAAAGTTTACCGTACGAAGGCGTTTTCAAAATATTTTCAAACTTACACAAACACAAAGCATTTCAAAGTGAGCTAGAAATTAAGAGCCTGTAGATAACTACGGATGAAAAGGGTGCTAACACCTTCCCTTTTCATAACCTATCCCCCGAACTGAAGAAAAATTCTCAAAAGGTCTTTCCTGTTCTTTTCATCCTTTCCTTTATTGGATAAAAGAAAAGTCAGTGGCGAATCTTGCTATTCGTAACTTTTGCAATCAAATGCAAAACTACCAAGTCAGTTCTCCCACCATATCACAGAACTGACGACTCTGCTGGGGAATATAAACTAAAAGTGGGGTTACCTTAAGAGTTAGATCACCTTTATTTTTCTTTATTTGTTTGCCTTGTTTGCTTTACATTTGTGGGTTATGCTTGGGTTTATTACTTGTAAAGATCCTATACCCAGATCTGGGGCATTTTAGGTAAGTAGCAATAGATTGTGGAGATTGTACGACGTAGACCGATATGGTTGAAGCGATAGCTACGTTAGTGCGACATATTTGTGGGTATCGGTGTCCCTTTAGTTAAATCAAGAAGAATACGGGGCCGCTGAGTGGTGTCATGAAGCACTAACTGACCGTAGAACCTTAGTTGAACAACTTGGCCATTAGAAAGTGGTGAGATAGCTGGCTTTAGTGTAGACTAAAGTTGGTTGATACTCGATACTACACTCATTAAGATCAGACTTTCGGGATATTTCGGTCGTGAAAACAGATTGCTTGTGCTGAAACAATGCCCAATGAAGAAAGATCAATGATATTGAGACTCCTTAGAACCCGATTATTTCTTTTAGGGCGGGTTAAACCAACTAAAACTTTAAGAGGGTACTTACCTATAAACCCCATGCAAGCTTAAACCTAAGGCTTTGTGTGTTTTGTTTGTGATTAATTATCATGACATCATAAACATCATGACATCATGACATCATGCCATAGCATTTTCACTAACCATTTCAAGAGCCTAGGGATTTATCTTTGTTCTGTTTTGTAGGATATGGCTTCTGCTCACAGAAATACCATCTGAATCAGCTTTGTAAAGGTGCCTCCTCAACTCAAAGAGTTAGCATCAAAGGTTCCTGAAGATTCTTCGTTAACCAAAAGATATGGTCGACTTCTCAATCTGGTTACCTTAAGCTTTAAAGAAGACATGATGTGTGTGCTCTTTCAATTCTTTGATCCTATACATCATTGTTTCACCTTTCCCGATTATCAATTGGTACCCATAATGGAAGAGTTCTCTCAACTGTTAGGAGTACCAATCCTTGATGCTATTCACTGGTTTAGAGGAAGCTCTAAAACCTGAAGTTATTGTCAATGCCTTACATTTTAAGAGGTCTGACATTGTAGATAATTTGGAAACAAGGAGTGGAGTCAAGGGTTTTCTAGCTAAGTTTCTGTTAGAGAAGGCTCGACTGTTTTGGGAGGCTATGGATTTGCAAGCTTTTGAAGAAGTCTTGGCTCTTTTAATCTCTAGGTTATTGTTCCATAATCCAGACCAAATCATAGATGTGAATACCGTCAAGATCTTCCTTTCTCGTAACCCTGTGCCTACTTTGCTCGAAGACATTTTGCATACTCTTCACACTCGCACCATGAGGAAGAGAGGGGCTCTTATGTGTAGCATTTTATTGCTGTCTAGGTGGTTTATTTCGCACCTTCCCCGGTATGTATTAAAGAATGAACAAGGCTTGATTTGGTCTCAAAGGATGATGTCGCTCTCTCATTCTGATATCTTTTGGTGTTCTTGATCTCAAGAGGACATTACCATCATTGACCATTGTGGGAGTTCCCTAATGTTCCACTCTTGGGAACTAGGGGAGGTATTACTTATAACCCTTCTCTGGCTCTATGACAATTTGGATATGCTCGAAGAGATGGTCCCCATGCTGCCCTTATCTAGGGTATTGTATTCGATTATGAGAACGATGTCCAAGGTTATCATCAAAGGTTTTTTCGAGCTTGGGGAATGGTAAACAAAGTTGATAGCAAGACTTTAGGGCATAATAACTCCATCCCTTTGGAGCCTTATCTCAAATGGGTGCGAGCTCGCGCTCAAAGCCTCATGATGTCATATCCAGCTATCCTACCAATAGTTATGGAGCCTGTTGCTGAGTGGGATATTCCTTATACCATTCTCCATCCTGACACGCCTACCAACCTCGAGGAATTGCAGAGATCATGGATTCAACTCAAGGGGGAACAAGACACCTTTGAAGCTCGATTCTATGTAAGCGAGAAGAAAGTGTTGGAGCTCACCAAGCAACTTCACGAGGAGCAAAGCCTGAATTCCTACATCGACGTGAAGACGAAATTCCCGTGGGAGACTTAAGTCTTTTATTTTAGGATTTAATTTTGTTGTCTCCTTGAGACCTTTTTCTTTTTCATTGTAAGCCCAAGGGGGCAGTTGTAATCTTGAACTTATTAATACAATTATTGTGTTTGTTTCCTTATTGGCTAGGAAATTTAAATTCCTTAAGGTCCTTGAAAACATTGCATTTTCATGTCATGCATCATGTCATAATAAGGTTTTCCAATACAAGTTTCCTCATATTTTTACTGTTTATTTCAGTATAATATAGCTCTAAAGAAAACCATCAAGTACCTGCAGACTCAACACACACAGTTCCAAGAGACTCTCCTCAACCTAGCTAAAGGTCAGCAAGAGATGATGGCGCTTCTCATCACAAAGAAGAAGACTAAGAAATGGGTTGTTATCCTCAACATGGGAAGAAGGTTCAAAGGGCCCGCTCGACTGGCTCAAGTAGAAGAGGCTTCTTCCGAGGAAGAGGACAATCAAGATGAGGATGTTAGAAGCACCAGAGTCGGGGGTGAAAATAACTAGATTTCTGAGGATGAAGACTACTCCAATGAGCAATACCCACCGGAGAAGGACAAATGCAAATAGCTAGAAGACCGACTTAAGGCTGTAGAGATCTAAACAGTGCCTGGTTTGGACTTTGGGGACTTGGGTCTAGTCCCTGGGGTGGTCATTCCTCACAAATTCAAGGTCCCTATCTTTGCCAAATAAGATGGGGTCTCCTATCCCAAGATGCATTTGAGGTTATATGTTGGCAAGATTCAACCACACACCGCTGATAGGAAGTTATGGGTTCATTTCTTCCAAGAAAGCTTATACGGGACACAATTGGAATGGTTCTATCAACTAGAAGGAACTAATATCCACACATGGGAGGATTTAGCTGCTGCCTTCTACAGACAATACCAATACAATGTTGACCTTGTACCAACCCGCATGCAATTACAAGGTATGACTATGGGCTCGAACGAAGGCTTTAAGGAGTATGCTCAAAAGTGGAGGGGCCTGGTTGGAAGGGTGCAACCCCCTTTGATTGACAGAGAATTAGTGGACATGTTCATGGGCACCCTTACTGGTCAATTCTTTAATTTGTTGATTAGGAGTTCTTCGTCAGGGTTTGCTAAGCTGATCTTGACTGGCGAGCGAGTTAAAAGTGGAATCAAAAGTGGGAAGATCCCGACGGCCACAACCTCTAATGCTGTGAAAAACCATTCATTGGTAAGAAGGAAACTAATGTTGTTTATGGACAATGGAGCCATATCAAGACTGATCATCATCAGTCGGTAGGAGCAGTATTGATCTCAAACCCGACCCCATCTCAACGACCATAACAATCAAATAATCAGCAAAGGCCAGATGCCCCGGGGAGGCAGTTTACTAGAATCAACATGCAATTGTCTCAAGCTTTACAACATTTGTTGAAGGCCGATTTGGTAACGCTGCGAGATCCTCATCCAAATCCCAATACATCATCCCCGAAGTATAACCCAAATGCAAGGTGTGCATACCATTCCAATAGTTATGGGCATGACACCAATGATTGTTGGGCTATAAAAAGAAAAATCCAAGATTTGATTGACAACAAGGTGATTGAGTTTGACCCTCCATAAACCCCTAATGTGATTACCACACTCATGACAAGTCATGGTAAAGGTGTTAATGATGTTGACGATGTCTCCTTTGTCTCCACCATCGATGATTTGACTACTCCATTATTGACTGTTAAGAAGAATCTGCTGAGAGCCGGTTTATTTCTTGGCTTCCTTGAAAATTGTTAACATTGTGCTTCCCAAACCAATGGTTGTATGTGGCTGAAGAAAGGTATCCAACGCCTGATTGATAGTCATGAAATTATGTTCAAGAAAACTCAGTCCGTGAAAAGTTTACCTGAAAGTACACCTCAAGATGTTTCCATAATCACAATCTCCAACACTCCTATTTGGATCACCTCTAAAGGCCTTATAAGGATTCCTGCTGAGCCAAGAGTAGCTCTGTTGATCATCACTACACTGGGGCCAGCCCCCTATTCCTCTGACAAAGTTGTGCCTTGGAACTACGGGACAAAAGTTTATTATCACGGTGTCAAGAAAGAGCCATGGATTATTGAAAATGAAGATCCTGAAATTACAAATATTGTCGGAACTAGTAAGGTCACTAGGATATGAAGGGTCTTATCTCCGGAGATCTCTCCTCCAACAACTACTATAACACCTGTTCACATTCCTGTTGCTAGGCCAACTGCCAATGCCCGAGGTAAAGAGAAAGTAACTGAGCCTGCCTTGATGGAGGCACCCTCAAAATAAGTGACAATTGAAGAACCATCTAGACAAGAGATGGAAGAAGTTATGAAGATCATCCGAAAAAGTGACTACAAAATAGTTGAGCAACTGTGGCAGA
The DNA here is from genome assembly GCA_948472305.1 of Vicia faba. Lineage (NCBI taxonomy): Eukaryota > Viridiplantae > Streptophyta > Magnoliopsida > Fabales > Fabaceae > Vicia > Vicia faba. Next base: position 448,547,281 of record OX451739.1, on the reverse strand, counting down.
CATCCTAAAAAATATCCGTGTTGTCCTTGTTGTTATGCTCCGAAGCATATGCCCAAGCTTTGTTGAAATTCCTGAAGAATGCCCATGTACCACAAGAGACCACTGCTGATCAATTTGAGAATTGTGTTGTAAGCCTAACAACTGATAATGACTTGGGATTTTCTGATGCAGATTTAACTCCAGCAGGGAAAAATCATAATAAAGCTTTTGCACATCTCTATTGAGTGCAAAGGAACCACTCTGGCGCATGTGTTAGTAGATAATGGGTCCTCCCTAAATGTTTTACCTAAAGGTGCTTTGGACATATTAGACTGTGAAGGGCTGGTGCTGAAACCCAGCGATATTTTGGTAAGAGCCTTTGATGGGTCAAAGAGGATGGTCCATGGAGAGGTTAATCTCCCGATCAAGGTGGGGTCTCAAGTCTTCAATTCAACCTTATATGTAATGGATATCCTCCCGGCCTATTCTTGCTTGTTAGGACGCCCACAGATTCATGGGGCAAATGCGGTTACCTCTACATTGCATCAAAACTTGAAGTACCCAGTGAAAGGGAAGATAGTCACAGTCTACAGAGAAGAAGAATATATGGTCAGTCATTTTAATCCTTTCAAATATGCAGAAATAGATGGTGAATTCATTGAAACTCCTTGCCAAACATTTGAATTAATCCCTCTAGCTATTGTTGTTTCTAAAGCTACTATTCTTGAGATCTCCGAAGACACACCAAGAATGGCCTCTCTGAAGGATGCTAGGATTGTTGTAGAAGAATGCAGTTGTGTTGTACCCCAAAATTTGCCCTCTTTTCATACACGCATATTATTAGTTTTATGGTTATGGAATAAAGGTATATTTATCAAGCTTCTTCAGGTTACAAGTGACGTTTACTTCGTCAATGGATATTCTCAGAGTATTTTCCGTGCTGAAGATCGGTTCGCCGTTTTGCAACGATTCGGGGTTCAAAGATTCACAAGTCCAACCCGGCGCGTCATATTCAGGTGTTCTTTCTCCAAGTTATCTCTGATAACGTATTCTCAAATTCAGGTTCGGCTCAAGAGTCAATTCTTTAAAGAAGGTATCCGAATGCGTGAGTTTTCTCGAAGAAATATGGTGAAAAAGTGTGCTAAAAGTGCAGTTTTTACGCGCTAAAAAATTCATAACTTGAAGATCGTGGCTCATTTTGAACTTGTTCCAGTGGCCAAAATTCCATATTGATGTCATCTATGTTTTCAAATCTCACGGATGGAAGCCAATTTCGACCAGAAGGTCTTCAAAAATACGGATTTATCAAGTATTTTCGTACAGAAAATTTGTGACAAAAGTTTATTTGCGTCATGTTCAGAAAATCATAACTCGGTCAATTTTTATCGGATTGGGCCCATCTTTTTACACAAGGTCACTGACTCAGAGATCAACAACTTTGCTCAAAAGTCGAGACCAAATTATGCTCCGATCAATACCATTTTTTTATTTAAGAACGTGTCAGAGTCGACACTAGAGCCCAAAATAAGTTTGTCTGAGCTGAAACTTCAAAAATTCATAACTAATTCACCATTTATCCGATTGAGCCCATTTTCGGACAGAAGTTAGTTCTCGATGTCGGCTATATTTTATTTTCACATTTCAACTTCAAAAATTGCACTTAAGCCCCTAAGATTTTGCCTAGAACGTGACAAACTCAAGTGAACATTGGAGGCCCAATTGCACATTCAAAGCCCATTTTTTCTCTCTAATTTCTATTATATAATCTCATTCTTTTCTCACAAACAAGGAAAGGGAGAAAAAAAAGCTTTTACCACAACGCTGTCAGAATATCAAATTCTTTCAAGAACCCTAAAACCTTGAAATCCTTATTATAAATCCATATCTCACTACAAACAAGCCATCCCTGTTACAAACCCACATCTCAGTACTTCTCCAGTAAGGGTAAGGTTGGCTTGATCTCCATGATTAAAAGGGAATAAAAGCATTTATCTCACTACTTCTCCAGTAAGAGTAAGGCTGGTTCGATCTCCATGATCAAAAGGATATAATCATTCATACATGCCATATCGGTTTTAACATTAAATTTTTTCATATATTGGCTTTATTTGTATTTCATGATATATAGTAATTTATTTAATGTGTTCATGAGATTCAACACTGCAGATTTAGACAGGATCCCATGCAGGTTCATTACAAAACGTTGAGGCAAAAACACAAATGGCCAAAACAGAACAACCAACGCATGGCACCAATACATGACAAGGCAGACATCCTGAGAAGGTTAAGGGCTTGGGTTCAACAACCACCCCTATTGGTTTTGATTTTCTTCCTTTCTATTTATCCTTTTACCTATTTTTATTCTTTCTGTTTAAAATTTGTTTCATAAAACTTAACATTTTTCACAAACCTTTGATTTTTTATAATAAACTTGAATAATTAATTTTAGGTTTCTTTTTTAATTTAATTTTAGGTTTTAAATTAATTTTTGGTTCAACAACCACCCATGACATTTGCATTATTTTTATTTTCTAACCCTATTTTTCATTGATGTTTCTTCCCCTATCTATTTTTTTGGCAAATTTAATATTTTTTATTAATCATTAGACATAAACTTTTTTTAAAACCTTTTTTTTAAATTAAAATTAATTAGGTTTTAGGTTTTTTTAATTAACCTTTTTTTTCAAAATTAACCTTTTTTATTAATTAAAATTAATTAGGTTTTAGGATTTTTTTAATTAACCATTCTTTTCAAAACTAACCTTTTTTTTAATTCAAACAAATTAGGATTAGGTTTTTGTTTTAGTTACTAACCGAATTTTTGTCTTTTTTTCATTTAAAAATAAATTAAGTTAATTAACTTTTTTTTAAATTAAAATTAGTTAGAATTAGGTTGTTTAATTAACTTAAAATTATTTTCTACAAAAAACACCAAAAACATTAACTTAGAATTTTCGGTTTTAATTTTTCCTTAATTTCTTTTTATTTATTCTTTTACATTTTTATTTCTAGAAAAATTGTATAGGTCGCATTATCAATGTAATAGCGTAGATTTATCTTTTCTCGCATTTTTTTCTAATTATGTAATTGCTCCGAGGTTGTAATAGTCTTTTAAACTAGGGTTTTATTTACTGTTTAATTTCCCCCCAAGTTTTGGTTATGTAATCCCCATTCCCCGAAGCCTTGTAATAATTAGATTTACTTTTCCACTTTTAATTTCCGCAAACTATAAACTGTCTAGATGTATGGCTAATAGGATTGTATGGCAAGACTGTCTGGAAAATTAAAACAGTAGATCACATTAATTGTACAAAGATTAAATAACTAAAAACAAACACATGCACATGCTCACCCTTAGGGTATGCCTCACTTGGTTGCCTCGGAAAATAATGGTCATGTCCCTCGAACGTAGGGATATCTTAGCAAAGACCCTCGGTTAAAGTCATCATAAAGATCATAGTTCCTTAACGTCCCTCGAGTTGCCTATGAGAAATGATCTTGTCCCTCGATGTTGCCTACGAATATATGATGACAATCCCTTCGTAATGCTAAGGTATCCTTACATGTTGCCTTCAATGACCATTACGTCCCTTTCGAATTGACCCTTACAAATTCCAACGACGGTGCTACCTATTTCACAATAGTAGGATAGCATTGTCTAAAGGAAACGAACATAGAACAATACTTTTTTGAGTAGGTAGATGCTAGTAGGTACTTGCTCAAAACAAACAAACCTTTTTCACACTTACACTCTTTCAAACAAAGTTTTCAAAAACGCTTCGTAACACTCTTGAAGACAGAAGCAAAGGTTAAATCAAAGTCAAACAAAAAAAACTTTTTGAAATCACACAAACACAGAAGAAATTTCAAAAATGATGAGCAAGTACCTAAGAGCCCATGGAAAACCATGGAAGGAAAGGGTGCTAACACCTTCCCTTTCTATAATCTACCCCCCCGTACTCAGAATATCTCGAAAAAGGATTTTTTTTTGTACTTTTTTCCTTTCCAATTGGATGAAATAAAAGTCGGTGGCGACTCTTGCTTACCGCGACATTTTGCGAATACAAAATGCAAAACGCAAACCAGTATTAACAGTCGGTTCTGCCACCGTATCATAGAACTGGCGACTCTGCTGGGGAGTAATAAGTGGGGTATACCTTAGGATTAGTTCATCATATTGCTTCTATTGTTTGATTTGATTGCTTTATTTTTGTGGGCTTTGTATCGAAGTTACTATAGATCCTAACCCGGATATAGGAGACACATGTTAGGTAAGTAGCAATAAACTGTGAGGGAACTGTACAGCGTAGATCGATATAGTTGAAGCAGTAGCTACGTTGATGTGGCACATTGGTTGGTACCGGTATCCCTTGTGGAGGAACAAGGAGAGTACGGGGCTGCTATATGGGTCATTAAGCATCAACTGACCTTAGAACCTATAATTGACCAACTTGGCCATAGGAAGTAGTGAGATAGCCGGCCTCGGTATATAGTTGAGAACTGGTTGATACTCGATACTACACTCATTGAGACCATACTCTCGAGATAGTTCCGGCTGCAAGAAAAGATTGCGTGAGCTGAAACCATGACCGATGGAGGATGGTCAGTGATGTTGAGAACCTCTAGAACCCGGTTACTATTATTAGGACAGGTTGAACAAACTGAACTTCAAGAGGGTAGTACCTAGACTCCATGCAAGCCTAAACTTAAGGGCTACTGTATGACTTGTGTGCCTTTACCATGTTTGTTACCTGCTATACCTGTTGTGTGTTTGATCATGACATCGTGCATCTTAACATAACATGGCATATCATACTAACCATTTCAAGGATCTCAAGGGTCTGTGATGTAGGTCATGGCGAACAAGACATCTAGCAAGGGGATTTATTTTCCTCTAGCCAATGTTGTCAAAGGATCTTGAGTCAGGGGCTATGACCCACTCGATATGGTGAGCTTGACTCTGGAAGAAGGACTCTCAATGACACGAAGTTTCTTCAATCAAGCTACAATCAAATTCTAACAGTTTCTTATTTATCCCGCGAGATCCTTGAAAACATTTCATGCATATCATACACATCATTACAGGTACCATTATAGGTTTACAGGTTTCTCATCTTCTTTGTTGTTTATTTCAGCACAAATGTCTTCTGAAATACCTTCCGATCAAGCTATCAAAGATCTTCAGGCACAAAATGCCCAATTCCAAGAGATGTTCTTGAACTTGGCTAAAGGGCAAGCGGATTTGAAGACTCTCATCCTGAAAGAGATGAAGAAGAAGAAGAAGGTGGTTCTTCTGAATATGGGTCACCGATTTGGGAATAGATTGCGACAGGAAGCTGATCTGCCTCATTCATCCAAAGGAGGAGAGAATCAAGAGGAAGAAGAGGATCCTAGCCCTGTGGTCTCTGATAATGATACTGATTTTGATAATGAACAGTACCCTCCTGCTGAGGATAGGTACAAACAACTTGAGGACCGTCTGAGTGCTATGGAGATTCAGAAGATCCCCGATTTGGATTTCGGAGATCTGGGACTGGCATCTGGGGTGGTGATCCCTCACAAGTTCAAAGCACCGGTTTTTGGTAAGTATGATGGAGCATCCTGTCCAAAACTCCATCTCCGCTCATACGTCAGAAAAATTCAACCTTACACTGCTGATAGGAATCTGTGGGTACATTTCTTTTAAGATAGTCTGTCAAGGACTCAGCTTGAATGGTTTTATCAATTGGAAGGAGCTAATGTCCGAAACTGGGAGGACCTTGCTGCTGATTTCTACAAGCAGTACCAGTATAACACCGACCTTGCTCCCACTCGTACTCAGCTTCAGGGTATGTCTATGGGTGCAAGCGAAGGTTTTAAGGACTATGCTCAAAAGTGGAGAGATTTGGATGGAAGAGTCCAACCCCCGTTGTCTGATAGGGAGTTGGTTGATATGTTTCTGGGGACGCTATCCGGTCCATTCTTTAATCATTTGATCGGTAAGTCGTCAGTGGGTTTCAACGAGCTGATTCTGACTGGAGAAAGAGTAGAAGCTGGGATCCCGAGTGTTAAGATCCAGAAAAATACCTCTTTAAGTACAGAGAAGAAGTCATTTGGTGGCAAGAGGGAAGCCAATGATGTGCACGGCCAGAAGGGGCGTAGCAAAGGCAAGCTACCACCAATCTGTGGGGGCGGTGTTGATCTTTAATTCGGCACGCACACAACGACCACAACAACGAAACAATCAGCTAAAGGTGGAAAGACCTCAAAGGCAGTTCACCCAAATCAACATGCCATTGTCACAAGCATTGCGACACATGTTGAAGATGAATCTGATTACGGTAATAAACTCTTATCTGAACCCTAAGACTTCTTCTCCTAACTACAACCCGGATGCAAGGTGTGCTTATCATTCTGGTAGCCCGGGGCACGAGACTAACGATTGTTGGGCGCTGAAATAAAAGATTCAGAATATGATTGACGCCAAGGAGATCGAATTCGACCCTCCTGAGACTTCCAATGTGATCACTGCTCCGTTGCCAAAACATGTCTAGGATTGAAAGCATTTTTATTCATTTGAATTCTGAAGTTGTATTTTCTTTGCTTATTCAAACAATTATTGTCATGTCAAACTTTATTATTTCATTAATGCATTACACGTGTCTGTCTTGAATTAATTTTTTCATTATGCTTAAATTGCTTTATATTTTCTTTTCGTGATATTCAACTCTCGACTAAAAAATTGTAAGCCTTTAGAGGGAGGATGACAAAAACGATACCACGATCTCTACAGTATGCTTTTGAACGGACCCTGCTGACGATGTACTAGCGTTGTTTCAAATCCTAAACAGTGGAGTTATAAGGAAGATAATCCCTAGTCAACCCCTTTGAGCCAAAGAAGTAGGAGTTTTTTCTTTTCACACATATTAAAACCCTTAATTATAACCTGGGGCAGGGTAGTTTTCTCAGTTAATTCAGAGGTGCATTCAGTCATGACCTGCCGCTTCATACACAATGAATGGCATCGAAGACGTCCTTCCAAAACAAAAGACGGTGATGGTTCCCTATAATCGTCAAGACAGGCAGTCATTATCTCTCAAAATAAAAGCCCATTAAGTCAAAACCTATGAAGGAGACTTAAGAAAAAAACCGGGGCATCCCGCTGACTGTAATCACAAAAAGAAACAGTTCAGGCAAAAGACAGGGATAATAAAATCAAAAAGAAAGAGGTCCTACAAACCCTAAACAAAAAAGGAAATGACTGCCTATTCAAAATAATTGTCAGTATCCGAACCATCACTAGAATATCAGAGAAAAGACTCAAACGGGATCTAAATGCATAATTAACTGAGTATAGGATCGAAGAACATCACGAAGAACGGGTGGGTACAAATAAAATTTGAGCCTTTATCTTTTGTTTCTTAAACCGTGAACCAGGCCATGTTATAACCCTTAAAAGTCCTAGCTGAAGCATGGGTTAGTTCGAAAGCATACTGTTACAAAAGGTATCCTGACTCCTGAAGGCCCGTTATAAATCCTGAGTTGACATCACACTTTTACAAAAAAAAAAACTTGTTTTACTAAAAAATGAATTTTCAAACTTCAAGACAGACATAAGCTTTGCATTCTTAAAATAACATTGTTTGCATATGACTATTTTTTCAACAGCAGAGAAATTCGCATGACTAATATCTAGTGAACAAATACCTTCTCAATAAAAAGGATCACCTCAAGTGGAAAAAACACTTCCAACCAAGGGGAACGACATGATCATTGTCCATCATCTGGGGCAGTCGAGTCAAGATTCAAGGAATCTCTCAAAGATGCCAAATAGCCAGGGGAAAATCTACATCTGAATCACTTGGGGCATTGGACATGAATTCCAGCAACGAATCTTGTATGATCAAACGAACATCTTCTGGTAGGGTGGTAACACAACACTACCGACAGTGACAACTCACTACACCCTGAGAGCGTGGACATAGTCAAAAAATACCGCGCATGAACAAAGACCCGCTAGATTGACACACCTAGGCAAAACAAGGGCGCCCCGGCGAACCAAAAGGTCCGGGAAAAAATTAGGGATAAAAACAAAAAAAGATTTGTACACCCGGCAAGTCGAAAACCTGAGAAGGCGGCTTTGGCAAAGAAGGGTATCCCGGTGGACTAAAAATATGAAAAGACAGTCCATACAAAAGTTAAGGATTAAAGCGTACGACTATGTCCCGTTATCTTGTCACTTTCCGATCGGTAGAAGACTTATCATTCTGATCGGTAGTTACCAAGCACCTTATAAGTTGGGATGACACTCAATCCACAAGGCCTCCGCAGGCACTTTCTCCAGCAGGTACAGGGGTAAAAAAGTCTTGATGCGAAGTCATTGTCATATCCTCAGCATGCGTCCCAGTAACATCTACACTCCTCGTAGAGTAAGAAATATCCAAAAGCAGTGGTGTTAATTCTCCCCAAGCAGAGTTCATCTTTCACCAACAATGGAAGACCATCCCCAGTGGAGTTTATTTCTTCCACAGACAGAAATTTTATCCCTGACATAGTTCATCATCGCCAGCAACTGTAATTCATCCCCAACCGAGGTTATTGCTCCAAATCAACAGATCTTCTGATAGAGTATCTCTTCCCCACAAAGTCATTTTTTCTCTCGCCAATTTATTCTCCAGCAGAATTATTCTCCGGCCAAGTTATTCTCAAATCATCTTCGGTTGTTATCCCCAGCGAGCGGAACTCTTTATTCTCCAACAACAGTCAGGGGTTTATTTTCCCAAACTCGGACGTGCCACAATAGCATTTCATGTTCATATATCATGACGTGCGCATACATATTGCATACCACATAATCTCATTTATTTTGAGAACATCATCATACAATGCATGTCATGCATCATATACGATTAATCATGTACCTTTTCAGGAAAGATGGTTATCATCAACAACTTCCAGCAAGTTCAAGATTAACTCCGGAAACTAAACAGAGTAATTATCTGCATGATCAAATGCAGCTTTACACGGGTTCGTCATGAAGAAATCTTACACAGGTTTCTCCTAAATGCAGCTTCACACGGGTTTATCCTGAAAAATCTTACACGGGTCCTTTCTCATATATTTCTGAATGAATTTTTACATGAACTCATCCCAAAGTAACCTTACCCAGGTTCCTCCTGAAGTTTTACACGAACTTATCACAAGGTGACCTTACCCAGGTTCCTCCTGAAGTTTTACACAAACTTATCACAAAGTAACCTTACCCAGGTTCCTCCTGAAGTTTTACACGAACTTATATCAAAGTAACCTTACCCCGGTTCATTCTGAAGTTTTACACGAACTTATCACAAAGTAACCTTACCCAGGTTCCTCCTGAAGTTTTACACAAACTTATCCTGAAGTAACCTTACCCAGGTTCCTCCTGAAGTTTTACACAAACTTATCCTGAAGCAACCTTACCCAAGTTCCTTCTTGGTACCGATGTAGTTTCACCCAGACTCATCCTGAAGCAACCTTACTCAGGTTCCTCCTTACAATTTCCCGATGTAGTTTCACCCAGACTCATCCTGAAGCAACCTTACCCAGGTTCCTCCTTACAATTTCCAGATGTAGTTTCACCCAGACTCATCCTGAAGCAACCTTACCCAGGTTCCTCCTTACAATTTCCCGATGTAGTTTTACCCAGACTCATCCTGAAGCAACCTTACCCAGGTTCCTTCTCGGTTCAGATGCAGTTTTACCCAAACTCCTCTCAAAGTAACCTTACCCAGGTTACTTCTCGGTTCAGATGCAGTTTTACCCAAACTCCTCGCAAAGCAACCTTACCCAGGTTCCTTCTCGGTTCAGATGTAGTTTTACCCAAACTCCTCACAAAGCAACCTTACCCAGGTTCCTTCTCGGTTCAGATGCAGTTTTACCCAAATTAGACCGTCTGGATTGTGAAGATTTGATTCTGAAGCCAAGCAATATCGTGGTCAAGGCCTTCGACGAGTTAAAAAGAATGGTGCACGGGGAGGTGGACATCCCTGTTAAAGTTGGCTCTCATACTTGCTGGGTCGTCCTTGGATTCATAAGGCTGGGGCAGTGACTTCAACGCTCCATCAAAAGCAGAAATGTCCGGTAAAAGGGAAGATTATCACGGTACAAGGTGAAAAGGAGTATATGGTGAGTCATCTCAATTCCTTTCACTACGTAGAGATGGACGGGGAGTTCATCGAAACCCCTTGTCAGAACTTTTGAAGAGGTCCCCCAGACTTTGGTGTCAATTGAAGTTGCTACTGAAAAACCTCCGATGAAGATGGCTTCCCTCTAGGATGCCAGGGCTGTAATTGAAAAAGGTGGGTGTGCAAATTGGGGTCAGCTCCCTGATTTCGCGCACAAAACTGACAAATTTGGTTTGGGCATTACTACAAGGGCTCAAAGGGCTGTTAGGCGCGCGCGGATTGGAAGACCTCCTCTGCACATCAGTAATCAGGGAGTGAATGCAATTGAGGACAGTGAAGAAGATTCAGACATCGACAACTGGATCTACCCTACAACCGATGGTGGATTGAACAACTGGACAGCGAAGGACTTCATACCTGTTTCTTTTATTCCACAATAATTGACTTTTGTTTTAAGGGTTGTAATAAACAGTTTGAAACTTTACGGCCTAGTGTCTTGCCCGAGGCACTTTGGCCTTGCTTGTGAGGGCTTATTATTTGTCATTTTCATATATCATTAATAAAGCATTGGACGTTTCTTGCATTACAAATTTTACGCTCCTTATTTTTCTTTTCTGTCTCTCACTCTATTAAAACAGCTATGCTCTTACACACACTCACGTATCATAATGCAGATCCATATCCACTCTGGATCCCATTGATAACAACTCTGCTACTACCAGTTATGACTTTGAAAATCCGATCAACCAAGCTGAGGACAAAGGTGAGGATGATTGTGAGGTTCCTGGAGAGCTTGCTAGACTGTTACTACAGGAAGAAAGGGCCATACAGCCCCATGGAGAGCCAGTTGAATCAGTGAATTTGGGTACGGAGGAAGATAAGAAAGAGGTTAGGATAGGTGCGAATCTAGAGCCCAGTGTCAAACAACGACTAATACAGATGCTGCACGATTATGTTGAGATCTTCGCTTGGTCTTATAAAGATATGCCGGGTTTGGATACTGATATTGTGGTACACCGCCTTCCAAGTAAAGAAGATTGTCCTTCGGTAAAGCAGAAGGTTCATCGTATGCGCCCCGAGATTTCCGAGAAAATCAAAGCTGAGGTCATGAAACAGTTCGACGCAGGATTTTTAGCTGTCACTTCTTATCCGCAGTGGGTTGCCAACATTGTTCTGGTTCCTAAGAAAGATGGTAAGGTACAGATGTGTATGGACTATAGGGATCTGAACAGGGCGAGCCCCAAAAATGACTTCCCACTTCCTCACATCGATGTTTTGGTCGACAACACCGTGTATCATAAGATCTTCTCCTTCATGGATGGTTTTTCTGGTTACAATCAGATCAAGATGGCTCCCGAAGACATGGAGAAGACAACCTTCATTACACAGTGGGGCACCTTCTATTACAAGGTAATGCCTTTTGGGTTAAAGAATGCTGGGGCAACTTACCAGCGTGCTATGGTCGCTTTGTTCCATGACATGATTCACCATGAGATCGAGGTTTATGTTGATGACATGATCGCAAGGTCCTAGACTGAGGAAGACAACCTTGACCATCTCCAGAAACTGTTCAACAGGTTGAAGACGTACAAGCTAAGGTTGAACCCGAACAAGTGTACCTTCGGGGTAAGGTCTGGTAAGCTGCTGGGTTTCGTCGTCAGTGATAAGGGTATTCAGGTGGACCCTGCCAAAGTAAAAGCCATGCGCGATATGCCGGCTCCCTGCACAGAAAAGGAAGTTAGAGGCTTTTTGGGACGTCTGGATTACATTGCCAGGTTCATTTCACACCTAACCGCTACTTGTGAGCCAATCTTCAAACTGCTGAAGAAAGATCAAGTGGTAAAGTGGAATGACGAATGCCAGACCGCTTTCGAAAGAATCAAGGAATATCTTTAAGAACCGCCAATTTTGATGCCTCCAGTTGAAGGAAGACCTTTGATCTTATACTTGACAGTACTGGATAGTTCAATGGGGTGTGTACTGGGGCAACATGACGAGTCTGGCCGAAAAGAGCATGTTATTTACTACCTTAGCAAAACGTTTACCGACTGTCAGACCTGATACTCATTGCTCGAGAAAACTTGCTGCGCTTTGGCATGGGCTGCTCGCCGGCTGAGACAATATATGTTGACTCACACCACCTTATTGATATAAAAAAATGGATCCCATCAAGTATATCTTCGAAAAGCCTGCCTTGTCCGAAAGAATAACAAGATGGAAGATGATCTTAACCGAGTATGACATCTAATACACAACCCAGAAAGCAATCAAGGGGAGTGTATTGGCGGATCATTTGGCGCATCAGGCCGTGGATGACTACCAGTCCATGAATTTCGAGTTCCCGGATGAGAACATCATGTTGGTGACCGACTGTGAAGAACCTGGACCGGATGAAGGACCTGAGGAAGGATCCCAATGGTCTATGTATTTTTATGGAGCCTCGGACGTGTTGGGTAATAGCATTGGCGCTGTGATCATATCTCCTGAGGGCTGTCATACTCCATTTACCGCCCGATTATGTTTTAACTGCACCAACAATATGGCGGAGTATGAAGCATGTATCCTGGGTCTTCGAGCTGCTATTGACCTGAGGGTTAAGTTCTTGAGTGTATTCAGAGATTCTGCTCTAGTGATCAATCAGATCAAAGGCGAGTGGGATACGAAGCACCCAAATCTTATTCCTTACAAAGAGTATGTATTAATGTTGCTCCTACACTTTGAGGAGATAACCTTTGAACACTTCCCCGGAGAAGAGAACCAGTTAGCGGACGCGCTAGCTACCATGGCTTCTATGTTTAAAGTCAGGTGGGACAATGAAGCTCCCCAAATTACCATCGAGAGGTTGGACGAACCCGCACATTGCTGTGACATTGAGACTGAAGAGGCATCGGATAAACCCTGGTTTTACGAGGTAAAGAGGTATCTTGAGGCTCAAGAATACCCCGAGGGTGCATCTGTTAATGATAAGAAGTTCTTGAGAAGTTTCACCGCAAAGTTCTTCGTCAGCAATGGTATCCTTTACAAGCGTAACCATGATTCAACTTTGCTGCGATGTGTGGACAAAAGCGAGGAAGAACGGATCATGGAAGAGTTACATGAAGGTACCTTCGGAACTCATTCCAGTGGACATACCATGGCAAAGAAGATCTTACGGGTTGGATATTATTGGTCCACTATGGAAGCTGATTGTTATCAGCATTCTCGAATCTGTCATAAGTGCCAAGTCTATGCTGATAAGGTGCATGTACCTCCAATTCCTTTGAATGTTCTGACAGCTCCTTGGCCCTTTGCAATGTGGGGCATCAACATGATTGGCGAGATCAGACCTACTGCGTCTAACGGGCATCGCTTCATTCTGGTAGCAATTGATTATTTCACAAAGTGGGTGGAGGCGGCTTCCTTCGCTACAGTAACCAAGAACGTCGTGGCGCGGTTTATCCGACATAATCTGATCTGTCGATACGGTGTACCAGAGAGGATCATTACATACAATGGTACAAATCTCAACAATACGATGATCACCGAGCTCTGCAAACAGTTCAAGATACAACATCGTAACTCTTCTCCCTACCGACCGAAGATGAACGGGGCTGTTGAAGTAGCTAACAAGAACATCAAGAAGATTGTGCAGAAGATGACAGTGACGTACAAAGACTGGCACAAGATGTTACCATTCGCTCTTCATGGGTACCTTACCTCAGCACGGACGTCGACAGGGGCAACACCCTATTCTCTGGTGTATGGCATGGAGGCAGTCCTACCCATTGAAGTCCAGATACCCTCTCTCTGGATTATGAAGGATGTGGGTTTGAACGAAGACGACTGGATCCAAACCCAGCTTGATCAATTGAACCTAATCGACGAAAAGAGACTTACAGCCATTTATCATGGTCAGACGTATCAAAAGAGAATGATGAAGGCATTTAACAAGAAAGTCAGACGTCAAGAATATCAAGTCGGGGATCTGGTGATCAAACGCATCATTCTTCCGCAAGGTGATCCCATGGAAAAATGGACCCCCACATACGAAGGGCCATTTGTGGTTAAGAACATTTTCTCGGGAGGAGCTATTATTCTAACCACCATGGATGATGACGACCTTTCTCACCTCGTCAATGCAGACATAGTGAAAAGATACTACACATAATCACAGACCTGCTAGGTTGACTGGCCTAGGCAAAAATAAGGGCTTCCCGGCGAACCAAAAGGGTTCGGGAAAAAGTAAGGGATGAAAATGAAAAAAACTGTACACCCGGCAAGGAGAAAACCTGAAAAGGCGGCTTGGGCAAGAAAGGGTATCCTGGTGGACTGAAAACCCGAAAGGGAGGTCCAGGAAAAAATTAGGGATTAAAGCGTAACACTATGTCTCATTGGATCATCGAGCAAACAGACTTCGACATCGACTATCAAGCTCGGACTGCGCCAATCAATCTGATCCACCTTCGACCAAGTAGCAAAGTGATGAGATGCTTGAAGATATAATGGCAATAACATAGTTGGAACCCGATGTGATTGTTTCACATAGCGGTTTTTCTTTATTTTACACAAATTGTATAATTTTTATTCTTCGGCGGCGTTCTCTTACTAGGACGTCAGCCTCTTGTACAAGACGCCTATTATCGGCCAACTTCAAAAATTAATACAATTCATTTTTCACAAGAAATCTAAACTTATTTTTCTTTTTCTGTTTTGTTTTAAAAGAACGTCCAATGATACATTTTTGATATATGCATTTGAGAATAATTGTTGCTCATAAATACTTACACAAAAAAACAAAAGACGATTACTCGTAATTCCAGGAATAGGGGCAAACAGAAATATCCAAACCTTACAGTTACGCTACCCACCAGGTACAGGGATAGAGCCAGTTTGAGAATATGACTAAGGTATATACACTCCCCGCAGAGTAGGAAGTATCTAAAGACAGTGGTGTCAATTCTCCCCAGCTGAGGTTCACAATCACGAATAAGTCGGAAAATTCTCCCCAAGCAGAGTTCATTTCTCTCACCAGTAGAAATTCAATTCCTGACAGAGTGCATTATCTCCAGCAATGGTAATTCATCCCCAGCGGAATGGTTTCTCCAGATCGGCAGATCATCCAGCAGAATATCTTTCTTCCCCACAGAGTCTCTCCCGGCGGAATGTTCTCAAGCAGAACGGACGCAAGTCTCCAGCTAATCATCTTCGGTCACTATCCTCAGCGAGAACGAAGAACTCAATTAATTGAACTCTCCAAAAGAAGTCCAGGAATTATTCTCCCCAGCTAGAGAATGTCACAAGAACATTACATATCCATACATCATGGCATACGCATAAATGTCATACAGTACAATCTCATTTATTTTGAGAACATCATTACCCAATACTTTTCATACATCATGACATTACATACGACTAACTCTTTACCTTTTAGGGAAAGATACAATCAAGTTCTCGCAAGTTTTCTCTGGTTCAGTCAAATCTATACTAAGATTTCTGTTCCAGCTCAAGCTATGAAGCCCGGAAATCGACCGGATAATATCTTGATATCTCCAGAATACTACGAAGCCTGGAATCTACCAGATAGTGGTATATCTTAAATACAAGCTTGGAAGCCTGAGAATCGACCAGAAAACAGCTTAATCCTTAGCAAGTTATTATGAAGCCTGGAAATCGACCAGATAGTAATAAAATATATCATGAAGCCTGGAATCGACCAGATAATGGTATAAGACACCGTGAAGCCTGGATCACGACCAGATAGCGGCAAAGGATACTGAATCCTGGAACACGACCACATAACAATATAAGGTACTGCGAAGCTTGGAATTTGACCAAATAGCAGTTCACTCGGCCAACTACTATGAAGCCTGGAAACTGACGGGATATTAGTATGCCTTAAAATCAGATGGAAGCCCGGATGCCACCGGATAACCACCTAATTCATTCTGAAGCCTGGAGCACAACCAGATAAGAATTGAGAAATTGCAAATCCTAGAGCACGACCAGATATCAAGTTTCATCTCATCCCCCAGTAAGTCACTGTGAAGCCTGGAGCACGACCAGATAGCAATCGGTCTTATTTTTCCTCAGCAAAACACTGTAAAGCCTGGAGCACGACCAGATAGCAGTTCATTTGCACCCCCTCGACTAAGAGGTGATTCCCCAGTAGAATAACGGACAACCTAAGCTCCTAAAATTCTATTTCTCTCAAGACAGAGACCAACATTCCCCAGCGAAGTCCTCCTCAACAACAGGTGTACGGGCTCGCGAAGGAATCTCTTATGTGATCAACTCTTCTTCTGATGGCATCTTTAAGCTCATCGTCCGACATCAACCTCCAAATGGCATCTATAAGCCCATTCCCGACATCACAAGACGGATACTACTTCATGTGAGTGCAAACTTCTGGGCACTTTAGTGTTCAATCATCTTCCACCTTCGGATCACGAAAGGCAGGCAAGCCAATCTACATCCTCAGGTTTAAGAAGATTGAACAGGGGCAGCTGTTGTACCCCAAAATTTGCCCTCCCATATTTGGCAAAACATTTCAAAAGAGGTCCTCAAATTGCTCAAGGAAGTCTAAGATTTGACCAGACAAACTCTCTCCTAAGGCAGTCTACCCCAAATTAGGGTTTCAGTTTGAATCAAGATGCTTGGGTCCAAAGGGTCTCAAATTCTCACTATTGTCCTCATATATTCTCAAGATCATCCATGACAAGTTTCAAGCCTTACAGAGGAAGTTTGCTCAGTCAATTGTTCAAAGGCCTAAAAATCGACTATGTTAGGGCAAAAGTCAACTGTGGCCTACATATAGTCAAACTTCAAGATTTTTGGTCAACATTATCATTTTGAAGTATTATTTATCATTTGATCAAGGGTTTATCATTATTCCTCAAGGATTTCTCACAATTCATCAAAACCCAAAAATTGCTAAATTAGGGTTTTGTAGGAAAAGTCAACTCAACTTTGACCAAGCATAACTTTCTCATACTTTATTAGAAATGACCCATCCAAAGCTCCTTTTTAAGAGGATGCAATTCCCTACAATTCATTTTGAGCTCCCAAGTTCAAATTATGCACTCACAAGAAGATATAAATTTGGACATTATAGGTCATTTTGGAAAGTCAACAAAAACACCTTTTTATGTCAAAGACTCATACATGAACATGGAAGCCTAAATTGAGATGAGACCAAAAGGGTTGTTAAGAGGACATCTTAAGCTTTCTAAAAAGTCCAAGAACACATCTCTAGGGTCAAAATTGAAGAAGTTGTGCATTGGCAAAGTTAACCCTTTTTGCAAAATTGCCAAAAGTCAAATGTGGCCAAAATTGCAATTTTTTGTCAAATGGACCCAACTTTTTATGCTTTCATTGAGTTTATAACATGACCCACGACCCATGATTCTTTCCATTTTTCATTCTTTTATTTTTGTCATTTATTTTGATTTTATTTCAATTAATTCAAATAAAATCAAAATAAAATCATGAAAATATCAAAGCTAATCAAAGCTTGAGATTTTGTGCATGTTTAGGCCTATTATACAGCTGAAAAGAGAATAAAATTGTGCAAGCTTCATTTGGATACAAAAAGATTGGATTTGGCTTGATTTGGAAATATTTGCATAAGGATCAAATCTTGAATCAATGATCTTAATTGAGGAAGATTTGAAACAAGTTTGTAACCCTAATTCATTCTAGGGTACATAAGGAGCATATTCAGATCAAAAATAAAAGGATTGGAGGCGTGTAAACAAGAGAGCAAGTTTCAAAAAATTGGAAAAAAGTGGCACACTGATTTCTAAGTTGCAGACCAATTCAAAGCGTTCTAAGCATCCCAAACGTTTGCTGGACATCCCAGGAATGTGTTGCAATCATTAACAAGCCTCTTAACGTCTAGAATTACACTGTAAGTACCCCACGGTTTTCACATTTTCTTGAAATCGTATATCATGATTCTGGCATAGTTAGCATGTTTTATTGATATATTCTTAATCCTTGAGTCATTTACAAACTACTGGTTACGTTTAATTTCGTTTTTGCTGATTATACATCAAGATGCCATAGTTAGGGTTCTTGGTTCGCTTTTGGGGTTTTTATGTACAGGTACAATTAGCCATGGATAAGGGTACCATGATGCTCGTGGGGTTGCCACGAGTTGATTGGTACCACTGGTTGTGATTTATCATGCAGGGATAAGATTTTGGGGAAGCCCAGGGTTATACCTACACCCCTTTTCCGTAGGTAAAGGTTCAGAGTTCTAAACGACAGATCCAGGGAAGAAGACGATGGCGTGTCACAACTTTACTGGCCGGTTTAAATTACTGACGCGTTTATTCTGGCTAGAAGCCTGTAGTTCTGATCTATTTGTTTGTTCCATTGTATTGATAAACTAACACCCAACGCAGTTGGTCAGAAGAAAGAAGTCAGAAGTTCATGATTCTGGATTCGATCCCAGGCGTGACCTTTTGGCATTTTCCCCCTTTGTATTTACCAGATCCAGCGCCTGCACTTTCTAAGGATCATCTTCTGGACCCATCAACCAGGACCAGATCGAGCACCCTCTGGTCATGATTTGCTGGGTCCACCAGCCAGGAACAGGCCCCGAACCATCATCCTCTGATAACCATCCGCTGGACCATCATCCTCTAATCACCATCCTCTAGACCACCATCCTCTAATCAGTGCCGCTGACAGCAGGCCCTTGGGTTATTTCTTATTTTTCTCTAACTTACCTTTCTTTAGTTATTCTGCTTTTTTTTATCAACACCAAAATTATTTTTTTTACCCACAAAAATCATAAAATCAATTTTTATAAAATTTAGAATTAGGTTTTTTTTTATTTTATCAAATTTAATTTAATATTAGTCTAATTTAATTTAGGATTAATTCTAACTTTTTTTCATATATTTAAAACTAATTAATTAGGGTTTGTTCTTGATTTAATTTTTATTTTCTTTTCTCAAAACCAAAAATACAAAATAGGTTGATTTAATTATTTTTCTTAAATTTTAAATTAATTAGTAATTAGGTTTTATTTATTAAAATCTCATTTTCACAAGAAAATAAAAAACTACCAAAAAATGATTCTTTCTTTTTAATAACAATTAGGTTTAGATGAGGTCAAAACCCTATTCCCTTTTCATTCAATTCATCGTGCGCGCTTATTATTTTTGCAATATTAATGTAACTGCTTACAGTATGTAATAGTTTAATTAGGACTTTTCTTTTATTTATCGTTTTACGGTTTTTTGGCTATGTAATTAATCCCTACCCCGAAGCCTTGTAATAGCGTAGTTTTTATTTCTCACATTTTAATTCTCGCAAATATTAACTGTTAGATGTATGATAATAGGATTTGCATGACAAGGCTGTATGTTAATTTAAAATGGCTAGCAAACCCTAATGTGCAAAGATAATAACTGAAATCAAATCACTCGCACATGCGCACTCCTAGGATATACTCTCACTTCAGTTTGCCTTCGGTAAACGGTCATTAAGTATAGGATGTCTTAGTGGTTGCCCTCTTGTCTAAAAAGATCAAATGTTGCCTCGGAAATGTTGCCTCGAATATGATCTTAAAACTCTAGGGTTATTACTAAGGTGTCCTAACATTCCTTTAGTGATCGTACATCCCTTTCGAATTGACCCTTACAACTCTAACGATGATGCTACCTACTTCTCAAAAGTAGGATAGCGTTGTCTAAAGGAAATAAGAACATGAATAATCTTTTTTCGAGTAGGTAGATTCTAGTAGGTACTTGCTCAAGAATCAAACTTTTTCACACCAAACACTTTTCAAATAAAGTTTTCAAAAACACTTCGTAACACTCTTGAAGACAGAAGCAAGGGTTAAAACGAAGTAAAACAAACTTTTCAAAACAAACACATACAAGCAATTTTTTAAAAGATGAGATAGTACCTAAGAGCCCATGGAAAACCATGGATAGAAAGGGTGCTAATACCTTCCATTTCTATAATCTAACCCCCGTACTCAAAATCTCGAAAAAGGAATTTTTCTATGCTTTTTTCCTTTCCAGTTGGATAAAATAAAAGTCGGCGGCGACTCTTGCTTACCGCGACATTTTGCAAACATAAACGCAAAACGCAAACCAGCATTTTCCAAAACAGTCGGTTCTGCCACCGTATCACACCGCCTTTTCAGGTTTTCAACTTAGCGAGCTATTCTTTTATTTCTTTAGGCGAAGTATTTCTTGACTGCGTCAACATTCATGGGACGTGGGAACTCCTCACTATCCATAGTTTCAAGAATTAATGCACCACCAGAGATGGCTTTCTTGACAAAATACGAGCCTTCAAAATTGGGAGTCCACTTGCCCCTAGAATTAGTGTTGAAATACATGATCTTCCTGAGCACGAGGTCGCCGTCTCTGAATTCACGAGGTTTGACCTTTTTATCAAATGCTTTCTTCATTCTTTTCTAATATAACTGCCCATGACACAAAGCTGT
This sequence comes from Vicia faba, assembly GCA_948472305.1. Classification (NCBI taxonomy): domain Eukaryota; kingdom Viridiplantae; phylum Streptophyta; class Magnoliopsida; order Fabales; family Fabaceae; genus Vicia; species Vicia faba. Next base: position 448,526,710 of record OX451739.1, on the reverse strand, counting down.
CATTCTCTTCTCTTCAATCAAATTCAATTGGTAAAACCTGTTCTGAACCCATTCAGCCTTTGTCAATTTGGCTTCCATTATCACACGCAATGAGGGAATCTCTACCTCGACAGGGAGTACAGCTTCCATTCCATACACTAGGGAAAACGGGGTTGCTCCTGTTGAAGTGCGAACAAATGTTCAATATCCATGTAGAGCAAAAGGGAGCATTTCATGCCAATCCTTATAAGTGACAACCATTTTCTGGATAATTCTCTTGATATTCTTATTAGCAGCTTCAACAGCCCCATTCATCTTTGGCCTGTATGGAGATGAGTTATGATGGACAATCTTGAATTCTTTGCACAGTTCAATCATTATCTTGTTGTTCAAATTTGAGCCATTGTCAGTGATGATTCTGCTCGGCACACCATATCGGCATATAAGATTGTTTTTGATGAAACGCACAACCACATGTTTGGTAACATTGGCATATGAAGCAGCCTCTACCCATTTGGTAAAGTAGTCAATTGCTACCAAGATGAAATGGTGTCCATTCGAAGCTTTGGGTTCTATCATCCCGATCATGTCAATACCCCACATAGAGAAAGGCCATGGGGAGGAAATCACATTGAGAAGTGTCGGAGGCACATGGATCTTATCTGCATAAATCTGGCATTTATAGCACTTCTTTGCAAATTTGTAACAATCGGATTCCATTGTCAAGCAATAATAACATGCCATTAGCATTGTTTTAGCCATTGAATGTCCATTAGCATGAGTGCCAAATGAACCTTCATGGATCTCATGTATCAACATTTCTGTTTCGTGTCTATCCACGCATCTGAGCAAGACCATGTCAAAATTTCCCTTGTACAACACATTTTCACTGAGGAAGAAACTGCCTGCCAATCTTCTCAGTGTCTTTCTATCTTTCTTTGACGCACCAAATGGGTATTCCTGAGTCTGAAGAAAATGTTTGATATCATAATACCAAGGTTTTTCATCTGCTACCTCCTCTATCGCAAACACATGAGCGGGCCTATCTAGCCGTCGAACTGTAATTCGGGGTATATCATTCCAAGCATTTACTTGGTACATGGAAGCCAGAGTTGCCAGAGCATCTGCCATTTGATTTTCTTATCTAGGATTGTGATGGAATTCAACTTTATTGAATAAGGCTAGTAATCTTCTAGCATAATCTTTGTAAGGGATCAAGCCAGGGTGACGAGTGTCCCATTCTCCTTTAATCTGATTTATTACCAAAGCTGAATCACCATACACATATAGAATATTGATTCTGAGATCAATAGCTTCTTCGAGACCCATGATGCAAGCCTCATATTCTGCCATATTATTAGTGCAATCAAATGTTAGCCTCACGGTAAAAGGAATATGTGATCCATGAGGAGTAACAATCACAGCACCAATTCCTTTACCATAAGCATTCACAGCTCCATCAAATACCATACTCCAACGAGATTCAGGGTCGAGGCCCTCCTCGGGAAATGGTTCATCGCAATCTTTCACTTTCAAGAACATTACATCTTCATCGGGTATTTCATATTCTGCAGACTGATAATCTTCCACCGGCTGGTGAGCAAGATAATCTGCCAACACACTACTTTTGATAGCCTTTTGAGTGTGGTACTCGATATCATATTCAGATAACAACATCTGCCAGCGGGAAATTCTCCCAGTAAGAGCAGGCTTTTCAAAGATATACTTGATTGGATCCATTTTGGAGATCAACCAAGTAGTATGGTTCAACATATACTGCCGCAAACGCTTTTCCGCCCAGGGCAAAGCACAACATGTTTTTTCTAGCATAGAATACCGCGACTCACAATCAGTGAACTTTTTGCTGAGATAATAAATGGCGAACTCTTTCTTTCCTGTTTCATCCTGTTGTCCTAGAATACAACCCATGGATTTATCTAACACTGTCAGATACATAATCAACGATCTTCCTTCTACATGAGGGGGCAAGATAGGAGGTTCAAGCAGATATTCTTTAATACTTTCAAATGCGCTTTGGCAGTCACCTGTCCACACACAACCTTGATCTTTCTTTAACAACTTAAAGATCGTTTCACACGTTGCAGTCATGTGGGAAATAAATCTGGAGATATAATTCAAACGCCCGAGGAAACCCCTGACTTGCTTTTCAGTTCTTGGTGCTGGCATTTCTTGAATTGCTTTGACTTTGTCAGGGTCAACTTCAATTCCTTTCTGACTAATAATAAAACCCAACAATTTCCCCAATCTAACTCTGAAGGTGCATTTATTTGGATTCAGGCGGAGACGATACTTCCTCAAACACTGAAACAACTTCAACAAATCTTCTATATGCCCTTCTTCAGTTTGGGATTTGTAAATCATATCATCAACATATACTTCGATTTCTTTGTGCATCAGATCATGGAATAAGGTCGTCATAGCCCTCTGGTACGTTGCACCAACGTTCTTCAACCCAAAGGGCATCACTCTGTAACAGAATGTTCCCCAGGGTGTGATAAACGTTGTTTTTTCCATGTCCTCTGGAGCAATTCTTATTTGATTATACCCGGAAAATCCGTCCATGAACGAGAATACCTTGAATTTTGTTGTGCTATCCACTAACATGTCAATGTGGGGCAATGGAAAATCATCTTTTGGAATAGCTTTATTTAGATCTCTGTAATCTACGCACATGCAGACTTTTCCGTCTTTTTTTGGTACTGGGACAATGTTGGCGATCCATTAAGGATACACTGATGTCACAAGAAAAACAACATTAATCTATTTTAGGACCTCATCTTTGATCTTTACTGCCATATCCGGGTGGGTTCTTCTCAACTTTTGTTTAATTGGCGGACACTCTGGCTTCAACGGCAAACGATGCTCGACAATGTCTGTGTATAGACCAGGAATATCTTGATAATACCAAGCAAAAATATCCACATACTCTTTCAGCAGCTCAATCAACCCGCTCTTTACATCAGGACGCAACGATGCTTCAATCTTGACTTCCTTCGGATCTTCTTCCGAACCCAAATTAACCACTTCCAAAGGCTCTTTATATGCTGAATGGTATTTTCCTCGTGCTCAAGCAACCGTGAGACCTCTTATGGAATCTCATCATAATCTTCTTCTTTAGCCCCAAGCATAGGACATTCAAAGTTGGGAAAGGGTGCAGGGTCATTGTATTCAACGGGTTTTTTGATTAATCTACACATGTGATTTATGATTGCTTTTAGAAACTGACACATATAACAAGTGATCATGCAGATTAATTTTCAGTTATTATTTATTTTGAAAGTTTTTTTTATTATTACCATTTCCCAAAAAAGGCAGAAAATAAAAGACATAATTTTGGAAGCAAAGACAACTTTTATTAATGATCTTATCAATTATAGAAAACAGATAAGCCCTACAACATTAATACTTCCACCTTGGGCAGAGTGAAAGCTTTTCAAAAGAAAGAAACAGATTAACAAAACAAATTACTTTGAAATATGTATGCAAGAAGGAACATCAATGGTGACCCAGTTCTAAACTTGGACTCCATGCATCACATAATTCAGTACTTCCTACTCTCCTTCATCCTCTTCAATAACATTAATTCCAGAACCAATTGGATGGAGGTAGCCTCCGCTGCGGAAAACGTCATGATAACTGTTCACAAAAGATTTTGACTTCAAACTTTCGACTTTGCCATTCCTCGAAGAGAAACCCAAAATAGCTCTGTTTTTGTTCATGGGTGGATCCATAAGTCGTCCCCAAACTGCATTATGACCATTGCGCACAACCTGTTGCGCGTCCTTCAGAGAAACCACATAATTCTCATTCTTCCTTATGTTGTCAATGGATAGGGCTTAGAATTAGGTTCCAACGGCAGCCTCATCCGCTTCTACGATACTGAAAGAGGACAAATGAGATATCAACAACGCCTACTCCCCATTTATGATCACTACCTTCCCTTCACGCACAAACTTTAGCTTCTGATGTATAGTTGATGTGATAGCCCCTGCTTCGTGTATCCATGGCCGTCCTAGCAAACAACTATAAGCGGGGAATAATGTCCATTACCTGGAAAGTTATCAAGAACAAATGTGGTCCTATGTGGATAGGTAAGTCCACCTCACCAATGACAGATTTCCTCGACCCATCAAAAGCCGTCACAATGATGCCACTCGGGCGCATAGGAGTTCCTTGATACTTTAACTTCATGAGGGTACTTCTTGGTATAACATTCAACGCGGATCCATTATCAATTAGCACATTAGATAGCGAGTCATTCTTGCAGTTCATGGATATGTGGAGGGCCAGGTTGTGATTCCTCCCTTCATCTAGTAACTCATCATTGCAGAAACTCAAGTTGTTACATGACGTAATGTTTCCAATCACACTGCTGAATTGATCTAACGGCATGTCATTCTCTACAAAAGCTTGGTCTAATACTCTCATAAGTGATTCTCTATGAGCGGAGGAATTCATCAATAATGCCAGGATGGATATCTTTGAAGGAGTCTGCAATAGCTGATCTACAATTTTATAGTCGCTCATCTTAATTACCTTCAGGATATCATCCACTTATTTCTCTAATGTATCCCCACTAGTCTCTCCTGCAGTTTTCTTAGGCTCATCGTTCTCAGCAATTTTCTTTCCAGCAACAACGTCTCTTCAAATAACCGGCGCAAACACACGACCACTACGGGTCACCCTGCTATTATCAGCTATATTCCCAACATCTAGCATTGGCTGGATGGGAACTTCCACCCCATCTTCTAATATCGTAGTGTTGTATTTGTAAGGCACAACCTTATCTGATTTATAGGGAACAGGTCCTGGCAGGCTAATTACCAATGGGGTAACAACTGGTTTGCTATGGTACTCCACCTCAAGATGAGCGGGTGCACCAAAACAAGGTACAATGACGTTTACACCTTCCTCAACACAATCAACCCTCAAAAGGTCATTTCTGACAAACAAATCTTTGTCTGAAGAGAAATACTCATTCGCGAAGGCATACTCTTCCTCTGACTTTTCTCCCTTTAAACAAACTTCAACCATATCAATCTCATGATAATTATCTCTCTGACCTGTGATCTTAATAGTCCTGTTGTCTAACAGCAATTGAACACCCTTTCTCACAATAGAACATCCTCAGGGGTCTTGACAGCAAACTATGCAAGACCCATATTGGTGTTCCACCTGACTAGCAGTACGACAGAAAGTAGCATGCAACTGTACAAGATCTTCATTCAAATGATCTACTTCAAAAATTCTGAATTCACCCGGACATCCAGAGACCATATTCACTTCCTCCTCATATTCTGCCCTAGGCCTGATTATATGGATTAAACCTTCATCCATCATCTCCTGTAAGTCAGCCTTTATCTTTTCGCAACCCTGTATGTTTGTACTGCAAACAACATAACCAGCGTGGTCATGTGTATAATAACTGAATTCACAGAGGTCTGCATGCATCTTTACTAAATCCCCTCTAACCAGATTAATGTCAAAAATCCGGAAGTCACCTGGACAACCGACCACCATATTCACATCACTAACTCCCCATGCTTGGATAGAGGATTGTCTTTCACATTAGGTCCCATGTCTTTGAAAGATAAAATTCTAGACTTCACCAACCTTTGCACTTCAGTCCTCAAAGGATAACAATTTTCCACACTATGCCCTGGTGCTCCCTGATGAAAGGCGCACGTCTGGTCTGCTTTGTAATACCAAGGCAATTGTGATGGTACTGCTGGAGGTGGTCGTGTCTGGACTAACTTCTTCTGAATTAATGCTGGTAGCAATTCTACATAGCTCATGGGAATAGGGTCATAGTTCTCCCTTCTCTAATTATTCCCTTGGTTCCCCTGCTGGGATTGTCTTTGATAAGCAACGGTAGTTGGAGCGGTATTTATAACAGGAGTCATTGAAGCAACTTGCTGGTGACACTGATAATTCCTTCTAGGAGCGTTCACTTTCCTCTCTTGTATGACAGCATTGGTATCCCCCTCTTTCTTCTTTGTAAACCCATAAGCAGGCTTCTTCACACCTCCGGATCCTTCACCCTTTGTCAAACGGCCTTCTCTTACTTCCTCTTCCAGGAGGACACCCATTCCTACCATCTCTGTAAAATCACTTGGGGCACTTGCTACCATTCTTTCATATTAGAAAGCGCCTAGCGTCTTCAGAAAATTTTTAGTTATTTCTTTCTCTTCCATGGGAGGAATCACTTGTGCGGCCACTTCGCGTCATATCTGCGCATACTCTTTAAACGATTCTCTGTCTTTCTGAACCATGGCCCTAAGGTGGTCATGATCGGGCGCCATGTCCACATTGTACTTGTATTGTTTTATGAATGCTTCTCCCAAATCATTAAAGGTATGGATGTTGGCGCTGTCTAAACTCATGTACCATTTTAACACTGTGCCGATCAGACTATCCTGGAAAAAGTGAATCAGCAGACGCTGATCATCAGTGTGGATTGACATTCTCCTTACATACATCACCAAGTGAGCACGAGGGCAAGTGTTGCCCTTGTACTTTTCGAACTCCGGGACCTTGAACTTAGCAGGAACTTTGACATTCAGGACCAAACACAGCTCATTCACATTCTGCCCAAATAACTCTTTTCCCCTAAGAGCCTTCATCTATCTTTGCATTCTATCAAACTGCTCTTGGAAATCATCCATTCTGTCATAAAGACCCAAATCTTCACTCGGCGGAGGGAAGGGACGACATACATATTCATTAACAAATGGAACCAAATTCACCAAAGGAGGTGTAGCAGGATCAGCATGCACCACAGGAGGTGCTGGAGTAACAACATTTGGAACCACTGGAGCATATTGAGGGCCCAAATTGAAACTTTCAGGTGCAAAATTCTCCGGCATTCCCCACGGATAACCCTGAGGCATACAGTTCTGAACAGTAGTCGGAGTAACGGATACGGGAACAACAGGAACTTCAACATTTTCCCTTGTTGGTTGAGGTTGAACACTCGGTGGCTGATTCTAAGCAACCACCAGAGCTTCCATCAGAGTAGTCAAATTGGCCAAGCCAGTCTTCAAAGCATAAACTTCTTCGCGTAGCTCGTGATTCTCCTGTTCTAAGTTGTCCATCTTATTTTTGAAGTTAGCCCGAGTGTTGTAGTGATGAGTCAGCTTGCTGAACGAAGCAAAAAGCTGGGTAAGACACTTATATATGCATAATAAATGCAAGAAATATGTGCAATATGATGCATGATATGCAATGCATATGATTATTTTTACTTTATCATTTAATGTTTCAAGGGATTTAACGTTTATAGACATATTGCAAACATCAGAATAATAACACATTTGAAATACTGAAAAACTTTTATTATAATAACTTCAAAAAATGGATTACAAGTTTCAATGATCCCATGTACAAGATGAAAATACAATCTAAAAATCCTGAGAGAGAGAGAAACTGATAGAGATCAATTTGTCCGCTGGCGCTTCCCTGTGAGCCTGGCAATCTGAGCCCTCAACCTCTGGTTTTCTTCCACCCGTCTGATGGCTACCTCCTTCCAATCATCTGAATCATGAAATGAGAAATCAACACCTGTTTGAGGCTTAGGGGAAAATAAACCCCCTTGCCTCTCCATAGACTCTACCGCTCGACTCTCAAGGATCTCGATCAAATCATCTTTCTCCTTCAAGTCTGCCTTGTAGGAACTCTCTAAAGTCTGGAACTTGTTCTTCCAAGCATCCCTTTCTTGTTGCATCCAAACCAAAGCGAGTTGTAGCTCTTCTAGATCATCTAATAAAGGAGGAGTTGTCTTCACAAACAGATCAGGCATGGGTGTCTCCCGAGCATATGCCATCTTTAACTGAATGGCTCTCGATCGGATCCACTGAAGATATGGCTCCAAATAAACAGCACTCCTAGGTCCCAAATCCTTCCTACTCTTCTTATGAATGTGACTCCAGGCCTTCGCAATCTTTTCCCTAGCTTCCCTGTGGTCTTCTCCTTCCTTCAGAAAGAAACTACTCAAATGAATACTGTTTGGTTTATCCCTCATCGAATAACCAAGTTGTCACCGTGCGAGAACAGGGTTATAGTTAATTCCTCCCTTTGTACCAAGAAGAGGTACATTGTGGAAACTACCACAACTGTCAATAATCTCCACATCCTGATAAGCTCGACGATACCAATCAATATCCGAGTGAGTAAGTGCCATGATCTTAGGAGCCCACATGGGTTCCTTCTTGACATCCCAAAAAGTATCAGACTGAGGCATATGAGAGATGAACCATTGGTACAAAAAAGGCGTGCAACAGATAATCATCCCCCCATGATAATAACTCCGAAGATGAACAAAGTAATAAGCCTCACCCAATAGTGTAGGAACCGGGTTTCCAATCATGAAAATACTGATAGCGTTAATGTCGACAAACTTGTCCACATTAGGAAATAAGAACAATCTATAAGCAAGCAGAGCAAAGATGGCCTCAAAAGCAACCGTACTCTTTATTCTAGCAAAGTAACGAGCTTTCTCCAATAAGAATTGAGCTGGTAATCCTCTAATCCCTCCTTTGGTAGTCATATGGGCTTCTACCTCAGACTTCCCCAGATGAATCAAAGCAGTAACCTCATGTGGTTTTGGCTCGTCCTCCAAACCAGTAAAAGGAACATAATCAGTAACGGGTAAATCCAATAGATGAGAATACTCCTCCAGTGTAGGCATTAACTGATAATCGGGAAAGTAAAACAGTGATACACCTGATCATAGAACTGGACCAAGGTCGAGAGAATACCCTCTTTCATATTCAGCTTCATGAGAGGAATAATGGATCCATATTTCTTTCGAAAGTCTGTAGGACACCCGATCTCTGGAATTAGACTGACCAACTCATCTATCTTGAGATCCTTGAAGCTGTATTTCCCGGTCTTTCTCTTTCCAGAATCCATGGTTAAAAGTACCTGAGATATTCACAAATAGTCAACCTTTAAATCCCTTGAAATATTACTTTCTTCAAAATATGCTTATGAGTGCATGGATGCATGATGCAACAATCACACATAAGATCACACATATAGGGTTCATAGGTTCAACGTTATGAGCATGAGGTCGAAGGTACTACCCATAAGGTGTTGGTCTAAGAGTTATCACCTGCCGAACAAGGTTCTAAAGGTTCCCAGAGTCTACATCCTTCCTTCGGATATTACCAACTTCCCGATTGACTCGGTAATTAGTAATATTCTCAAGAAAGACTCGTCCGAGCGTAGTATCGCGTGACAGCTATTTCCGGATTACTCCGTCATAGCTTCCGCACTACACCTAAAAGGCTAAGATGGGTTTGGTATTCTACGGTCCCCAGTTTCAGCAGGCTCCCAGGTCGAAAGCAGTACGTCTTCCCGATTACTCGGTAAACAACACTACAGTCAAAGGGGCCTCCACTGAGTGAGGGATCTTATGCCTCCTTTTTTGGGATTACTCCCTCAAAGTTAACATGACTATACCGCCCGTCCTATCTTAAAGTTAGCCCAAGTCCGAGTATAGGACTTATGAGTAATCACCAAGCACCCCGAAAACCAGGAAAATCCAGATAAACATATATACAACATATAACACATAAACAACAATAGCACATATACAGATATAAACAAAGATAGGCTTAACCCACTTAGGGATGGACCAACAAGAGGTCAATCTTTCCCCAGCGAAGTCGCCATTTTTGTGTAACGGGAGAAATGTTCAAGACTAAGCCATTGGATTGACTAGACTTTATACAAATCAAAATAAAAATTGCCACTGCGCTTTATTGTTTCCAAAGGAATGGGAAAAGAGTGAATAACCCAAAAGAGGGGGAAAGATTCAAGGTAAGGGGGTTGGTTATGCAAAGGGAAGGTATTAGCACCCTAAACATCTACGGTACTCCGTAGGAACCTCTTTGTAAAAATATGTATATTTTGGCTATAAAGAATGTGGTGTATATAAAATGGATGGTGGATGTGAGAAAATAAATATTTTTTATGATTTTTGCACCCGCCGCGGTTGTGAACCTTTAGTGCCTACGTACCACTTTTTGTGCAATAGGGGATCAGGGTACACGTAGTTCCTCTTTTTAAAAGTTTGAAACACAAGTGTGTTGGTTAATTTTAAGAGATAAGACATCATCGTCATTGTCCGTGTGGAAAACATACTTACTACCCACAATCATGAGAAAGGAGAATTTGCATCGTCTCAAAGTGGAGGATATGGCTTGGATTTTAAAATCAACAATGCCTCACTCAACTCCCAAGTGGAAAATATCTCACTTCACTATATATTGTAGAAGTACAGTTGTTTGCATCACTACAAGGATTGACAAGAGTCTAACCTTTTAAGAAAAGTTTAAAGGTAAAAGCCAAAGTGGAAAAATGGTTTGAAATGAGATTGGTTGACTTTTAGTCTTCTCACAAAAATGTCAAAGTATTATTAATTGATTGAAGTTTATTTATGAAAATGTTTTGAAAATGCATGGACCCAAGTCCAAGTTTATTATGAAAGTGTTTAAGTTTTAAAACAAGAAGGGTTTTCAAAAGGAGGGAGAAGATTTTTGAAATTAAAGAAGATGAGAGGAGAAGGAGAGGCTATCCTAAAGCATAAGGTAAAAGCTAAGGATAAGGACCATCTAACCAACAAGAAGCCAAAACATGACATTATGAGCCAAGATAGAACTCCCATTCTTTGGATTGGAACCAAGCAAGCAAAGATATTAGACTTCTTGAGAGAACCAAACTTCAAGTGTATTAAATCTTCACAAAAATTGGGCAGAGTAACGGCTGTATACGGGTGAATTCCAGATTACAAACAAAGGATGCAATCACAAAAACCAGCACACAAAAACAAACAAGCAACCCAATGTCTTGAGGTAAACCTCAAGAGCTCCAGACAAAATAATCAGATAAGATCACAAGGTCTCCAAGATAGGCCAAGGTTTCTAATCCTAAGTCCAAAAAAATCCACTGCTCCATAATGCCAAGGATAGTAACCAAATAGTCCAAGTACCATTAAGAGTTTTTTAGGGTTTATGTTGATTATTAAGTGTCTTAGGAAAAGAAAAGAAAAGAAAAACTCAAGTGATCAAGGTAAAAATGACAAGAATATAAATGCTCAAATGAGCAAAGATGAAAATGGGATGAAATGTAAAAATGCTAAAAAATAAATACATAAAGCATAAAAGAATAAAAGCATAAAATAAAATAAGTCAATAATTAGTGGTTAGTTGGATGACCATCTTGAAACTTGCATTTGGAACTCATTAGAGGATTGGTAGAACCAAAGCCTCCACACAACAAGTTGCATTTGCTTTTTGTCAAGTATATTATCCATTTGGAATTCTCATAAGTACCATTTAATGATCAACGATGTTTAAGTGATCCGCGTTGACCAAAGGTATTGTAGATCCATTAGAGGATTGGTAGAACCAAAGCCTCCACACAATGAATCTCAAGGTTATTGGATCAAAGAGATCAAATCAACATACTTGGGCTTACAATCATAAGTTTGGGCCACAGATGATCATTTATTCGAATTGGGATAAAATTTAGCACTATGTTAAGCAATCGTAAGTGGACTTATATAGAAGTCACACCTATCTTGAGGCCGGTCAATAGCAATCTATGCACCATTTGTTTTGAGACATGATATAGAGATTATGCTCCAACAACATTTAGTGCAATGAGAAGGGGATGAGATGAAGAGGAATTAGGGTAAAAAAGAAAAAAAAACCACATTTGAATTAATATTTAATCAAACTATTATTAAAATCATTCATCCATCTTTTGTGGAGTTAAATTCAACATCATAGATCCAATGATGTTAATAAAGCCATGATAAAAAAATCAACCCAAGACAGTCAAAAAATATTCATAAAATAATAATATATTTAATATATGCATTAAAGGGTTTTTAAAAAGGTTTAAAAAAAAGGAAAAATAATAAGGAAAATGTCAATTATATTCAAATTAATCAAGAAATGAAAGATAAGACCATAGGAAAATCAAAAAATAGGTCAAGTAATTATACAAATTTTTTGGGAATTTTTAAAAGTCAGAAACTATTTTTAAAAATTAAAATAAATGGGTAAAATAAACAAAAATAGTAAAAAAATAGTAAAGTCAGAAACAAACATAAAATAAGGTCACCAATATTTGTCACAATATCATTGGATCATTCCATAATTTTTTCAGAATTTAAAAATGTGTAAAAGTATTTTTAAACATTTTAAATAAATCAAATAAGTGTAAAATCCATGAAAATACCAAAACACAAAATTAAATTGTGAAAAAATAAAAATCAGAAAGAGAATAATCAAAAATATTTTTCATAATTTTTTTGGATTTTTTGGACTAAAATGAATTTTCTATGATTTTTTGAAATTTAAAACAATTAAAATATAAAAATCAGAAAAAGAAAATAAAAGAAAAAGATGTGGACCATTGGATGAGAGTCAAAACGTGTTAGTAATTAAATCCAAAGGATCTGGCACGCTGTGCATATCATGGTCTTTAGTGAATAATGTACATAATCATTAATAAATCAGATTTTTGAAAAAAACAAATGGCACGCTTTCATTGGCTAGAAGATGACACGTTGGTCATCTTCAACCTCCAGCCCTCTCGAATTACAGGTTTCTCGAACAATAAAATCAGAAGCTCAGACCTATGTCATTCGCTTCGTCTCTTCAAGACGAAGACAACCAAACCCTCGCACCAAATTTATATAAACTGTAACTCAAGCAATTTGGAAAGAAAGTTTTGAAAAGGGATTTGAAAATTCATGGTCAAAACGTGCTTCCAGATAAAAGTAAGTGTTGCGACTAAAACCAGGGAAATGAGAGCAACACAATGATACCAAAGTTTTGAAGAATTGATGAAGGAATCTACCTATTTAAGTTGAGTTGCAGAGCTCTGAAACTAGAATTCTATGGAGCAATATAGGGCACGATTCTTGAATGTGATTATATGGTTAGCTTCAGGGAAGATCAAGGAAGGTGAATTGATGAAAAAATGGATTGAAAAAGGCTTGAGAATAGGATTTGAAGTAGCTGAATTCTGAGTTATGAAGCAAGTTTGGTAGGGTGATTCTGGCTATCTAATCTTGGGAAATTGAATGGTGGATGACCCTCTATTTATAGGGAATCAAATGGGATGATCAAGCGTGTGGAATGATGAAAATTGGAGGGAAATTGTGTGAACCTGATGCACGAGCAAAGTGTGATCTGATTTGAATCAAAACTCATCCAATCCTTGTGTTTCAAGGCTCTAATCCACTTTGGCAACTTGGTTAAACATTTTTAGATCACAAACGCGATCTAATTTGATGTTTAAAGGCCAAAACATGGATTTCAAATTCTGACTTATGGAGAAACTTCAGTTCCAAGTTACCAAGTTCAAATCAATGGCATTTTCACCTCAGGGGGTCTTAGGGCAAAATTCTTAATGCTTTGGAAAGATGAGGTAACAAGCTTTGTAATGGAAAAACAATGGAATCAAATGGAGGCTTGAGCTGAAAATTACATGAAGTCAAAGTTGAAGAAAAATAGTTGACTTTCCATACTTAGAAATATTTCAAATTCTTCTTTAAAAATGACCTATAATCTATTGCATCCAAACATGGCCTTCCACTTAGAATTTGCTCTTGACCAAAAAAGATGGAATGAAGTAGATATCTTGAATGACATTTTGAAATTTGAACCACTCAAAATCTCCAAATATTGAGCAAGTTATGACTTGTTGAAGTTGGCCAAAAATCATGAAATGACCTATAATCTTTTGCATTCTTAAGGCAACTTCCTTCCATTTTCTTACTTTGCACATAAAAGAAGGCATGAAGTACACATCTTTAAGATCATCATGAAAAGGAATGGGCTCAAGGTGATAAAAATTGACCAAGTTATGACCATTTGAAGTCACATATGGAAAATTGGGGATTCATCTGTATGACTTATAATCTTCCCTCTTCACCAAGTTCCTTCCACATGAAAACTCCTTAGAAATTTTGAAGTGATTTATTGGTGACTCTTTAAAGAGAATAATGTTTTTGGAATCACTCAAAAATACCAAAAGATGAGCAAGATATGCCCCTTTGAAGTCCAAAACCCTAGCCACTAGATCAAGAGAATGCTTGGTGGAACTTTGCCAAGTTTGAATAAACTTTTTGTGCCAATATTCTTCCTTTGTGGATAGAGATTGTTGAGGATGATGATGAGGACTCATGGTCACCAAAACCATTTTCATACCAACTCTTCTAAAACAACTTCAATGGTGAGGTTTGAATCTCTCAAGCTTTTGACTAGGGCATGGAAATAAACTCATGAACCCATGGAACAACTTGCTAAACCTTATTGTCTTTACCTACATTATTAACAAGTAAGACAAACCAATATTGAATTTTGTTAATTAGAGAGAAAATCAAAGCAAAATATCTATGATCACCAAAGAAAACAAGTCAAGGTGCTTGGTAACTCCTCAAAGAGCAAAACTAAAGATAGGGAGAAGAACCAAAAGCTCTAATGTGATTTTGTGGTGATTGAAACAATATGGTATGATGAAGGGATCTTAGGGGAAAAAATTGGGGTACAACACCTCACCAAAGAGAAGAATAAAGTGAAGAAATCAACCGGTGTTGTAATCATGGGGAGAAGGTTTAAAGGACAAACCAGACGAACTTTGGACTTTACGACATCATCAAGCGAAGGGGATAATGAAACCCAGGAAGTGAACAACGACCCAACATCCGAGGAGGAAGAAGAGGAAGACTACTCTGAGGAACAGTATCCTCCAGCTGATGAGAAGTACAGACACCTCGAAGAGCGTTTGAACGCAACGGAAATACAAAGGGTACCAGGCCTAGATTTTGAAGACTTGGGACTAGTATCTTGGATTGTGATTCCCCCGAAGTTCAAAGTACCTTTGTTTGCAAAATATGATGGAGTGTCATGCCCTAAGATGCACCTTCGATCATATGTGAGAAAAATACAACCACACTCCACTGATAAAGACTTGTGGGTGCACTTTTTCTAGGATAGTCTATCTGGAACACAACTAGCCTGGTTTTACCAACTAGAGAGAGCCAACGTTCATAATTGGGAAGATCTCGCCGCAGCTTTCTATAAGCAATATCAATATAATGCTGATTTGGCGCCTACCCTTACTCAACTTCAGAGCATGGCTATGGTTTCCAATGAAGGTTTTAAGGATTATGCATAGAAGTGGAGAGATCTGGCTGGGAGAGTCCAACCCCCTCTGTCTGAAAGGGAATTGGTGGACATGTTCTTAGGCACTTTATCAGGCCCTTTCTTCAACCATTTAATTGGAAGCTCATCTGCAGGATTTACTGAGTTATACTGACCGAGAGAGGGTGGAAGCTGGCATAAGAAATGGAAAGATTCAGAAGGATTCATCTTCTTCCACAGCTGTGAGGAAGCCTTTTATTGGTAATAAAGAGGTATCTGCTGTTTATCCACTAAGAAACCAAGAGAGAACCGAGCGCCGACCAATGGTAGGGGCTGTTATGATTCTAAAGCCTACGTCTAATCAACAAAGAAGTAACCAACCAAGGGTGGAGAGGCCAGTCTAGCAATTCACCAGAATTAACATGACTCCGTCTCAAGTATTACTGCATTTGTTGAGATCCAATTTGGTAACCCTGAAGGAAGCTCCGAAAACCCCCAACACAACATCTCCTCATTATCACCACAATGCTCGTTGCGCATATCACTCCGAAAGTCCTGGGCACGATACTAATAACTGTTGGGCCTTGAAAAACAAAATACAAGATCTCATTGAAGCAAAAGAAATTGAGTTTGATGCGCCCGAGAAGCCAAATGTTATCTCTGCTCCCATGCCCAGACATGGTCACAACACCAATGCTATTGAAGAAGATTTGTTTGTTACCACAGTTGATGAACTCGTGACTCCACTTCCAATCATTAAGATAAATTTGTTAAAAGCCGATGTGTTCCTGGGTTGTAATAAAGACTGCCACTCTGCTTATCCTCACCAACTGATTGCCCTTTGTTGAAAATAAGAATTCAACGCTTGATAGACAACAAAGAGATTCTGTTTGAAAGTACTTCTGTCTCACCTGTTTCTGTTGAAGATGTTTCAATCATTACCATATCTGCCAATTCTTCCAGGGTTTCCAAAAAACCCGTTAGAATTACATCAGTTACGAAAGCAACTCCTCTAATAATTACAATGCCTTAGCTAGTCCCATATGAATCAGACAAGACTGTACCGTGGAATTACGGTGGGGACATTTACTACCATGGCATCAAACAAGATGGGCTGGCCGCCGAAGAGATAAACTCCGAAGAAGAAGATTCTGACATTAGCAATATTGCCGGAACCAGTAAATTTACCCGAAGCGGTAGAATCTTTTCTTCAGAGATTTTCCCCCCACAGGCAGCTTTTGGACCCGTGGCTTCTCCGAAGGTTACTTTCGTACCCGTAATCATCTCTGCAAGTGCTCCTATTGATGAAGCCTTTACAACCCCTATTGTCATTCCTACCAACACTCCTACTGCTGAAACCCGAGGAAAAAGTATTAAAGAAGAGCCTCTCCGGATGAAGGCTCAATCACCGACTGTTCCCAAAGCTTCCAAGAAAGAAATGGAGGAGAGCTTAAAAATTATAAAGAGGAGCGACTATGACGTAGTCGAACAGTTGGGGAAAACTCCCTCCAAAATCTCCATGCTAGCATTACTACTGTGTTTCGAGGCACATGCGAAAGCCTTAGTGAAATTCCTTAAAATAGCACATGTGCCTCAAGAGACGCCTGCTGACCAATTTCAAGATTGTGTGGCCAGTATGACAGCGGATAACGACCTAGGCTTCTCGGATGCTGATTTGACACCAAGGGGAAGAAAGCACAACGAGGCATTACATGTCTCTGGAATGTAGGGGCACAACTCTGGCCCATGTCTTGGTGGATACTGGCTCATCTTTGAATGTTTTGCCGAAGAAAGCTCTTGACAGACTTGACTGTGAAGGACTGACGTTAAAGCCAAGTAACATAGTAGTAAGAGCATTTGATGGATCGAAGAGGATGGTACACGGGGAGGTAGATATCCCTATAAAGGTTGGAACTCAAACTTTCAATTCAACCTTTTATGTAATGGACATCCTCCCCTCTTACTCCTGTCTGCTAGGACGGCCATGGATCCATAATGCTGGCATTGTCACCTCTACATTGCACCAGATGTTGAAATATCCGGCTCAAGGAAAGATTATAACTGTCCATAGAGAGGAAGAATACATGATTAGCCATCTCAATTCCTTTCGGTATATGGAATTGGACGGCGAGTTCATTGAAACTCCTTTTCAACACTTCGAAGAAGTCCCCCAAGAGATTGCAGTGACCAAGACTGTGTCCCAGATTCCCAAGATTACAAGACCTCCACTCCAGATGTCATCTCTGAAGGACGCCAAAGCAGTAGTAGAGGAAGGAGGATGCACAATCTGGGGGAAACTTCCATACATCCCATATAAGTCTGATAAGTTTGCCTTAGGTTTCACTTCAAGTGCTCAAAAGGTTGTACGCCGTGCCCGTGCTGGAGGGCCACCCTTGAAGATTAGCAACCGAGAGGTCAATGCGATAGAAGATGGTGAAGAGGATTGCAGCTTGGAGGATTGGATCTTTCCGACTATCAATGGAGGACTTCGCAATTGGGAGGCCATAGACTTTGTCCCAATAACTTTCATCCCTCAGTAATTTATCTTTTCTTTTTGTTGTTGGATCTGTAATATTCACAAACAATTCGCACTCCTAAAACCTTGTGTCTTGCCCGAGGCACAATGGTCCATTTGTAAGGGTTGTTATTTTCATCTTCATATGACATTCAATGAATCATGGACGTTTTTCGCATGAAAACGTTTTGTCTCATTGTTTTTCTTTTACATTTTATTTTCTTTTAAAGGTGGCTATACCCTTATACACACCCACACTCACAAATGCAGGTACCCATCCACTCTGGATCCCATGGTAACGATACTGCTATGGCCTTTTGTAACTCTGAGGATCTAATCTACCAAGCCGAAGACGAAGGTGAGGAAGATTTTGAGGTACCAGGGGAACTTGCCAGACTGCTACAACAAGAGGAAAGAGCCATTCAGCCTCACGAAGAACCTGTGGGTACAATCAACTTGGGTACCAAGGAGGATAAAAAAGAGGTCAAGGTGGGTGCCAATTTGGAACCCAGTGTTAAAGAACGCCTGACTCAGCTATTACATGACTATGTTGATATTTTTGCCTGGTCATATGAAGACATGCCGAGACTTGATACTGACATTGTGGTACATCGTCTGCCTACAAGAGAAGATTGCCCGCCAGTAAAGCAAAAGGTTCGCCGCATGAGACCTGATATGTCAAAAAAGATTAAAGCGGAGATCATGAAGCAATTCAATGCTAGATTCTTGGCTGTCACTTCCTATCCTCAATGGGTGGCCATCATTGTTCCCGTACCTAAAAAAGATGGCAAAGTACGAATGTGCATGGTTTATAGAGATTTGAATAGGGTGATCCCTAAAGATGATTTTCCACTCTCCCACATCGATATCCTGGTAGACAATACCGCACAACACAAAATGTTTTCCTTCATGGATGGATTCTCAGGTTATAACCAAATCAAAATGGCACCTGAGGACATGGAGAAAACTACATTTGTCACACAGTGGGGTACATTCTGCTACAAGGTGATGCCATTCGGATTGAAGAATGTTGGGGCAACCTATCAACGCGCCATGGTAGCTTTATTTCATGATATGATACATCATGAAATAAAGATCTACGTAGACAATATGATAGCCAGATCGCAAACGGAAGAAGAACACCTTGATCACTTACAAAAGTTGTTTGAGAGACTGAAGAAGTATAAGCTGAGGTTGAATCCAAACAAGTGCACATTTGGAGTACGACCCGGTAAACTCCTAGATTTTGTCGTCAGTAACAAAGGTATTAAGGTTGATCCTGCCAAAGTTAAAGCAATACAAGAGATGCCTGCTCCTCATACTGAGAAGGAAGTCAAAGGATTCTTGGGATGCTTGAACTATATTTCCAGATTCATTTCTCACTTAACAGCTACTTGTGAGCCAATCTTCAAACTATTGAAGAAAGATCAAGTAGTCGGATGGAATGATGAATGCCAAGTTGCTTTTGCCAAAATCAAATAATACTTACAAGAGCCTCCTGTGTTGATACCACCAGTCGAGGGAAGACCGTTGATCATGTATCTGACCATTTTAGAAAACTCAATGGGGTGTGTATTGGGGCAGCATGATGAGTTTGGCCGAAAAGAGCACGCTATTTATTACCTGAGCAAAAAGTTTACCGACTGTGAAACCAGATATTCACTGCTCGAGAAAACTTGTTGCACTCTGGCATGGGCTGCTCGTCGGCTAAGACAGTATATGCTGACTCATACTATATTTATATCTAAGATGGATCCGATAAAATATATCTTCGACAAGCCTGCTCTTTTTGGGAGAAGAGCTAGATGGCAGATGATCCAAATGGAGTACGACATACAATATACTACCCAAAAAGATATAAAGGGGAGTGTATTGGCTGATCATCTTGCTCACCAAGCTGTAGAAGACTATCAGTCCTTGAAGTTTGAATTCCCGGATGAAGACATCATGACATTAGACAACTGTGAAGAAATCAGGCCATATGACAGACCTGAACAAGGATCCCGATGGATCCTATTCTTTGATGGAGCATCCAGTGCACTTGGAAATGGTATCATCACCGTAATCATATCTCCAGAAGGGTGTCATACTCCCTTTACTGCCAGACTTTGCTTCAACTGTACAAACAACATGGCGGAGTACGAAACATGCATCTTCGGTCTCAGAGCGGCCAAAGACTTGGGAATAAAATCTTTAGATGTGTTTGGAGATTCAGCTTTGGTCATCAGTCAGATCAAAGGGGAGTGGAACACTAAGCACCCAAAACTTATCCCTTACAAAGAACATGTTTTGACATTGCTACCACATTTTGAGAAGATTACCTTCGAGCATTTCTCGCGAGAAGAAAATCAGCTAGCAGATGCTCTAGCCACAAAGTCATCTATGTTTAAACTTAATTGGGATAACGAGGCTCCCCAGATCACCATCGAATGAATGGACGAACCAGCACACTGTCACGAGATTAATACTGAAGAAGTAGTGGACCGACCTTGGTTTCACGAAGTCAAGAGGTATCTCGAGGATCAAGGATATCCAGAAGGAGATTCAATCAATGATAAGAAGTTCTTAAGGAGATTCTCTGCTAAGTTCTTCCTTAGTAACGGTATCCTATACAAACGCAATCATGACTCCATTTTGCTTCGGTGTGTGGATAAGGTTGAAGCTGAAAAGATCATGGCTGAATTACATGAAGGTAATTTTGGCACCCACTCCAGTGGACATACGATGGCGAAGTAAATCCTACGGGCAGGCTATTACTGGTCTACCATGGAAGCAGAATGCTATCAATACTCTCGGACCTTCCATAAGTGTCAAATTTATGTTGACAAGGTGCACGTGCCTCTGGTTCCTCTGAATGTCTTGACGGCTCCTTGGCCCTTTGCTATGTGGGGAATTGATATGATTGGAGAAATCAAGACCACAACCTCCAATGGACACCGCTTCATCCTAGTGGCCATTGACTATTTTACAAAATGGGTCGAAGCAGCTTCCTTCGCCTCCGTTACCAAGAATGTTGTGGCCCGCTTCATCAAGCAAAACCTTATTTTTCAGTATGGTATCCCAGAAAGGATCATCACTGACAATGGTACAAATCTTAACAACACCATGATCACCGCCTTGTGCAAGCAATTCAAGATCCAGCATCATAATTCTTCTCCCTATCGGCCAAAGATGAATGGTGTTGTCGAAGCTGAAAATAAAAACATTAAGAAGATCATACAGAAAATGACAGTCACATCAACCGGGGTAACACCCTATTCTTTGGTTTATGGCATGGAGGTTGTCTTGCCTATTAAGGTTCAGATCCCCTCTCTGAGGATTATGAAAGATGCAGAGTTGAATAAAGACGATTGGATCCAGACTCGGCTTGATTAACTGAATTTAATTGATGAAAAGAGACTTACTGCTGTTTGCCATGGTCAGATGTATCAAAAACGGATGATCAAGGCCTTCAACAAGAAAGTCAGACGTCAAGTATATCAAGTTGGGGATCTAGTGATCAAGCATATCATATTGCCACAAAGTGATCCCAGGGGAAAATGGACTCCAACCTATGAAGAACCATTTGTAATCAAAAACATATTCTCCGGTGGGGCAATGATCTTGACCACCATGGATGGTGACGACCTGCCACACCCTGAGAACGCGGACATAGTAAAAAGATACTATGCATAAAAGGCCCGCTAGGTTGACATACCTAGGCAAAACAAGGGCATCCCGACGAACCAAAAGGTTCGGGAAGAAATTAGGGATAAAATAAAATAAATCTGTATACCCGGCAAGTTGAAAAACCGAAAGGGCGACTTGGGCAAAAAGGGGTTTCCCGGTGGACTGAAAACCCGAAAGGGCGGTCCAAGCAAAAGTTAGGGAATAAAAGCGTACGACTATGTCCCGTCAGATCATTTGATGGACAACCTTTGGCTTCCGCTGACAAACTCAGAGTTTCTGATCAATTCAATCATCTTCGGACAAGGCAAATAGACAAGATACTCGGAGATACGAAGGCTATAGCAGAATGGTAACCCCATGGGATTATTACACATATCTATCTTTCTTTGTATTGAATTTTTCTTGTTTACGACGACATTCTCTTACTAGAATGTCTGTCTCCTTTGTACAAAATATTTATTCAAAGTCAATACAAGGATGCCCCTTCGAAAGGGCAAAAACTATTTATCTTTTTATTTACACTTGTGTTTTGTTTACAAAAACATCCATTGATTCATTAATGAACATATGTATTTGAACATGGTTACTGTTTACAAATAAACAAAATAAGAAAGATAAGTACTGACAGGTTGAAAGAGTAGGGAAATGTCTCTAGGTTATTCCATAAGAAATCCCCTACAGTACGTCATTTAAATCCCCAGCAGAACAAAAATTTCAAATTATTAATCCCCAGTAGAAGTCGTCAAAAATTCTCAGGATTCCCCGAGCAGATCTTACAAGTAGTACGTGGCATTGCCCTCACAATAGAACTTATCTCCCTCAACAAAAGTTCATCAGTACTTCAACATCAAGATAAAGATTCAACGTATCCTCAACGACATTCAGGGATTTATTTTCCTCAATCAAACAGCAATACATCAAATCAGCTCACATGCACATACATTGCATCCATATATCATAAACATTAATAAAGCCAATACATTGCATCATACATTTCATGCAACATGATTTTGTATTTTATCTAACATTTTACCCTTTTCAGGATAAGATTAAACAGTTACCACTGGCAATATGCAATCATGATACAGTTCAGATACACTCCAGACACGGATTCCATTCTGATACTCATTCAGATACAATTTACAGATACAATTCGGATACGCTCCAGACACGGATGCCATTCTGATACTCATTCAGATTTCAAATTCAGATACAGTATAGATACGCTCCAGACACGGATGCCATTCTGATACTCATTCAGATACAACTTACAGATACAATACATATACGCTCCAAACATAGATGCCATTCTTATACTCATTCAGATACAACTTATAGATATAGTTCAGATATGCTCCAGACACGGATGCCATTTTGATACTCATTCAGATTTCAAATTTAGATACAGTACGGATACACTCCAGACACGAATGCCATTCTGATACTCATTTAGATTCCAAATTCAGATACAGTACGAATACGCTCCAGACACAGATGCCTTTCTGATACCCATTCAGATACAATTTACAGATACAATACAGATACGCTCCTGACACGGACGCCATTCTGACACTCATTCTTTCGGCTTACAACTTACAATTCAACAAACATTCTTGGATGGCATCTACAAGCCTATCTCCGACTAGATTCTATCACTTCTCTAAATGGCATCTTTAAGCCCATTCCCTCAACCGCGCACCGTCAAGTGCAAATTTCTGGGCACTCTAGTGTCCAATCATTCTTTCACCTTCGAGCCACGAATGGAAAAACTCGCCAATCTAACTCTTCAGGTTTAAGAAGATTGAACATGGGAAACTGTTGTACCCCAAAATTTTCCCTCTCATTTATCAAGATTTTCCCCACAAGATCTCTTTGACTCAAGACTGGATTAGGGTTTGATCAACTCAAGACATCTCATCTTGCACTGATGACCCAAAATTAGGGTTTGAGTTTGCACAAGGATATTTGGACTATCAATTCTTCATATGACTTTCAAGTATCATCATGGACCCCTAATATTACTCATGTCAAGTTTCAAGCCTTGAATCACATTTTTGACCAGTCAATTGGATAGTTGACCTAAAAATCAGTTGTATTGGGGAAAAAGTCAACCATGGCCAATTTACAGTCAAACATTATAATTTTTGATCCACATCAACATTTTAGACTCATATGTATCATTTGATCAAGTTTGGACCACAATTCCTTAGGAAATTTGATCAAATCATCAAAAGGGCAAAATGGTCAAAATTAGGGTTTTGACTAAGAAAGGGCAATTTCTGCTTTTTGACCTAGCAAATGACAATTTGGTTTGAAGCATTATTTCAAGGGTTCATTTGTGTCATCTTGACCTAATGACGTGGTCTAAAACATTGCATTTTCATTGGATTGACAGATGAAATTTGCAGTCAACTGATCAAAAGTCAATTATATACTGAAAAGTCAAACATTGACTTTTTGGTCAAAATCAAGTGCCAAAGATCACAATTCATCAAAACATGTCAAAATGTGAAACTTGTTCATCAAGAAATCAAAGATTAAATATTTGGTTTTAAAATTTGAAATTTTCTTTTCTTAACTTAGAAATTTTTCTAAGTATAGAAAATTTCTTATTTTTTCTCAACTTCAAGCCAAATTTCCACCATGATGCAAGATGATTCAAAGAAAGTTCCCAACATGAAAGTTATAGACCTCCATGAAATCTACAACCTTTATTTACAAATATTTCCCTAAAGATTCTTGGATCTCAAGATATAATTTTGTGAATACATGCTCATGAACTAAATAACTTAGTGAAATTTTGCCCTAATTTAGGTAGGTTTTTGACCTAACTTCATGGAAATTTTTCACCTAGTTTCAAGAGGAATCTTGAAATGCATTTCAAAGATGAGTTATATAGAATATTGCAAGATTTCCAAAATGTCCAATAACTCCTTGAGATCATTTTCGAGTAGAGAGAATCGAAGATGTGAAGTTGGCAATTTCTCACTTTGAAATCAAGCCATTTCATGAAGAGCAAAATTCAAATTTGAACCTATGCTGCCTAATTCTTGCTTTACGGGTCTCAAACTTGTTTGACACTTCATAATTTAATGCTTATTCAGTTGACAAAGCCTTAATCCAAGCCCAAAGGTCTTTGTCCAAGCTTTAATTCCATAAATGGCACAAAGTTGCCATTGCCATTTTGGAAAAGCTTAACTTTTGCAAATTTTCAATTCTTGAGCATTGGACCTGTCTTCTCTGCACACACAATTCCTACAGACCTAAAGCAATTTTTATAGAGCTTATACTAACTCCAAGCAGGCCAGTACAAGCATGTGGAGACTTGTCTCTTCACTTTGCTTCAAAAGCAAGAAAGTGTGCAAAAAGCCTACAACTCAAAAATCTGTTATGGAGTTGACTTGAAGCTTTCTCTATACTAATACGCAAACCCATTACAACTTGGAAGACGATTGCTAAAGACCTGAAACACTCAAAAACTCCATATCACTAAAAAACTGTCAAAACTTGCAATTTGTGTCCAAGCATAGCAATCCATCAATTTGCTCGTGCGTTTCAAGTTTTAATCATTCAAACACTTTACCTACCTCATATCTAAGTGATCCAGACCATCATCCCTGCACTGTAACTCCTCCTTCTTCATCTGCCATTTTTGTTTTTCAAGCTTGTAGGTTGACTTGGATAGAGATTTCTAGGCACTTCCAAAGCAAGGCAAGGATTGGAACACACTCAGGGAGGTTCAAGCAAGCTAAAGCAACCTTCAGGCCTTCCTAAATCACACTCAAACTCCATTCACGATCTCAGCTGAAAGAGGTAAGAATTCCAACTTCTATCTCTTCATACAGGCATCCATTGGCCACGATTTGTGAAAGAAAAATATAGATATTATAGTGCTGAAGCTAACCATGTGCATAAATTTCATTTCCGGTCATTATGTATAGAGAATTTTAGCGTTCAAATTCCTGTAAAAATTAGGTTTAAAATTAGGGCTTTCAAAATTCATTTTAATCTTTGATTGTTAGTTTCCATAAGTTACATGGTTGAAATCGTGGGAATGAGTACTATCATTTTCATGTTGGAAGTTTTCATTTTCATGGAGAAATGAGAAAGATACAGGAGTTCTGGCCAGCTTGAGGAAGAAGATGAAGTACAGGGCAAAGAGGCTTTATATGTTATGTTTTTATTGTTTCATATAAACTAATGGATGTACAGCCACCCCAGTTGCAAGGTAGCGCGTTAGTAATGCATAGGTCATGGGTTCGAACCTTGGCGCTACCTTTTCCATTTTTTCAGCTTCAGTTTTTGCATTTTTTGGACAACGTTGGCTTGATTGTTGGGCCTCTATCATTTTTCTAACACTTACCATTCTTTTGCTTGCAGCACCCCTGGCCCAATTTTTTTATTATTTATTTTATTTTCATATTTGTTTTATTTAAATATTTTCTTTAACACATAAAAATCGTAAAAAAAATATAAATATGATAACTATTACATTTTATTTTATTTTACTTTATTTTCACATAAAAAATATATTTTTATTTTAGATATATACTAATTATCTTTCTTAAAATAAACTTGTAAAAATAAATTAAACTTAGATGTATTTTTATCCCTTTTTTATATACTTACAAATATTTATTTTGGCATATAAAAAGATTAAATATTTTCACAAAAAATTACTTATTGTTTTAATACAAAAAATACACAAAAAATAATACTTAAAGAGCTTTATTTTCTTTTAAATTAGAAATTAGGGTTAACCTTGTTTTTTAGAATTAATTTCTTTTTTTCTTAAAATTTTAGGATTAGGTCAAAATTCTTTTTGCATACAAAACAAAAATCTTTTTCTTGCATACATACCATTGCATATTTATATTGTATATTTATTTATTCAAATATTCGCACGAATTCGATTTGGTTGTAATAGCTTAATTAGATTTACATTATTGCAAATCCCCATTTATAATTTGTATTCCCCCCTCCCATATAATATTGTAATAGCATAGTAATATTTAAATTACGCAATTTACCGCTTTTATATACCATGTTAGTAATTAGGGTTTGTATGGCAAGATCAAAAACAAATCAAAAATAGAAAACCCTAAATCCAAGACAAAATCAAGCATGAAAATAACACACTTGCACACAAGCATCCTTAGGGTTTCTCCACTTGGTTGCCTTATACAAAAATAGCCATATTACGCATGAAAAGTATCTTGGCAAAACAAACAAGTATAAGATCATAGTCCCTCGATGACGCTATTCTAAGTTGCCTTACAAAATGATCTTGGTCCCTCAAAAATGCTAAGATACTTTGCAACATTGCTAATCATGGTTATACGATGACCCGCGCCCGTCCCGTTAACATCCAAAGATAGGGTTGCTTACCAAATCAATGGTAAGACAACAATGTCAAAGGAATAGAAAATGAACAAGAAAGACATTTGAGTAGGTAGTTTGCTCTTAATTACTTGCTCCATTTCAAAACAACTATCCTTGCTATTTTTCAAAATAAACACACACATTTCCAAACATCTTACAAACATTGAAAATATTTTCAAAAAAGACAAACATCTTTGTATACATTCTTACGAACGAGAATCATTACAAAGATTGCCTAAACAAATGGCCTCTTTTACAAAATACTTTCAAAACCACACCAAACACAATTTCAAACAAGAAAAGCAAGTGATCTAGCAAGTAACTAAGATCCCATGGAAAACCATGGATGAAAAGGGTGCTAACACCTTCCCTTTTCATAATCTACCCCCCGAACTCAAGAAAACATCTCAAAGGTCTTTCCTGTGCTTTTTCACCTTTCCTTTTGGATAAAAGAAAAGTCGGTGGCGACTCTTGCTAAACCGCAACATTTGCAATAAAATGCAAAACCTCAAGTCAATTCTCCCACCGTATCACACCAGGTCTCAAACTGAGGAAGAGCACCTTGATCATCTACAAAAGTTGTTCAACAAGTTAAATATATATAAGTTGAGGTTGAATCCGAACAAGTTCACCTTCTGGGTTTCATTGTCAGCGACAAAGGAATCCAAGTAGATCCTGCAAAGGTAAAGGCTATACAAGAAATTCCAGCTCCCCGTACGGAGAAAGAAGTTAGAGGTTTCTTGGGACACTTGAATTATATCGCCAGGTTCATTTCACATCTGACTGCTACTTATGAGCCCATCTTCAAGCTTCTGAAGAAAAATCAAGTGGTAAGGTGGAATGATGAATGCCAAACCGCTTTCGAAAGACTCAAGGAATACCTTTAAGAACTACCTTCTGATGCCCCCGGTTGAAGGAAGACCTTTGATTTTGTACCTAACAATGCTAGACAATTCATTGGGGTATGCACTGGGGCAGCATGACGAGTCTGGTCGAAAAGAGCACGTAATATACTACCTTAGCAAAAAGTTTACCGACTGTGAGATAAGATACTCACTTATCGAGTAAACTTGTTGCGCTTTGGCATGGGCTGCTCGCCGACTAAGACAGTATATGTTGACCCACACTACCTTGTTGATATCGAAGATGAATCTGATCAAGTACATTTTTGAGAAGCCTGCACTCTCTAGAAGAATAACAAGATGGAAGATGATCTTAACTGAGTACGACATACAATATACAACCCAGAAATCAATAAAGGGGAGTGTATTGGTTGATCATTTGGCTCATCAGGCCGTGGATGACTACCAGTCCATGAATTTTGAGTTCCCGGATGAGAATATTATGCTGGTGACTGACTATGAAGAACCTGGACGGGATGAAGGACCCGAGGAGGGATCCCGATGGACTATGGTTTTTGACGGAGCTTCAAACACACTGGGTAATAACATTGGCACTATAATCATATCTCCTAAGGGCTGTCATACTCCTTTCACTGCCCGACTATGTTTCAACTACACTAACAACATGGCGGAGTATGAAGCTTGTATCATGGGACTCAAGGCTGCTATTGACCTCAGGATCAAATTATTGGACATTTTCGGGGATTCAACATTGGTAATAAGTCATATCAAAGGCGAATGGGATACGAAACACCCAAATCTCATCCCGTACAAAGAGTACGTATTGACATTGCTCCCACACTTTGAGGAGGTTAGTTTAGAACATTTCCCACGAGAAGAGAACCAGTTAGCGGACGCGCTAGCTACCATGTCTTCTATGTTCAAAGTTAGATGGGACAATGAAGCTCCCCAAATCACCATTGAGAGGCTGGATGAACCAGCACACTGCTGCGAAATCGATACCGAAGAAGTGGCAGACAAACCCTGGTTTCACGAAGTCAAGAGGTATGTTGAGACTCAAGAGTATCCTGAAGGGGAATCTGTCAATGATAAGAAGTTTCTGAGAAGGTTTGCTGCAAAGTTCTTCCTCAGTAATGAAATCCTCTATAAAAGCAACCATGACTCCACACTACTACGGTGTGTAGACAAGAGTTAAGCAGAGAGGATCATGACAGATCTACATGAAGGAACCTTCGGAACCCATTCTAGTGGGCATACCATGGCTAAGAAGATCCTACGGGTAGGATACTATTGGTCCACTATGGATGCCGATTGTTATCAGCACTCCCGAACTTGTCATAAGTGCCAAATCTACACTGATAAGGTACATGTGCCTCCGGTCCCCTTAAACGTCTCGATAGCTCAGTGGCCCTTTGCAATGTGAAGCATCGACATGATCGGAGAGACCAGGCCCACCGCTTCTAATGAACATCGCTTCATCCTAGTAGCCATTGATTACTTCACGGAGTGGGTTGAGCAAGCCTCTTTTGCTACAATAACCAAGAACGTTGTGGCGTGGTTTATCTGACATAATCTGATCTGTCGATATGGTGTGCCAGAGAGAATTATTACTGACAATGGTACGAATCTCAACAACACAATGATCACCGAGCTCTGTAAACAGTTCAAGATACAACATCATAATTCTTCTCCCTACCGGCCAAAGATGAGTGGCGCTGTTGAAGTAGCTAACAAGAACATCAAGAAGATTGTACAGAAGATGACGGTGACATACAAAGACTAGCATGAGATGTTACCATTTTCTCTTCATGGGTATCATACCTCAGCACGGAAATCGACAGGGGTAACACCCTACTCTCTGGTATATGGCATGGAGGCAGTCCTACCCATCAAAGTCCAGATACCTTCTCTCAGGATTATGAAGGATGCGGGTTTGAACAAAGACGACTGGATCCGAACCCGAATTGATCAGTTAAATATAATCGATGAAAAGAGACTTACTGCTATCTGCCATGGTCAGATGTATCAAAAGCGAATGATCAAGGCTTTTAACAAGAAAGTCAGGCGTCAAGAATATCAAGTCGGGGATCTTGTGATCAAACGCATCATACTGCCGCAAGGTGATCCTAGGGGAAAATGGACTCCCATGTACGAAGGACCATTTGTGGTTAAGAATATTTTCTCGGGTGGTGCTATGATTCTAACCACCATGGACTATGATGACCTTCCTCACCCTGTCAATGCAGACATAGTGAAAATATACCACGCCTAATAAAGAGACCCGCTAGGTTGACTGGCCTAGGCAAAAATAAGGGCTTCCTAGCGAACCAAAAGGGTTCGGGAAAAAGTAAGGGATGAAAAGGAAAAAATTTGTACACCCGGCAAGTCGAAAACCTGAAAGGGCGACTTGGGCAAAAAAGGGTATCCCGATGGACTGAAAACTCGAAAGGGGAGTCCAAGAAAAAGTTAGGGATATAAAGTGTATCACTATGTCTCGTGGATTATCTTGTGACCAGATTTACATATCGGCTATCAAGCTCAGACGACACCAATCAATCTGATCAACTTTCGGCCAAGAAGCAAAGTGATGAGACGCTTAGAGATATAAAGACAATAGCAGAGTTGGAACCCAATGGGGTTGTTTCACATAGCTATTTTTTTCTTTTACACAAATTGTATAGTTTCTATTTTTCGACGGAGTTCTCTTACTAGAGCGTCAGCCTCCTTGTACAAAAACGCCTATTACAGGCCAACTTCAGAAATCAATACAAAATTATTTTCACAAGAATCTTCGAGTTTGTTTTTCTTTTTCTGTTTTGTTTCGCAAGAACATACAATGACTTATTTTTGATATATGCATTTAAAAATGATTGCTGCTCATAAATATTTACATAAGAAACAAGGACAATTTCTCGTAATTCCAGAAACAGGGGCAAAAACAAGAAGTACCAAACCCGATAGTTACTCTGCCCAGCAGGTACCGGGATAGAGTCAGCTTTGGAGCACAATCATTAGTACATACACTCCCTACAGAGTAAAATTATTCGAAAACATTGATGCCGGCTTTCCCGAAACAGGATGTAACCTCCCCAACCAGGGTCATTCAGAAACCTGAGAGTTATATACCCCAGTCGAATTTCGTAATCATGGACGGGTCAGTAAATTTCATCCCCCAAGCAGAGTTTATTTCTATGGATACAGAGGCTCAATCCCCGACAGAGTTCATCACTTAAGCTACAAAAATGCACTTCCTAAGTTTGTTCCCCGCAAAGTTTATTTTCAAGCAGAATCTCTTCCTGACAGAATATTCATAAATCTCTAGCAACAGTCGGGGATTTATTTTCCCAGACGCAGGCATACCCCGATAGCATTTCGTGAACATACATCATGACATGCGCATACATATCATATACAACATAATCTCATATATTTTGAGAACATCATCTCACCCTGCATTTCATACATCGCATATAATTAACCCTGATATCTTTTCAGGAAAAGACAATTTAGCTTCAACAAATCCAGCAGTTATACATGTCACGTCTGTAGACGACTAATGGAAACTCAGCTCCCTAAACCGAATGGGTCAACTAACTGACACTATTGCTTTGAAGTAACCTTACGACCCAGTTTCCTTCCCATAGCCCTATTATCCATGCTTTCATTCCGAAGTAACCCTACGATCCAGGTTCCTTCTTATACCCTACTATCCAGGCTTTCATCTCGAAGTAACCCTACGACCCAGGTTCCTTCTCATAGCCCTACTATCCAGGCTTTCATTTCGAAGTAACCCTACTATCCAGGTTCCTTCTCAAAGCCCTACTATCCAGGCTTTCGTTTCGAAGTAACCCTACTATCCAGGTTCCTTCTCGTAGACCTACTATCCAGGCTTTCATTTCGAAGTAACCCTACTATCCAGGTTCCTTCTCATAGCCCTACTATCGAGGCTTTCATTTCGAAGTAACCTTACTATCCAGGTTCCTTCTCATAGCCCTACTATCTAGGCTTTCATTTCGAAGTAACCCTACTATCCAAGTTCCTTCTCATAGCCCTACTATCCAGGCTTTCATTCTGAAGTAACCCTACGATCCAGGTTCCTTCTGATAGCCCTACTATCCAGGCTTTCATCTCAAAGTAACCCTACGACCCAGGTTCCTTCTCATAGCCCTACTATCAAGGCTTTCATTTCGAAGTAACCCTACTATCCAGGTTCCTTCTCATAGCCCTGCTATCCAGGATTTCATTTCGAAGTAACCCTACTATCCATGTTCCTTCTCATAGCCCTGCTATCCAGAATTTCATTTCGAAGTAACCCTACTATCCAGGTTCCTTCTCATATCCCTACTATCCAGGCTTTCATCTTGAAGTAACCCCACGACCCAGGTTCCTTCTCATAGCCCTATTATCCAGGCTTTCATCTCTAAGTAACCCTACGACCCAAGTTCCTTCTCATAACCTTACCATCCAGGTTTCTTCTCGCTTATCTCCAGACGACAGTTTACAACACGGTAAAACTTGGACCCGACCATTTTCGGTCGATTTCACCTTTCCCCAGTAAGCCGCTGTGCAGCCTGGACCCTGACCAGATATGCAGTTCACTTTCACTTCCTCAAGCAAGAGTTAATTCCCCAGTAGAGTAATGGACAACTACAACTCCTAGCCTCTATTTTCCAAGATGCGAATCAACATTCTCCAGCAAAG
Source organism: Vicia faba (assembly GCA_948472305.1). Taxonomy (NCBI): domain Eukaryota; kingdom Viridiplantae; phylum Streptophyta; class Magnoliopsida; order Fabales; family Fabaceae; genus Vicia; species Vicia faba. The sequence continues at coordinate 448,494,416 of OX451739.1, read as the reverse complement.
TCCTCCTCAATGGTAGGTACAGGAATTCTTGCAAAGGAAGCTTTCAGGCAATCAGTAGATTTTCTGGATGGCATCGTTAAACCCATCTCCAACGATTCTCTAGAAACATCCAAATGGCATCTGTAAGCCCATTCCTGATATCACCAAATCAAGTATCACTTCATGCGAGTGCAAATTTCTGGGCACTCTAGTGTTCATTCATCTTCCACCTTCAGATTACGAAAGGAAGACAGCCAATCTATATCCTCAAGTTTAAGAAGTTTGAATAGGGGAAGCTATTGTAACCCAAAATTCCCCCTCTCATTTTACTCAATACATTCCCATCGAGGTCCTCAACTTGATCAAGGATGCCCAAGAGTTGACCAGACAAACTCTCTCCTAAGGCAATGTATCTCAAACTAGGGTTTCCATTTTCATCAAGATGGGTGGACTCCAAAGACCTCATATGCTCTCCATGGTCCTAATATGTTCTCAAGACCCTCCAGGTCAAATTTCAAGCCTTGCACAAGAAGTTTGCTCAATCAACTGCTCAAATGCTCGAGAATCGATTGTATTAGGTCAAAAGTCAACTGTGGCCCACATACAGTCAAACTTCAAGATTTTTGGTCAACATCAACATTTTGAAGTTATATCCATCATTTGATCAAGGGTTGATCATGATTCCTCAAGGAATGCCCCAAATTCATCAAAACCTAAAAGTTGCTAAATTAGGGTTTCTCAGGAAAAGTCAACCAAACTTTGACCAAGCATAACTTCTTCATACTTTATCAGAAATTTTCCATCCAAGGCTCATTTTGAAGAGGATGCAATTCCATACAATTCATCTTCATCCCTCAAGTTCAAAATATGCACTCACAAAAGATATGAATTTCTACATTATAGGTCCTTTTGAAAAGTTAAGAAAAACACTTTTTGGATCAAAGCTTCTTACATGAACATGGAAGATCCAATTGAGATGAGACCAAAAGGGTTGTTTAGGGGACATACTAAGCTTTCTAAAAAGCACAATAACACCTCTCTAGGTTTAAAATTGTAAGATATATGCCTTGTCAAGGTTGACCATTTTTGAAAAATTGTCAAAAGTCAAATATGCTCAAAAATACACTTTTTGTTAAATGGGCCTAACTTTTTATGCTTACACCTCACTCATAACATGGTCCACGACCAAAATATTCACCCACACATTATTTTCTTCATTTTCAATTTTATTAATTAAAATTGAATTAAATCAAATAAATGACAACTAATAGCAAATATTTGTTTTTATCTGATTTTTGGACAGGATCACAAGCTAATCATGTTGACATATCAGAATCAAATCATATCAAGGTTGATTGGAGAAAGAATGACATGATTAGGCCTAATTTGGAAACAAATCATACAAAGAAAGAGTGAGATCAAATCTTCAAAAATTGAAAAGATACATGTTATTTTTATAACCCTAATTCATTCAGGGATATATAGAGAGCAAGGCCAAGCACAAAAACAGAGGATTGCAGTCGTGAAGAACACTAGAACAAACTCAAAATTTTGGCAAAAAGTGGTGATCTGATCTCTACCCTAGAGGATGATTCAAAGCATTCCAACACTCCTAATCGTATCCTGGAGCATCTCTGAAGCTAGCAAGATCAGTAGCAAGCACTCTCGCGCCCAGAATCATTCCCTAGACCTCATACGATTTGCCCTCTTTTTCAAAATCGATTACAATAATTCTTGCATCATTAGCACATTTGAATGATATATTTATGATTATTGATATGTTTGCAACATGGCTGAATGGTTTAATTGAAGTTTGGATGCCTATATATGCATTTGCCATTGCTAGGGTTTTCGTGTTCGTTTTAGGGTTTTTGTCCACAGGTAAAATTAGACCAAGAACAATCCACCATGAGGATCGTGGCATCAAGACCAGTTGAATTCTGGTCTTCAATTTCATTTATCATTTGTTTTGTGAATTTTGGAAATTTGCAGGGTTTTAGTTACAGACGCTGTCCGTAGGTATAAGTCACATACCTAAGACGACGGACAAAAGGAAGAAGATGGTGATTTGTCATCAGCCCATTGGAAGATTTGAATTCCGTACGTTTTTATATTCAACCACTTTATTTCCTATATTATATTTTATTCTTATTGTATTAACAAATAAACAAGATAGCCCAAATGGCTAGGCGCGTTGGTGGTGAGTGTGAGGACCTGGGTTCGATCCCAGGTCCCATCACTTTCTTAGTTTTAATTCTCCAATTCAGGATCCTATGCATCATCCTTTCAAACCCTCACCATGTGCCATCAACATCCAGCCAATGGATGCATCTCTGTCCAGATCTAACACACACCATTGAAGGTCCATGGTAGACCATCAGAAGAGCATCACATGGAATGCAGCGCAGGGATTGGGCTGACCAGCTCTTTGGGCCTAAGCAATTTCAACAATGCACCCCCCATGGGTTTATTCTTACAGGCGCAAATCTTCTTCTTTCATATTTTATTTATTTATTTACTAATTATTCTCTCTTTTATCAAAATAACACATAAATCATTTTTTTATTATTAAATCAAAAATCACAAAAAAACACCAAAAATCTTTTTTTCATAAAAAATATATTTTATTTCCTTGAATTAATTAATTTAATTTAATTAGGGCAATTAAATCTTATTTTTGTAATTAAAATCAATTAGAAATTAGGTTTTAATTTTGTATATAATTAATTTTTCTTCAAAAAAAATAACTTAAATATTTTCTCAAAATATATTTTTTAGGTTTTCTAATCGTCCTCGCATTTAATTCACCGCACGCATTTTAATTACCTTTTATTATTGTTGTAATTGCTCAGAGGTTGTAATAGACTTAATTAGGTTTTAATCCAACATTTTTATTTTACAGTCAAAAATAATTTTGTATCTGCAAAAGCCATGTAATAGTTAGAACTTTAAACTTTCTGCATTTTAATTTCCACAATTATAAACTGTTAGATGTATGTTAGTAGGATTGTATGGAAGGATTAATTGAAAATTAATACGGTAGAAAACCCTAAATTGTGCAAAGATAATTAGCTGGAAAAAATTCACTCGCACATGCTCACTCCTAGGGTTTACTCCACTCCGGTTTCCTTTGATTAAACGGTCATAAAGTATAGGGTTTATTAGCGGTCGTCATCTAGCCCCGAAAGATATCAAATGACCCATTCGGATGTTGCCTCGGAAAAAGATCTTTAAGGCTTTAGGATGATTACTAACACCTCCTAACATTTCTTTTATGATCGTACTTGTCCCTTCAAACGTTCCTTAAAACTCCAACGACGGTGATACCTATTCCTTAATAATGGGATAGCATTGTCTAAAGGAAAACAAACAGACTTTTTTCAAGTAGGTAGATTGGTTCCTAGGTACTTGCTTAAACAAACAAACTTTTTTTCACACCAAACACCTTTTCAAACAAAGTTTTCAAAAACAACTTCGTAACACTCTTGAGGAAAGAAGCAAGGGTTAAAACGAAGTAAAACAAAACTTTTCAAAACAAGCATACACAAGAAATTTCAAAATGAGCAAGTACCTAAGAGCCCATGGAAAACCATGGATAGAAAGGGTGCTAACACCTTCCCTTTCTATAATCTACCCCCCGTACTCAGAAATATTCTCGAAAAAGGTTTTTTCTATTCTTTTTCCTTTTCCTTAGTTGGATGAAATAAAATTCGGTGGCGACTCTTGCTTATCGTGACATTTGCAAACAAAAAAAAACACAAACCAGTATAACATTCGGTTCTTCCACTGTATCACAGCTACCATGTCATCCATGTTCAAGGTCAAATGGGACAACGAAGCTCCCAGAATTAATGTCAAAATATTTGACGAACCAACTCACTACTACGAAATTGATACCGATGGAGTAGAAGAGAAGCCTTGGTTTCATGAAGTGAAAAGGTATCTTGAAGCCCAAGAGTACCTTGATGGAGCGTCAATCAACAATAAGAAATTCCTACAGAGGTTCTCAACCAAGTTCTTCCTGAGCAATGGGATTTTGTACAAACGCATCCATGATTCAATCCTGCTCTGTTGTGTGGACAAGAAGGAAGCATAGAAAATCATGGAAGACATGCATGAAGGCATCTTTGGTACTCACTCCAGCGGACACACTATGGCTAAGAAGATTCTGAGAGCTGGTTACTATTGGTCGACCATAGAAATTAATTGTCACCACCACTCGAGGACTTGTCATAAGTGCCAAATTTATGCTGATAAAGTTCATGTGCCCCTGATACCTTTGAATGTCATGACTGCTCCTTGGCCCATTCGCAATGTGGGGCATTGATATGATCAGAGAAATCAAGCCTATTGCATCTAATGGACATCGCTTCATTTTTGTCGCCATTGATACTTTATAAAATGGGTTGAAGCAGCTTCATTTGCCTCAGTTGCCAAGAACGTCATAGTTGGGTTCATGAAGCATAACCTTATTTTTCGGTATGGTATCCCTAAAAGAATCATCACTGACAATGGTACCAAACTCAACAACGCCATGATCATTGAACTTTGCATGCAATTCAAGATCAAGCATCGCAACTCTTCTCCATACAGACCTAAGATAAATGGCACAATGGAAGCCGCCAACAAAAATATAAAGAAGATTATGCAAAAGATGGTTGTGACCTACAAAGATTGGCATGAGATGTTACCATTTGCTCTTCATGGCTATCATACTTCGGCGCGAACATCAACTAAGGCAACCCCATTCTCTCTAGTCCATGGCATGGAAGTTGTCCTGCCTATCGAAGTTCAAATCCCTTCTCTAAGGATTATGAAAGAAGCATACTTAGACAAAGATAAGTGGATTTAGACTAGGTTGGATTATTTCAATTTGATTGACAAAAAGAGGCTGGCTACTATATGTCACGATCATATGTACCAGAAGCGTATGATTAAAGCTTTCAATAAAAAGATCAAGCATTGGGTATACCAGGATGGTGACTTGGTAAAAAAGCGCATCATTTTACCACAAGGTAATCCTAGGGGCAAATGGACTCCCACCTACGAAGGGCCATTTGTTGTCAAGAAAGTATTCTCGGGCGGTGCTATGATGCTAACCACCATGGATGGTGAAGATTTCCCACACCCTGTGAACACACACATAGTCAAAAAATACTACCCATGATAATGACCCGCTAGGTTGACTGGCCTAGGAAAAAATAAGGGCATCTCGGCGAACCAAAAGGGTTCGGGCAAAAATTAGGGATATATACAAAATATTGTACACCCGGCAAGTCAAAAACCTAAAATGGCGGTGTGGCTGTAGAAATGTGCAAGACTAAGCCATTGGATTGACTAGACTTTATACAAATCAAAATCAAAATCGCCACCGCGCTTTATTGTTTCCAAAGGAATGGGAAAAGAGCGAATAACCCAAAAAGAGGGGGAAAGATTCAAGGTAAGGGGGTTGGTTATGCAAAGGGAAGGTATTAGCACCCTAAACATCTACGGTACTCCGCAGGAACCTCTTTGAAAAATTTGTATATTTTGGCTATAAAAATGTGTTGTATATAAAATGGATGGTGGAGGTGAGAAAAGAAATATTTTTATGATTTTTGCACCCGCCGCGGTTGCGAACCTTTAGTGCCTATGTACCACCTTTCGTGCAATAGGGGATCAGGGTACATGTAGTTCCTCTTTTAAAATTTGAAACACAAGTATGTTGGTTGATTTTATGAGATAAGACATCATCGTAATTGTCCGTGTGAAAAACATACTTACTACCCACAATCATGAGAAAGGAGAATTTGCATCATCTCAAAGTGGAGGATATGGCTTGGATTTTAAAATCAACAATGCCTCACTCAACACCCAAGTGGAAAATATCTCACTTCACTACATATTGTAGAAGTATAGTTGTTTGCATCACTACAAGGATTGATAAGAGTCTAATCTTTTGAGAAAAGTTTAAAGATAAAAGCCAAAGTGGCAAAATAGTTTGAAATGAGATTGATTGACTTTTAGTCTTCTCACAAAAAAAGGTCAAGGTATTATTAAATAGATTGAAATTTATTTATGAAAATGATTCGAAGATGCATGGACCTAAGTCCAAGTTTATTATGAAAATGTTTCAAGTTTAAAAATAAGAAGAGTTTTTTTTTAAGGAGGGAGAAATTTTTTTGAAATTAAAGAAGATGGGAGGAGAAGAAGAGGCTATCCTAAAGAATAAGGTAAAAGCTAGGGATAAGAACCATCTAACCTACAAGAAGCCAATACTTGACATTATGAGTCAATATAAAATTCCCATTCTTCGGATTGAAACCAAGAAAGCAAAGATACTAGACCTCTTGAGAGAACCAAACTTCAAGTGTTTTAAGTCTTCGCATAAATTGGGCAGAGTAACGGCTGTATACGGGTGAATTCCAGATTACAAACAAAGATCGTAATCTCAATAACCTGCACACAAAACAAACAAACAACCCAATGTCTTCAGGTAAACCTCAAGAACTCCAGACAAAATATCAAATAAAGTCACAAAGTCTCCAAGATAGGCCAAGGTCTCTAATCTTAACTCCAAGAAGTCCATCACTCCATAATGCAAAGGATAGTAACCATGTAGTCCAAGTATCATTAATGATTTTTATGGTTCATGTTAATTATTAGGTGTCTTTAAAAAGAAAGAAAAGCTCAAGTGAGCAAAATAAAAATGACATAACAGTAAATGCTCAAGTGAGCAAAGATGAAAATAGCATGAAATGTAAAATGCTAAAAGTAAATGGTACAGAAAGCATGAAAATAAAAGCGTAAAGTAAAGTTAATTGTTAGTAATTAGTGGTTAGTTGGATGACCATCTTGAAACTTGCATTTGGAACTCATTAGAGGATTGGTAGAACCAAAGCCTCCACACAACAAGTTGCATTTGCTTTTTATCAAGTATATCATCCATTTTCGAATTCTCACAAGGCAATATGTAATGATCAACGATGTTTAAGTGATCCGCGTTGACCAAAGGTGTTGTAGATCCATTAGAGGATTGGTAGAACCAAAGCCTCCACACAATGAATCTCAAGGTTATTGGATCAAAGAGATCAAACTAACATACTTGGGCTTGCAATCATAAGTTTGGGCCACGAATGATCATTTATTCGAATCGAGACAAAATTTAGCGCTATGTTAAGTAATCTTAAGTGGACTTATGTAGAAGTCACACCTATTTTGAGGCTGGTCAATAGCAATCTATGTACTTCATGTTTGGATAAATGATATAGAGATCACCATCTCTTAACATGTAGCACAATTAAAAAAGAAAGAGATAAGATGAATAGGGAGGGGAATGATAAGCTAATTTGGATCACCATTACAAAATTCTTTCATCTTTAAATTCAACCACTCCTCTAGATGGATTAAAGCACTAAACATATCATTAATCCAAAGCACCAAAAATGAATTAAATAATTCACTCTTAGGTAGATTTGAATTTATGAACATTTATCCAACTTCATCTACATCACAAAGTCCATTGAGTTTAAAGACAAATTGGACATTTAAAATTGCAATCCAAACCAACAATCAAAAGGAGTGAGTAGAAAAATCATTTTGGATCAAAGCTGCCCCAAAACAAGGCAAAAAATACATTCTGTCCCTGTGTAAATCGTTTGCACTATTGTGTAAATCGATTTACACAGTACAGTTTTCTAAAAATTGTGTAAAATTGCTTCTGTGCAATCGATTGCACTACAGTGCAATTCGATTGCACACAGTTACAGTAGCAAAAACAACATTTTAAAAGGGCAATTTCTTGTTCAAACTTTCCATCAAACACCTTATGATCATGGATCCACTTGAGCACGAAAATTCCATCAAATTATGAGAAAATAACACCATTGAAATCATAAAATAATGCTCAAAGAATCAATCCCAAAGATCACCAAGAGATCACATTGTAAAAGATGAATTATCCAACTTACCAAAGGTAGATCTAGAGAATTATCAAAACAACTTCAAGAATTTGCTTCAATTCAACCTCAAGAATCAATTGACCAAGCTTGTATGTAGAGAATTGATGGAGAAAAAGTGTTTGGATGAAGGTTTAGCTCAAAGATTAGTAAGCTTCAATGCAAAGCTTACTAACTTTTTGAAAATGGAGCTTTGAGTGAATTTGGTAGATGGAGAGAATTGAGAGATTTTTTAGCAAGGTGGATTTGGCTATCAAAAGCTTGAAATTTGAATGAAATGAGAGCTCTATTTATAGAGTTTTAGGATTGGGATTAGTGGTAATTTGGTAATTGATTCTTGGAGCCAAATTATCAATTAATGATAACTCTTTCAAAAATTAGAGCCAAATTTTGAATTAATGAGAATTCTTTCAAATATTAGAGCCAAAATTTGAATTAATGATAATTCTTTTTAAAAATGAAAGATTGGCACTAAAATTTGAATTAATGATACATCTTTCAAAAGTGAAGGAAAATTGGAGCCAAAATTTGACAAGTTTAAAATGCTGATTTTTTTTTAAATTTTCACGCTGTGCAATCGATTGCACTATAGTGCAAATCGATTGCACAATGTATTTGTTTCAAAAATGGCGCAAAATACACTATGTGCAATCGATTGCACTTTAAGAGCAATCGATTGCATCAGTGAAAAAAATGAAATTTTTTAATTATTTTTCTTTTCAAAATAGAGATTTTAGGAAAATAATACCAGAAATCCTTATTTGTCAGATTCTTCGACTTGGTACCTACAAAACAAAAATATACAAAGACAAAGACAAATATTTTTTGTATTTTGATTAGAAGTTAGTCAACAACACATATACAAAATACACAACCAAGGTGCTTGGAGATTCCTCAAGAGCAAACTTAAACATAGGAAAAAAGAGGAAGAACCAACCCTAATGTGATCTTGTTATGATCGAGTTGATATGATATGATAGAGGAATCTTAGGGGCAAAAATTGGGGTACAACAGCTGCCCTTATTTAAGTGTCTTCTACACGGAGATACGAAGGTTACAAATCTTCGTGTCGACGCGATTGAATATACTTAAATATAAAACAAGCCCTATTTTTGTCTCTAAGATGCCATGCAATGCTTATGATTATGGATGCATATGAACAGAACAAAAGAGACGCAAAGTAACACTGGGGATGCCACAAAAATGAAGAAACAAAGGAGCAACCCCACCAGGAAAATAAACCACTGGTGGACCAAAAGAATAGAACCAGAGAGGAGGATAACAAGCATCGACGTTCACTGCCGATGTCTACCAACGTTCACTGAAGGTAGAGAGAAGAAGATATACCGACTCATAGATGACGATAAACTACCAACTCAATAGTTGAAGGTAGAAGAGAAAATATATCATGCCATCGCTGTTCACTGACGAGGAACTATCATCATTCACTGATAATAGCAAAAAGATAAGAAACACCGACGTTCACTGCTGATGCACTACCAACGTTCACTGAAGGTAGATTTTGAAAATATCATACCATCGCTGTTCACTGACGAGGAACTACCACCGTTCACTGATGATAGCAAAAAGATAAGAAACACCGATGTTCACTGCCGATGCACTACCAACGTTCACTGAAGGTAGATTTTGAAAATATCATACCATCGCCGTTCACTGACGAGGAACCACCACTGTTCACTGATGATAGCAAAAAGATAAGAAACACCAACGTTCACTGCCAATGCACTACCAACATTCACTGAAGGTAGATTTTGAAAATATCATACCATCGCTATTCACTGACGAGGAACCACCACCGTTCACTGATGATAGCAAAAAGATAAGAAACACCAACGTTCACTGCCGATGCACTACCAACGTTCACTGAAGGTAGATTTTAAAAATATCATACCATCGCCGTTCACTGACGAGGAACCACCACCGTTCACTGATGATAGCAAAAAGATAAGAAACACCAACGTTCACTACCGATGCACTACCAACGTTCACTGAAGGTAGATTTTGAAAATATCATACCATCACCGTTCACTGACGAGGAACCACCACCGTTCACTGATGATAGCAAAAAGATAAGAAACACCGATGTTCACTGCCGATGCACTACCAACATTCACTGAAGGTAGATTTTGAAAATATCATATGTTCCCCAAACTTCTGGTGTTTCACCTAGAACGGGTCTCAACTTCTTCCTTAACCAAGGAATTCCGCCTGGAAAGGGTAATATGTAAGCTGTCTCAAATAAAGAGACTTCCACTTGCAAAGATTTCACAACAAGCAATTTCTGTGAATTTGAAAGTCTTGCCATCCACTGGCGTAAACTGACGACGGAGTGCAAGCTAACCACTCATAGAGGAAATAGCAAAAAAAGTTACGTCGACTTGTACAGGGAAGCACGAATTGCTCAAACAAAGATACCTGTTGCTTGTTATCATGGAGGATTGCAAAAAGAAACGACTTTCTGGGGATAGAAATGTGGCTTCCCGGGGATAGAAATATGGCTTCCTGGGGAAATAGATATGACTTCCTGGGGAAATGCCACATTATTCCTGCTGAAGAGATAAAGTCTTCTCGTGCAAAATAAATGCACAAATCAAAGCTCAAAGTCCTCAGAAATCCAGAGTAAATAATATTGTCATGAAACCACGAATCCAATTAGAAACAAACTGGAGCAAGACGGCCAAAGAAGATACATCCTTTGATAAATAAACTCAAGAGGGAAAACCAAATCCAACTAAGCAAGGAGCGCTGCAGGAAGGTTTGAACATAATGTCAATGAAAAATGATTTGTAACAATGCATGATGCATGTATGAATGTATGAGTGATACATGCATATGCTGGTAAAAGGATACATAATCGAACAAAACTGCCTCAGGTACTAACAACATTGGTCTAAACTTCAACCATAAAGATCAATCCAAGAAAGGTAAAAGCAACTGCGGAAACCAAACATATTGTCTGTCCTAACTTCACTGAGGAGAAACATAATCCGGATGTAGCTAAATCAAACAGATACCGGGATAGAACATCTTTCTTCCGTTTTCATTGGAGAAACCAGTTTTCCAAAAACAACGTGCCTACTGAAGATTGCAAAACTAGTCTCAAATAAAGCAGACTGACGCCGAGACAACCAAACCTCACTGAGGAATTCAAACCCACTTCCCTGGAGAAAAAAAACTGAGGATTGAAAACTTTTCATCATGAATACTCATTCCAACAAGAGATGCCCCGGGATAACCTTCCCAGGGAATAACACACATACTTCCATGGGGAAAACAAATGTTTCACAGTCCGTACTCCTACTGGGGATTTCGATACTGATTGTGAATAAGGAAAATGGAAACCAAATTGTCAAAACATTCACTGGGGAAATCAGGCCCACTTTGAAGGAAGAAAAACATACGGACTTCACTAAGGGAGATAATACTTCATCATCGAGACCTCTACCGGGGACTTCATGCTGACTTCATTGGGGAGGTCGACACCACATCATCGAGGGGAAACCAATATACGTTCTTCACTGGGGAAAAGGACTTCTATCAAATAAATAAGGCCTTCACTGGAAAATACTGGATTGAGTCTTCATATCAACCAAAGCTATTCCAACAAAAGATGCTCTGGTGTAGTCTTCCTGGGAAATCAAGAAGTCAACACTAATGTCAATACTGCAAAAAGAGCGATATCTTAGCACACCAAGGGAATAAAACCTTTCATCATATGAGGGAAAACTTCGCTGGGGAACCTGGGACAGAGGCTTCTGACCATGCAAACCCAAAATCAAAAGCGAACCAAGACTTGGCCGGGGATCATGGGATCACAAACCTAATATTGTACCTTACGCCAACTGGTATCGTCTTTAATTATCTGAGAAACACACAAAGATTGCGCATATACCAACAAGATGACCTGAGAAAAACCTTCACGAAGGAAGTAAATATTCTTAAAACAACCGGAGTTTGTTCATTCCCGGGATCGCCATTTTTGTTGTCATTGTTTCATCACAAATCCCAAAGTAAATTGAATTGTAAAGATGTCTTTTTTTTTTAAAAGTCAATTTTGTTTTTTTTAATCTTTTTGCTTTGAAAGTTATTATCAGTAATAAATTAAGTCTTTGCAAGCTAAATAAAAATAAGAACACAAAGAATTGGGCAAAAGCTCGAATTTTATTAATATAATGGTAGACTGCGAATGGCGAGACTCCATGGATGATTACAAAGTTTAGGAAATGGTAATATATAATGGAAAAGATACATTGAGATACAATGACCACCATTCCCCTAACAACTTTTGAAGTCCTGAGCAGCAGCTTTTGTTGAAGTATGGTGAGGATCCGAGAAGATTGTTGCTTCAACGATCAAGTCTTGTCTGACGTAGTTACTTGCCAAGAAAAATCCCTAACTTTTGCCTAAGCTGCCCTTGCGGGTTTTCAACTTAGCGGGAAATTTATTCTGTTTATGTCTCTAATTTTTGCCTAGACCGCCCTTTCGGGTTTTCAGCCTACCGAGACGCTCTTTTTTGCCTAAGCCGCCCTTTCGGGTTTTCAACTTAGCGAGTTGTTCTTTTATTTCTTTAGGCGAAGTATTTCTTGACTGCGTCAGCATTCATGGGACGTGGGAACTCCTCGCCATCCATAGTTTCAAGAATTAATGCACCACCAGAGAAGGCTTTCTTGATAACATACGTGCCTTCGAAATTGGGAGTCCACTTGCCCCTAGAATCAGTGTTAAAAGACATGATCTTCCTGAGCACGAGGTCGCATTCTATGAATTCACGAGGTTTAACCTTTTTATCAAATGCTTTCTTCATTCTTTTCTGATATAACTTCCCATGACATAAAGCTGTCATCCTCTTCTCTTCAATCAAATTCAATTGGTCAAACTTGTTCTGGACCCATTCAGCCTCTGTCAACTTGGCTTCCATTATCACACGCAATGAGGGAATCTCTACCTCAACAGGGAGTACAGCTTCCATTCCATATACCAGAGAGAACGGGGTTGCTCCTGTTGAAGTGCGAACAGATGTTCGATATCCATGCAGAGCAAAAGGGAGCATTTCATGCCAATCCTTATAAGTAATAACCATTTTCTGGATAATTCTCTTGATATTCTTATTAGCAGCCTCAACAACCCCATTCATCTTTGGCCTGTATGGAGATGAATTGTGATGGACAATCTTGAATTCTTCACACAGTTCTGTCATCATTTTGTTGTTCAAATTTGAGCCATTGTCAGTGATGATTCTACTCGGCACACCATACCGGCATATCAGATTGTTTTTGATGAAACGCACAACCACTTGTTTGGTAACATTGGCATAAGAAGCAGCCTCTACCCATTTGGTAAAGTAGTCAATCGCTACCAAAATGAAACAGTGTCCATTCGAAGCTTTGGGTTCTATTATCCTGATCATGTCAATACCCCACATAGAGAAAGGCCATGGGGAGGAAATTAAATTGAGAAGTGTCAGAGGCACATGGATCTTATCTGCATAAATCTGGCATTTATGGCACTTCTTTGCAAATTTTCAACAATCAGATTCCATTGTCAACCAATAGTAACCTGCCCTTAGCATCTTTTTAGCCATCGAATGTCCATTAGCATGAGTGCCGAATGAACCTTCATGAATCTCATGCATCAACATGTCTGCTTCGTGTCTATCCATGCATCTGAGCAAGAACATGTCATAATTTCTCTTGTATAGCACATTTTCACTGAGGAAGAAACTGCCTGCCAATCTTCTCAATGTCTTTCTATCTTTCCTCGATGCACCAATCGGGTATTCCTGAGTCTGAAGAAAATGCTTGATATCATAATACCAAGGTTTTTCATCTGCTACCTCCTCTGTCACAAACACATGAGCGGGCGTATCCAGCCGTCGAACTGTAATACGGGGTATATCATTCCAAGAATTCACTTGATACATGGAAGCCAGAGTTTCCAGAGCATCCGCCATTTGATTTTCATCTCTAGGGATGTGATGGAATTTAACTTTATTGAAGAAGGGTAGCAATCTTCTAGCATAATCTTTGTAAGGGATCAAGCTAGGGTGACGAGTATCCCATTCTCCTTTAATCTGATTTATTACCAAAGCTGAATCACCATACACATCTAGAATTTTGATTCTGAGATCAATAGCTTCCTTAAGACCCATGGTGCAAGCCTCATATTCCACCATATTATTAGTGCAATCAAATGTTATCCTCGCAGTAAAAGGAATGTGTGATCCATGAGGAGTGACAATCACAACACCAATTCCTTTTCCATAAGCATTCACCGCTCCATCAAAAATCATACTCCAATGAGATTAAGGGTCAGGGCCTTCCTCAGGCAATGGTTCATCATAATCTTTCACTTTCAAGAACATCACATCCTCATCAGGGAATTCAAATTCTGCAGACTGATGATCTTCCATCGGTTGGTGAGCAAGGTAATCTGCCAACACACTACTTTTAATAGCTTTTTGAGTGTGGTACTCAATATCATATTCAGACAACAACATCTGCCAGCGGGAAATTCTCCCCGTAAGAGCAGGCTTCTTAAAAATATACTTGATTGGATCCATTTTGGAGATCAACCAAGTGGTATGATTCAACATATACTGCCGCAAACGCTTTGCCGCCCAGGCCAAAGCACAACATGTCTTTTCTAGCATGGAATACCGTAACTCACAATCAGTGAACTTTTTGCTGAGATAATAAATGGCGAACTCTTTCTTTCCCGTTTCATCCTGTTGTCCCAAAATACAACCCATGGATTTATCTAACACCGTTAGATACATAATCAGCGGTCTTCCTTCTACGGGAGGGAGCAAGATAGGAGGTTCACGCAGATACTCTTTAATACTCTCAAATGCCCTTTGGCAGTCATCCATCCATACACAACCTTGATCTTTCTTTAACAACTTAAAGATCGGTTCACACTTTGTAGTCATGTGGGAAATGAATCTGGAAATATAATTCAAACGCCCGAGGAAACCCCTGACTTGCTTTTCAGTTCTTGGTGCTGGCATTTCTTGAATTGCTCTGACTTTATCAGGATCAACTTCAATTCCTTTCTGGCTAACAATAAAACCCAACAATTTCCCCAATCTAACTCCGAAGGTGCATTTATTTGGATTCAAGCGGAGACGAAACTTCCTCAAACGCTGAAATAACTTCAACAAATCTTTTATATGCCCTTCTTCAGTTTGGCATTTGGAAATCATATCATCAACATATACTTCAATTTCCTTGTGCATCAGATCATGGAATAGGGTTGTCATAGCCCTCTGGTACGTTTCACCAGCGTTCTTCAACCCGAAGGGCATCACTCTGTAACAGAATGTTCCCCAGGGTGAGATAAACGTTGTTTTTTCCATGTCCTCTGGAGCCATTCTTATTTGATTATACCCGGAAAATCCGTCCATGAACGAGAATACTTTGAATTTTGCTGTGCTATCCACTAACATATCAATGTGAGGCAATGGAAAATCATCTTTTGGACTAGCTTTATTTAGATCTCTGTAATCTACACACATGCGGACTTTTCCGTCTTTTTTCAGTATTGGGAAAATATTGGAAATCCATTGAGGATACACTGACGTCACAAGAAAACCAACATTAATCTGCTTTAGAACCTCCTCTTTGATCTTTACTGCCATATCTGGGTGGGTTCTTCTCAACTTTTGTTTAACTGGCGGACACTCTGGCTTCAATGGCAAATGATGCTCAACAATGTCTGTATCTAGACCAGACATGTCTTGATAAGACCAAGCAAAAATATCCACATACTCTTTCAACAACTCAATCAACCCGCTCTTCACATCAAGATGCAACGATGCTCCAATCTTAATCTCTTTCGGATCTTCTTCTGGACCCAAATTAATCACTTTCAAAGGCTCCTTATATGGCTGAATGGTATTATCCTCGTGCTCAAGCAACCGTGAGACATCTTCTGGAATCTCATCATAATCTTCTTCTTCAGCCCCAAACACAGGACATTCAAAGTTGGGAGAGGGTGCAGGGTCATTGTATTCAACAGGTTTTTTAATTAATCTGCATATATGATTTATGATTGCTTTTAGAAACTGAAACATATAACAAGTGATCATGCAGATTAATTTTCAGTTATCATTTTTTTTGAAAGGGTTTTTTATTTGATTACCATTTCCCAAGAAAAAGCAGAAAATAAAGACATATTTTTGGAAGCAAAGACAACTTTTATTAATGATCTTAAAAATCAAAGCAAACGGATAAGCCCATACAATACTTTCACCTTGGGCAGAGTGAAAGCTTTTAAAAGAAATAAACAGATTAACAAAACAAATTACTTTGAAATATGTATGCAAGAAGGAACATCAATAGTGACCCAGTTCTGAACTCGGACTCCATGCGTCACAAAATTCGGTACTTCCTGCTCTGCTTCCTCTTCTTCAACATCATTGATTCCAGAACCAATTGGATGGAGGTAGCCTCCGCTACAGAAAACATCATGATAATTGTTCATAGGAGACTTTGACTTCAAACTTTCGCCTTTGCCATTCTTTGAAGAAAAACCCAAACCAGTTCTATTCTTGTTCACGGGTGGATCCACCAGTCGTCCCCAAACTGCATTATGACCATTGCGCACAACCTGTTGCGTGTCCTTCAGGGAAATTACAGAATTCTCATTCCTCCTTATGTTTTCAATGGATAGGGCTTGGAATTGGGTTCCAATAGCAGCCTCATCCGCTTCTACAATACTGAAAGAGGATAGATGGGATATCAACAACGCCTGCTCCCCATTTATGATCACTACCTTCCCTTCACGCACAAATTTTAGCTTCTGATGCCGAGTTAAAGTGACAGCCCCTACTTCGTGTATCCATGGTCGTCCAAGCAAACAACTATATACGGGAATAATATCCATAACCTGGAAGGTTATCAAGAACAAATGTGGTCCTATATGGATGGGCAGGTCCACTTCACCGATGACAGATTTCCTCGACCCATCAAAAGCCTTCACAATGATGCCACTCGGGCGCATAGATGTTCCTTGATACTTTAACTTCAAGAGGGTACTTCTCGGTGTGACATTCAGCGCGGATCCGTTATCAATTAGCACATTGGACAGTGAATCATTCTTACAGTTCATGGATACGTGGAGGGCCAGGTTGTGATTCCTCCCTTCATCTGGTAACTCATCATCACAGAAGCTCAAATTGTTACATGACGTAATGTTTCCAATTACGCTGCTGAATTGATCTAATGGCATGTCATTCTCTACAAAAGCTTGGTCTAGTACTCTCATCAGCGATTCTCTATGAGCAGAGGAATTCATCAATAAGGCTAGAATAGATATCTTTGAAGGAGTATGCAATAGCTGATCTACAATTCTGTAATCGCTCATCTTAATTATCTTCAAGATATCATCCACTTCTTTCTCTAATGTAGCTCCACTAGTCCCTCCTGCAGACTTCTTAGGCTCATCATTCTCAGCAATCTTCTTTCCAGCAACAACATCTCTTCGAATGACCGGTGCAAATACACGACCACTACGGGTCACTCTGTTATTATCATCTATATTTCCAACATCTAGCATCAGCTGGATGGGAATCTCCACCCCATCTTCTAAGATCGTAGCGTTGTATTTGTAAGGCACAACCTTATCTGATTCATAGGGAATAGGACTTGGCAGACTAATTACCAATGGGGCAACAACTGGTTTGCTATGGTACTCCACCTCAAGATGAGTGGGTGCACCAAAACAAGGTACAATGACATTCACCCCTTCCTCAACACAATCAGCCATCAAAAATTCATTTCCGGCAAACAAATCTTCGTCTGAAGAGAAATACTCATCTGCGGAGGCATACTCTTCCTCTGACTCTTCCATCAAACAGACTTCAACCATATCAATCTCATGATAATCATCTCTCTGACCTATGATCTTGATGGTTCCATTGTCTAACAGCAACTGAACACCTTCCCTCACAACAGAACATCCTCAGGGATTTCGACAACAAATTATGCAAGATCCATATTGGTGTTCCACCTGACCAGCAGTATGGAAGAAGGTAGCATGTAACTGCACTAGATCCTCATTCAAATGATCCACATCAAAAATTCTGAATTCACCCGGACATCCAGAAACCATATTCACTTCCTCTTCATATTCTTCCCTAGGCCTGATTATATGGATTAAACCTTCATCCATCATCTCCTGCAAATCAACATTTATCTTCTCGCAACCCTGTATATCTGTACTGCAAACAGCACAATCAGTATGGTCATGCGTATAATAACTGAATTTACAGAGATTTGTATGCATCTTCACCAAATCCCCCCTAACCAGATTAATGTCAAATATTCGAAAGTCTCCTGGACAACCGGTCACCATATTCACAACATTCACTCCCCCGTGCTTGGGTAGAGGATTGTCTTTCACATTAGGTCCCATGTCTTTGAAAGGTAAAATTCCAGACTTCACCAACCTTTGCACTTTAGTCCTCAAAGGATAACAATTCTCAACACTATGCCCTGGTGCTCCTTGATGAAAGGCACACGTCTGGTCTGCTTTGTAATACCACGACAATGGTGATGGTACAGCGGGAGGTGGTCGTGTATGGACCAACTTCTTCTGAACCAATGCTGGTAATAGCTCTGCATAGCTGATGGGAAGAGGATCATAGTTCTCCCTTCTCTGATTATACCCTTGATTCCCCTGCTGGGATGGTCTCTGATAAGCAACAGTAGTTGGAGCGGCATTCATAACAGGAGTAAATGAGGCGACTTGCTGATGACGCTGATAATTCCTTCTAGGAGTGTTTACCTTTCTCTCTTGCATAACAACATTTGTATCCCCCTCTTTCTTCTTTGTAAACCCGTAAGATGGCTTCTTCACACCTCCAGATCCTTCACCCTTTGTCAAACGGCCTTCTCTTACTGCCTCTTCTAGGCAGACACCCATTCCTACCATCTCTATAAAATCACTTGGGGCACTTGCTACCATTCTTTCGTAGTAGAAAGCTCCTAGCGTCTTTAGAAAAATCTTGGTCATTTCTTTCTCTTCCATGGGCAGAATCACTTGTGCAGCCACTTCGCGCCATCTCTGTGCATACTCTTTGAATGATTCTCTGTCTTTCTGAACCATGGCCCTAAGCTGGTCACGGTCAGGCGCCATGTTCACATTATACTTGTATTGTTTAATGAATGCTTCTCCCAAATCATTAAGAGTATGGATGTTGACGCTGTCTAAACTCATGTACAATTTCAACGCAGCACCGGTCAGACTATCCTGGAAAAAATGAATCAGCAGACACTGATCATCAGTATGGGTAGACATCCTTCTCACATACATCACCAAATGAGCATGAGGGCAAGTGTTGCCCTTGTACTTCTCAAATTTCGGGACCTTGAACTTAGCAGGCACTTTAACATTCGGGACCAAACACAGCTCATTCACATTCTGCCTGAACAACTCTTTTCCCCTAAGAGCCTTCATCTCTCTTTGCATTCTATCAAACTGCTCTTGGAAATCATCCATTCTGTCATAAAGACCCAAGTCTTCACTCGGCAGAGGGAAAGGACGACACACATCTTCATTAACAAACGGAACCAAATTCACCGAAGGAGGTGCAGCAGGAACAATAAGCACCACAGGAGGTGCAGGAGTAACAACATTTGGAACCACTAGAGCATCTTGAAGACCCAGATTGAAACCTTCAGGTGCAAAATTCTCTGGCATTCCCCACGGATAACCCTGAGGCATACAGTTTTGAAAAACAGCCGGAGTAGCGGATACAGGAACAGTCAGAACTTCAGTACTTGCCCTTGTTGGTTGAGGTTGAACACTCGGTGGCTGATTCTAAGAAACCACCAGAGCTTCCATCAGAGTAGTCAAGTTGGCCAAGCCAGCCTTCAAAGCAGAAACTTCTTCGCGCAGCTCGTTATTCTCCTGTTCTAAGTTGTCCATCTTCTTTTTGAAATTAGCCCGAGTGTTGTAGTGATGAGTCAGCTTGCTGAATAAAGTAAAGAAGTTGTGTAAGGCACCTGGATATGCATAACAAATTCAAAAACATGTGCAATATGATGCATGATATGCAATGTATATGATTATTATTATTTTATCATTTAATATTTCAAGGGATTTAAGATTTACAGACATATTGCAAACATCAAAATAACAACGCATTTGAAATACTGAAAACTTTTATTATAATAACTTCGAAATGGGTTACAAGTTTCAATGATCCCAAGTACAAGATGAAAATACAATCTAAAATTCTAAGAAAAGGAACTGATAAAGATCAATCTGTACGAATGCGCTTCTCTGTGAGCCTGGCAATCTGAGCTCTCAACCTCTGGTTTTCTTCCACATGTCTGATGGCAACCTCCTTCCAATCATATGAATCAGGAATTGAACAAACAACACCTATTTGAGGCTTAGGAGAAAATAAATCTCCTTGCCTCTCCATAGACTCTATTGCTCGACTCTCAAGGATCTCGATCAAATCATCTCTCTCCTTCAGGTCTGCTCTGTAGGAACTCTCTAAAGTCTGGAACTTGTTCTTCCAAGCATCCCTTTCTTGTTGCATCCTAACCAAAGCAAGCTGCAGCTCTTCTAGATCATCTAATAAGGGAGGAGTGGTCTTCACAAACAAATCAGACATGGGTGTCTCCCGAGTATACGGCATCTTCAACTGAATGGCTCTCGATCGGACCCACTGAAGATATGGCTCCAAAGAAACAACACCCCTAGGTCCCAAATCCTTCCTACTCTTCTTATGAATGTGACGCCAGGCCTTCGCAATCTGCTCCCTAGCTTCCCTGTGGTCTTCTCCTTCCTTCAGAAAGAAACTACTCAGATGAATATTGTTCAGTTTATCCCTCATCGGATAACCAAGCTGTCACCGTGCAAGAACAGGGTTATAGTTAATTCCTCCCTTTGTACCAAGAAGAGGCACATTGGGGAAACTACCACAATTGTCAATAATCTCCGCATCCTGGTAAGCTCGATGATACCAATCAATATCCGAGTGAGTAAGTTCCATGATCTTAGGAGCCCAACGGGGTTCCTTCTTGACATCCCAAAAAGCGTCAGACTGAGGCATATGAGAGGTAAACCACTGATACAACAAAAGCGTGCAACAGATAATCATTCCCCCATGATAAGAATTCCGAAGATGAACAGAGTAATAAGCATCACCCAACAGTGTAGGAACCGGGTTTCCAATCATGAAAATCTTGATAGCATTAATGTCGACAAACCTGTCCACATTAGAAAATAAGAATAATCCATAGGCGAGTAAAGCAAAGATGGCCTCAAAAGCAACCGTACTCTTCATCCCAGAAAAGTAACGAGCTTTCTCCAATAAGAACTGAGCTGGTAATCCTCTAATCCCTCCTTTGGTAGTCATATGAGCTTCCACCTCAGACTTCCCCAGATGAATCAAAGCAGCAATCTCATGTGGTTTTGGCTCACCCTCCAAACCAGTAAAAGGAACGCGATCGGTAACAGGTAAATATAATAGATAGGAATACTCTTCCAGTATTGGCATCAACTGATAATCGGGAAAAGTAAAGCAGTGATACACCGGATCATAGAACTGAACCAAAGTTGAGAGAAAACCCTCCTTCATCTTCAGCTTCATGAGAGGAATAATGGATCGATACTTCTTCCGAAAGTATGCAGAACACTCGATCTTGGGAATTAGACTGATCAACTCATCTATCTTAGGATCCTTGAAACTGTATTTCCCGGACATTCTCTTTCTAGAATCCATGGTTTAAAAGTACCTGAGATATTCACAAATAGTCAACCTTTAAATCCCTTGAAATATTGTTTTTTTCAAAAGATGCTTATGAGTGCATGGATGCATGATGCAACAATCATACACAAGATCACACATATAGGGTTCATAGGTTCAACGTCACGAGCATGAGGTCGAAGGTACTACCCATAAGGTATTGGTCTAAAAAGTTATCACCTGCCGAACAAGGTTCTAGAGATTCTCAGAGTCTACATCCTTCCTTCGGATATTACAAACTTCCCGGTTAACTCAGTAATTAGTAATATTCTCAAGAAAGACTCGTCCGAGAGTAGTATCGCGTGACAACTACTTCTGGATTACTCCGTTATAGCTTCCGCACTACACCTAAAAGGCCAAGAGGGGTTAGGTAATCTCTGGTCCTCAGCTTCGTAGGCTCCCAGGTCAAAAGCAGTACGTCTTCCCAATTACTCGGTAAACGACACTACAGTCAAAGGGGCCCCCACTGAGTGGGGGATCTCATGCCTCCTTTTTTGGGATTACTCCCTCAAAGTTAACATGACTATACCGCCCGTCCTATCTTAAAGTTTGCCCAAGTCCGGGTATAGGACTTATGAGTAATCACCAAGCACCCTGTAAACCAGGAAAATCTAGACAAACATATATACAAAATATAACACATAAACAACAATAGCACATATACAGATATAAACAAAGATAGGTTTAACCCACTTAGGGATGGACCAGCAAGAGGTCAATCTGTCCCCAGTGAAGTCGCCATTTTTCTGTGGCGGTAGAAATGTGCAAGACTAAGCCATTGGATTGACTAGACTTTATACAAATCAAAATAAAAATCGCCACCGCGCTTTATTGTTTCCAAAGGAATGGGAAAAGAGCGAATAACCCAAAAAGAGGGGGAAAGATTCAAGGTAAGGGGGTTGGTTATGCAAAGGGAAGGTATTAGCACCCTAAACATCTACGGTACTCTGCAGGAACCTCTTTGAAAAATCTGTATATTTTGGCTATAAAAATGTGTTGTATATAAAATGGATGGTGGAGGTGAGAAAAGAAATATTTTTATGATTTTTGCACCCGCCGCGGTTGTGAACCTTTAGTGCCTATGTACCACCTTTCGTGCAATAGGGGATCAGGGTACACGTAGTTCCTCTTTTAAAATTTGAAACACAAGTGTGTTGGTTGATTTTATGAGATAAGACATCATCGCAATTTGTCCGTGTGAAAAACATACTTACTACCCACAATCATGAGAAAGGAGAATTTGCATCATCTCAAAGTGGAGGATATGGCTTGGATTTTAAAATCAACAATGCCTCACTCAACACCCAAGTGGAAAATATCTCACTCCACTACATATTGTAGAAGTATAGTTGTTTGCATCACTACAAGGATTGACAAGAGTCTAATCTTTTGAGAAAAGTTTAAAGATAAAAGCCAAAGTGGCAAAATGGTTTGAAATGAGATTGATTGACTTTTAGTCTTCTCACAAAAAAAGGTCAAGGTATTATTAAATTGATTGAAATTTATTTATGAAAATGTTTCGAAGATGCATGGACCTAAGTCCAAGTTTATTATGAAAATGTTTAAAGTTTCAAAACAAGAAGAGTTTTTTTTTAAGGAGGGAGAAGATTTTTTGAAATTAAAGAAGATGGGAGGAGAAGAAGAGGCTATCCTAAAGCATAAGGTAAAAGCTAGGGATAAGAACCATCTAACCAACGAGAAGCCAATACTTGACATTATGAGTCAATATAGAATTCCCATTCTTCGGATTGAAACCAAGCAAGCAAAGATACTAGACCTCTTAAGAGAACCAAACTTCAAGTGTTTTAAGTCTTCGCAAAAATTGGCAGAGTAACGGCTGTATACGGGTGAATTCCAGATTACAAACAAAGATCATAATCTCAATAACCTGCACACAAAACAAACAAACAACCCAATGTCTTGAGGTAAACCTCAAGAACTCCAAACAAAATATCAAATAAAGTCAAAAAGTCCCCAAGATAGGCCAAGGTCTCTAATCCTAAGTCCAAGAAGTCCATCACTCCATAATGCAAAGGATAGTAACCATGTAGTCCAAGTATCATTAATGATTTTTATGGTTCATGTTGATTATTAGGTGTCTTTAAAAATAATGAAAAGCTCAAGTGAGCAAGATAAAAATGACATAAAAGTAAATGCTCAAGTGAGCAAAGATGAAAATAGCATGAAATATAAAATGCTAAAAGTAAATGGTACATAAAGCATGAAAATAAAAGCGTAAAGTAAAGTTAATTGTTAGTAATTAGTGGTTAGTTGGATGACCATCTTGAAACTTGCATTTGGAACTCATTAGAGGATTGGTAGAACCAAAGCCTCCACACAACAAGTTGCATTTGCTTTTTGTCAAGTATATCATCCATTTTGGAATTCTGACAAGGCAACATGTAATGATCAATGATGTTTAAGTGATCCGCGTTGACCAAAGGTATTGTAGATCCATTAGAGGATTGGTAGAACCAAAGCCTCCACACAATGAATCTCAAGGTTATTGGATCAAAGAGATCAAACTAACATACTTGGGCTTGCAATCATAAGTTTGGGCCACGAATGATTATTTATTCGAATCGGGACAAAATTTAGGGCTATGTTAAGCAATCGTAAGTGGACTTATGTAGAAGTCACACCTATTTTGAGGCTGGTCAATAGCAATCTATGTACTTCATGTTTGGATAAATGATATAGAGATCACCATCCCTTAACATGTAGCACAATTAAAAAAGAAAGGGATAAGATGAATAGGGAGGGGAATGATAAGCTAATTTGGATCACCATTTCAAAATTCTTTCATCTTTAAATTCAACCACTCCTCTAGATGGATTAAAGAACTAAACATATCATTAATCCAAAGCACCAAAAATGAATTAATTAATTCACTCTTAGGTAGATTTGAATTTATGAACATTTATCCAACTTCATCTACATCACAAAGTCCATTGAGTTTAAAGACAAATTGGACATTTAAAATTGCAATCCAAACCAACAATCAAAAGGAGTGAGTAGAAAAATCATTTTGGATCAAAGCTGCCCCAAAACAAGGCAAAAAATACATTCTGTCCCTGTGTAAATTGATTGCACTATTGTGTAAATCGATTTACACAGTACAGTTTTCTAAAAATTATGCTAAATTGCTTCTGTGCAATCGATTGCACTACAGTGCAAATCGATTGCACACAGTTACAGTAGCAAAAACAACATTTTAAAAGGGCAATTTCTTGTTCAAACTTTCCATCAAACACATTATGATCATGGATCCACTTGAGCACGAAAATTCCATCAAATTATGAGAAAATAACACCATTGAAATCACAAAATAATGCTCAAAGAATCAATCCCAAAGATCACCAAGAGATCACATTGTGAAAGATGAATTATCCAACTTACCAAAGGTAGATCTAGAGAATTATCAAAACAACTTCAAGAATTTGCTTCAATTCAACCACAAGAATCAATTGACCAAGTTTGAATGTAGAGAATTGATGGAGAAAAAGTGTTTGGATGAAGGTTTAGCTCAAAGATTAGTAAGCTTCAATGCAAAGCTTACTAACTTTTTGAAAATGGAGCTTTGAGTGAATTTGGTAGATGGAGAGAATTGAGAGATTTTTTAGCAAGGTGGATTTGGCTATCAAAAGCTTGAAATTTGAATTAAATGAGAGCTCTATTTATAGAGTTTTAGGATTGGGATTAGTGGTAATTTGGTAATTGATTCTTGGAGCCAAAATTTCAATTAATGATAACTCTTTCAAAAATTAGAGCCAAAATTTGAATTAATGATAATTCTTTCAAATATTAGAGTCAAAATTTGAATTAATGATAATTCTTTTTAAAATTGAAAGATTGGCACTAAAATTTGAATTAATGATACATCTTTCAAAAGTGAAGGAAAATTGGAGCCAAAATTTGACGAGTTTAAAATGCTGATTTTTTTTAATTTTCACGCTGTGCAATCGATTGCACTACAGTGAAAATCGATTGCACAGTGTTTTTTCAAAAATGGCGCAAAATACACTATATGCAATCGATTGCACTTTAAGAGCAATCGATTGCATCAGTGAAAAAAATGAAAATTTTTAATTCTTTTTCTTTGCAAAATAGAGAATTTAGGAAAATAATACCAGAAATCCTTATTTGTCAGATGCTTCGACTTGGTACCTACAAAACAAAAATATACAAAGACAAATACAAATATTTTTTGTATTTTGATTAGAAGTTAGTCAACAAAATATATACAAAATACACAACCAAGGTGCTTGGAGATTCCTCAAGAGCAAACTTAAAGATAGGAAAAAAGAGGAAGAACCAACCCTAATGTGATCTAGTTATGATCGAGTTGATATGATATGATAGAGGAATCGTATGGGAAAAAATTGGGGTACAACAGGCGGCTTGGGAAAAAAAGGGTATCCTGGTGTACTGAAAACCTGAAAGGGCGGTCCAGGTAAAAGTTAGGGATTAAAGTGTACGGCTATGTCCCGTTGGATCACTTACAACCAACTTTATTACCAAGGTCAAAAGTTCAAATGGTACAAGATCAGTTCAATCAACTTCTTCTGACAGCAAGGGACGAGATGTTCAAAGACATAAGGGGCAATAGCGAGGTTGGAACCCAATGAGATCACTTCCACATGGCTATATATTTGTTTTCACTTTGTACTCTTTTCATTTCATGGCGACTTCCTCTTGCTAGGACTTCCATCTCTTTGTACAAAATCGCCTATTTGTAGGCAAATTATCAATACAAATATACTTTAAAGTCCAAACTTTTTGTTTTTTCTATTTTGCTTGCAAAAATGTACAATGACTAAAATTGAATAAGCATATGCATATGAACATGATTAACGGTTAACAAATATATGCATAAGAACATGAATAAGCATTTACTCAATATTTTAGAAGCTGGGATGACACTCAAGCTGTCCATAAATCCCCACAGAATCCCTTTCATAAGGTTATCCCCAGTGAAGTCGCCAAAGCCACTTCTATGAGATTATTCTCCACAGAGTAATCTTCAAAAATAAGGGTACATTCCCCGTGTAGCGGTAGAAATGTTTAAGACTAAGCCATTTGATTGACTAGACTTATACAAATCAAAATAAAAATTGCCACTATGCTTTATTGTTTCCAAAGGAATGGGAAAAGAGCGAGTAACCCAAAAAGAGGGGGAAAGATTCAAAGTAAGGGGGTTAGTTATGCAAAGGGAAGGTATTAGAACCCTAAACATCTACGGTACTCCGCAGGAACCTCTTTGAGAAATCTGTATATTTTGGCTATAAAATGTTGTACAGAAAATAGATGGTGGAGGTGAGAAAAGAAATATATTTTTTTATGATTTTTGCACCCGCCGCGGTTGCGAACCTTTAGTGCCTACGTACCACCTTCTGTGTAATAGGGGATCAGGGTACACATAGCTCCTCTTTAAAAAAAATTGAAACACAAGTGTGTTGGTTAATTTTATGAGATAAGACATCATCGTCATTGTCCGTGTAGAAAACATTCTTACTACCCACAATCATGAGAAAGGAGAATTTGCATCATCTCAAAGTGGAGGATATAGCTTGGATTTTAAAATCAACAATGCCTCACTCAACACCCAAATGGAAAATATCTCACTTCACTTCATATTTTAGAAGTATAGTTGTTTACATCACTACAAGGATTGACAAGAGTCCAATATTTTGAGAAAAGGTTTTAAAATAAAAAGCCAAAGTGGAAAAATGGTTTGAAATGAGATTGATTGACTTTTAGTCTTTCAAAAAAAAATGCCAAGGTATTATTAAGTTGATTGAAGTTTATTTATGAAAAGGGTTTTGAAAATTCATGGACATAAGTCCAAGTTTATTATGAAAATGATTCAAGTTTCAAAACAAGAAGAGCTTTCAAAATGAGGGAGAAGATTTTTGAAATTAAAGAAGATGAGAGGAGATGAAGGGACTATCCTAAAGCATAAGGTAAAAGCTAGGGCTGAGAACCATCTAACCAACAAGAAGCCACAAATTGGCATTATGAGTCAATATATAATTCTCATTCTTTGGATTGAAACCAAGCAAGCAAAGATACTAGACCTCTTGAGAGAACCAAACTTCAAGTGTATTAAGTCTTCATAAAAATTGGGCAGAGTAACAGCTGTATACGAGTGAATTCCAGATTACAAATAAAGAATGTAATCACAATAACCTGCATACAAAACAAACAAACAACCCAATGTCTTGAGGTAAACCTCAAGAACTCCAGACAAAATATCAATTAAGGTCACAAGGTCTCCAACATAGGCCAAGGTTTCTAATCCTAAGTCCAAGAAGTCCAATACTCCATAATGCCAAGGATAGTAACCAAATAGTCCATGTATCATTAAAGCTTTTTATGGTTCATGTTGATTATTAGGTGTCTTCAAAAAGAAAAGAAAAGCTCAAGTGAGCAAAATAAAAATGATAAGAATATAAAGGGCTCAAGTGAGCAAAGATGAAAATAGCATGAAATGTAAATGCTAAAGTAAATGGTGCATAAAATAAAAGAGCATAAAATAAAAACATAAAATAAAGTCAATTATTAGTAATTAGTGGTTAGTTGGATGACCATCTTGAAACTTGTATTTGGAACTCATTAGAGGATTGGTAGAACCAAAGTCTCCACACAACAAGTTGCATTTGCTTTTTGTCAAGTATATCATCCATTTTTGGAATCCTCAAAAGTATCATTTAATGATCAACGATGTTTAAGTGATCCCCGTTGACCAAAAGTGATGTAGATTCATTAGAGGATTGGTAGAACCAAAGCCTCCACACAATGAATCTCAAGGTTATTGGATCAAAGAGATCAAATTAACATACTTGGACTTGTAAACATAGGTTTGGGCCATGAATGATCATTTACTCGAATCGGGACAAAATATAGCGCTATGTTAAGCAATCGTAAGTGGACTTATATAGAAGTCGCACCTATTTTGAGGCCGGTCAATAGCAATCTATGCACCATTTGTTTCGAGACATGATATATAGATCATGCTCCAATAACACTTAGTGCAATAAGAAATGAATGAGATGAAGAAGGGTGAGAAATAATATACAAACCACATTTGAATTAAAATTTAATCAAACTATTATTAAAATCATTCATCCATTTTTATGGAGTTAGACTCAACACCATGGATCCAATGATGTTAATAAAGTTTATGATCAAAAATTCATCCCAAGATCAGCCAGAAAATAATCACAAAATAATATTACATTTAATATATACATTAAAAAGGGTTTTAAAATAGAAATAAGAGAAAAAAATATTAATTATGTTCAAATTAATCAAGAAATATTAAGTAAGACCATAGAAAAATCATAAATAACTCAAATATTTTTATAATTTTTTTTGTAGTTTTTTAAAGTCAGAAACTATTTTAAAAAATTAAAAGAAATGAGTAAAATAAACCAAAAATGGTAAAAAAAATAACAAAATCAGAAATAAAAAATAAATGAGGTCACCAATATTTGTCAAAATATCATTGGATCATTCCATATTTTTTTCAGAATTTAAAAATGCATAAAAGTATTTTTAAACATTTAAAACAATTCAAATAAAGTGAAAATTTATAAAAAAAAATATCAAAACACAAAATAAAATTGTGAAAAAATAAAAATCAAAAAGAGAAAAATCAAAAATATTTTTCCTAATTTTTTCAGATTTTTTGAAATTTAAATCAATTAAAATAAAAATCAGAAAATAAAATATCAAACTAAAAAAATATGGGCCATCTGATCATTGTCAAAACGCATTAGTAAACAGATCAAGTGGACTTGGCGCGCTGTGCATGTTATGGACTTTAGTGAATAAAACACTAGATCACTAATTAAATCAGAAATTCAAAAAGAACAAATGGAACGCCATCATTGGTTGGAAGATGACACATTGGTCATCTTTAACCTCCAGCCAACGTAAATTATAGGTCTCTCAAACTGTAAAATCAGAAACTTATACCTATGCCATTCGCTTCGTCTCTTCAAGACAAAGACAACCACACCTTCGCGACAAATTTATATAAACTGTAGCTCAAGAAATTTGGAAGGAAAGTTTTGAAAAGGAATTTGAAATTTCATGGTCAAAACGTGTTTCCAGTTAAAAGCAAGTGTTGCAACTAGAACCAGAGCAATGAGAGCTTCACAATAATATCAAAGTTTGAGAAAATTAGTGAAGAAATCTACCTATTGAAGTTCAGTTGCAGAGCTCTGTAAATGGACTTCTATGGATCAACATAGGTCACGATTCTTGAAAGTTATTGTATGGTTAGCTTCAGGGAAGATCAAGGAAGGTGAATTGATAGAAAAAATGGATTAAAAAAGGCTTGAACACTGATTTTGAAGTTGCAGAAAAGTGAGTTATGGAATGAGTTTGGCAGGGTGATTTTGGTTGTTCAAGCTTGAGAAAATGAATGGGATAGCTCATGTATTTATAGGAGAAGCAAATAGGATCAAAAGGAAGAGTGAATGATACATTTTGGAGGGAATTCGTGTGGAGTTTGGACACGAGTGAAGTGTGATCTCATTTTCACCAAAACTCATCCAATCTTTGCGTTTTGTGGTGCTAAACACTTATGGCAAGTTTGTTAATCAAGTTTAAATCAAAAACACGCACAGATATTGTGATTATAGGCCGCATTATGGACTTCAAAATTTCGACTTGGTGAGAAATTCAGTTTCAAGTTACCAATTTCAAAACAATGGCATTTTCAACTCAAGGGGTCTTAGGGCCTGATTCTTGAAGCTTTAGAAAAATGAGATTACAAGCTTTGCAATGGGAAAAGAATGGAATCAAATGGATGTTTGAGCTAAAAGTTGCAATGAGTCAAAGTTGGGAAAAAGAGGTTGACTTTCCATACATTGAAATATTTCAAATTTTTCTTTAAAAGTAACCTATAATGTTTTGCAGCCAAACATGGCCTTCCTCTTGGAATTTTCTCTTGACCAAAAAAGATGGCATGAAATAGACCTCTTAAATGATATTTTGAGACTTGAACCATTCAAAATCTCCAAAAATTGAGAGAGTTATTAATTGTTGAAGTTGGAAAAAAATCATGAAATGACCTATAATGTTTTGTATCCTTAAGGCATCTTCCATCCATTTTATCACTTTGCATATAAAAGAAGGAATAAAGTTAACATCCTCAAGATCATTTTGGAAAAGGAGTGGGCTCAAGGTGATAAAAATTGACCAAGTTATGATCATTTGAAGTCACACATGGGAATTTGGGGGTTCATCTGGAGGACTTATAATCTTTCTTCATCATCAAGTTTCTTCCACATGAAAACTCCTTTAAACTTTTGAATTGATTTGTTAATAACCCTTTCAATAGAAGGATGTTTTTGGAATCACTCAAAAATACCAAAATATGAGCAAGATATACTTATTTGAGGTTCAAAACCCTAACTCCTAGATCAAGAAAATGCTCTGAGGAGCTTTGACAATTTTAAACAACCTTCTTGTACCAACACTTTTGCTTTGTAGGTATAAGTTATTTAGTATGATAATGAGAACTCATAGAAACCAAAACCACTTCCATATCTTGAGATTTGAGATAAATATTCACTTGTGACCAATGGGAAGAAGGCCTTGTCCAACCATGACAACTTCTTCAATCAACCCCTTGTACTTTTTGAATCAATCTTGATATATTTGAAATATGGTGAACCAAAATAAACCTTGCCATGCCATTTCTTCCAAAACAACTTCAATGGCGAGGTTTGAATTTCTCAAGCTTTATTGACTAGGGCATGGAAATAAACTCATGAACCCATGGATTAACTTGCTAAGCCACATTGCCTTTACCTACATTATTAACAAGTAAGACAAACCAACATTGCATTTTATTAATTAAAAGGAAAGTCAAAACAAAACATGCATAATCACAAAAAAAAAACAAGTCAAGGTGCTTGGTGATTCCTCAAAAAGAAAAGCAAAAGATAGGGAGGAGAACCAAAAGCCCTAATGTGACCTTGTTGTGATTGAATCAATATGGTATGATGAAGGGATATTAGGGGTAAAATTTGGAGTACAATAGCTGGCATTATTTAAGTTTCTTCTGTCTGGAGATACGGAGGTTAAAAATCTTCGCGTCGACATGATCGAAGATACTTAAATATAAAACAAACCCTATTTTTGGCCCTAAGATGCCATGCAATGCTTATGAGTATGAATGCATATGAACAACTTCAAAGGGATGCAAAACACCACTAGGAATGTAGCAAAGGAAATAAGGATCAAGAGAGAAACCCAACCAGGAAAATAAATCACTGGTGAATCAAAAAGACCTGACTCATAGAGGATGGTAAAAGGTCAATGGATACACCAACTTTCGTTGAAGGTGAAACTACCAACGTTCACTGAAGGTAGAAAGAGAAAAGCATAACAACACCAATGTTCACTGACGGTATGCTACCAATGTTCACTAAAAGTAGAGAGATAAACATTGACATTCACTAACGATGAACTACCAACTTTCCTTGAAGGTAGAGATAAAAGAAATATCATAGCACCTACGTTCACTGACGGTGAACTACCAACGTTCACTGAAGGCAGCAAAAATATAACAATCACCAACTTTCACTGATGGTGAACTACCAATGTTTACTGAAGGTAGTAAGAAAAGAAATATCATAGCACCAACGTTCACTAACGGTGAACTACCAACGTTTACTGAAGGTAGAAAAAATATAACAATCACCAACGCTCACTAATGGTGAGAGAAATAACATCGACGTTCACTGACGATGATCTACCAACTTTCACTGAAGGTAGAGAGAAAAGAAATATCATAGCACCGACGTTCACTAACGGTGAACTACCAACATTCACTGAGGGTAGAGAGAAAAGAAATATCCTAGCACTGACGTTCATTGACGGTGAACTACCAACGTTCACTGAAGGCAGCAAAAAGATAACAATCACCAACGTTCACTGATGGTGAACTACCAACTTTCACTGAAGGTAGAGAGAAAAGAAATATCATAGCACCGATGTTCATTGACGTTGAACTACCAATGTTCACTGAAGATAGCAAAAAGATAAGAATCACCAACATTCACTGATGGTGAACTACCAACTTTCACTGAAGGTAGAGAGAAAAGAAATATCATAGCACCGACGTTCACTGACGGTGAACTACCAACGTTCATTGAAGGCAGCAAAAAGATAACAATCACCAACGTTCACTGATGGTGAACTACCAACTTTCACTGAAGGTAGAGAGAAAAGAAATATCATAGCACCGACGTTCACTGACGGTGAACTACCAACGTTCACTGAAGGTAGCAAAAAGATAACAATCACCAACTTTCACTGGTGGTGAACTACCAACTTTCACTGAAGGTAGTAAGAGAAAATATTATCGATGTTCACTGACGGTGAACTACCAACTTTCACTGAAGGTAGAGAGAAAATATCATAACATCAACGTTCACTAACGGTGAACTACCAACTTTCACTGAAGGTAGCAAAAAGATAACAAGTTTCCCCAAAATTTCGGCGTTTCACCTAGAACGGGTCTCAACTTCTTCTTTAACCAAGGAATTCCACCTGGAAAGGGTAGTGTATAAGTTGTCTCAAATAAAGAGACTACCATTTACAAAGATTTCACAATGAATTGTCTATGTCATATTGTGATCGGTGGATCTGGAACTGACTGTTTAACGCTGGTTCGCGAAATGTCGCGGTAAGCAAGAGTCACCACCGTCTTTTATTTTCTCCAAATGGAAAGGACAAAAGCACAGAAAAATTCCTTAAAGAGATTGCTCTCGGTTCGGGAGGTAGATTATAGAAAGGGAAGGTGTTAGCACCCTTTCTATCCATGGTTATCCATGGGCTCTTAGATACTTGCTCAATGTGTTTTCAAAAGGTTTGTTTGCTTTTCAACTGTGGGTTTTAAAAAGTTTCTTTGAAAGTTTCAGATCGACTCTTGTGTCAGAGTGTTTGAAAAATTGTTTTGAAAGCTTTTGAAAAATGTCGGTGTGAAAAGATTTTTGTTTGTTTTTAGAGCAAGTATCTACGAGAACCTACCTACCCTAAGGAATTCGTCTGTGTAAATGTCCTTAAAGTAGTGCCATCCCACCATTGAGAGGTAGGTAGCACCACCGTTGGAGGTGTTCGGGTCAATTCGATGTTCGGGACGTGGTGATCACCAGAGCAATAGGAAGACACCTTAGAAGCTACCCTCATGCCAGGTTCCCGGATCATGAGGACTTACTAAGACATCCTCTACTCGACGATCACCTTTCGAAGGCAAGGCAACAGTGAGGCGTACCCTAGGGGTGGTGTGTGCGATTCGTGTGTCGTTTTCATTGATATTTGTCTTGTCATGTTAATTGTGATCTACGCTTAATTTTATTTTTAAGGCCATTCATTCTTGCATGCTTTGTTTAACAGTTGATATTTGCGGGAAAAGTAAATTCTAAACTATTACAAATGGCGCGGGTCCACATCGCCAGAATTAAACCGGACCCGATTTGACAGAAAAATAAATAAAGCAAAGGAAAAAAGTGCGAAAAGTAAATGTTACAAAGCTTTGGGAGAGATACATAATTATTTGAGCGAAATAAAATAAATATGCGAAATTAGATAAATTACGAACGAGGGCGTTGGACCCTTTTGCAAAAATTAAATTAATAAGGAATTAAAATTAAAATTAAAAGAAAATGTTTTTTGGTATTTTTATGTTTTTTAGGAATTTGATGAAAAAGAAATTAATTAAAATTAAACTAAAAGGCAAACCCTAATTCTAATAGCTTTTAAATTTATTGTGAAAATATTAAATTAAAATCTAAATGAAACCCTAATTAATTATGTACAATTTTAATTATGAAAAATAAATATAATGAATATTATTATGGTAAAAGGGAAAAAGAAATAAAAACAATAACTAAACCTATTTCTATATATTTTTGTATTTTTGTTATTAAAAGAAATTAAAATCACAACCTAATTTAAAACTAAATAATTACATATTAATTTATTTATGAAAATATTAGAATAAAATAATTTATTATGTTTTTATCTTTTTCTGATTTTTTAGGCATTTTTTGTATATTTGGTAAAAATAATTAATTAAATAAAAGCAATAAAGTAAATAAAACAATAATTGAAAAAATAAAACATGAAGAAAAATTGCAAACCAGGGGGGGGGGGTTCAGGCCCCAAAGAGGAGGTTTTGATCCAAGAGTTCTGGCCCAATAAGCTTGAAATCTGTTGACTTTTCCAGGCCACGTATGGGACTTTTGACTAGGGCGTATGGTACACCTCTGATCATGGCTCTCTGATTAATTCTCTTAGGCACGTGGACGTTGGATTCAGTGAGTGTATGGTAGTCTTGACTTTGGGCGCTGCATGGGAATTTACATAGAAAAATAATATTGGCAATTATACAGACCTGGGACTCGAACCCAGGTCTTGGATGTTGAAGCAATGAGAGTTTGCCAGCTGAGCCACTGAACGCATTTGATTAATAGATAAACAATGAACATTATAAAAGAAAAGCAAATGGTTAGTGGTGCAACGCGCGAAATATTCAAACGCGCCAATCAGTGTGTGACACGGCTTCTTCTTCCTCACCATCCCTGTAAAACAAAACACGAAGGCAACGGTTTTCATAGCGTGGTTTTAGGCCATTTTATAGAAAATAGCGATTAACTCCTCCACGCTCATAAATTGAGCGCGAGGGTAGATTCTTCCTCGTCTCCATGTGCTGAGTCTAATGGTCATGGTTTTGAGGCTTAATTTTTCCTCTTTGCAAAAGCCCTAAATTCAAGCTCTGAAAACCCTAGAAAATAAACATGGTAAAATCGTGTGTATAGCATAAAAATACAATTAAACGCATTGGTCAGTATCAGAACATCATAAGGAATACAAATCCATGATTAGAATGCCATGAGAATGCCTAAAATTAAAAACACGATTGTGACTTTTTCTCTGTACAGGAGAGGTTCTTATTACCAATTCTTGAAGTTTGAGTTGATGTTTTGGATTGGAATGTGATCAGGGACCTTCAAGGAAGCTATTGGAATAAAAATTAAGGCTCGAATCCTCCTCTAACCACGTTTTCAGAATTGAGTTTTTAAGTGAAAATTCCAAGTTTGTATATTGGTCTCTAGCGCAGCTTTCAGTCCTCTGGGCATTAGGGTTATGATCATGTATTTGTATGGAGTGTATTAGGTTAACAAAATTCAATAAAATCCATGGCATTGATGGTTTTTGAAAATTTGATTTTAAAGATCTTTTCATATATTTTTTTCATGTGTTCTTTGTTCAAATCATGCCAATCAGTCCAATTCTTTCCTAATTAGCCTATGCACGAAATCTTGATGGCAAACATGCATGAAAAGATTTTTTTAGGTCAAGTTATATATTTTCCACATATTTAAATGATTTAAATGAATTAATATTAATAATAATTCAAATAAATAAATAAAAAATGAGAAAATACTTCCCTTTGGGCCAAGTGGTCGTGCATATGCTTGGAATGATGAATCATGGAAGAAAAATGGGCCCATTAGCAATTTTAGGTCATTTGGATCAAAGTTGACTTTTCAAAATATCCAAAAATTTCCCAACTTCCACAAGGCATAACTTGCTCAATTTTTAAGATTTCCTCATGTTCTGTGACATTTTGGAAAGGTATTTGCGTCCTATAACCAATGTCTTTGGTCCCATGTCATTTTGATTTACCAATCTCAAATTATGGCCTTTGACTTAAAGTCCCTTTTTGTTGACTTTTGAAAATGACCTATAATGTTGAAATTGATAACTTTTTGTAAGAGCATTTATTGGACTTGAAGTATGAAGATGAGTTGTAGGAAATGTCTTTCTCTTTCAAATGAGCTTTGGATGGAATTTTTCTGATAATCCATGTGAAAGTTATGCCCTGGTCAATTTCAGTTGACTTTTTCAGCTGTCCAAATAAGGAAACTTTTGCCTTTTTGATGATTTCTGAGCCAAATTTTGAGAATCATGATCAAGCATTGATCAAATGATGTTTGTGGCTTCAAAATGATATGTTGACCAAAATTTTGAACTTTTGACTGTCAAATGACCATTTTGCCCCTACAGTTGACTGTAGTGCAATTTAGGGTTTTGACTGTGCAATTTTGAGCTGAATGCCTTGCAATTTGTTATGAGGATACTTGACCATCTTTGTAGGCATATGAGACTTGATTGGGCCTTTGAAAACTTCATTTCCTTGATCAGTACACAAACCCTAGTTTTGGCTGTATAGGAGACCTTTGCACTGTGCAACCCTTGGGGAATTTTGTAGCTTGACTTGGCAATTTATTGGAGAATATGGGAGGGCAAATTTTGGGGTACAACAGTTTCCCCTGTTCAATCTTCTTAGACCTGAGGATGCAGATTGGCTGACGTGCCTTTCGTAATCCGAAGGTAGAAGATGATTGAACACTAAAGTGCCCAGAAATTTGCGCTCACATAGTAGCAGTGTGATGGAAATGGGCTTATAGATGCCATTTGGAGATTGCTGGATAGGATGATGGGCTTATAGATGCCATCGGGATGTTGGCCGCGTAGGAGATTCCTTAGCGAGAACCTGCATACCTGCAAAACAGAAAATGAGTACCTGACACGTTGCAGGAGCTGATTTTAGATGCGTGGTGTAGATGTGTCCTGCCTGGTTACAGGAGCTGAGTCCGGAGCTTCAAACGACGATGAATGAACCGGGGATGGTTACTTCCTTAGCATGAATGATAAGAGAACCTTGGGCGACTTTAACTTCAACAACGCTCGTTGAGAAAAATCTTGGGTGTCTTCTACTGGGATAAGCATCAGGGAGATCTTAGGGTCGATCTGACTGAACCAGAAGAGGCCTTGGACTGGATAAGCATCAGGAAAATCTTAGGGTCGATTTAACTGAACCGGACAAGGT
This sequence comes from Vicia faba, assembly GCA_948472305.1. NCBI lineage: Eukaryota > Viridiplantae > Streptophyta > Magnoliopsida > Fabales > Fabaceae > Vicia > Vicia faba. The sequence continues at coordinate 448,456,798 of OX451739.1, read as the reverse complement.
CTTGAAATGTCTTCAACTGGATAAGCATCATGGAGATCTTAGGGTCGATCTGACTGAACCAAGAGAAGGCCTTTGACTGGATAAGCATCAGGAAAATCTTAGGGTCGATTTAACTGAACCGGACAAGGTCTTGGAATATCTTCAACTGGATAAGCATCAGGGAGATCTTAGGGTCGATCTGACTGAACCAAGAGAAGGCCTTTGACTGGATAAGCATCAGGAAAATCTTAGGACGATTTAACTGAACCGGTCTAGGTCTTGAAATATCTTCAACTGGATAAGCATCAGGGAGATCTTAGGGTCGATCTGACTGAACCAGAGAAGGCCTTTGACTGGATAAGCATCAGGAAAATCTTGGGACGATTTAACTGAACCGGTCTAGGTCTTGAAATGTGATTTGAGAATTTAACTGGATCTTTCCTGAAAGGTAAAGGTCAGTCATATGCAATGCATGATATGAATCAAGCAATGATGTTCTCAACATAAATGAGAATTGTATGATATGATGTGTCTATGCATGTTATAATGATGTATGTGATGTGTTATGTATGTTTTTGTCTAGGGAAGTGAATCCTTGACGGATGCCGGGAAGTCGTATCCTGGGCTGATGTTGAGGAATAGATTTTGCTTCCGTTGGGGATGATAACTGCAAGAATACCGGTAGGAGAAGATGACTCCGTTGCGGAACAAACTTGGCAAATGGAAGATTCTGCGGGGAGAAAAAGATACTCTAGGGACCATGCTGGGAAGCAATACTCTGTGGGAAGAGGGATGCCTTGCTGAGTGTAGATAATAATTTGCTGGGGATACCTTTTTTGTATAGGAAGTGTTGATGGACTTCGCTGGGGATAGGAAAGAACTATGCTGACGACGACCTTTCCGTGGCTTTTGGCTGAGGATAACCCAGTTATATCCTAGTACGGAAATAACTCTTTAACTCAAGCCGGACGATGCGCTCGTGCTCTGCGAGGGGATAAGCTTCCAGAATATACTGGGGATAAGCTTATTGCTTGGGGATATGAATTCCAACTTTCCTGGGGAAACTGGATTGGACTCTTCTGGGGGGTTAATATGTACTGGTTTACCGCCGGGGAACAATCTTTAGGCCAAGACTGCCGGGGATGCTTGTTAAGAATATATGTATTGCTGCTGGGGAATGTTGATATCTGCTGGAGGATATCCGACTTCCTTGAGGTTTGATAATTTTGCTTGGAGAAGAATGCGCTGTTTTGCTGAACCACTCTCTGGGGAATTAAGGTATCTGGTTATGTTCTTTAGCCGAACCTACCTTGGTACCTTGGAGGACAGAACAATTAGACTGCTCAGACAACTCTTTATTGCCCCTGTTTCTAGTGTCACCTGCAATTAGTCCCTTTGTTTCGTATGCAAATATTTATGAGTTAGCAAATTATTGTCAATACATATATCACAAATTGAACCTTGGATGTTCTTCGCAAAACAAAACAGAAAAAGAAAAACACTTGGCACGTTTAACTGAAAATATATTTGTATTGATTTTGAATGGCCTGTGAATAGGCATTTTTGTGTACAAGAGGCTGACGTCCTAGTAAGAGAATGCCGCCGAACAAAAGAGTTTATACAAGTTTTGTACAAAAGAAAATAAAACAGCTGTGTGAAATATGAATGATCCACTGGGTTTCAACTCTGCTATTGCCTTTATAACTCTGAGCGTCTCATCACTTGATGACCTTGGTTGAAGGTGAAGCTGACTGATCGATGCCGTCTGAACTTGATGTAGATACCGGATTCTGGATGCAAAGTGGTCCAATGAGACATAGTATTACGCTTTTATCCCTAATTTTTGCCTGGACCGCCCTTTCGGGTTTTCGGTCCACCGGGATACCCATTTTTGCCCAAGCCGCCTTTTCAGGTTTTCGACTTGCCGGGTGTACAGATTTTTTCAGTTTCATCCCTTCATTTTGCCCGAACCCTTTTGGTTCGACGGGAAGCCCTAATTTTTGCCTAGGCGTGTCAGCCTAGCGGGTCTTTTTTCATGCGTAGTATTTTTTTACTATGTCGGCATTGGCGGGGTGAGGAAGGTCGTCACCATCCATGTTGGTTAAGATCATTGCTCCTCCTGAGAACACATGCTTAACCACAAATGGCCCTTCGTACGTAGGGGTCCATTTGCCCCTTGGATCACTCTGAGGAAGGATGATTCTCTTGATTACCAGATCCCCAACTTGATATTCCTGTGGTCTGACTTTTTTGTTAAATGCCCTGATCATCCGTTTCTGATACGTCTGACCATGACAGATGGCAGCAAGTCTCTTTTCATCAATGAGGTTAAGTTGATCAAGTCGTGTCTGGATCCAATCATCTTCGTTCAGATTTGCATCCTTCATTATCCGGAGAGAAGGTATTTGCACTTCAATCGGCAAGACTGCCTCCATGCCATAAACCAGAGAGAAAGGAGTTGCCCCAGTTGACGTCCTAGCTGAGGTACGGTACCCATGTAGAGCGAACGGTAACATCTCGTGCCAATCTTTATAGGTTACTGTCATTTTCTGCACGATTTTCTTGATGTTCTTATTTGCTGCTTCTACAGCCCCATTCATCTTCGGTATGTAAGGAGAAGAATTGTGGTGCTGTATTTTGAACTGTTCGCAGAGCTCAGCAATCATCTTGTTGTTCAGATTGGTACCGTTGTCTGTAATAATCCGCTCAGGGACGCCGTACCGACAGATCAGATTGTGCCGAATAAACCGTGCCACAACAGTCTTGGTTACTGTAGCATAGGATGCTGCCTCGACCCACTTTGTGAAATAATCAATCGCCACTAGGATGAAGCGATGTCCATTAGATGTCGTAGGTTTGATCTCGCCGATCATGTCTATGCCCCACATTGCAAACGGCCAAGGCGCAGTCAGAACATTCAGGGGAACCGGAGGAACATGCACCTTGTCTGCATAAATCTGACACCTATGGCATGTCCTAGAATGTTGGTAACAGTCAGCTTCCATTGTAGATCAGTAATATCCTGCCCGTAGGATCTTCTTAGCCATAGTGTGTCCACTGGAATGTGTACCAAAGGTCCATTCATGTAGCTCTTCCATGATTCTTTCTGCTTCAGTCTTATCCAAACAACGCAGTAAGGTTGAATCATGGTTTCGTTTGTACAAGATGCCGTTGCTAAGGAAGAACTTGGCTGCAAACCTCCTCAGGAATTTCTTATCATTGACAGATGCCCCTTCAGGGTATTCCTGAGCTTCCAGATATCTCTTCACTTCGTGGTACCAAGGCTTCTCAGTCGCCAATTCAGTTTCGAGATCACAACAGTATGCCGGTTCGTCCAGTTTCCAGATGATGATCCGGGGAGCCTCATTGTCCCATTTGACCTTGAACATAGAAGACATTGTAGCTAACGCGTCCGCTAGCTGATTCTCTTCTCTTGTAAAGTGCTCAAAGGTTATCTCTGTGAAGTGGGGGATCAGGGTCAACACACATTCTCTGTAAGGGATCAGGTTTGGATGTTTCATATCCCACTCTCCTTTGATCTGATTGATCACAAGAGCGGAATCTCCGAAGACACTTAGAAATTTGATCCTTAGGTCGATCGCAGCTTGAAGACCCATGATGCACGCCTCATACTCCGCCATGTTGTTGGTACAGTTGAAACACAGCCGGGCAGTGAGTGGAGTATGAGTACCTTGAGGTGATATGATTATGGCGCCGATACCATTTCCCAAAGCATTGGAGGCTCCATCAAAGTGCATAGACCATCGGGATCCTGGTTCAGGTCCTTCATCCGGTCCAGGTATTTCACAATCTGTTACTATCATGATGCTTTCATCCGGAAACTCGAAGTTCATTGATTGATAGTCATCTACAGCTTGATGTGCCAAGTGGTCTGCCAATACACTTCCCTTGATGGCTTTCTGGGTTGTGTACTGAATATCGTATTCCGTCAAGATCATTTTCCATCTTGCAATTCTCCCAGACAGAGCAGGCTTTTCGAATATGTACTTTATAGGATCCATCTTTGAGATCAACAAGGTAGTGTGAGTCAGCATATACTGTCTCAGCCGGCGAGCAGCCCATACCAAAGCGCAACAAGTTTTCTCAAGCAGTGAGTATCGGGTCTCACAGTCGGTAAACTTTTTGCTAAGGTAATAAATGGCATGTTCTTTTCGGCCAGACTCGTCATGCTGCCCCAGCACACACCCCATTGAGTTGTCAAGCACTGTCAGGTATAGTATCAGAGGTCTCCCTTCAACCGGTGGCATAAGGATAGGTGGTTCTTGGAGATACTCTTTGATTCTGTCGAAAGCAGCCTGACATTCATCGTTCCAACGCACTACCTGATCTTTCTTCAGTAGCTTGAAGATTGGCTCACAGGTAGCAGTCAGATGTGAGATGAAGCGAGCAATGTAATTCAGGCGTCCTAAAAAGCCTCTGACTTCCTTCTCTGTCTTAGGAACTGGCATCTCTTGAATGGCTTTGACCTTAGCAGGGTCCACTTGAATTCCCTTATCACTGACCACGAAGCCTAATAATTTTCCAGATCTTACCCCGAAGGTGCACTTGTTCGGGTTCAATCTTAGCTTGTACAGTTTCAACCGGTCAAACAACTTCTGCAGATGATCTAGGTGCTCTTCCTCAGTCTGGGACCTTGCGATCATGTCATCCACATATACTTCTATCTCATGATGGATCATATCATGAAATAAGGCAACCATGGCACGTTGGTAGGTTGCCCCAGCGTTTTTTAACCCGAATGGCATGACCTTGTAGCAGAAGGTGCCCCACTGAGTAACAAATGTAGTCTTTTCCATGTCTTCAGGTGCCATCTTGATCTGATTGTAACCTGAAAAGCCATCCATGAAAGAGAATACCTTGTGCTGAGCTGTGTTGTCCACAAGGACATCAATGTGAGGTAAGGGGAAGTCATCCTTGGGGCTGGCCCTGTTCAGATCCCTGTAATCGACACACATTCTGACCTTACCGTCCTTCTTAGGTACCGGCACCACATTAGCAACCCACTGAGGGTAAGAAGTCACTGCAAGGAACCCAGCATCAAACTGTTTCATGACCTCGGCTTTAATCTTCTCGGACATCTCTGGGCGCATCCGACGGATCTTTTGCTTAACTGGAGGACAGTCTTCCTTAGTTGGCAAGTGATGGACCACAATATCGGTATCCAACCCTGGCATGTCTTCGTAGGACCAGGCAAAGATCTCCATATAATCATGTAGCATCTGAGTCAACCGTTGCTTCACGCTGAGCTTTAGGTTGGCACCAATCTTTACCTCTTTTCTGTCTGCCTCAGTACCCAAGTTTATTGTTTCCACTGGCTCTTCATGGGGTTGAATTGCCCTCTCTTCCTGAAGCAACAGTCTTGCAAGCTCGCCAGGCACTTCGCAATCATCTTCACCTTCGTCTTCGGCTAAGTTGATCGGATTTTCAAAGTCATAATTGGCAGTAGCAGAGTTGTTATCAGTAAGATCCAGAGTGGATTGGAACCTGTATGAGTGAGTGTGTGTGTAAATACAGCTGTTTTGAAAATTTATGTAAAGGAAAAGGAAGACAGAAAAGGAGCACAATATTTGCAATGCGAAAATACGTCCAAGATTTTCATTCATGATGTATAAAATGACAGTCTGTATGCCCTCACAAATAGAACCACGGTGCCTCGGGTAAGACACCGGGCCATAGAGTTTATCATTGTTTATTACAAAATAACGAAACAAAGAAATTTATTACTGCGTCACAAAGGTAACAGGGGTATGGTCCTTTGCACTCCAATTGTTCAATCCGCCTTCGGCCGTCGGATAGATCCAGCTGTTGAATTCAGCTTCGTCCACTTCATGGTCTTCCCCAACAGCATTCACTCCCGAGCTTTTAATAAATACCGGAGGTCTTCCGATCTTTGCTTTCCTCATAGCTCTCTGACCTTCTATGGTAAAACCCAGCCCAAGTTTATCAGTCTTCTGAGTAAAGTCTGGAAGTCTGCCCCAGTCGGCACATTCACCCTTCTGAACCACAGCCCGGGCATCCTTCAGGGAAGCCATCTTCAAAGGACCGCCTTCTTCTGTTGCTGTTTCTGCTGCAATTGGAAACACCTCCTCGAAATGCTGAAAGGGGGTTTCAATAAACTCCCCATCCATCTCAATGTACCTGAAGGAGTTCAGGTGGCTCACCATATATTCTTCCTCTCCTTGCACAGTGACAATCTTCCCTCTGACGGGGTATTTCAACTTCTGATGCAAGGTAGAGGTCACTGCCCCAGCCTTATGTATCCACGGTCGACCCAATAGACAAGAGTAAGATGGACGAATATCCATCACATAAAAAGTGGAGTCGAACACCTGAGAGCCCACACGAATCGGAATGTCAACCTCTCCATGGACCATCCTTTTTGAACCATCAAAGGCCCTGACGATGATATTGCTGGGTTTTAATTCCAGTCCTTCGCAATCTAGACGGTCCAAAGCCTTCTTGGGTAGCACATTCAAAGATGAACCCGTGTCCACCAACACATGTGCCAAGGTGGTGCCCCTGCATTCAATAGAGACATGCAGAGCATCGTTATGGTCTCTCCCCTTTGTGGTCAAGTCAGCATCTGAGAAACCCAAGCCATTATCTGCCGTTAGACTTGCCACACAATCAGTGAACTGGACTGCAGAGGTTTCATGTGGCACATGGGCCGTCTTGAGGAACGAGATTAGGGCCTTTGCATGGGCCTCGGAGCACAGCAATAAAGAAAGCATGGAGATCTTGGAGGGCGTATGCCCCAGCTGTTCCACAACATTAAAATCGCTCTTCTTTATGATCTTCAGAATCTCCTCCATCTCTTGTGGGGAGGCCTCAGCAGCTATGGGTACGGGTGCCTCCATCTGGGCAGGCTCAACTTCAATTCCCTTGCCCCGGGCATTGGATGACTCGGCAGCAGGAGAAACAATCGGATCAGCAGCAGGAACAACAACTTGATCAGCAACAGGAATAGGTGTACTTGTAGGAATTATCAGGAGCGGTCTTCGGGCAGCAGGCGGTGCAATGTCAGGCGAGAAGAGCCTGCCACTGCGGGTAACTTTGGCTGGGCCAGTGATGTCACAAATGCTGGTGCCAGCGTTGAACTCTTGTTTAATCCCATTCACATATACGTCTGCCCCATAGTGCCAAGGGACAACTTTATTAGATACATAAGGCAAGGGCCCTGGAACAGTGATAATAACAGGTGCAACGGTCATGATTTGAATGGGCTTCTTCGGGAGAGCCGGGATCGGATTATTGAAGATAGTCACCACAGAAACTTCTTCCACTGGAACCAACCGAACAGCAGACTTCTTGAATAGAATCTCCTTGCTATCCATTAAGCTTTGGATGCCTAATTTTAGCAAGGGACAACCAGATGGGGACACAACACAGAACAGGCAACCCTCACTACAACCCGGAAATAAACCGGCCTGCAGTAGGTTCTTCTTGACAATCTTTAGAGGAGTGGCTAGATCATCCACAGAAACGGCATAAACCTCTTCATCCACAGCATTTACCCCATGTTGAGGCATAGGAGCAGTAACTACATTCGGCTTCGCCGGCGCTTCGAATTGTATCTCCTTTGCGTCGATAAGGTCTTGCACCTTATTTTTTAACGCCCAACAGTCATCAGTAGAGTGCCCCGGGCTATCTGAATGGTAGGCACAACGAGCATTCGGGTTGTACTTGGGGGATGCAGTATTTGGAAACTTTGGCGCCTCCCTGACAGTCACTAAATTGGTGGATAGCAACTGTGGCAGGATCTGCGACAAAGTCATGTTTAAACGGGTGAATTCTCTCCGGGGTCTTTCCACCTTCTGAGTATTGTTTGGCCGGGGAGCGGCAGCAGGCTTAGCAATCATTACCGCACTGACAGATTGGCGGTGCTCATGTCTCTCTGATTTCCTGGAACCGTATACGGCGCTAGACTCTTTCTTGAAGGGTTTCTTCTCAGAACTAGATGATGCACCCTTCGCAATCTTCCCAGACTTTAACCCAGCTTCAATTCTCTCTCCAGTCAAGATCAAATCAGTGAAACCAGCAGAAGAATTCTCGATGAGATGGTTGAAAAATGGCCCAGATAGGGTCCCCAAGAACATATCTACCAACTCCCGATCAGTCAATGGTGGCTGCACCCTGCCAGCCAGGTCTCTCCACTTCTGAGCGTACTCCTTAAAACCTTCGCTTGCACCTAACGACATACCCTGGAGTTGGGTACGTGTGGGGGCAAGGTCGGCATTATATTGATACTGCTTGTAGAAAGCAGTAGCCAACTCCTCCCAGTTACGAACTTTGGTCCCATCCAGCTGATAGAACCATTCGAGATGAGTCCCTGAAAGACTCTCCTGGAAGAAGTGGATCCATAAATTCTTATCCGCAGAGTACGGCTGAATTTTCCGAACATAGGACCTTAAGTGCAGCTTGGGACAAGACGCCCCGTCATACTTGGAGAAGGATGGTGCTTTGAATTTATGAGGGATGATCACACCAGTTGACAAACCCAAATCTCTGAAATCCAGCCCAGGTACCTGTTGAACCTCCATAGCTTTCAATCTGTCCTCCAGTTGCTTATATCTGTCGTCTGCAGGAGGATACTGCTCTTCATCAAAATCTGTCTCGTTGTCGGAGACTACCGGACTAGGGACTTTTATTTCTGCCTGAGAAGGACTCTTGCCAACAGAAGAACCAGCCTCTTCATGCTGCAGAGTATTGCCAAACCTTCGGCCCGAGTTGAACAGAACAATTCTTCTCTTCTTCTTCTTCTTCTTCTCCTTCTTCAGGAGCATAGCCTTTAGTTCTTCTTGGCCTTTAGCCAGACCCTTGATTAATTCTTGAAACTGCGCATTCTGCGCCTGAAGAGCCTTGATTGATGTCTCAGTTGATGCAGATTCGGGATTCATGATGCTGAAATAAACAGCGAAGAACTGTAAGCAACCTGAAAAGAGGAAAAACCTGATATGCACATGATGTATGAAATGCGTATGCAATGCATTCAAGGGTTCGAAAGTTCAAATTTGTTGTAGACAAAAAGGAACACACGTTATCATTAAAGAAATCATTGTTTAATACATCAAGGCCTCATGGGCAAAGTACAAAAATCAAATCAATCCCAAAATACACTGCGCATCCTCTTCGGAGCTATGTAGGTGTTGAGATTCCTCTCCTCATGCAACAGGCGGGTGAGCTCCAAGACCTTCTTTTCACTGGCATGTAGACTGGTCTCAAGAGAATTCCTTTCCTCCTTAAGCTGGATCCAGCTCTTCTGCATCTCCTCCCAGGATGTGGGCATATCAGGGTGCTGAATAGTGTAGGACACTTCCCCTTCCAAGACTGGTTCTTTGATCACTGGGAGCATGTGAGGATAAGGCATCACTAACTTTTGAGAGCGGGCGCGTACTCACTTGAGATAAGGCTCCAAAGGGATGGAGTTCCTGTGCCCCAGTGTCTTGCTGTCTATCCTACTGGGCATCCTCCAAGCTCTGATAAATCTCTGGCGAAGTCCTTGAGTATCATTGTCGAAGTCAAAAACTATTTCAGGAATTAACATGTCATGAGGACCATCCCTCCGAGCATAACCAAACTGTCTCCAAGCCAGGCATGGGCTGTAAGTAATACCTCCTCTGATTCCAACTAAAGGAACATTAGGGTACTCCCCACAACGATCAATGATAGTGACATCCTCTCTGGACCTAGGGCACCAATGTATGTCTGCATGTGTAAGAGTCATCAACCGTTGTGACCATCTCAAACCCCGCTCATTCTTCAAGACTGATTGTGGAAGGTGCGAAATAAACCACCTTCCCAGGAGAGGAGTGCAACACATAAGGACACCTCTTTTTCTCATGGTTCGAGTGTAACATGAGTGAAGGATGTCCCCCAGCAACGTAGGTATAGGATTCCTGGATATAAAGATCTGAACAGCACTGATATCAATAAGCTGATCTGGATTAGGGAACAACACCAGACCATAGACAAGGAGGGCTACCACTTCTTCAAAAGCTTGCAAGTCAAGGGAGTTCCAACATTCAAGGGCCTTTTCAAAAAGAAACCTGGCTAAGAACCCTTTGATACCACTTCTAACTTCCTAATGTCCCTTGAGGTCAGATGACTATAGGTGCAAAGCTTTAGCAATCTCTTCAAGCTTAGGTTCCTTTTCTGTACCGTTGAAGGGTAGCTGATCAAGGATAGGGATCTTCAGGAGCCGGGAGAACTCCTCTAATGTAGGTACCAACTGATAGTCCAAGAAGGTAAAGCAGTGATGCAGAGGGTCAAAGAATTGGAACAAGACCTTAATCATATCTTCCTCAATGTTGGTGTTGACCAAGCTGATGAGGCTTCCATGCCTTTCACTGAATGAAGAGTTCTCGAGAATCCTGGATATAAGCTCCTTAAGCTGAGGAGGGATCCTTACAAGACTGATTTGAATTGTCTTTCTACGAACAGTTTCCATGTCCTACAAAACAAAGAACAAAGATGAAGATTCGAACCCCTGAAATGGTTAGTCAATGCATATGATGCTGGATGATGTCATGATGCTATGATTAAACACACCACAGATATTTACAAAGACAAACATGTAAGACACACAAGGCACACAAGACAAGCCCTTAAGGTTTAAGGCCAGCATGGGGTCTGGGTAGTACCCTCTTGAAGTTGGTGGGTTCAACCTGTCCTAATCAAAGTAACCGGGTTCTAAGGTTCCCAATATCACGGGATTGCTTTCATTGTTCATCGTTTCGATTTAGCCACTGAACTGGCGACCGAAATATTCCAGGAAAGCAACCCTCAATTGAGTGTAGTATCGAGTATCAACCAACCTCGGACTGCACCAAAGTCAGTTATCTCACTACCCTAAAGAGGCCAAGATAGTTCAATTAAGGTTCCTAAGGTCTGTTGATGCTTCATGACACCACGCGGAGGCCCCGTACTCTCCTTGACTGAACTCAAGGGTTACCGGTACACACCAAAGTGCCACATCAACGTAGCAGACTGTTTCAACCATGTCGATATACCCCACACAGTTCCCTCACAGCCTTGTTGCTACTTTCTAAGAAAGGTATCCCCCAGATCCGGGTTAGGATCTATAGAACTCCCAAGCAACCCACAATTTAAAGCACACAAAGCAATACAATTGAAAACATAGTTATGACCTAGCCCTAAGGTACACCTCACTTTAAGTAGTATCCCCAGCAGAGTCGCCAGTTCTGTGATCGGTGGATCTGGAACTGACTGTTTAACGCTGGTTCGCGAAATGTCGCGGTAAGCAAGAGTCGCCACCGTCTTTTATTTTCTCCAAATGGAAAGGACAAAAGCACAGAAAAATTCCTTAAAGAGATTGCTCTCGGTTCGGGAGGTAGATTATAGAAAGGGAAGGTGTTAGCACCCTTTCTATCCATGGTTATCCATGGGCTCTTAGATACTTGCTCAATGTGTTTTCAAAAGGTTTGTTTGCTTTTCAACTGTGGGTTTTAAAAAGTTTCTTTGAAAGTTTCAGATCGACTCTTGTGTCAGAGTGTTTGAAAAATTGTTTTGAAAGCTTTTGAAAAATGTCGGTGTGAAAAGATTTTTGTTTGTTTTTAGAGCAAGTATCTACGAGAACCTACCTACCCTAAGGAATTCGTCTGTGTAAATGTCCTTAAAGTAGTGCCATCCCACCATTGAGAGGTAGGTAGCACCACCGTTGGAGGTGTTCGGGTCAATTCGATGTTCGGGACGTGGTGATCACCAGAGCAATAGGAAGACACCTTAGAAGCTACCCTCATGCCAGGTTCCCGGATCATGAGGACTTACTAAGACATCCTCTACTCGACGATCACCTTTCGAAGGCAAGGCAACAGTGAGGCGTACCCTAGGGGTGGTGTGTGCGATTCGTGTGTCGTTTTCATTGATATTTGTCTTGTCATGTTAATTGTGATCTACGCTTGATTTTATTTTTAAGGCCATTCATTCTTGCATGCTTTGTTTAACAGTTGATATTTGCGGGAAAAGTAAATTCTAAACTATTACAAATGGCGCGGGTCCACATCGCCAGAATTAAACCGGACCCGATTTGACAGAAAAATAAATAAAGCAAAGGAAAAAAGTGCGAAAAGTAAATGTTACAAAGCTTTGGGAGAGATACATAATTATTTGAGCGAAATAAAATAAATATGCGAAATTAGATAAATTACGAACGAGGGCGTTGGACCCTTTTGCAAAAATTAAATTAATAAGGAATTAAAATTAAAATTAAAAGAAAATGTTTTTTGGTATTTTTATGTTTTTTAGGAATTTGATGAAAAAGAAATTAATTAAAATTAAACTAAAAGGCAAACCCTAATTCTAATAGCTTTTAAATTTATTGTGAAAATATTAAATTAAAATCTAAATGAAACCCTAATTAATTATGTACAATTTTAATTATGAAAAATAAATATAATGAATATTATTATGGTAAAAGGGAAAAAGAAATAAAAACAATAACTAAACCTATTTCTATATATTTTTGTATTTTTGTTATTAAAAGAAATTAAAATCACAACCTAATTTAAAACTAAATAATTACATATTAATTTATTTATGAAAATATTAGAATAAAATAATTTATTATGTTTTTATCTTTTTCTGATTTTTTAGGCATTTTTTGTATATTTGGTAAAAATAATTAATTAAATAAAAGCAATAAAGTAAATAAAACAATAATTGAAAAAATAAAACATGAAGAAAAATTGCAAACCAGGGGGGGTTCAGGCCCCAAAGAGGAGGTTTTGATCCAAGAGTTCTGGCCCAATAAGCTTGAAATCTGTTGACTTTTCCAGGCCACGTATGGGACTTTTGACTAGGGCGTATGGTACACCTCTGATCATGGCTCTCTGATTAATTCTCTTAGGCACGTGGACGTTGGATTCAGTGAGTGTATGGTAGTCTTGACTTTGGGCGCTGCATGGGAATTTACATAGAAAAATAATATTGGCAATTATACAGACCTGGGACTCGAACCCAGGTCTTGGATGTTGAAGCAATGAGAGTTTGCCAGCTGAGCCACTGAACGCATTTGATTAATAGATAAACAATGAACATTATAAAAGAAAAGCAAATGGTTAGTGGTGCAACGCGCGAAATATTCAAATGCGCCAATCAGTGTGTGACACGGCTTCTTCTTCCTCACCATCCCTGTAAAACAAAACACGAAGGCAACGGTTTTCATAGCGTGGTTTTAGGCCATTTTATAGAAAATAGCGATTAACTCCTCCACGCTCATAAATTGAGCGCGAGGGTAGATTCTTCCTCGTCTCCATGTGCTGAGTCTAATGGTCATGGTTTTGAGGCTTAATTTTTCCTCTTTGCAAAAGCCCTAAATTCAAGCTCTGAAAACCCTAGAAAATAAACATGGTAAAATCGTGTGTATAGCATAAAAATACAATTAAACGCATTGGTCAGTATCAGAACATCATAAGGAATACAAATCCATGATTAGAATGCCATGAGAATGCCTAAAATTAAAAACACGATTGTGACTTTTTCTCTGTACAGGAGAGGTTCTTATTACCAATTCTTGAAGTTTGAGTTGATGTTTTGGATTGGAATGTGATCAGGGACCTTCAAGGAAGCTATTGGAATAAAAATTAAGGCTCGAATCCTCCTCTAACCACGTTTTCAGAATTGAGTTTTTAAGTGAAAATTCCAAGTTTGTATATTGGTCTCTAGCGCAGCTTTCAGTCCTCTGGGCATTAGGGTTATGATCATGTATTTGTATGGAGTGTATTAGGTTAACAAAATTCAATAAAATCCATGGCATTGATGGTTTTTGAAAATTTGATTTTAAAGATCTTTTCATATATTTTTTTCATGTGTTCTTTGTTCAAATCATGCCAATCAGTCCAATTCTTTCCTAATTAGCCTATGCACGAAATCTTGATGGCAAACATGCATGAAAAGATTTTTTTAGGTCAAGTTATATATTTTCCACATATTTAAATGATTTAAATGAATTAATATTAATAATAATTCAAATAAATAAATAAAAAATGAGAAAATACTTCCCTTTGGGCCAAGTGGTCGTGCATATGCTTGGAATGATGAATCATGGAAGAAAAATGGGCCCATTAGCAATTTTAGGTCATTTGGATCAAAGTTGACTTTTCAAAATATCCAAAAATTTCCCAACTTCCACAAGGCATAACTTGCTCAATTTTTAAGCTTTCCTCATGTTCTGTGACATTTTGGAAAGGTCTTTGAGTCCTCTAACAAATGTCTTTGGTCCCATGTCATTTTGACTTACCAATCTCAAATTATGGCCTTTGACTTAAAGTCCCTTTTTGTTGACTTTTGAAAATGACCTATAATGTTGAAATTGATAACTTTTTGTAAGAGCATTTCTTGGACTTGAAGTATGAAGATGAGTTGTAGGAAATGTCTTTCTCTTCAAAATTAGCTTTGGATGGAATTTTTCTGATAATCCATGTGAAAGTTATGCCCTGGTCAATTTCAGTTGACTTTTTCAGCTGTCCAAATAAGGAAACTTTTGCCTTTTTGATGATTTCTGAGCCAAATTTTGAGAATCATGATCAAGCATTGATCAAATGATGTTTGTGGCTTCAAAATGATATGTTGACCAAAATTTTGAACTTTTGACTGTCAAATGACCATTTTGCCCCTACAGTTGACTGTAGTGCAATTTAGGGTTTTGACTGTGCAATTTTGAGCTGAATGCCTTGCAATTTGTTATGAGGATACTTGACCATCTTTGTAGGCATATGAGACTTGATTGGGCCTTTGAAAACTTCATTTCCTTGATCAGTACACAAACCCTAGTTTTGGCTGTATAGGAGACCTTTGCACTGTGCAACCCTTGGGGAATTTTGTAGCTTGACTTGGCAATTTATTGGAGAATATGGGAGGGCAAATTTTGGGGTACAACACATATTGAAAGACTTGCCATCCACTGGAGTAATTTGATAATGAACTGCAAACTATCCACTCATAGAGAAGATAGAAAAAAAGTAACGCCGACTTTCATGAGGAAAAACAAGTTGCTCAAATAAAGAGACATGCTACTTATTGTTATGGAGGATTGTGAAAAATGACTTCCTGCGGAAAGCAATATGACTTCCTGGGGAAAGAATCATGACTTCCTGGGGAATGAATCATGACTTCCTGGGGAATGAATCATGACTTCCTGGGGAAAGAATCATGCCTTCCTGGGGAATGAATCATGACTTTTTGGGGAAAGAATCAATATATTCCTGTTGAGGAGATAAAAGTCTTCTCGTGCAAAATAAATGCACATTCTCAAACTAATGCTCGAAGCTTGCAGAAATCCAAAGTAATAATATTGCTGGAGAACAAAGATTCAAACCAGAAATAAACTGGAGTGAAACAGTCAACCAAAATACATCCTTTGAGAAATAAACTCAAGAGGGAAACCCAATCTAGACGAAGAGATGTACAGGAAGGCTAAAGCAAAAATCTTCCACGAGGGATAACTCAGCAGGGAAATTGAAAGAATATACACTTTCTGCTTAAGGCCGACACTCTATTGGAGAGAGGATAACACAACTCTGCAAAACAGGGTAATATGTCAACAAAATATTAACGAATGTGAATGAGCAATGATTTGCTAATTTTAAATATGCATGATGTATGTATGAATGTATGAGTGTTATCATGTATATGCTGACAAAACAGACATATAATACTGGGAGTAACCAGGCAAAACCAACTCGGGCACAACCAAAACTCGGCTAAATCACATCCAAGATGAACATTCCATGAGAAAATAAGCACCAAACGAGGAACCAAAATCCTATTTCGCGGCATAACTTCACTGGGAAGAAACATAATCCGGAAGTAATCAAATCATAGTGATAAAACAGTACAGATACAGAGATGTAACATCTTTCTCCAGGCTTCACCGGGGAATAACACACAAACTTCAATGGGGAAGACACATGTTTTCACGGTCCGCACTGCTACTGCGGATTGCAATACTAATTTCAAATAAGGCAGATGGAAACCATATCGGCAAAACATCAACTGAGGATTTCGAGTTGACTTCATTGGGGAAACATCATACAAACTTTACTATGGGAGATAGTGCCTCATCATCGAGACATCAACTGGGAGACCTCGTGCTGACTTTAATGGGGAGGACAACACCACATCAAACAGAGGAAACCAACATACGCTCTTCAATATTGAGAGAAAATATTGCACCAACTGCTCTAGGGAAAAAGTATGGAACCTCATGGGGATAACAACTTGGGGAGTTAAGAAGTCAAACATTACAACAAGAAATCAATCTTATGGGGATTTTAAATCAAACCCAACACTTGGCGGGTAAAAACCCAAAAAACAGACAAATACCTGAACACTTCTTAAATAAAATATTTCCCTTACCTGATTATCGGGCAATCAAACAAAATGCAAGTACTGCCAAAAGGGAGATGCTTCATAAATGAGTCAAATCTCAGCATGCACGGAGAGAAAAGACTTCTATCAAATAGCAAAGCCTTCACTGGGAAATCTTGGATTGAGTCTTCATATCATGCAAACTTATTCCAACAAAAGATGCCCTAGGATAGCCTTCCTGGGGAATGAAGAAGTCAACATTATAGAAAAAGGGTCAAACTCATGCGGATTTTAAATCAAACCCAGCACTTGGCAGGTGAAAACCCAAAAAAGTTGATAACCAATTCAACATCTTTTAGAAAATATACTGTCCTGGTCTAATTTCCTAGGAAATAAATACCAACAATAATGCCAATACTGCAGAAAGAGTGACATTGTGCAAATAGTTCCATCTCAGCACACCAAGGGAACAAGACCTTTTGTCATATGAGGGAAGACATCATTGGGGAATCCGGGATAAATGCCTCAAACCATGAAAACCCAAGAATCAACAAAAATGAACCAAGGCTTGACTGGGGACACTGGGATCACAAACCCAACACTACACCTCATGCCAATTGGTATCGTCTTTAATATACAAAAATCACACGTATACCAGCGAAAACGACTTGAGAAAACCTTCCCGGGGGAAACAAAACTTCCAAAAATTACGGGAGTTCGTCCATTCATGGGATCAACACTTTTGTTTTCCTCTCGAATCACAAAATTTAAAGTAAAAGTAAGTTGTAAATTCTTTTTGAAAAATAACTTTGTTATTTAATCTTTTTTCTTTGAAAATTATTATCAATAATATATGGAGTCTTTGTAAGCTGAATAAAATAAGAATTACAAAGAGTTGGGTAAAAGCTCAAATTTTATTGATAGAATGGTAGTCTGCGAATGGCGAGACTCCACAGATGATTACAAAGTTCAGAAAATGGTAATATATAATGGAAAAGATACATTGAGATACAATGACCATTATTCCCTCTAACAACTTTGAAATTCTGAGCAGCAACTTCTGTTGAAGTATGGTGAGGACCCAAGAAGATTGTTGCTTCAATGATCAAGTCTTGTCTGATGTAGTTACTTGCCAAGAAAGTCCCTAACTTTTTCCTAAGCTTCCCTTGCGGGTTTTCAACTTAGAGGGAAATTTTATTCTGTTTATGTCTCTAATTTTTGCCTAGAATGTCCTTTCGGGTTTTCGACCTACCGAGATGCTCCTTTTTGCCTAAGCCTCCCTTTCGGGTTTTAAACTTAACGAGTTGTTCTTTTATTTCTTTAGGCGAAGTATTTCTTGACTGCATCAGTATTCATGGGACGCGGGAACTCCTCGCCATCCATAGTTTCAAGAATTAATGCACGGCCAGAGAAGGCTTTCTTGACAACATATGGGCCTTCAAAATTGGGAGTCCACTTGCCCCTAGAATTAGCATTAAAAGACATGATCTTCCTGAGCACGAGGTCGCCTTCTCTGAATTCACGAGGTTTGACCTTCTTATCAAAAGCTTTCTTCATTCTCTTCTGATATAACTGCCCATGACACAAAGCCATCATTCTCTTCTCTTCGATCAAATTCAATTGGTCAAACCTATTCTGGACCCATTCAGCTTCTGAGAACTTGGTTTTCATTATCACACGCAAAGAGGGAATCTGAACCTCGATTGGGAACACCGCTTCCATTCCATACACAATGGAGAATGGGGTTGCTCCTGTTGAAGTGCGGACGGATGTCCGATATCCATGTAAAGCAAAAGGGAGCCTTTCATGCCAATCTTTATAAGTAACAACCATCTTCTGGATGATCTTCTTGATATTCTTATTAGCAACTTCAACAGCCCCATTCATCTTCGTCCTGTACGGAGATGAGTTGTGATGGACAATCTTGAATTCTTCACAAAGTTTTGTCATCATCTTGTTTTTCTGATTCGAGCCATTGTTGGTGATGATTTTTCTCGGCATACCATACCGACATATACGATTATTCTTAATGAAGTTCACTACCACCTGCTTAGTAACATTAGCATATGAAGCAGCTTCCACCCATTTGGTGAAGTAATCAATTGCTACCAAGATAAAACGGTGTCCATTCGAAGCTTTGGGTTTTATCATTCCAATCATATCATGAACCCACATAGAGAAAGGACACAGGGAAGAAATAACATTGAGAAGTGTCGGAGGCACATGAATCTTGTCCGCATAAATCTGGCATTTATGGCACTTCTTTGCAAATCTGTAACAGTCAGATTCCATTGTCAGCCAATAGTAACCTGCCCTTAGCATCTTTTTAGCCATCGAATGTCCATTGGCATGAGTGCCAAATGAACCTTCATAAATCTCATGCATCAACATGTCTGCTTCGTGTCTATCCACGCATCTAAGCAAAACCATGTCATAATTTCTCTTGTACAACACATTTTCACTGAGGAAGAAGCTACCAGCCAATCTTCTCAATGTATTTCTATCTTTATTCGAAGTACCAATCAGGTATGCCTGAGTCTAGAGAAAATGCTTGATATCATAATAGCAAGGTTTATCATCTGCTACCTCTTCTATTGTAAACACACGAGCGGGCCTATCCAGTCGCTGAACTAAAATTCGAGGTATATCATTCCAAGTATTCACTTGATACATAGAAGCCAGAGTTGTCAGAGCATCCGCCATTTCATTTTCATCTCTGGGGATGTGATGGAATTCAACTTTATTAAATAAGGGTAACAATCTTCTAGCATAATCTTTGTAAGGGATCAAGCCAGGGTGACGAGTATCCCACTCTCGTTTAATGTGATTTATTATCAAAGCTGAATCACCATACACATCTAGAATTTTAATTCTGAGACCAATAGCTTCCTCGAGACCCTTGATGCAAGCCTCATATTCTGCCATATTATTAGTACAATCAAATGTCAACCTTGTAGTAAAAGGAATGTGTGATCCATGTGGAGTGACAATCACAACACTAATTCCTTTACCATAAGCATTCACAGCTTCATCAAATATCATGCTCCAGCGAGATTCAAGATCAGGACCTTCCTCAGGCAATAGTTCATCACAATCTTTTACTTTCAGAAACATCACATCCTCATCGGGGAAATCATACATCACAGACTGATAATCATCAACTGGTTGGTGAGCAAGATAATCTGCCAACATGCTGATTTTAATAGCTTTTTGAGTGCGGTATTCGATGTCATATTCAAATAATAGCATCTGCCAGCGGGCAATTCTCCCAGTAAGAGCAGGCTTTTCAAAAATGTACTTGATTGGATATATTTTGGAGATCAGTCAAGTAGTGTGATTCAACATATACTTCCTCAAACATTTTTCCGCCCAGGCCAGAGCACAACATGTATTTTCCAGCATGGAATACCGCGATCCACAATCAGTAAACTTTTTACTGAGATAATAAATGGCATACTCTTTCTTCCCTGTTTCACCTTGTTGTCCCAGAATACAACCCATGTAATTATCTAACACTGTCAGATACATAATCAATGGTCTTTCTTCAACAAGAGGGAGCAAGATAGGAGGTTCAGGAAGATATTCTTTAATACTTTCAAATTCCATTTGGCAGTCATCTGTCCACACACAACCTTGATCTTTCTTTAACAACTTAAATATCGGTTCACACGTTGCCGTCATGTGGGAAATGAATCTGGAAATATAATTCAAACGCCCGAGGAACCCTTTGACTTGCTTTTCAGTTCTCAGCGCTGGAATTTCTTGAATTGCTTTGACTTTATCAGGTTCAAATTCAATCCCTCTCTGGCTAACAATGAAACCCAACAATTTCCCTGACCGAACACCAAAGGTACATTTATTTGGATTCAAGCGGAGAAGATACTTCCTCAAACGTTGAAATAACTTAAACAAATCTTCTATATGCCCTTCTTTATTTTGGGATTTAGAAATCATATTATCAACATATAACTCAATTTCCTTATGCATCAGATCATGGAATAGGGTTGTCATATCCCTCTGGTACGTTGCACCAGCATTCTTCAACCCAAAGGGCATCACTCTGTAACTGAATGTTCCCCGGGGTGTGATAAACGTTGTTTTTTCTATATCCTCAGGAGCCATCCTTATTTGATTATACCCGGAAAATCCGTCCATGAACGAGAAAACCTTGAATTTTACTGTACTATCCACTAACATATCAATGTGTGGCATTGGAAAATCATCTTTTAGACTAGCTTTATTTAGATCTCTGTAATCTACGCACATGCGAAATTTTCCGTCTTTCTTTGGTACTGGGACAATATTGGAAATCCACTGAGGGTACAATAATGTCACAAGAAAACTGACATTAATCTGCTTTAGAACTTCTTCTTTGATCTTCACTGCCATATTTGGGTGAGTTCTTCGCAACTTCTATTTGATTGGCGGACACTCTGGCTTCAGCGGAAAACGGTGCTCTACAATATATGTATCTAGACCAGGCATATCTTGGTAATACCAAGTGTGACACGGTGGTAGAACCGACTATTTAATATTGGTTTTACGTTTTTTGTTTGCAAATGTCGCGGTAAGCAAGAGTCGCCGCCGACTTTTCTTTTACCCAACAAAGGAAAGGGTGAAAAGAACAGAAAAAGACCTTTTTCGAGATTTTCTAAGTAAGGGGGTAGATTATGGAAAGGGAAGGTATTAGAACCCTTTCCATTCGTGGTTTTCCATGGGCTCTTAGTTACTTGCTCATTTTTGAAAATTGTTTGTGTTTGTGTGTTTTGAAAGATTTGTCTGCTTTATGGTAACTCTCGTATCAGTCCCCAAGAGTGTGATAAAGCATTTTTGAAAATAGTTTTTGAAAAGTGTGTAAGTGTGAAAACTTAGGTTTGAGCAAGTACTTAAAAGTCATCTACCTACTCGAAAAAGGACGTTATTTTCCTCCTTTCCTTTAGATAGTGCTATCCTACTATTAGTGAGTAGGTAGCCATATCGTTGGATGTTGAAGGACTATCGAAATGGACGTTATGGTCATTGAAGGCACCATGTAAGGATATCTTAGCATTCTAAGGGACTGTCATCATATAGGCAACATCGAGGGACAAAATCATTTTTTCTTGTAGGCAACTCGAGGGACGTTAAGGGACCATGATCTTTATGATGACTTTAGAATTAAGGGTCTTTGCTTAGATATCCCTACGATCGAGGGACATGACCATTTCTGAAAAAACCAAGTGAGGAATACCCTAAGGATGCAAGTGTGAGAAGTGTGTTTTTTTCAGTTATATTATCTTGAGGTTAGTGATCTAACGATTAATTGACTTTATCTTGTCATGCACGCCTAAGTTACTAGCAATTATATATACAGAAAAATAAAATGCAGAAAGTATGAATCTAGACTATTACATGGCTTCGGGGAGGGGGATATTTTTATTCCAAATCAAATGGGGAGAAGAAAATAAAGCAATAAAATAAATTCTTATTAACTATTACATCCCGTATAATAATTGCATGAATATAAAATGCAAAAGGAAATAAATGCGCGATAAATGAAAACATGTTCTAAAACATAGAGGAAAAATCTTTTTTGATTGCTTTTGTTTTTTTTTATAAATAAAATAATTAAATTAAACATCCTAAAGTCTATTTAGAAAAAAGAAAATTAATTAAGAAAAATAGTCTAAGCTTTTTTTGTTTAGTTTTTATTATGAAAAAGAAATGATTAAACCTAGATTAAATCCTAAGTTCTAATTCAATTTTAATTAAAGAGAAAAAAATGGTTAAAATATTTATTAATTAATTCAAGAAATTAATTATTCAATAAAAAATCTCATACTAATTTTTTGTGATTTTTTTATTAGTTGTTAAATTAAATAAAGAAAAAAACGAAATTAATACAAAATAAAAAAAAGGAATAAAACAATACCAAAAAAAACAAATTGGGCCTGGTTACCCAAACAAAAATGGGGGGTGTTGTTGTCAAAAATGCTAGGCCCAAGTCAGAAATTGTGCTGGAATTCAGTGAGGAACGCTTGTGATAGCTCATGGTGCACCTGCATGTGAGAACCATTTGATTTAGATCAATCAAGATCCAATGGTGGTGGTCTGAAGGCATATGATGGACTGGCGTGGCTAACAAGTACTGAATCTGTATGAAACAATGTTGGAAAAATAAAATACTGGACCTGGGACTCGAACCCAGGTCCTTTCCCTTATACACACGCCTCCTCACCAACTGAGCTACCTTGCCATTCGTTACATAAAATAGAATAATAATATAATATAAGAAAAAAGGTCAGATATATTATAATAAAAAAATGCGTGCTCTATTTGAATGGGCCAATGAGACAATTCCACGCTCTGTCTTCTTCGCCCTTTGTCGTCTTAGATACTGCAACCTATAGTGACAGTTTTTCACTTGTCACTATAGCACCTACAATTTATAAAACTCATAATACGCAACAAAAATCAAATGTGAGGCCATGGATCAACTGGCCTCATCCTCCTGAGCACAATGGTACCCCTGGTTTGGGTTGATTTTGGCTAATTTTGAAAACCCCATTTCGAAGGTTCAAACCCTAGAAATGGCAACACTTGATTCCTGCATCAAAAACTTAATCCAACTGTACAGATAGCTTGCAAATGCTCAAATGTACAATAATACATATTCAAAATGTACTTGAATTGCATGAATTGTGCAGAACGAAAAATGAAAATGAGGCAAACCGCATGAACTCACTGATGCGTTTTGTGAGGTTTTAGGTCTTGGTGATGATTGGGACAACTTCAAGGAACCTCCAGGAAGTGATTAGGATCCTTGGTTTGGAATGAGGGAGGCTAGAACTCAAAATTCGAGTTTGAAAACTTTGAACTTTTTCGCAAAATGGGTAGGGGTTCTCTAGGCTTCGTATCTGTCTTTTATGCTTGCCAATGCCTTCTTTATATAGAGAGGAGTGAGGAGAAATGAGAAATAATGTTTGTAACAGCCATAGACAAACATTTGAATGCCATGAATACCAATATGTAACCTTGGGCAAAGTTAAGGTATGTTGTCCATTTTTGAATTTTGCATGAAGGTAGACATGCTGGCCTTGCTTCACACGAAATTTGGGGCCTCTCTATGTTTCAAACCAAGCCCAAATGATAATGGCCCATATATTTTGCAATAATCTTGATTTATTTGATTTTTAATTAAATAAAATTAATATAAAATGAAAATAAAATCAAGGCTATGTAAAAATGGTTTTAGGGGTCCTCTGTGATCTTAGGAAGATGTTTGAAGTTCAAGAATTTGAGCCATCGCCTTAAAAACTCAAATTTGCTCAATGCATATTTCTTGAAATTTCAAAATTTTTCCAACTTGGGCAAGCCATAACTTGATCAATTTTTATCTCATGATGATGATCTTATGCTTTTTTGGAAATCCGAAGATGTCTACTTCAATCCCTCTTTTGATCAATTTTGCATTTGAAGATGTTATCTTGATGTAAAAGGTCTTGGCAAAAAGTGGCTTTTGTTGACTTTTTGAAAATGATCTGTAATGTTTGAGCTCATATCTTTCAAATGGTGCATTTCTTGATCTTAGGTGATGAAGAGAAGTTGTAGGGAATTGAATTCTATTCAAAATGAGCTTTGGTGGGAAAATTTCTAATAAAGTATGAGAAAGTTATGCTTGGTCAAAGTTTGGTTGACTTTTCCTATAGAAACCCTAATTTAGCAATTCTTGACTTTTGATTGGTTAGGAGCATTTCTTGAGGAATCATGATCAACCCTTGATAAAATTAATATCACTTCAAAATGTTGAGGTTGACCAAAAATCTTGAATTTTGACTGTACATGGGCCACAATTGACTTTTGACCTAGCAAAGTTGATTTTCTAATACTTGAGCAATTGACTGAGCAAACTTGTTGTTCAAGGCATGAAATTTGGCATGGATGATCTTGAGGACATATTAGGACAATGGAGAATATTTCGGATCCTTGGAGCTCAACCATCTTGATGAAAATTGAAACCCTGGTTGGGGGTTCATTGTCTTATGAGGAGAATTGTCTAGTCAATTATTGGTCAACCTTGAGCAATTGAGAACCTCTAGGAGTATGTCTTTTATGAAAATGGGAGTGAAAATTTTGGGGTACAACAACTGCCCCTGTTCAATCTTCTTATACCTGAGGATGTAGATTGGCTTATCTGCCTTTCGTGATCTGAAGGTGGAAGATGATTGAACACTAGAGTGTCTAGAAATTTGCACTCGCCCGAAGTGAGACTGTTGGTGAATAATATCGGGAATGGGCTTACAAATGCCATTTGGAAAAGATAACAGAAAACTGTCGGAGATGGGCTTAAAGATGCCATCCAAGGAATATGACGGAGAGTCGTCGGAGATGGGCTTAATGATGCCATCCAAAATAGATGATGACTTCGTAAGAAGTCTCTTTGTGGGGATTCTTGTTCCTCCTATCCAAGGAGGAGTCTGATGGGGAATGTTTTTTTAGTGGAATAGAGTCTAGGAGCTTCGGTTGTCCATTACTCTACTGGGGAGCCATCCCTTGATTGAAGAGACGGAAGTGAACTGCTATCTGGTTAGGATCTAGGCTTCATAGTGACTTGCTGAGGATGATAAGGCTGACTACTATCTGGTCGTATTCCAGGCTTCACAGCGCCTTATTGGGGAAATGAGATTAAACTGAAAAAGAATCAGTAACAAATCAATGGTCGATTCAAACTGAACCAACAAAGGTCTTGATTTATCTTTGACTGGATAAGAATCAGAGAGATCTTAGTGTTGATCTGACTGAACCAGAGAAGGTCTTTAATTAACTTTGACTGGAATGGAAATCAGAAGAATCTTAGTGTCAATTTCATTGAACCAGAAAAAAGTCTTGGATCATCTTCAACTGGAATAGGAATCAGAGAGATCTTAGTGTCAATCTGACTGAACTAGAGGAAAATCTTAAATTAACTTTGACTGGAATGGAAATCAGAAGAATCTTAGGATCTATTCAATTGAACCAGACAAAAGTCTTGGAATATATTCAACTGGAACAGAAATCAGAGAGATCTTAGTGTCAATCTGACTGAACCAGAGAAGGTCTTGGATTAATTTTGACTGGAATGGAAATCAGAAGAATCTTAGGATCAATTCAACTGAACCAGACAAAAGTCTGGGAATATCTTACTCTGGAATAGAAATCAGAGAGATCTTAGTGTCAATCTGACTAAACCAGAGAAGGTCTTGGATTAACTTTGACTGGAATGGAAATCAGAAGAATCTTAGTATCGATTCAGCTGAACCAAACAAAAGTCTTGGAATATCTTCAACTGGAATAGAAATCAGAGAGATCTTAGTGTCGATCTGACTGAACCATAGAAGGTCTTGGATTAATTTTGAATGGAATGGAAATCAGAAGAATCTTAGGATCAATTCAACTGAACCAGACAAAAGTCTTGGAATATCTTCAATTGGAATAGAAATCAGAGAGATCTTAGTGTCAATCTGACTGAACCAGAGAAGGTCTTGGATTAACTTTGACTGGAATGGAAATCAGAAGAATCTTAGTATCCATTAAACTGAACCAGACAAAAGTCTTGGAATATCTTCAACAGGAATAGAAATCAGAGAGATCTTAACATCAATCTGACTGAACCAGATAAGGTCTTGGATTAACATTGACTAGAATGGAAATCAGAAGAATCTTAGTATCGATTCAACTGAACCAGACAAAAGTCTTGGAATATCTTCAACTGGAATAGAAATCAGAGAGATCTTAACGTCGATCTGAATGAACCAGAGAAGGTCTTGTGAGAACATCTTTCTGAGGAAATTGCTGAAATAGCCCTTCAACAGACGTAGCTTTTGAGAAACTACCAGGTCATGTAAGTAGCGGTGTTTGTTGATTTGATATTTTCCCTGAAAAAGGCAAAGAGTTAGTTGTATGCAATGTCATGATGTATGAAATGCATTGTGACGATGTTCTCAAAATAAATGAGATTATACTGTATGCGATGTGTATGCGTATGTATGAATATAAGATGCTATTGCGATGTTTCTCAGTATGGGAAAATAAATCCCAAACTAGTGCTGGAAGGTATTGGGAAGCTAAATCCTTCATTTCTACAGGGGATGATGAATGGAGATTTCCTCTTTCTGTTTGAGGATGTTCTGTTGAGGATTGACTCTACTTGAGGATAACTCTATGGGGAGGATGTTTTGTTGGAAGATTTTATTGATGTAGAGAAATAAACTCTGTTGGGGAAAGAGCTTCCGCAGTTGGAGAAATAAACTCTACCCAGGAGGAGGTTTTATGAACTATTTGAAATTATAAAACTCGGATGGGGAATACAGATTTCAATTCTCTGAGGGAACTTTGCTGGAGGAGGTAATTCCTACTTGGGAAAGGAGATATCAAAACTCTGGTTGTTTCTACACTGTGGGGAACATAGACGTCGCTGGGACGTATGTAATGGTGACTTTGTCTCAAACTGTCCATGTCCCTGTACCATGCTGGAAGGAGTAACTGTCGGGACTGCAAATTGTTTTTTAGACTTTGCCCTATTTCTTAAAGTAATTAGCAAATGTCTTTATGTTTTTTATGCAAGAATTTGTGCAGTGGTCATATTTAAATTCATATGTCAAAAATAAGTCATTGGACGTTTTTGCAAAACAAAACAGAAAAAAAAAACAAATAGTTTTGTACTTTCAAGGAATGATTTGTATTGATTTTTTTCCCCGCCTATAATAGGCATTTTGTACAAAGAGACCGACGTTCTAGTAGGAGAACGTTGTCGTAAGAAATGAAAATTACACAAAATAATGTACAAAGAGAAAAAAGCTATGTGTAACAATCCCATTGAGTTTCAATTCTTCTATTGCCCCTATGTCTTCGAGCGTCTCATCAATTTGCTACTTGTCCGAAGCTGATTAGATCGATCGACACCGTTTGAATCTTGGTAGTCGATACTGAAGTCTGATTGCAAGGTGATCCAATGAGACATAGTTGTACGCTTCCAATCCCTAAATTTTTCCTGGACCGCCCTTTTGGGTTTTCAGTCCACCGGGATACCCTTTTTTGCCCAAGCCGCCTTTTCAGGTTTTCGACTTGCCGGGTGTACAATTTTTGTCTTTATCCCTAATTTTTGCCCGAACCCTTTTGGTTTGCCGGGATGCCCTTATTTTTGCCTAGGCCAGTCAACCTAGCGGGTCCTTTTTCATGCGTAGTATCTTTTCACTATGTTCGCATTCACAGGGTGAGGAAGGTCGTCACCACCCATGGTGGTTAGAATCATGGCTCCACCAGAAAATATGCTTTTGATTACAAATGGCCCTTCGTATGTGGGAGTCCATTTTCCCATGGGATCACCTTGTGGCAGTATGATGCGCTTGATTACTAGATCAACCACTTGATACACTTGACGTCTAACCTTTTTGTTGAAAGCCTTGATCATCCGTTTTTGATACATTTGACCATGACAGACAACAATAAGCCTTTTCTCATCATTGAGATTCAGTTGATCAAGTCAAGTCTGGATCCAATCGTTTTCGTTTAAGCTTTCATCCTTCATGATCCTTAAAGAGGGGATCTGGACCTCAATAGGCATGACAACCTCCATACCGTATACCAGAGAATAGGGTGTTTCCCCTGTTGACGTACGTGCTGAGGTGCGGTATTCATGAAGAGCAAATGGTAACATCTCATGCCAGTCTTTGTATGTCACTGTCATATTCTGTATGATTTTCTTAATATTCTTGTTAGCAGCCTCCACAGTGCCATTCATATTCGATCGGTAAGGGGAATAATTATGATGCTGGATCTTGAATTGTTTATAGAGCTTGATGATTGTTGTATTGTTGAGATTTGTACCATTATCTGTGATGATTCTTTCTGGCACACCATAACAAAAAATCAGGTTATGTTTGATAAACCGCACCACCACGTTCTTGGTAACAGTAGCAAAAGAGGCAGCCTCGACACACTTCATGAAGTAATCAATGGCCACTAGGATGAAGCGATGGCCATTGGAGGCTGTAGGTCTAATTTCTCCGATCATGTAAATGCCCCACATTAGAAAGGGCCAGGGAAGTTCAAGGGGACCCGAGGTACATGTACTTTATCAACGTAGATCTGGCATTTGTGGCAAGTTCGGGAATGCTGATAACAGTATGCTTCCATAGTGGACCAATAGTATCATGCCCGTAGGATCATTTTAGCCATGTTATGTCCACTAGAATGGGTGCCAAAGGTACCTTCGTGTAAATCTTCCATAATCCTCTTTGCTTTGCTCTTGTATATGCACCAAAGTAAAGTAGAGTCATGGTTGTGCTTGTATAGGATTCCATTACTGAGGAAGAACTTTGAGGAGAACCTTCTCATAAACTTCTTATCATTGACAGACGCCCCCTCAAGATATTCTTGAGCCTCCAGATACCTCTTCACTTCATGAAACCAAGGTTTGTCTTCTACCTCTTCAATATCAATCTCATAGCAATATGTCGGTTCATCCAACCTCTCAATGGTGATCCGAGGAGCTTCGTTGTCCCACTTGACCTTGAACATAGACGACATAGTAGCTAGCACGTCCGCTAACTGATTCTCTTCTCGTGGGAAATGTTCAAAGGTGACCTCTTCAAAGTGTGGAAGCAATGTTAGCACATGTTCTTTATAAGGGATGAGATTCGGGTGCTT
This sequence comes from Vicia faba, assembly GCA_948472305.1. Lineage (NCBI taxonomy): Eukaryota > Viridiplantae > Streptophyta > Magnoliopsida > Fabales > Fabaceae > Vicia > Vicia faba. The sequence goes on along the minus strand of OX451739.1, from coordinate 448,427,806 downwards.
CGTGTCCCACTCCCATTTGATTTGACTTATTACCAAGGCTGAATCCCCGAAAATGCTCAAGAACTTGATCCTCATATCAATATCAGCTTTGAGACCCATGATGAATGCTTCATACTCCGGCAAATTGTTGGTACAGTTGAAACATAGTATGGCCGTGAAAGGAGTGTGACAGCCTTCAGGAGATATGGTTACAGCATCGATGCTATTGCCGAGTGCGTTGGAGGCTCCATTAAAAACCATAGTCCATCGGGATCCTTCCTCAGGTCCTTCATCCCGTCCAGGTTCTTCACAGTCAGTCACTAACATAATGTTCTCATCGGGGAACTCAAAATTCATGGACTGGTAGTCATCCACAGCATGATGAGCCAAATGATCAGCTAGTAGACTTCCCTTGATTGCTTTCTGGGTCGTGTATTGGATGTCGTATTCGGTCAAGATCATTTGCCATCTTTCTATTCTTCCAGAGAGAGCAGGCTTCTCGAAGATGTACTTAATCAGATCCATCTTAGATATCAACAAAGTGGTGTGGGTCAACATATACTGTATCAGTCGGCGAGCAGCCCATGCCAAAGCATAACAAGTTTTCTCGAGCAGTGAGTATCTTGTTTCACAGTCGGTAAACTTTTTGCTAAGGTAGTATATTGCATGCTCTTTTCAACCGGACTCGTCATGCTGCCCTAACACACACCCCATAAAATTATCTTACACTGTTAAGTACATTATCAAAGGTCTTCCTTCAATCGGAGGCATCAAAATTGGAGGTTCATGAAGGTATTCCTTGATTCTCTCAAAGGCGGTCTGACATTCATCATTCCTTTTTACCACTTGATCTTTCTTTAGGAGTTTGAAGATTGGCTCACAAGTAGAAATTAAATGGGAAATGAACCTGGCAATGTAATTTAGGCGTCCTAAGAAGCCTCTGACCTCCTTCTAAGTGCAAGGATCCAACATCTCTTGTATAGCCTTCACTTTTTCAGGGTCTACCTGAATGCCCTTGTCACTGACAATGAAACCTAGTAATTTACCATACCTTACCCCGAAGGTGCACTTGTTCGGATTTAACCTTAGCTTGTATGTCTTTAACCTATCAAACAACTTTTGTAGACGATCAAGGTGTTCTTCCTCAGTTTGAGACATGGCTATCATGTCATCAACATAAACCTCTATCTCATGGTGAATCATGTCATGAAACAAAGCTACCATGGCTCGCTGATAGGTTTCCCTAGTGTTCTTCAACCCAAACGACATCACTTTGTAGCAGAAAGTGCCCCATTGTATAATGAAGGTTGTCTTCTCCATGTCTTCAGGTGCCATCTTGATCTGATTATAACCAGAGAAACCGTCCATGAAGGAAAATATATTATGATGCGCGGTGTTGTCAACCAAAACATTAAAGTGGGGGAGCGAAAAGTCATCCTTAGAGCTTTCCTTATTCAAATCTCTGTAATCCACACACATTTATACCTTTCCATCCTTTTTAGGTACCGGGACTACGTTAACAACCCATTGGGGATAATAAGTGACAACTAGGAAACCAGCGTTGAACTGTTTCATAACCTCTGCTTTGATCTTCTCAGACATTTCAGGGCGCATGCGACGAACCTTCTGCTTTACTAGAGGGAAATCTTCTTTAGTTGGCAGACGATGAACCACAATATTTGTGTCTAGTCCTGGCATGTCTTCATATGACCAGGCAAAGATCTCAACATAATCATGCAACATCTGTATCAACCGCTGTTTAACATTAAGCTCCAAATTTGCACCTATCTTGACCTCTTTTATGTTCTCTTCTATGCCCAAATTCACTGTCTCAACTGGCTCTTCATGAGGCTGTATAGCCCTTTCTTCCTGCTGTAACAGTCTGACAAGTTCTCCGGGTACCTCATAATCTTCCTCACCTTCGTCCTCGGCTTGGTTGATCGGATTTTCAAAGTCATAACCGACAATAGCAGAACTGTTATCAATGGGATCCATAGTGGATAAGGATATGCAGTTTGATACGTGGGTGTGTGTGAGAGCATAATTGTATAGACAAAATAAAAAGTAGAAAAGAAAAACAGAGAACACAAAATTTGTATGAATAAATGTGCAATGCTTTATTAATGCCATATGAAATTGAAACATGATAACCTTCACAAATAAACCATTGTGCCCCAGGTAAGACACGTGGCCAGAAAGTTTATATTGTTTATTACATATCCAAAAACAAGAAAGACAATTACTCTTGAATAAAATTAATTGGTACAAAGTCTTTTATCGTCTAGTTACTGGGTCCACCGTTGGTAGTAGGGAAGATCCAGCTATCCATGTCATCGTCACCATCACTATCTTCTAGAGCGTTAACCCCATGATTGTTGATGCATAGGGGAGGTCTTCCTGTAACGCCCGTAATTTTATTAATTATTTAACTAAATTATTTTTGGAATATTTGAGAAGTTATGTTGTGATTAATTGGATTTATTTATTTTATTAAGCAGAGAAATAATATTAGAAGTATAATATTATTGATGTGGGCTTGTTTTAAAGGAATAGAAGTAATAAGGGGGTGTATTAGTTTTTAAAGCCCAATAAGGAGTAAAAATAATAATAGGTTATTTTATTGTTGTTAGAAATAATAGAAAGAAGAGGAAGTAGAAGAATAAGGATTGAGAAGAAGAACGTGAAGCTGCTGGAAAAAGAGGAAAGACGACAGAACGAGGTTTCGACCGGAAGATTATAGAGCAACCTTCAATCCAAGGTAAGGGTGGGGTTATGACTCTATAATTGGGTTCATGATGATTGGTATGTGGGGTTAGAGGTGATTTTTGTCTTATTCATGAATTGAATGTTTATTATGTTGTATGATGAAAAATTGATGAATTATAGATGAATGATGATGTCCCGATGTTGTTTAATTGATGTAGAATTATAGGATAACTGTAAGTGATGATTATCCATGATTAGATTAAGTTTTTAGGGCTTAAAGTATAGAACCCATAGTGAAAACATAGAGAAAATCAGAGTTTATGCAGGATGGAGAAGGATGTGTCGTCCCCAAATGCTATGTGTCGATACAAGAAGGTTTTGAGACTCAGGATAAGTCGACAGGAAGGGTCTTGCGTCGATACATTAGAACCTTTAGACTCAGGATGAGTCGATCCATATGAGCATGTGTCGATACATGATGTGTGTTAGACTCAGGATGAGTCGATCCAAGAGAGGATGCGTCGACTCATGTTGCAAATTCAGTGCAGTATGCATCGATACAAGGAGTTATGCGTCGACCCATGTTGTCTGGTTTTTGGCAGATTCAGTTTGAGAATGCTGTAACTTGAGTTTCCGGACTCCGTTTGAGGTGTCGTTCAAAGCGTTGAATAACTAACACGATGAGCTTTATTCCTGAGGATTAAAATGAAGAATAGGAAGTGTAGTCCTAGTATCCAATTTATGGATTTAGAGTTAATTCCTGCATTAATCGCTATGTTGATTTTTATCTGAATGATGAGGATGTGATGCTTATAGGTTGTTGTTTGAATTATAACAGTAGGATTAATAATAATACTGATGTAAGATTTCAGAGTAGCAGTATGTAGAGGTTTGGTTACTTAGAAGTAAGACTTAGTCAATTAACTAATTATAGGCAATATCTTGTATAGGCCTACGACCAACATTGTGAAATTGATGAGTTACTATCGTATTAAAGTACAACTGAGTTGTTGATGAGATGTTATTAATGAAGTTGTGTTTGATAATTTATGATGAATAAATGATGTTTGACGAATAAATGTGTTTGATGAATAAATGAAGTTTGATGAATTATTATGAATGATATGAGATGTTTAGATGCTTTTGAGATGGTGTTGTATTGAGATGTTGTCAATTATGGTGTTGTTACTACATTCATTATTGTGTCACATACATTGCATTTTGAGATGGAGCTTATGCTCGTTGAGATGGCCTTTATTGGCGAATATTGAGATGAAGGCTTATGCCTTGTTGATGCCTCTATTAATTAGAAATTTTTTGAGATGGGAGATCTGCTCCAATGGTACCACATGCATTTGCATAGTATTGAGTCACATTATATAACCGCATAAAGAAGTGTGTATTAAGGTGGTGAATGTATGTTATTATTGTTGATTATGAGATGAGAAGTAGTGATGTTAAGTGATCTAATTTAATATATTAATTATTATGTGCTTTATCATATTTTTAGATATCTCACCCCGTCTGTTTGAATGTTGCCCTTGTGTTGGTAACGTGCAGGTAATCGAGAGTGAAGGCTGTATACCTTCAATAGTTCGAGTCGGTGTCATTGCTCTGATATGTAACACTCGGGGGGATGAACGCTTGTTGCTTTAGATTGTTGATTAATTTCGTTGTTGAACTTTAAGTGGATTACTATTAAATTGTGTTGTTTCGAAGTTACGGTAATGATGATAAAGATGTTATTAAGAATTCCGCTGCGTAGATGTTGAATTATTTAATTAAAGATGTTATGATGATGGTTCATCCGATGTTTTAAAAGTGTTATATATTCACGATGAATGCAATGAATTTTGGTAGAAGAATTGTGGCATCCTTATTTGTTTGCATGAATGATTTTTATAACTCTGATTTATTTATATAATTGCCTGGGTAGAATTGGGGTGTTACACTTCCAGCACGAGCACGACGGACAACCCTTTGAGCCCCTGAAGAGAAACCCAAACCAAACTTATCAGACTTGTATGGAATATCAATGAGTTGGCCCCATATGGTAGATTCACCTTCTTCAATAACTGCTATTGCATCCTTGAGAGAATCCATCTTCAAGGGAGGTCTGGTGATCTTTGGCAGATTGATGACAGTTTCAGTTGCAGCCATAGTCTGAGGAATCTCTTCGATGTTTTGACACAAAGTCTCGATGAACTCGCCATCCATTTCCACGTACCTGAAGGAGTTCAGGTGATTGACCATGTATTCTTCTTCACAGTGTACCATGACAACCTTTCCTCTTACCGGGTATTTCATCATCTGACGCAGAGTAGACGTGATAGCTCCCACCCCATGGATCCAAGGGAGAACCAACAAATAAGAATAAGATGGTCTGATATCTATCACATAGAAGGTGGAGTCAAAGGTCTGAGAACAAAATATGATGGGGATGTCCACCTCCCCGTGCACCATTCTCTTTGAACCATCGAAAGCTCTCACTACTATATTGATGGGCTTCAAGGTCAAACCTTCACAGTCTAGTCTATCTAGAGTCTTCTTGGGCAACACATTTAATGATGAACCAGTATCTACTAGAACATGGGCCAAAGTAGTGCCCCTGCACTCGACGGAAACATGCAGCGCATCATTGTGTTTCTTCCCTCTGGGTGTTAGATCAGCATCAGAAAAACCCAAATCGTTATCAGCCGTCAAGCTGGCCACACAATCATCAAATTGATCAGCACAGGATTCTTGTGGCACGTGGGCAGTTTTAAGGAACTTCACCAAAGCTTTGCATGAGCTTCGGAGCATAACAATAAGGCTATCATAGAAATCTTGGAAGGGGTCTGTCCCAGCTGTTCGACCATATTGTAGTCGCTCTTCTTTATAATCTTCAAAATTTCTTCCATTTCTTTCTTGGAAGCCTCTGGGATAGATATTGACTGCGCCTTTGTCTGGACATGCTCAATCAATATGTATTTGCCCCGAGTCTCGGCCGACTCGGTGATAGGGGTGTCAGCAGGGTTTATCACAGGAATTACAGTAGTGGTATCAGTAGTAACAAAAGTAGGAATTATCACAGGACCAGTAACAACATTTGGAGGAGAAATCTCAGGGGAGAACACTCTTCCACTTCTTTTTATTTTGCTGGTTCCAACAAAGTTTCCAATGTTGGGATCAACATTTCCAGAAACCTGGTCTTCAACAGCCAACAGGTCTTGCTTGACGCTGTGGTAGTAGACGTCACCCCCATAGTTCTAGGGAACAGTTTTGTCAAAGGAGTACGAGATTGGCCCTGGAATGGTGATAATAAGAGGAGCTAACTTCAGAGCAGATGTAATCCTGACGGGTCTTTTGGTGGGGACCTTGAGGGGATTGGCGGAAATTGTTATTATTGAAACATCCTTGCAGGAAATAGTTGGAACAGGAGTTTTTTTAAACAAAATTCTCTATCATCCATCAGGCGCTGAACACCTGCCTTCAACAAATGACAACTAGCCAGTAGACATAAACAGAAGTGGCAACCTTTGCCACAACCCGGAAATAAACCGACCTTCAACAGGTTCCACTTAACGGTCAAGAGAGGAGTAACAAGCTCTTCAATAGTAGCAACAAACACATCATCTTCAATAGCATTAACAACACAATCGTGCTTGGGCATAGGAGCAGTGATAACATTGGAAATCTCGGGGGCGTCAAATTCAATTTCCTTCGCCTCGAGAAGGTCTTGCACCTTGTTTTTCAAAGCCCAACAATCGTTTGTATCATGACCTGGACTTTCTGAATGGTAAGCACAACGAGCATTAGGATTGTAACGTGGAGAGGCAGTGTTGGGATTCTTCGGAGCTTCCCGCAAGGTTACCAGATTAGATTTCAACAAATGTGGCAAGACTTGAGACAACATCATATTTATCCGGGTAAAATGTCTTACTGTCCTTTTTGTTCTAGGCTGATTGTTCCTTTGTTGAGTAGGTGCAGGTTTAGAGATCATAATAGCCCCTACCGCTGGACGGCGTTCAGTGTTGTCTTGATTCCTATGGCTATACATAGCACTAACCTCTTTTTTCCCAGAAAATGGCTTCCTTTATGCACTAGAGGACACATCCTTCTGGATCTTACCACTCCTAATTACAGCTTCCACTTTTTTCCCATCAAGATCAATTCAGTGAAGCCGACTGAGGAGCTTCCAATCAGGTGATTGAAAAATGGACCAGACAGGGTACCCAGAAACATATCCACTAGCTCCCTATCAGACAGGGGGGGGGGGGTTGGACTCTTCCTGCTAAGTCCCTCCACTTCTGAGCATAGTCTTTAAAGCCCTCGCTCGAACCCGTAGACATACTTTGGAGTTGTGTACGGGTGGGAGCAAGGTCTGCATTATACTGATACTGCTTGTAGAAAGCCGCAGCCAAGTCTTCCCAATTATGGATGTTGGCCCTTTCCAGCTGGTAGTACCATTCTAGTTGAGTTTCGGACAGACTATCCTGAAAGAAGTGGACCCATAAGTCCTTGTTAGCAGTGTGAGGTTGTATCTTCCTCACATAAGATCGGAGGTGCATCTTGGGACATAAAACCCCATCATATTTGGCGAACACCGGCACCTTGAAATTTTGCGGGATGACAACCCCAGAAACCAAACCCAGTTCTTCAAAATCCAGACCTGGTACCTTCTGGACCTCCATTGCATTCAAATGATCCTCCAGTTGTTTTTATTTTTCATCAACAAGAGCATATTGTTCCTCATCATAGTCATATTCATCATCAGGTTCTTTTGGAATGGAGTCTTCCTATCTTGTTTCCTCCTATTGATTGTCTCTTTCCTTTGATTAAGTTACCAGTTCAGAGGCTCGCCGCACTGGTCCTCTTATTCTTCTTCCCAGATTCACTAAACCAGTTGGCTTCCTTGGCTTCTTCTTTTCTTTAATAAGCAGGGCTTTCATCTCTTCTTACCCCTTGGTCAGAGCCATGATCATCTGTTGAAATTGGGCATTCTGAGTCTGTAGATCCTTCATTGTTTGTTCTAGAGCCATTGCTGAAATAAACAATGAAGAGGATGAGAAACCTGCTTTGAAACCTGCTTATGCAATGATATGTATGATATATGTATGTAATGTTTTCAAGGATTTCTAAGACCCAAATTTGCTTACACAGAAAAATAGCAAACGTTAGTTGCATTAATAAGTTTTATTGGCCACAATGATGCCTCTTGGGCTTACAAAGGAGGTAACAAAGCAAAAGTAATCTCCCAAAAAAAGAGACTCAAGCTTCCCACGGGCGCACCCCCTTTGGTGAAATGTAGGCATTTATATTCCTCTCCTCAGGAAGTAGCCGGGTGATATCTAGAACCTTCTTCTTGTTGGCGTAGAATTGGGTTTCGAAAGTATCTCGTTCTTCTTTAAGTTGGATCCAGGATTTCCGTAGCTCCTCAAAATCAGTTGGCATATCAGGATGAAGAACAACGTAAGGAGTGCCTCCTTCAGCAATTGGCTCTATAATCACAGGTAAGATGGCGGGGTAAGGCATCATAAGACATCGAGCACGAGCTCGCACCCATTTGAGGTAAGGCTCAAGAGGGGTGGAATTGTTGTGCCCTAGTGTCTTGCTATCAACCCTGTTTATCATGCCCTAAGCTTGAATGAACCTCTTGCGGTAACCCTGAACATCATTCTCATAGTCAAACATGATTCCTTGGATGAGTGTGTCGTGAGGACCATCCCTTCTAGCATAACCAAACTGTCGCAACGCCAAACAAGGATTATAAGTGATTCCTCCCCTAATGCCCAAGAGAGGGACATTAGGGAATTCCCCACAGTGATCAATGATGGTGACACTCCCCAAGGACCGAGAACACCAATGAATATTCGAATGTGTAAGGGACATCAACCTATGAGACCATCTCATACCCTGTTCATTCTTCAAATAGACCAAGGCAGGTGTGAAATAAACCACCTAGCCAATATAGGAGTGCAACACAGAAGGGTCCCTCTTTTCTTTAGAGTGCGAGTATGCAGAGAGTGTAGAATATCCCCAAGTAAATTAGGCACCGGATTATGCGACAGAAAAATCTTAACCGGATTCACATCTATGAGTTGGTCCGTGTTAGGGAATAGTACCATCCCATAGATAAGGAGGGATAACACTTCTTTAAAAGCTTGTAAATCCAGGCTATCCCAAAAATAGTGAGCTTTCTCAAATAGAAACTTAACTGGAAATCCTTAGACAACTCTTCTGGTTTCCCAATTTTCCACTACATCAGACTGTTGTAAAGACAGAGCTTGAGAAATCTCTTCAGGCTTTGGGTCTCTTTCCATACTATTGAATGGTAGCTGATTAAGGATAGGTACCCTTAATAACTGAGAAAACTCCTCCATAGTAGGCACTAACTGGTAATCAGGAAATGTGAAGCAGTGGTGCAATGGGTCAAAGAACTGAAAGAGCACCTTTAACATTTCTTCATAAGGGTTTAAAGTGACCAAATTGAGAAGTCGACCATGTTTTTCAGTGAAGGGAGAGCTTTCAGGGATCCTTGATGCTAATTCCTTGAGCTGAGGAGGTACTTTCACAAGGTTGATTTGAATAGTGTTCCTGTGAGCAGATATCATGTCCTACAAAACAAAACAAAGATAAGCCCTATAAAATCCTTGAAATAGTTAGTATGATATGCCATGTCATGATTATGTTAAGAAATCACATATATAGCAAGCACAAGTAAATCACACCAAGACCTTAGGTTTAAGTCTTGCATGGGTTTTAAGGTAATACCCTCTTGAAGTTGGATTGGTTCAACCTGTCCTATAAATAGTAACCGGGTTCTAAGAGATCTCAATATCATTGATCTTTCCCACAAGTTTCGTTTGATAGGCGACTGAATCGCAACCAAACAAAACTCAAGAGTCAAATCTCAATGAGTGTAGCATCGAGTATCTGCCGACTTTGGGAATACACAAAAGACGACCATCTCGCTACATCCTAATGGCCAAGTTGTTCATTTAAAGGTTCTAAGGTTGGTTGATTCTTTATGACATCATACAGCGGCCCCGTATTCTCCTTGATTAACTCAAGGGCTACTGGTACCAACCAAAGTGTCGAAAACATAGCCATCGCTTCAACCGTGTCGGTATACCCCGCATAATTTTCATGATCTATTGCTACTTACCTAAAAGGTTTCCCCAGATCCGGGTGTAGGATCTATAGTAACCCAAACAATCCCTTAAGAGTAAAGCAAACAATTTAGAAATGATCTAAACCCTAAGGTAAACCCCACTTTATAATTTCCCCAGCAGAGTCGCCAGTTCTGTGATACGGTGGCAGAACTGACTGTTTAATACTGGTTTTACGTTTTTTGTTTGCAAATGTCACGGTAAGCAAGAGTCGCCACCGACTTTTCTTTTATCCAACAAAGGAAAGGGTGAAAAGAACAAAAAAAGACCTTTTTTGATATTTTCTGAGCAAGGGGTTAGATTATGGAAATGGAAGGTATTAGCACCCTTTCCATCCATGGTTTTCCATAGGCTCTTAGGTACTTGCTCATTTTTTAAAACTGTTTGTATTTGTGTGTTTTGAAAGATTTGTCTGCTATGTGGTAACTCTCGTATCAGTCCTCGAGAGTGTGATAAAGCATTTCTGAAAATAGTTTTTGAAAACTGTGTATGTAAGAAAACTTAGGTTTGAGTGAGTACTTAAAAGTCATCTACCTACTCGAAAAAGGACATTCTTTTCCTCCTTTCCTTTAGATAGTGCTATCCTACTATTAGTGAGTAGGTAGCCCTATCTTTGGATGTTGAGGGACTATCGAAAGGGATGCTATGGTCATTGAAGGCAACATGTAAGGATATCTTAGCATTCGAAGGGACTGTCACTATATAGGCAACATCGAGGGACAAGATAATTTTTTCTCGTAGGCAACTCGAGGGACGTTAAGGGATCATGATCTTTATGATGACTTTAGAATTGAGGGTCTTTGCTAAGATATCCCTACGTTCGAGGGACATGACCATTTCCGAGGCAACCAAGTGAGGAATACCCTAAGGATACAAGTGTGAGAAGTGTATTTTTTCAGTTATATTATCTTGAGGTTAGTGATCTAACGATTAGTTGACTTTATCTTGTCACGCACACCTAAGTTACTAGCAATTATATATACCGAAAAATAAAATGCAGAAAGTATGAATCTAGACTATTACATGGCTTCGGGGAGGGGGATATTTACATTCCAAAGAAAATGGGGAAAAGAAAATAAAGCAATAAAATAAATTCTTATTAACTATTACATCCCGTATAACAGTTACATGAATATAAAATGCAAAAGAGAATAAACGCGCGATAAATGAAAACACGTTCTAAAACCTAGAGGAAAAGTCTTTTTTGATTGCTTTTGTTTTTTTAAAAAAAGAAAATAATTAAATTAAACATCCTAAAGTCTATTTAGAAAAATGAAAATTAATTAAGAAAACTAGTCTAAGCTTTTTTTGTTTAGTTTTTATTATGAAAAATAAATGATTAAACCTAGATTAAATCCTAAGTTCTAATTCAATTTTAATTAAAGAGAAAAAAATGGTTAAAATAGTTATTAATTAATTCAAGAAATTAATTATTCAATAAAAAATCTCATACTAATTTTTTGTAATTTTTTTAATTATTTGTTAAATTAAATAAAGAAAATAAAAGAAATTAATACAAAATAAAAAAAAGGAATAAAACAATACAAAATAAAACAAATTGAGCCTGGTCATCCAAACAAAAATGGGGGGTGTTGTTGTCAAAAACGTTAGGCCCAAGTCAGAAATTGCGCTGGAATTCAGTGAGGAACGCTTGTGATAGCTCATGGTGCACCTGCATGTGAGAACCGTTTGATTTAGATCAACCAAGATCCAATGGTGGTGGTCTGGAGGCATATGATGGACTGGCGTGGCTAACAAGTACTCAATCTGTATGAAACAATGTTGGAAAAATAAAATGTTGGACCTGGGACTCGAACCCAGGTCCTTGCCATCCGTTACATAAAATAGAATAATAATATAATATAAGAAAAAATGTTAGATATATTATAATTAAAAAAAAGTGCGCTCTATTTGAATGGGCCAATGGGACAATGCCACACTTCGAAATCTCCGCCCTCCGTCGTCTTAGATACTGCAACCTATAGTGACAGTTTTTCACTTGTCACTATAGCACCTGCAATTTATAAAACTCATAATACACAACAAAAATCAAATGTGAGGACATGGATCAACTGGCCTCATCCCCCAGAGCATAATGGTACCCCTTGTTTGGGCTGATTTTGGCTAATTTGGAAAACCCCATTTCGAAGGTTCAAAACCTAGAAATGGCAACACTTGATTCCTGCATCAAAAACTCAATCCAACTGTACAGATAACTTGCAAATTCCCAAATTATCAATATTACATAATCAAAATGTACTTGAATTGCATGAATTGAGCAAAACAAAAAATGAAAATGAGGCAAACCGCATGAACTCACTGATGCGTCCTTTGCGGTTTTAGGTCTTGGTAATGATTGGGACAACTTCAGGGAACCTCTGGGAAGTGATTAGGATACTTTGTTTGGACTGAGGGAGGCTAGAACTCAAAATTCGAGTTTGACAACTTTGAACTTTTTCACAAAATGGGCAGGGGTACTCTAGGCTTTGTATCTGTCTTTGATGCTTGCCAATGCCTTCTTTATATAGGGAGGAGTGAGGAGACATGGGAAATAATGTTTGTAACAGCCATAGACAAACACTTGAATGACATGAATACCAATATGTAACCTTGGCCAAAGTTAAGGGATGTTGTCAACTTTTGAATTTTGCATGAATGTAGACACGCTGGCCTTACTTCACACGATATTTTGGGGCCTCTCCATGTATCAAACCAAGCCCAAATGATAATGGCCCATATATTTTGCAATAATCTTGATTTATTTTATTTTTAATTAAATAAAATTAATATAAAATGCAAATAAAATCAAGACTATGAAAATATGGTTTTAGGGGTCCTCTATGATCTTAGGAAGATGTTTGAAGTTCAAGAATTTGAGCCATTTCCTTAAAAACTCAAATTTGCTCAATGCATATTTCTTGAAATTTCCAAAATTTTCCCAACTTGGGAAAGCCATAACTTGCTCAATTTTTATCTCATGATGATGATCTTATTCTTTTTGGAAAGACCGATATGTATAATTCAATCCCTCTTTTGATCAATTTTGCATTTGAATATGTTATCTTGATGTAAAAGGTCTTGGAAAAAAGTTGCTTTTGTTGACTTTTTGAAAATGACCTGTAATGTTTGAGCTCATATCTTTCAAATGGTGAATTTATTGATCTTGGGGGCCAAAGAGAAGTTGTAGGGAATTGGATTCTCTTCAAAATTAGCTTTTGTGGGAAAATTTCTGATAAAGTATGAGAAAGTTATGCTTGGTCAAAGTTTGGTTGACTTTTCTTATAGAAACCCTAATTTAGCAATTCTTGACTTTTGTTGGGTTAGGAGCATTTCTTGAGGAATCATGATCAACACTTGATCAAATGATGGATATCACTTCAAAATGTTGATGTTGACCAAAAATCTTGAAGTTTGACTGCACATGGGCCACAATTGACTTTTGACCTAACATAGTTAATTTTCCAATACTTGAGCAATTGACTGAGCATACTTGTTGTTCAAGGCATGAAATTTGGCATGGATGATATTGAGTACATATTAGGACAATGGATAACATTTGGGATCCTTGGAGATCAACCATGTTGATGAAAATTGAAACCCTGGTTGGGGGTTCATTGCCTTAGGAGGATAATTGTCTGGTCAATTCTTGGTCAACCTTGAGCAATTGAGAACCTCTAGGAGTATGTCTTGTGTGAAAATGGGAGGGCAAATTTTGGGGTACAACACCAATCAAAAATATCCACACACTCTTTCAACATCTCAATCAACCTGCTCTTCACATCAGGATGCAGTAATGCTCCAATCTTGACTTCCTTCGGATCTTCTTCTGAACCCAAATTGATTACTTCCAAAGGATCTTTATATGGCTGAATGGCATTCTCCTCACGCTCAAGCAACCTTGAGACCTCTTCTGAAATCTCATCATAGTCTTCTTCTTCGGCCCCATACACAGGACATTCAAAGTTGGGAGAGGGTGCAGGGTCATTGTATTCAACGAGTTCTTTAATTAATCTGCACATATGTTTTATGATTGCTTTTAGAAACTGACACATATAACAAGTGATCATGCAGATTGAATTTCAGTTATTATTTATTTTGAAAGGTTTTTTCTGATTACCATTTTCCAAGAAAAAAGCAAAAAATAAAGACATAACTTGGGAAACAAAGACAACTTTTATTATTGATTTTAAAAATCAAAGCAAACCGATAAGCCCATACAATATTAATACTTCCACCTTGGGCAGAGTGAAAGATTTTCAAAAAGATTAACAAAAACAAATTACTTTGAAACATGTATGCAAGAGGGAACATCAATGGTGATCCAGTTCTGAACCCTAACTCCTTGCATCATATAATTTGGCAGTTCTGGCTCCGCTTCATCTTCCATAATGACATTAATCTCGAAAACAGTTGGATAAAGATAACCCCCGCTACGAAAGATGTCTTGATACTTGCCTGCAGAAGACTCCAGCTTCATGCTCTTACCTTTATCATTCTTCATAGAGAACCCTAAGCCAGCTCTATTCTTGTTTACAGGTGGATCAACAATTTGTCCCTATACTTCACTATGGCCATTACGCACAACCTACTGAGCATCTTTAAGTGAAACCATAGAATTCTCATTTCCTCTTATATTATTAATGGATAAAGCTTGGAACTGGGTTCCAACAGTAGCTTCATCCGCCTCCACAATGCTGAAAGAGGATAAATGAGATATCAATAATGAATGTTCTCCATTTATAATTACCACTTTTCCTTCACGTACAAACTTCAACTTTTGGTGTAAAGTCGAAGTGACAGCCCCTGCCTCATGTATCTACGACCGTCCCAGCAAGCATCTATAAACGGGTACAATATCCATGACCTGGAAAGTAATCTGAAACAAATGTGGGCCTATATGAATAGGCAAGTCCACTTCACCAATAACAGATTTCCTTGATCCATCAAACGCTTTCACAATAATTCCACTTGGGCGTATGGGAGTTCCTTGATATTTCAACTTCATAAGTGTTCTCCTTGGTATAACTTTCAATGCGGATCCATTATCAATCAACACATTAGATAATGCATCATTCTTGTAGTTCATAGAGATGTGGAGGGCCAGATTGTGATTCCTTCCTTCATCGGGCAGTTCATCATCGTAGAAACTTGGGTTATTACATGATGTAATGTTCCCTACCACACTGCTGAATTGGTCTACAGGCACATCACTCTCCACGAAATCTTGGTCCAATACCCTCATCAAAGATTCTCTGTGAGCAGAGGAGTTCATCAATAAAGCCAAGATAGATATTTTTGAAGGAGTCTGCAGTAGCTGATCTATAATTCTTTAGTCTCTCATCTTGATTATCTTCAAAATATCATCCACCTCTTTTTCTAGCGTAGCTCCACTAGGTTCCCCCACTGCCTTCTTGGGTTTAACATTTTCGACAATTTTCTTTCTAGTACTAACATCTCCACGAATAACTGGTGCAAATACACGACCACTGTAGGTCACTCTGCCAGTCTCAACAATATTTCCAACATTAGGCATTGGCTAGATGGGAACTTCCACACCATCCTCTAAAATTGTAGCATTATATTTGTAAGGCACAACCTTGTCTGACTTGTAGGGGACAGGACTTGGAAAACTAATCACCAATGGAGTAATAGATGGCTTACCATGATATTCAACTTCAAAATGGGTAGGTGCACCAAAACAAGGCACAATAACATTTACTCCCTCTTCAACATATTCAGTCATTACAGAGTCATCTCTGGAAAACATATCTTCATCTGAGGAGAAGAACTCATTCGCATATGCATACTCATCATCTGACTCTTCTTCAAACAAACAAACCTCAATCACATTAACCTCGTGATAATCATCCCTTTGGCCTGTAACCTTGATAGTTCCATTATCCAATAACAACTGAATACCTTTCCTTACAATTGAACATCCTCGTGAGTCCCGGTAGAAAATTCGGAAAGATCCATACTGATGTTCCACCTGACCAGCCATGTGGCAGAAAGTAGGATGCAATTGTACAAGATCCCCATTCATATATTCCACATCAAAGATTCTGAACTCTCCAGGATATCCAGAAACCATGTTTACTTCCTTTTCATACTATGCCCTAGGCCTGATTATGTGGATGAGGCCTTCATCCATCATCTCCTGTAAATCAGCCTTTATCTTGTCACAACCCTGTATATCCATACTGCAAATAGCACAACCGGCATGGTCATGCTTGTAATAGCTAAATTAACAGAGGTCTGCATGCATTTTTACCAAATCTTCTCTAACCAATTTAATATCAAAAATTCAGAAGTCGCCTTGACAATCGGCCACCATGTTCACAACATTCGCTCCTCCATGCTTTGGCAAAGGATTATCTTTCACATTAGGGCCAACATATTTGAAAGATAACATACCAGACTTCACCAATTTTTGTACTTCAATTTTAAAAGGATAACAATTCTCAACATTGTTCCCTGGTGATCCCTGATGAAAAGCACATGTTTGGTCTGCCTTGTAATACCAAGGCAATGGTGATGGTATAGCGGGAGGTGGTCTGGTCTGAACCAACTTCTTCTGAATTAATGCCGGGAGTAATTCTGTATAACTCATAGGGATAGGGTCATAACTCTCCCTTCTCTGGTTATACCCTTGATTCCCTGATGGGATGGTCTTTGATAAGCAACGATGGTTGGAGCTACACCAACAACTAGAGTTACTGAGGCGACTTGTTGATGACGCTGATAATTTCTTCTAGGAGGATAAACCCTCCTCTCTTGCATAACATAATTTGTATTTCCTTCCTTATTTTTGGAAAACCCATAGGATGGCTTCTTCGTATTTACAAAACTTTCACTTTTTGTTAAACGGCCCTCTCTTACAGCCTCTTCAAAATGGATACCCATGCCCACCATTTCAGTAAATTCACTTGGCGCACTCGCTATCATCCTCTCATAGTAGAAAGCACCCAAAGTCTTCAGGAAAATCTTAGTCATCTCCTTCTCTTCCATGGGAGGAATCACTTGGGCGGCTACCTCACGCCATCTCTATGCATATTCTTTGAATGATTCCCTGTCCTTCTGGACCATGGCCCTGAGTTGATCATGGTCAGGCGCCATGTCCATGTTGTATTTGTATTGTCTGATAAATGCTTCTCCCAAGTCATTGAAAGTATGGATATTGATGTTGTCCAAACTCATATACCACTTCAACGCAGCACCAGTCAAACTGTCTTGAAAAAAGTGAATCATCAGACGTTGATCATTGCAGGTAGAAATTATTCTTATATACATCACAAGATGAGCACGAGAACGAGTGTTGCCCTTGTACTTCTCGAATTCCGAGACTTTAAACTTCGCATGTATCTTGACATTTGGGACCAAGCATAAATCATTCACATTCTTCCCAAACAATTCCTTTCCCCCGAGGGCCTTCATCTCCCTCTTCATCTTGTCAAAATGTTCTTGAAAATCATCCATTCTATCATAGATACTCAAGTATTCACTTGGTGGAGGAAAAGGACGATACATATCATCGTTAGAAAATGGGACCATATTCGCTGAAGGAGGTGCAGTAGGAGAAACATGCACCACATGAGGTGCATGAGTAACAGTAGTCTGAACAACTGGAGTATCTTGAGGACCAAGATTGAAACCTTCAGGCACAAAGTTCTCTAGCATTCCTTATGGACAACCTTGAGGCATGCGGTTCTGAACAACAGTTGGCGTAGCAGACATAGGAATAGTCGGAGCTTCAGTAGTAACCCTTGCTTGTTGATGTTGAACACTCGGTGGCTGATTCTAACCAGCTACCAGAGATTCCATCAGAGCATTAGGATTGTCCACGCCGACCTTCAAAGCAGAAACTTCCTCGCGCAGCTCGTGATTCTCTTGTTCTAAGTTGTCCATCTTCCTTCTGAAATTAGCTCGAGTATCGTAGTGGTGAGACAACTTGATGAACAAAGTAAAGAAGCTTGGTATGACACCTGGATATGCATAATAAATGCAAGAAATATGTTTAATATGATGCATGATATGCAATGCACATGATTTATTTATTTATTTTATTAATATTTCAAGGGACTTAAAGATTTATAGACACATTGCAAATATCAAAGTAATAACACATTTGAAATACTGAAATTTTTTATTACAATAACTTCAAAATGGATTACAAGTTTCAATAATCCCAAGTACAAGATGAAAATAAAGTCTAAAACCCTAAGTAAAGCTGATGGAGATCACTCTATACGTTGGCGCTTCCCTGTAAGCCTGGCAATCTGAGCCTTCAACCTCTGATTTTCTTCTGCATATCTGGTGGCAACCTCCTTCCAATCACCTGGATCAGGAAGTGAGCAACTAGAATCTGACTAAGGCTTAGGAGAAAATAAATCCCCTTTCCTCTCCATGGTCTCTACAGCCCGACTCTCAAGAATCTCAATCTAGTCGTCTCTCTCCTTCAAGTATGCTCTATAGGAAATCTCTAAGGTTTGGCACTTATTCTTCCAAGCATCCTTTTCCTGATGCATCCTGACCAAAGCAAGTTGTAGCTCTTCCACATCATCCAATAAGGGAGGAGTGGTCTTCACAAACAAGTCAGGCATAAGTGCTTCCCGAGAATACGACATCTTCAACTGAATAGCTCTCGTTTAGACCCACTGAAGATAAGGCTCCAAAGAAACAGCCCCCTAGGTCCCAGGTCTTTTCTACTCTTCCTATGAATGTGACACCAGGCCTTTGCAATCTGCTCCCTAGCTTCCTTATGGTCTTCTCCCTCCTTCAGGAAGAAACTGCTTAAATGAATACTATTTGGTTTATCCCTCACCGAATAACCAAGCTGTCGTCGTGCAAGAACATGGTTGTAGTTAATTCCTTCCTTTGTACCAAGAAGAGGTACATTGGGGAAACCACCACAACTATTGAAAATCTCTACATCATGATAAGCCCGACGATACCAATCAATATCTGAGTGAGTAAGTGCCATGATCTTAGGAGCCCAACGAGGTTCCTTCCTGACATCCCAGAAAGCATCAGACTGAGGCATATGCAAAATAAACCACCAGCACAACAGAGGCATGCAACAAAAAATCATCCCCCCATGATAAGAATTCCAAATATGAATAGAGTAATAAGCATCACCCAACAATGTAGGAACTGGGTTTCCAATCATGAAGATCCTGATAGCATTAATGTAAACATACTTGTCCATATTAAGAAATAAGAACAACCCATAAGCAAGTAGAGAAAAGATGGCCTCAAAAGCGATTGTACTCTTCATCTTGGCAAAGTAATAAGCTTTCTCCAATAAGAACTAAGCTGGTAATCATCTAATCCCTCCTTTAGTAGTCATATGGGATTCAACCTCATACTTCCCCAGATGTATCAAAGCAGCAATCTCGTATGGTTTTTGCTCACCCTCCAAACCAGTAAAGGAACACAATCAGTAATAGGTAAATCCAACATATAAGAATACTCCTCTAGTGTAGGCATTAACTGATAGTTAGAGAAAGTAAAGCAATGATACATCTGATCATAGAACTGGACCAAGGTCGAGAGAATACCCTCCTTTGTCCTGAGATTTATGAGAGGAATGATGGATCCATACTTCTTTCGAAAATCTGCAGAACACTCAATCTCAGGAATTAGTTTGATTAACTCATCTATCTTAGGGTATTTGAAACTGTATTTTCCGGTCTTTCTTTTTCCAGAATCCATGGTAAAAAGGTACCTGAGATATTCACAAATGGTTAACTTTCAAGTCCCTTGAAATAAAATTTCTTCAAAAGATGCTTATGAGTGCATGGATGCATGATGCAACAATCACACACAAGATTACAAACATAGGGTTCATAGGTTCAACGTCACGAGCATGAGGTCGAAGGTACTACCCATAAGGTATGGTCTAAAAGTTATCACCTACTGAACAAGGTTCTAGAGGTTCCCAGAGTCTACATCCTTCCTTCGGATATTACCAACTTCCCGATTAACTCAGTAATTAATAATATTCTCAAGAAAAACTCGTATGAGCGTAGTATCGCGTGACAACTATTTCCGAATTACTTCGTCATAGCTTCCGCACTACACCTAAGAAGCCAAGATGGGTTAGTTATTATACAGTCCTCAGCTTCAGCAGGCTCCCAGGTCAAAAGCAGTACGTCTTCCCGATTACTCGGTAAACGACACTACAGTCAAAGGGGCCTCCATCGAGTGGGGGATCTCATGCCTCCTTTTTTGGGATTACTCCCTCAAAGTTAACATGACTATACCGCCCGTCCTATCTTAAATTTTCCCAAGTCCGGGTATAGGACTTATAAGTAATCACCAAGCACCCTGAAAACCAGAAAAATCCAGGCAAACATATATACAACAATAAATATAACACATAAACAAAAATATCACATATACAGATATAAACAAAGATAGGTTTAACCCACTTAGGGATGGACCAGTAATAGGTCAATCTTTCCCCAGTGAAGTCGCCATTTTTCTGTAGCGGTAGAAATGTTTAAGACTAAGTCATTGGATTGACTAGACTTATACAGATCAAAATAAAAGTCGCCACCGCGCTTTATTGTTTCCAAAGGAATGGGAAAAGAGCGAGTAACCCAAAAAGAGGGGGAAAGATTCAAGGTAAGGGGGTTGGTTATGCAAAGGGAAGGTATAAGCACCATAAACATCTATGGTACTCCACAGGAACCTCTTTGAAAAATCTGTATATTTTGGCTATAAAATGTTGTATAGAAAATAGATGGTGGAGGTGAGAAAAGAAATATATTTTTCATGATTTTCGCGCTTGCCGTGGTTGGGAACCTTTAGTGCCTACGTACCACCTTCCGTGCAATAGGGGATCAGGGTACACGTAGTTCCTTTTTTAAAAAATTTAAAACACAAGTGTGTTGGTTAATTTTATGAGATAAGACATCATCGTTATTGTCCGTGTGGAAAAACATTCCTACTACCCACAATCATGAGAAAGGATAATTTGCATCATCTCAAAGTGGAGGATATAGCTTGGATTTTAAAATCAACAATGCCTCACTCAACACCCAAGTGGAAAATATCTCACTTCACTTCATATTATAGAAGTATAGTTGTTTGCATCACTACAAGGATTGACAAAAGTCTAATCTTTTGAGAAAGGTTTTAAAATAAAAAGACAAAGTGGAAAAATGGTTTGAAATGAGATTGATTGACTTTTAGTCTTCTCACAAAAAATGCCAAGGTATTATTAAGTTGATTGAAGTTTATTTATGGAAATGGTTTTGAAAATGCATGGACATAAGTCCGAGTTTATTATGAAAATGGTTCAAGTTTCAAAACAAGAAGAGTTTTCAAAAGGAGGGAGAAGATTTTTGAAATTAAAGAAGATGGGAGAAGATGAAGGGACTATCCTAAAGCATAAGGTAAAAGCTAGGGATGAGAACCATCTAACCAACAAGAAGCCACAAATTGACATTATGAGTCAAGATAGAATTCCCATTCTTTGGATTTAAACAAAGCAAGCAAAGATACTAGACCTCTTGATAAAACCAAACTTCAAGTGTATTAAGTCTTCATAAAAATTGAGCAGAGTAACAACTGTATACGGGTGAATTCCAGATTATAAACAAAGAATGTAATCACAATAACCTACACACAAAACAAACAAACAACTCAATGTCTTGAGGTAAACCTCAAGAACTCCAGACAAAATATCAATTAAGGTAACAAGGTCTCCAACATAGGCCAAGGTTTCTAATCCTAAGTCCAAGAAGTCCAATACTCCATAATGCCAAGGATAGTAATCAAATAGTCCAAGTATCATTAAAGCTTTTTATGGTTCATATTTATTATTAGGTGTCTTCAAAAAGAAAAGAAAATCTCAAGTGAGCAAAATAAAAATGACAAGAATATAAAGGGTCTCAAGTGAGCAAAGATGAAAATAGCATGAAATAAAAATGCTAAAGTAAATGGTGCATAAAGTAAAAGAGAATAAAATAAAAACACAAAATAAAGTCAATTATTAGTAATTAGTGGTTAGTTGGATGACCATCTTGAAACTTACATTTGGAACTCATTAGAGGATTGGTAGAACCAAAGCCTCCATAAAACAAGTTGTATTTGCTTTTTGTCAAGTATATCATCCATTTTTGGAATCCTCAAAAGTACCTTTTAATGATCAACGATGTTTAAGTGATCCGCGTTGACCAAAAGTGAAATAGATCCATTAGAGGTTTGATAGAACCAAAGCCTGCACACAATGAATCTCAAGGTTATTGGATCAAATAGATCAAATTAACATACTTGGGCTTGCAAACATAGGTTTGGGCCACGAATGATCATTTATTCGAATCGGGACAAAATTTAGCGATATGTTAAGCAATCGTAAGTGGACTTATATAGAAGTCGCACTTATTTTGAGGTCGGTCAATAGCAATCTATGCACCATTTATTTTGAGACATGATATAGAGATCATACTTCAATAACACTTAGTGCAATAAGAAAGGGATGAGATGAAGAAGGATGGGAAAGAATATACAAACCACATTTGAATTAAAATTTAATCAAACTATTATTAAAATCATTCTTCCATTTTTATGGAGTTAGACTCAACACCATGGATCCAATTATGTTAATAAAGTTCATGATCAAAAATTCATCCCAAGATCAGCCAGAAAATAATCACAAAATAATATTACATTTAATATATACATTAAAAAGGGTTTTTAAATGTTTTAAAATAGAAATAAGAGAAAAATATTAACTATGTTCAAATTAATCAAGAAATATTAAGTAAGACCATAGAAA
Organism: Vicia faba; assembly: GCA_948472305.1. Taxonomy (NCBI): domain Eukaryota; kingdom Viridiplantae; phylum Streptophyta; class Magnoliopsida; order Fabales; family Fabaceae; genus Vicia; species Vicia faba. The sequence goes on along the minus strand of OX451739.1, from coordinate 448,405,186 downwards.
AATCAGAAATAAACTCAAATATTTTTATAAAATTTTTGGTAATTTTTTAAAGTCAGAAACTATTTTTAAAAATTAAAAAAAATGAGTAAAATAAACCAAAAATGGTAAAAAATAACAAAATCAGAAATAAAAAATAAATGAGGTCACTGATATTTGTCACAATATCATTGGATCATTCAATATTTTTTTCAGAATTTAAAAATGCATAAAAGTATTTTTAAACATTTAAAAAAATTATAATAAAGTGAAAATTTATAAAAAATATCAAAACACAAAATAAAATTGTGAAAAAATAAAAATCAAAAAGTGAAAAATCAAAATTATTTTTCATAATTTTTTCAAATTTTTTGGACTTAAAATGAATTTTCTATGATTTTTTGAAATTTAAATGAATTAAAACAAAAATCAGAAAATAAAATATCAAACCAAAAAGACATGTGTCACCTGATCATTGTTAAAACGCGTTAGTAAACAGATCAAGTGGACTTCGCGCGCTGTGCATGTTATGGACTTTAGTGAATAAAACACTAGATCACTAATAAAATCAAAAATTCAAAAAGAACAAATGGCACGCCATCATTGGTTGGAAGATGGCACGTCGGTCATCGTCAACCTCCAGCCAACATGAATTACAGGTCTCTCAAACTGTAAAATCAGAAGCTCAGGCCTATGCCATTCGCTTCGTCTCTTCAAGACGAAGACAACCACACCTTCACGACAAATTTATATAAACTGTAGCTCAAGCAATTTGGAAGGAAAGTTTTGAAAAGGAATTTGAAATTTCATGGTCAAAACGTGTTTCCAGTTAAAAGCAAGTGTTGCGACTAGAATAAGGGAAATGAGAGCTTCACAATAATATCAAAGTTTGAGAGAATTGGTGAAGGAATCAACCTATTGAAGTTCAGTTGCAGATCTCTGTAAATGGACTTCTATGGATCAATATAGGTCACGATTCTTGAAAGTAATTGTATGGTTACCTTCAGGGAAGATCAAGGTAGGTGAATTGATAGAAAAAATGGATTGAAAAAGGCTTGAACACTTATTTCGAAGTTGCAGAAAAGTGAGTTATGGAATGAGTTTGGCAGGGTGATTTTGGTTGTTCAAGCTTGAGAAAACGAATGTGATAGCTCATGTATTTATAGGAGAAGCAAATGGGATCAAAAGGAAGAGTGAATTATGCATTTTGGAGGGAATTTGTGTGGAGTTTGGACACGAGTGAAGTGTGATCTCATTTTTACCAAAACTCAAATCTTTGTGTTTTGAGGTGCTAAACACTTTGGGCAACTTTGTTAATCAAGTTTAAATAAAAAACACGCACAAATCTAGCGATTAGAGGCCACATTATGGACTTCAAAATTCTAACTTGGTGAGAAATTCAGTTTCAAGTCACCAATTTCAAAACAATGGTATTTTCAACTCAAGGGGTCTTAGGGCCTGATTCTTGAAGCATTAGAAAGATGAGATTACAAGCTTTGCAATGGGAAAAAAATGTAATCAAATGGATGTTTGATCTGAAAGTTGCCATGAGTCAAAGTTGGGAAAAAGAGGTTAACTTTCCATACTTAGAAATATTTTAAATTTTTCTTCAAAAGTGACCTATAATGTTTTGCATCCAAACATGGATTTCCTCTTGGAATTTGCTCTTGACCAAAAAAGATTGAATGAAATAGACCTCTTGAATGAAATTTTGAGACTTGAACCATTCAAAATCTCCAAATTTTGAGAGAGTTATGAATTGTTGAAGTTGGAAAAAAATCATGAAATGACCTATAATCTTTTGTATCCTTAAGGCATCTTCCATCCATTTTCTCATTTTGCACATAAAAGAAGTAATAAGTTCACATCCTCAAGATCATTGTGGAAAAAGAGTAGGCTCAGGGTGATAAAAATTAACCAAGTTATGATCATTTGAAGTCACACATGGGAATTTGGGGGTTCATCTGGAGGACTTGTAATCTTTCTTCATCATCAAGTTTCTTCCACATGAAAACTCCTTGAAACTTTTGAAGTGATTTGTTAATAACCCTTTAAAGAGAAGTATGTTTTTGGAATCACTCAAAAATACCAAAAGATGAGCAAGATATACTTCTTTGAGGTTCAAAACCCTAGCTCCTAGATCAAGAAAATGCTTTGAGGAACTTTGACAATTTTAAACAACCTTCTTGTACAAACACTTTTGCTTTGTAGATAGAAGTTGTTGAGGATGATAATGAGTACTCATAGCAACCAAAAACACTTCGATATCTTGAGAATTGAGAGAAATATGCACTTGTGACCAATGGAAACAAGGCCTTGTCCAATCATGACAACTTCTTCAATCAACCCCTTGTACTTTTTGAATGAATCTTGATATCTTTGAAATGTGGTGAACCAAAATAAACCTTTCCATGCCATTTCTTCCAAAACAACTTCAATGGTGAGGTTTGAATTTCTCAAGCTTTATTGAGTAAGGCATGGAAATAAACTCATGAACCCATGGATCAACTTGCTAAGCCACATTGCCTTTACCTACATTATTAACAAGTAAGACAAACCAACATTGCATTTTATTAATTAAAAGGAAAGTCAAAACAAAACAAGCATAATCACAAAATAAAAACAAGTCAAGGTGCTTGGTGATTCCTCAAAGAGCAAAGCTAAAGATAGGGAGGAGAACCAAAAGCCCTAATGTGACCTTGTTGTGATTGAATCAATATGGTATGATGAAGGGATCTTGGAGGCAAAAATTGGGGTACAACACCCCGCAATCTCCCTGGAAGATTGCTCTAGCGAATAAAATGAGTATAATCTCTTTCCCGGTAATACCATAATTTACCTACAGAGTTTCTAATCAGTATAATGCATGGTAATTTTGTTCCCCAGCTGAGTTTGGTCCTCCAAAACTGAAAAAGAGACCTTGTCGGATTCTTCTCTCTAGCAAATTTCAATTTCCCCAAAAGAGTTTTTTATTTCCTCAGCAGAACACTTCTCTAACAAACATGGTTTATTTCCCAAACAGGGTTTATTTCCCTAACAACCTACAAATTCCCCAGCTTGACTCTATGCCTCAGAATACTACAAATCACTGACAAAATTCTTCTCCCCAGTAAAGTTGCCACTATCCCCAGAGTTGCTGCAAAACCTAGAATCCTACCAGATACCAGTTAACTTTATCCTCTCCAGACAAGTCAGAAGATTATCCATCTTATCCCTAATCAGGGTGTAAAAGAATTAATTCTCCCCAGATGAGTCATAAGTTTAACCATCTCTTTTATCCCTAGTAAGGGTACATAAGAAATAAATTCCCCAATAGAGCAACAAACGACCAATGTTCTTAAACTCTACTTCCACCCCCTGCAGAGTTTCCTCAAACAAGTAACAGGAATCCCCAGCAGAAGAATTCTAGACAATATTGAAGATGCACATATTCTTCATCCCTAATAATGGTCATTGATTTGTTTTCCCAGATAAAGATACTACACGGGTTTACAAATACACTTCAACAATATTTCACGTTCATACATCATAACATATGCATACGAAACACATATAGCACAGTCTCATTTATTTTGAGAACATCATTACACAATGCATTTCATACATCATGACATTTCATATAGCTAACTCTTTACCTTTTCAGGAAAGATCAATCAACAAATGAATATCATCAACAATTTTCAACAGTTCCAGATTAATTCCTGAAACAAGACATGGCAACTATCTGTGAACAACAGGTCTAAGATTAATTCCCGAAACAAGACGGGGAAACTATCTATGAGACCAGGTCAAATTTTAATTCCCGAAACAATACGGGGCAACTATCTATACGGCCAACAAAAATAAGGTTCTAGATTAATTCCTAAAACAAGACAGGGTAACTATCCGGATAACCAGCCACAGATTAATTCCTGGAACAAGACAAGACAACTATCTGTGAAGAACAAAACTGATGAAGATCAATTCCAGAAACAGGAGGGAGCGACTATCTACATGAACAGAATAAAGATTAACTCATGAAACAGGACGAGGAAACTATCTTAATTTCTTTCTCTTTGGTCATATTAAAGATCAATTCCTGAAACAGGACGGGGCGACTATCTTTATCACCAATTGTATGAACTCCCAAAACAGGACGAGTTTACCAACCAATTGATTGTAGATCAATTCCCAAAAATGGACGGGGCGACTATCTACATGAACAGATTAAAGATTAACTCCCGAAATAGGACGAGGAAACTATCTTCCTTTCTTTGTGATTTGACAAAGATCAATTCCCAAAAAAGGACGGGGTGAATATCTTTATCACCAATGGTATGAATTCCCGAAACAGGCCGGCTTTACCAACAAAATGATTGTAGATCAATTCCCGAAACAGGACAGGGTGACTATCTACATGACAAGCAACTACTCAAACAGCTTTCTCAGAGGTTCACTCTAGAAAGTATTCTTCGGATACAGTCGAGCATAGACTCATTCTGATATTCCTATCAACGGTTACTTTGGATAGCATCTATAAGCCCATCTCTGATAACTCTCTATCATCTCTCCAAATGGCATCTTTAAGCTCATTCCCAATATAATCAACAAACAGTTTTACTTCGTGCACAAGCGAGTGCAAATTTCTGGGCACTTAAGTGTTCAATCATCTTCCACCTTCAAGTCACGAATGGCAGACAAGCCAATCTAAATCTCCAGGTTTAAGAAGATTGAACAGGGGCAGCTGTTGTACCCCAAAATTTTCCCTCTTATTTCTCACCTAAGATCTCAAATGCTCAAGGGTTCTCAAGAGTTTGATCAGACAAGCTCACCCCCTAAGCACTGAGACCACAAATTAGGGTTTTGGTTTTCTCAAGGACAATTGTACTTTTGATGCCTCAAATTATTTTCATGGTTCATTATAGGTCTCAAATATTGCTCATACCAAGTTTCAAGTCTTGCACCACAAATTTGCTCAGTCAATTGCTCAGATGACCGAAAATCAAATGTATTGGTTAAAAAGTCAATTGTAGTACAGTCAAACTTTATGATTTTTAGCCAACATCAACATTTTGAAGTCATATTCATTATTTTATCATGGTTTAATCATAATTCCTCAAGAAAAACATTCAAATTATCAAAGGGGCAAAATTGTCAAAATTAGAGTTTTGACTGAGAATGATTGATCATTGACTTTTGACCTAGTACATGACCTAATGGCTTGAAGCATGACCTTAAGGATTCAAACACAATGTCTTGACCTAATTTCATGGCTCAAATCACTTCTCAAGATCAAGAGGTTGATAGTTGAATTTGGATTAACTGATGAAAAGTCAACTGATACACAAAAGGTCAAACTTTGACTTTTTGGTCAACATTGAATTTCAAAGATAAATATTCATCAATACACTCAAAAATATCAAAATTGATCATCAAGAATCAAGAAAGTCAAGAAAAGTCAACAAAAGTCAAGATTTAAAAGACAGAAAATTTTTGAAGTATTATTTATCCTTGATAATTCCACTACTTCATGACAATTTTTCACCAAGATGCAAGATGATTCAAGGTAAACTTTCAACATGAAAGTTGTAGATATTGATGAATTATACAACTTTTTCCCTTAGGTTTGATGTCCAAAAAATGCTTGAATTTGGAGATATAGGCTCATGAAGTCATGCCATTTTTGTATAAACACTTAGTGAAATTTTCATCATGTTAGGCAGATTTTTTGTCCCAACTTCTTAGAAATTTTTCACCAAGTTCCAAGTTTATTTAGACAAAGTGGTCAACATGAAGGTTTTAGACAATGTTTCAAGCTTCCAAAATGTCTAAGAACTTGAAGAGATCATGCTTGAGCTAGGAGAATCGAAGAGAAGACGTTAAGCATCTATTCTTAAATTATAGGTCATTTTCATGAAGAACATATGATCCAATCTTCAAGCATGCTGCATAATCTTGCTTTGCGGGCCTTCTAACTTGAAAATCACTTAATAATTAAATTTTTACACAGCTGATTAAGCCATTGTCCAAGCATTTGAACCATTTTCCAAGTGATTAATCCATTTTTGGCACAAAGGTAACATTGCCATTTTGGAAAAGTGGCTTTAATGACAAAGTCCACTCTCCTTGAGATTTTCACTTGTTTCTCTTGATCACACTCCATTTTAAACTGAATAAGAAACCATATACAACTTGTTAACCCCCCTACAAGCCTTTGTACTATGCATTGTTACAATATGTTTGAAGCTTGATTCAAAATCAAGTCACATAACCATAACATGTGATCTCTTGATTCTGATTGTTTTAAGTTTCCAAACCTTTTCTCTATAAATAGAGAAGTTATATGCAAGCCAAAGCACAAATGGACAAGCCCTGAAACACTCTCAAACACTCTGAACTCAAAATTTGCATTTCAAACCACTATTGTTGCATATTCTGACATTGAACTTCAAACTCACAATCCACTCATGCGTTTTTACTCTAAATCAATCACAAAGCTTCCATACCTCACTTACAACTCATCCCCACCCCTGTTTCATAATTGTAACTTCATCTTCATCATCTTCCAAACTAAAAAAACTCAAACCTGCAATTTGACTTCTCTAGGAAGATTCAGGCACTTTTAGCACAAAGTAAGAGTTGCATTAGCTTCCTAGGAGTTCAATGAAGCTATCCAGATCATCACAACACTTCTAAGGGTGCTCAAACTCCATACACGATTTCCAGTTTTGAGGTATGTTTTCTCAACTTTTAACTTCTTATACAAGCATCATTAATGGTTACTTTGTGAAGGAAAATGCATACATCATACCCCTGAAGCTAACCATGCCTTTAGTTTTCATTTATGTTGCCTGAGTGATGCGAATTTTAAGTTTGAACTTTCTGGAAAAAATTAGGTTTTTATTTGGTACCAGTAAAATTCTCATTCATCTTTGATTTATAGCTTATGAAATTTATATGGTTGAATTCGTGTTAAAAAATGGAACAACTTTCATGTTTACATTTTTGAAAATGGTTGAAAAATGGGAAAGATCAGAAATTCAAAAAAACATGACAATGGAGGCTGGCGCGAGGTTAGGGATGAAGTGCAATCAGGGAAGAGTTTATTTTAAATTTATTGAAATTTGTCTTATAAACAGATGAAACAGCCACCCCAGTGGCAGAGGAAGCGCGCATAAGGCATTAGTGTATAGGGACCTGGGTTTGAGCCCCAATGGTACCCTTTTATTTGTTTCACATTATTTGTTTCAGATCCAATGCAATCATATACAAGGCGCATACATTGTTCCTCTCATCCACACCACATGATCATCATGTAACCAGATCCAACACTCTATAAAGCAAGACCATGATGCACCTTCAAAAGTCAGCCACATGAAATCCATACAGGCGTTTGGCTTCCCAGAATTTGGGCCTCATTCTTTTTGTTTTTTGCTTTCTTATACCCCCCTTTTTCTTACATATTGTGCAGGCCTAAGACTTTTTATTATAAACATTTCCTTTTTTTTTCTGATTTCAAAAAAGGGCTTATGTTGGGCCTGCCAAAAATTGCTTTTTTACACCTCTTTTACTTTTTAACACCCCAACCCATTTCTTTTTTATTTATTTTTATATTTTCATTATTTTAATTTATATGTTTATTTTATTTAAACTAAAAATACAAAAATATATTTTCTTAAATTAAAGATATTTCAATTTAAATACTTTATTTATTTTTTGACTAAATAGATTTTATTAGTTCTTTTACATCATAAAATATTTTCTTTTCTAAGTTAACATTAAAATTATTTTCTAAACAAATTATTTAGACTTAGGTTTTAATTTATTCTTAATTACAATTAACTTAGATTTTAGGTTTTGATTAAATAATTAATTAACCTCTTTTGTAATTAAAATTAATTAGTTTAATTAGGTTAAAATCATCAAATCTTTTCTCCATCAAAAACCATTGTTGTACCCTAAAATTTGCCCTCTCATGTTTTCCAAGGTCTTCCCCTACATGGTTGGTCACAAACCCTTGCCTAAGGAAAAGGAAAATTTGTGAGTAGTGTTTTCAAATTTCCTTCAATTGGAGCTTCAGAGCTTCCTTCGATTTGGAGCATCAGAGCTTCCTTCGATTTGGAACATCAGAGCTTCCTTCGATTGGAGCATCAGAGCTTCCTTTAATTTGGAGCATCAGAGCTTCCTTCGATTGAAACATCAGAGCAAAGGCCCTTCGATTGGCATTCCAAAAGAGTCCATTCGAAGAAGCTTGCAAGGGTCCATTCAAAGAACATGCAAAGGTTCATTCGAAGAAGCTTTCAAAGAGTTCATTCGAAGAAGCTTGCAAAGGTTCATTCAAAGGAGGGTATTTGAAGGCCATTTACACAATAGCAAATTCAAAAAGGGACAAGATCCCTTGTGTTTGGCCAATGTTACAAATTCCTATTCATGGCTTTCAAACACAATCAAGGTTGTTTAAACCTTTGCCTTCTTGTCCCCTATACCCCCTCTATATAAAGAGATCACAAGTGTTGTAAAAGGGAGGGAGAACGAAAAAAACATTGGAGAGAGGCTACCCACAAAATCCATCAATGGTTGCCAGAATTATTCCAAGCAAATCCACCCTTCAACAAAAGTAGCCAAGCCCAGAAGCCCAAGATCGAAGGTGCCTACTTCTAGGAAGCGCCCAAATCGAAGGTCCAATCTGCTGGTATAGCATCCCATATCGAAGGGGACATCTTCCCAGATCAAAGTTGCCCATTAGCCTGCTAGATCGAAGGAGGCACCTCCTTCCTGGATCGAAATCCATGACCTCCAGGATCAAAAGACAATCCCCTTCCCTGGATCGAAGGTTATTCACGCCTACTCCTTAGCCCAATAGAAAGAAGGCTTTTCTTCTGAATCGAAAAGGCCTTAATTCTCCTTGGACCGAAGCTCCCCTTTACTCCCTGGATCGAAGGATGTCCCTTGCATTTCATTTTTCTTTGTTTTCATAAATTCTTTTTATTTTTTACATTAAAATAAAAAATCACAAAAATATTAGGCTAGTTGTTTTTCCAATTAAATTAATTTTGAAAATTAATTAATTAATTATTTAAAACATTTTTCTTAAAATTAAAATAAAATAGACTTAGGCTTTGTTTTCTTTTATACCAAAAACAACAAAAAAGACTTCTTTTCTTTAGGATTTTTAGACGTTTTTTCTATTTTCACGCGCGTTTATTTAATTCCCTATTTTACTATTATTGTATCTGTTTACTGAATGTAATAGATAAATTAGGATATTTACTGCTTTATTCCCCTTTATCCCTGTATAATGTAAATCCCCTCCCTGAAGCATTGTAATAGCGTAGGACCTCTATTTTCTGCACTGTCTTTTTACTGATTTTCATATTAACTGCTAGTAACTAGACATGTATGACAAAGACTGAAATCAAACGCTAGAAAACTTAATAAAAAGACAAAAATAACTGAAACACAACACAATTGCACACAAGCACCTCTAAGGTTCGCCCATTTTGGTTGCCTTCATTAAAACAGTCATGGGGGCAGGAATGCTTTAGCAAAGACCCATAAAATCAAAAGATCATAGTCCCTCGATGGCCCTACAGTTTCCCTCTCGGTAAATGATCTAGTCCCTAAAACAAAATTGCTAAAGCATCTCCATAAATTGCCTTCGTGACTGTAACGTCCCTTCGATTGTCCCTCAAAACATCACATGATAGGGCTACCTACTCATTAATAGTAGGATATTATTGTCTAAAGGAAAAGAGGAAAAGAATAACCTTTTCGAGTATAAAAGTAGATAGTTGTTAGAAGTTTGCTAAAAAAAAATACTTTTTTTCACTTATACAGAAAACTGCTTTTTCAAAAGACATTTTTCAAACACGTTGTATACGTTATCTACTATCCCGAGAAACATTACAAAGTTCGCTGTACTAAGGATTTTTTTCCAAAACATTTTCAAACACACAAAGCACAAAAGCATCTTGAAAAATGAGCAAACCTCTAAGAGCCCGTGGAAAACCACTGATGGAAAGGGTGCTAACACCTTCCCTTTCCATAATCTACCCCCCTTACTTAGAAAACATCTTGAAAAGGTCTTTTTCTGTTCTTTTCACCCTTTCCTTGGTTGGATAAAAGAAAAGACGGTGGCGACTCTTTCTTACCGCATATTTGCAAACAAAAAAATTGCAAAAACCAGTATATAACAGTCGGTTCTGCCACCGTATCACAGAACTGGCGACTCGGCTGGGGAACATAAAAAGTGGGGTTTACCTTAGAGTTACTTCATTATTAAATTGCTTTATTGTGTGTTTGCTTGCTTTATCTTTAAGGGTTTGCTTGGGTTGTTACTAAAAGATCCTACACCCGGATCTGGGGGCATCTTGTTAGGTAAGTAGCAATAAACCACGGAGGTTGTACGTCGTAGACCGATACGGACAAAGTGGTGGCTACGTTACCGCGATGATTTGGATTATACTAATGTTCCTTGAGTAAGTTAAGGATAACATTATGCTTCCTCATAGTGTCACTAAGCGCTAACTGACCTTTAGAACCTTTAATTGACTCATCCTAGACATTAGTAAGTAGTGAGATAACCGAATTTGGATCTGACCAAAGATTGGTTGATACTCGATACTACACTCATTGAGGCTGGACTTTAAGGATTTTTTGGTCGTAATACTTCGGTGCAGAGCTGAAACAATTTTTGAAGGGAAGGTCAGTGATATTGAGGCTCCTTAAAACCCGGTTACTATTAATAGGACAGGTTGAGCCAACTAAACATTCAAGAGGGTACATACCTTAAAAACTCATGCAAGCCCTTGAACCTAAGGTCTATTGTGTGATTTGCTTGTGTTTATCTGTGATTTTTATCATAAACATCATGACATTCATATATACTAATCATTTCAAGGATCTGCTGGATTTACCTCTTGGTTGTTTTGTAGGATATGAATTCAGGTCGCAGGAAAACCATCCGGATTCGCTTCACAGAAGTTCCTCCTAAGCTCAAGGAATTAGTCTTGAAAGTCCCCGAGGACTCATCATTCCACAAGAAGACATGGTCACTTGCTCAGTTTGGTTACCACCAGGTTTGACGAAGGTTTGATGAGTGTCTTATTCCAGTTCTTCGACCCTAAGCACCATTGCTTCATATTCCCCGATTATCAACCGGTGCCTACCCTGGAGGATTTCTCTAAGTTACTTGGTTTACCTATGTTGGAGCGAGTACCTTTCACTGGTTTAGAACAAGACCCAGCTTCTGAAGATGTTGCCATAGCTCTGCACTTGAAGCCATCTGACATTGAGTCCAATTGGGAAAAAAGAAGAGAAGTTAAGGGTCTCCTTGCAAATTTCATGATGAAGAAGGCTCAGATTTTCCTGGATGCTATGAATTATCATGCCTTAGAAGATGTATTAGCCCTCTTGATCTATGGGTTGGTCCTATTTCCTAATTTAAATCAACTTATAGATGTGAATGCCATCAACATCTTTCTTGCTCACAATTCGGTTCCTACCTTGCTCGGGGACATCCTACATTCTCTCCATACTCGTACTTTGAAGAAGCGAGGAACCCTCATGTGTTGCACCCCTCTGCTATATAGGTGGTTTATTTTTCACCTTCCTCGGTCAACAATGCAAAATGATTTAGGCTTAAGATGGAGTCAAAGACTAATGTCTCTCTCTCACTCCGACATCCATTGGTGTCCTCGTTCTCAAGAAGACATTTCTTTTATTGATCGATGTGGAGAATTTCCTAATGTGCCACTCCTGGGAATTAGGGGAGGTATCACCTACAATCCTTCTTTAGCACTACGTCAATTTGGCTATGCATGGAGAGATGGTCCACCGGATATGCTCATCCAAGGTATTTTGTTCAACTACTTAGATGATTTACAAAATTATCGTCAGAGGTTCATCCGCTCTTGGGGCATTGTTAAGAGGACTGATAGTAAGACTTTGGGGCGCAAGAAATCCATTCCTTTGGAACCTTATCTCAAATGGGTGAGGGCTCGAGCCCAAAGTCTTATGATGCCATACGATTCAATCTTATCGGTGATCTTAGAACCTATTGTCCAAGGGGATGATTCCTGTATTATTCTCCATCCTGATATGCCAACCAACTTCGAAGAGTTGCAAAAGTCTTGGATTCTGCTCAAGGGGGAACGAGATACTTTTGAGGCACAATTCTATGCAAGTGATAAGAAGGTGCTGGAATTAACAAACCAACTTCATGAAGAGAGAAACCTCAAAACCAAGAGGAAACACCCATGGAAGACTTAGGAACTTCCTTTCAATGTTTATCCTTGTGTAACATTTTGTTTCTTTAAAAACTTGCTAATAAAATGTTTTACTTCTTGTTTTGTTTAAAAGAGCTTAAATCCAGTAAGGTCCTTGAAAACATTGCATAAATATATCATACATATCATTCCATGGACAGGTTTCATAGCAGGTTTCTCATCTTCTTCGCTGTTTATTTCAGCAATGGCTCTAGAACAAACAGTGTAGGATCTACAGACTCAGAATTCCCAGTTTCAACAGATGATCATGGCTCTGACCAAGGGGAAAGAAGAACTGAAAGCCCTGCTTATTAAAGAGAAGATAAAGCCAAAGAAGCCAACTAGGTTAGTGAATTTGGGAAGGAGGATCAGAGGACCAGTGCAGCAAGCTTCTGAACTGATAACTTCTTCAAGGGGAGGAAACAATCAAGAGGAGGAAACAAGAGAGGAAGACTCCAGTCCCAAGGAATCCGATGATGAATCCGACTATGATGAGGAGCAGTATCCTCATGCTGATGAAAAATACAAATAGATGGAGGATCGTTTGAATGCAATGGAAGTAAGAAAAGTACCGGGTCTGGATTTTGAAGAGCTGGGTTTGGTCTCTGGGGTTGTCATCCCGTAAAAGTTCAAGGTGCTGGTGTTCTCCAAATATGATGGGGGTATCATGTCCCAAGATGCACCTTTGATCTTATGTGAGGAAGATCCATCCTCACACTGCTGACAAAGACTTATGGGTCCACTTTTTTCAGGATAGTCTGTCCAGAACTCAACTAGAATGGTTCTACCAGCTGGAAGAAGCCAACACCCGTAATTGGGAGGACTCGGCTGCTGCTTTCTACAAGCAGTATCAGTATAACGTAGACCTTGCTCCCACCCGTACACAACTCCAAAATATGTCTATGGGTTCGAGTGAGGGCTTTAAGGACTATGCTCAGAAGTGGAGGGACTTAGCAAGAAGAGTCCAGCCTCCCCTGCCTGATAGGGAACTAATGGATATGTTTCTGGGGACCCTGTCTTGTCCATTTTTCAATCATCTAATTGGAAGTTCCTCAACCGGCTTCACTGAATTGATTTTGACAGGGGAACAGGTGGAAGTTGGAATCAGAAGTGGAAAGATTCAAAAGGATGCGTCCTCCAGTATAATAAGAAAGCCATTTGCTGGGAAGAAAGAGGTTGGTGTTGTGTACCATCAAAGGAATCAGGACAAAACTGAACACCGTCCAACGGTAGGGGCTGTCATAATCTCTAAACTTGCATCCACCAAACAAAGGAATAATCAACCGAGAACAGAAAAGCTGGTAAGACAGTTTACCCAGATAAATATAACATTGTCTCAAATTTTTCCATAGTTATTGAAGACCAATCTGGTAACCTTGCGGGAAGCTCCGAAGAATCCCGACACTACCTGTCCTCACTACAACCCTAAGGCTCATTGTGCTTACTGCTCTGAAAGTCCAGGCCATGATACCAACAACTACTGGGCTTTGAAAAACAAGGTACATGATCTGATCGAGGTGAAGGATATTGAATTTGATCCCCCTGAGACTCCCAACGTCATAACTGCACCCATGCCTAAGCACGACTCAGAAATCAATGTTGTTGAAGTTGTCTCCGCCACAGAAGATGCTGACAATGATGATGACATGGATAGCTGGATCTTCCCTACTACCAATAGTTGACTCAGTAAATGGACAGAAAGAGACTTTGTACGGATTACTTTTGTTCAGAAGTAATTGTCTTTTGTTTTTTGGATATGTAATAATTAAACATTATAAACTCTATGGCCTTGTGTCTTAACCATGGAACAATGGTTTATTTGTGAGGGCTATCATAATTCAATTTCATATGGCATTAATAAAGCATTGGACGTTTATGAATACAAATTTTGCGCTCTCTGTTTTTTTTCTTTTTCTGCTTTTTTGTCTATACAACTATGCTCTTACACACACCCACGTATCAAATTACAGATCCATATCCACTCTAGATCCCATTGGTAATAGTTCTGCTATTGCCAGTTATGACTTTGAAAATCCGATCAACCAAGCCGAGGACGAAGGTGAGGAAGATTGTGAGGTACCCGGAGAACTTGCCAGACTGTTACAGCAGGAAGAAAGGGCTATACAGCCTCATGAAGAACTAGTTGAGACAATGAATTTGGGCACAAAAGAGAACAGAAAAGAGGTCAAGATAGGTGCAAATTTGGAGCTTCATGTCAAACAGCATTTGATTCAGATGTTGCATGATTATGTTGAGATCTTTGCTTGGTCATATGAAGACATGCCAGGACTAGACACGAATATTGTGGTTCATCGCATGCTAACCAAAGAATATTTCCCTCCGGTAAAGCAGAAGGTCCGTCATATGCGCCCTGAAATGTTAGAGAAGATCAAGGCAAAGCTTATGAAACAGTTCAACACTGGGTTCCTAATTGTCACTTCTTATCCCTAATGGGTTGCTAACGTGGTCCCGGTGCCTAAAAAGGACGACAGGGTACGAATGTGTGTGGATTACCGAGATTTGAACAGGGCAAGCCCCAATGATGACTTTCCGCTTCCCCATATTGACATTCTGGTTGACAATACCGCACAACACAAAGTCTTTTCCTTCATGGATGGTTTCTCTGGTTACAATCAAATCAAGATGGAACCTGAAGACATGGAGAAGACAACCTTGTCACACAATGGGGCACTTTCTGCTACAAAGTGATGCTGTTTGGTTTGAAGAACGCTGGGGAAATCTATCAACGAGCCATGGTGGCTTTGTTCCATGACATGATTCACCATGAAATAGAGGTCTATGTTAATGACATGATAGCCATGTCTCAAACCGAGGAAGAGCATATTGATCTTCTACAAAAGTTATTTGATAGGTTGAAGACGTACAAGCTGAGGTTGAATCCGAATAAGTGCACCTTCGGGGTAAGGTTTGGCAAACTGCTAGGTTTCATTGTCAGTGACAAAGGTATTCAGGTAGACCCTGCAAAAGTGAAGGCTATACAAGAGATGTCGGCTCCTTGCACTGAGAAGGAAGTCATAGGTTTCTTAGGACACCTAAATTACATTTCCAGGTTCATTTCCCATTTAACTGCTACTTGTGAGCCAATCTTCAAACTCCTGAAGAAAGATCAAGTAGTAAAACGGAATGACGAATGCCAGACTGCCTTCAAAAGAATCAAGGAATACCTTCAAGAGCCTCCAATTCTGATGCCTCTGATTGAAGGAAGACCTTTGATAATGTACTTAACTGTGTTAGATAATTCAATGGGGTGTGTGTTGGGGTAGCATGACGAGTCCGGTCGAAAAGAGCATGCAATATACTACCTTAGCAAAAAGTTTACCGACTGTGAAACAAGATACTCATTGCTCGAGAAAACTTGTTGCACTTTGGCATGGGATGCTCACCGACTGAGACAGTATATGTTGACCCACACTACTTTGTTGATATCTAAGATGGATCCGATCAAGTACATATTTGAGAAGCCCGCACTCTCCGAAAGAATAGTAAGATGGCAAATGATATTGACCGAATATGATATCCAATACACAACCCAGAAATCAATCAAGGGAAGTGTACTAGCCGATCATTTGGCTCATCAAGCCGTGGATGACTACTAGTCCATGAATTTTGAGTTCTCGAACGAGAATATTATGTTGGTTAGTGACTATGAAGAACCTGGACCGGATGAAGGACCTGAAGAAGGATCCCAATGGACTATGGTCTTTGAAGGAGCCTTTAGTGCACTCGGCAATGGCATCGGTGTTGTAATTATATCGCCTGAGGGCTGTCATAATCCTTTCACGGCCAAATTATACTTCAACTATACCAACAATATGGCGGAGTATGAAGCATGCATCATGGGTCTCAAAGTTGCTATTGACCTGAGGATCAAGTTCTTGAGCGTTTTCGGAGATTCAACCTTGGTAATAAGTCAAACCAAAGGCGAGTGGGACACGAAGCACCCGAACCTCATCCCTTACAAAGAACATGTGTTGACATTGCTTCCACACTTTGAAGAGGTCACCTTTGAACATTTCCCACGAGAAGAGAATCAGTTATCAGACGCACTAGCTACCACGTCATCTATGTTCAAGGTCAGGTGGGATAACGAGGCCCCTCGAATCACTATTGAAAGGTTGGATGAACCGGCATATTGCTACGAGATTGACACTGAAGAGGTAGCAGTCAAACCTTGGTTCCATGAAGTGAAAAGGTATCTCGAGGCTCAAGAATATCCCGAGGGGGCATCTACCAATGATAAAAAGTTCCTGAGGAGGTTCGCTGCAAAGTTCTTCCTCAATAATGGAATCCTCTATAAGCGTAACCATGGCTCTACTTTACTTCGGTGCATAGATAAGAGCACAACAGAGAGGATTATGACATATTTACATGAAGGTAACTTCGGCACCCACTCTAGTGGACACACCATGGCTAAAAAGATCCTACGGGCAAGATATTATTGGTCCACTATGGAAGCATACTGCTATCAACATTCTCGAACTTGTCGCAAATGCCAGATCTATGCTGATAAAGTGCATGTACCTCCGGTTTCTTTAAACGTCTTGACGGCTCCATGGCCCTTTGCAATGTAGGGCATTGACATGATCGGAGAGATTAGGCCTACCACTTCCAATGGACATCGCTTCATTTTAGTGGCCATTGATTACTTCATGAAGTGGGTTAAGGCTGCCTCTTTTGCTTCTGTTACCAAGAATGTTGTGGCGTGGTTTATCAAGCACAACCTGATTTGTCGGTATGGTGTGCCAGAGAGAATCATTATTGAAAATGGTACAAATCTCAACAATACAATGATCACTGAACTCTGTAAGCAATTCAAGATCCAGCACCATAATTCTTCTCCTTACAGGCCGAAGATGAATGGCGCTATGGAGGCTGCTAACAAGAATATCAAGAAAATCATATAGAATATGACGGTGACATACAAAGACTGGCATGAGATGTTACCATTTTCTCTTCATGGCTACCGCGCCACAACACGCACGTCGACAGAGGAGACGCCTTATTCTCTGGTATATGGTATGGAGGATGTCCTGCCTATTGAGGTCCAGATCCCTTCTCTGAGGATCATGAAGGATGCAGGCTTGAACAAAGACGATTGGATCCAGACTCGACTTGATCAACTAAATCTGATTGGTGAGAAAAGGCTTACTGTTGTTTGTCATGGTCAAATGTATCAAAAACAGATGATCAAGGCTTTCAACAAAAAGGTCAGATGTCAAGTGTATCAAGTGGGTGATCTAGTAATAAAGCGCATCATACTGCCACAACATGATCCCAGGGGCAAATGGAATCCCACATACGAAGGGCCATTTGTGATCAAAAGCATATTTTTAGGTGGAGCCATGATTTTGACCACCATGGATGGTGACGACCTTCCTCACCCTGTTAATGCGGACATAGTAAAAAGATATTATGCATAAATAAAGACCCACTAGGTTGACTGGCCTAGGCAAAAGTAAGGACATCTCGACGAACCAAAAGGGTTCGGGCAAAAGTTAGGGATAAAAAACAAAAAAAAATTGTACACCCGACAAGTCAAAACCAGTAAAGGCGGCTTGGGAAAAAAAGGGTATCCCGGTGGATTGAAAATCCGAAAGGGCGGTCCAGGAAAAAGTTAGGGATTGGAAGCGTACAACTATGTCCCATTGGATCACCTTGCGACCAAACTTCAATATCAACTATCAAGCTCAAACGATACAAACCAATCCAGTCAGCTTCGGACAAGCAGCAAAGTGATGAGACACTCGAAGACATAGGGGCAGTAGCAGAATTGAAACCCAATGGGATCATTACACATAACTATTTTCTCTTTGTACACTATTTTGTATAGTTTTCACTTCTTATGGCTGCGTCCTCCTACTAGAACGTCAACCTCTTTGTACAAAACACCTGTTATAGGAAAACTTCATAAATCAATACAAATTATTTCTTTGAAAGTAAGAAACTGTTTATTTTTCTTTTTTGTCTTGTTTTGCAAAGACGTCCAATGACTTATTTTTGACATATGTATTTAAATATGATCACTACTCACAAATACTTGCATAAAAAACAGAAACACAGTTATTAACGACTTTAGGAAACGGGGTAAAATCTGAAAACATTTGCAGTTTCGACAGTTACTCCTTCCAACAGGTACAGGGGCGGAGACAGTTTGAGACGGAGACACCATTGCATACAACCCCGTGACATCTATGTTCCCCACAAAGCAGAAACAACCAGAGTTTTGCCCTCTTCTTCCCCAAGCAGGGATTACCTTCTCCAACTGAAGTCTGTTTTCCCCAACCAAGTTTTATAATCTTAAACAATTTATAACCTCCTCCCGGGTAGAGTTTATTTCTCTAACTGCAGAAGTTCAGACCCCTACAGAGTTTATGTCTCTACATCGGCAGAATCTTCCAACAAGCATCTCTCTCCAAAGATTTATTCTCAAACAGAATCAATTCTTAGGCAGAGTCAATCCCTAGCAGGTTATCCTCAAATAGAAAGAGGAAATCCCAAGCGAATCATATCCATTCATCATCCCCAACAGAAATGAAGGATTCAACTTCCCAATACTCTCCAACAGTCATCTAGGATTTATTTTCCTAGACTGGGAACATCTCAATAACATCCCATATTCATACATCATGGCATATGCATATACATCGCATACAGCATAATCTCATTTGTTTTGAGAACATCATCACGATGCATTTCATACATCATGACATTGCATATGACTAATTCTTTAACTTTTTCAGGGAAAGATCAAGTAAACAAACACCGCTACTTATGTGACTTGGTAGTCTTCTCAAAAGCTACGTATGATGAAGGGCTATTTCAACAATTCCTCATAAAGATGTCCCCCCAAGACCTTCTCTGGTTCAGTCAGATCGACACTAAGATCTCTCTGATTTCTATTCCAGTTGAAGATATTCCAAGACTTTTGTATGGTCCAGTTGAATCGATGCTAAGATTCTTCTGATTTTCGTTCCAATTAAAGTTAATTAAAGACCTTCTCTAATTCAGTCAGATCGACACTAAGATCTCTCTGATTTCCATTCCAATTGAAGAAACTGTGAAGCCTGGATTTCAAATAGATAACAGTATAAGGTGCTACGAAGCCTGGAATCCAACCAGATAGTAGTTCACTTCTTCAAAGACATTGTGGAGCCTGGGTTTAGACCAGATAGCAGCTAACTTTTTCATACACTACGAAGCCTGGAATCCTACCAGATAGCAGTTTACCCTGTCAGTTACTATGAAGCCTGGAACCCGACCTGATAATAGTCAATCAACAATTTAAGACACTGTGAAGCCTGGATTTCGACCAGATAACAGTATAAAGTACTACAAATCCTAGAATCCGACCAGATAGCGGTTTACTCTGTCAGTTACTATGAAGCATGGATTCAACCGGATAGTAGTATACCTCTAATTCAAGTTGAAGCCTGGACCCGACCAGATAACAACTTAATTTCTTCAAATCACCGAAGCCTGGATACGACCAGATAATGGTACACCTCAGATTCAAGTTGAAGCCTAGATCTGACCAGATAATAGCTTAACTTCTTCAAATCACTGAAGCCTGGACACGACCAGATAACAGTTTAATCTCATTTCCCCAGTAAGTCACTGTGAGGCCTGGAATACGACCGGATAGCAGTCAGCCTTATCATCCTCAACAAGTCACTACAAAGCCTGAATCCTGACCAGATAGCAGTTCACTTCAATCTCTTCAGTCAAGAGATGACTCCCCAGTAGAGTAATAGATAACCGAAGCTCCTAGACTCTATTCCCCTGAAAAACATTCCCCAGCGGACTCCTCCTCGGACAGCAGGAGCAAGAATCCCCACAAAGAGAATTCTTATGAAGTCAGCATCTATTTTAGATGGCATCTTTAAGCCTATCTCCAAAGACTCTTCTTCATACTCCTTGGACGACATCTTTAATCCCATCTCCGACAGTCTCCTATCACCTTTTTCAAATGGCATCTGTAAGCCTATTCCCGATATTATTCACCAATAGTATCACTTCAGACGAGTGCAAATTTCTGGGCACTCTAGTGTTCAATCATCTTCCACCTTCAGATCACGAAAGGCAGACAAGCCAATCTATATCTTCAGGTTTAAGAAGATTGAACAGGGGCAACTGTTGTACCCCAAAATGTTCCCTCTCATGTTTTCCAAGGTCTTCCCCTACATGGTTGGTCACAAACCCTTGCCTAAGGAAAAGGAAAATTTATGAGTAGTGTTTTCAAATTTCCTTCGATTGGAGAATCAGAGCTTCCTTCGATTTGGAGTATCAGAGCTTCCTTCGATTTGGAACATCAGAGCTTTCTTCAATTGGAGCATCAGAGCTTCCTTCGATTTGGAGCATCAAAGCTTCCTTCGATTGAAACACCAGAGAAAAGGCCCTTCAATTGGCATTCCAAAAGAGTCCATTTGAAGAAGCTTGCAAGGGTCCATTCAAAGAACATGCAAAGGTTCATTCGAAGAAGCTTTCAAAGAGTCCATTCAAAGAAGCTTGCAAAGGTCCATTCGAAGGAGGCTAGCAGCCCATTCAAAAGAGGGCATTCGAAGGCCAGTTACACAAGAGCAAATTCAACAAGGGACAAGATCCCTTGTGTTTGGCCAACGTTACAAATTCCTATTCATGGCGTTCAAACACAATCAAGGTTGTTTGAACCTTTGCCTTCTTGTCCCCTCTACCCCTCTATATAAAGAGATCACAAGTGTTGCAAAAGGGAGGGAGAACGAAAAAACATTGGAGAGAGGCTCCCCACAAAATCCATCAAAGGTTGCCAGAATTTTTCCAAGCAAAGCCACCCTTCAGCAAAAGTAGCCAAGCCCAGAAGCCCCAGATCGAAGGTGCCTACATCCAGGAAGCGCCCAAATCGAAGGTCCAATCTATTGGTATAACATCCCAGATCAAAGGGGACATCTTCCCAGATCGAAGCTGCTCATTGGCCTGCTGGATCGAAGTTGGGACCTCCTTCCTGGATCGAAAGCCATGACCTCCCGGATCGAAAGACAATCCCCTTCCCTGGATCAGAGGTTATTCACGCCTACTCCTTAGCCCAATCGAAAGAAGGATTTTTCTTATGAATCGAAAAGGCCTTAATTCTCCTTGGATCGAAGCTCCCCTTTTCTCCCTGGATCGAAGGATGTCCCTTGCATTTAATATTTATTTGTTTTCATTAACTTCTTTTTATTTTTTACATTAAAATAAAAAATCACAAAAATATTAGGCTAGTTGTTTTTCCAATTAAATTAATTTTACAAATAAATTCATTAATTATTTTAACATTTTTCTTAAAATTTAAATTAAATAAACTTAGGCTTTGTTTTCTTTTATACCAAAAACAACAAAAAAGACTTCTTTTCTTTAGGATTTTTAGATGTTTTTTCTATTTTCACGCACGTTTATTTAATTCCCTATTTTACTATTATTGTATCTGTTTACAGAGATGGCAAACTTCATTACAGCCCGGGAACACACCGAATTTTAACAAGTTTATCTTAATGGTTGGAAGTGGAGTTATGAGTTCATCAACTGTGGTAACAATAAAATCTTCTTCAATAGCATTGGCATTGTGACCATGTCTGGGCATATGAGCAGAAATGGCATTTGGCTTCTCGGGCGCATCAAACTCAATTTCTTTTTCTTCAATGAGGTCTTGTATTTTGTTCTTCAAGGCCCAACAGTTATTAGTATCGTGACCAGGACTTTCAGAGTGATATGAGCAATGGGCATTGGGGTGATAATGAGGGGATGTTGTATTAGGGTTTTTAGGAGCTTCTTTCAAGGTTGCCAAGTTGGATCTTAGAAGATGCGGTAATACTTGAGATAGGGTTATGTTAATTCTGGTCAATTGCCTGATTGGCCTTTCCACCCTTGGTTGATTACTTCTCTATTGATCAGACGTAGGCTTGGGAATCATAACAACCCCCACCATTGGTAGGTGTTCGGCCCTATCTTGGTTCCTTTACGGATATACAACAGCTACCTCCTTCTTCCCGATTAAAGGCTTCCTTACAGCTGTAGAAGAAGATGAATCCTTCTGAATCTTTCCACTTTTATGCCAGCTTCCACCCTCTCTCCGGTCAGTATTAGTTCATTAAAACATGCAGATGAACTTTCGATTAAATGGTTGAAAAAGGGACCAGATAAGGTGCCTAAGAACATGTCTACTAATTCCCTTTCAGACAGAGGGGGTTAAACTCTTCCAGCCAAATCTCTTCATTTTTGTGCGTAATCCTTGAAACCTTCATTGGAAGCCATGGCCATACTCTGGAGTTGAGTACGGGTAGGCGCCAAATCAACATTGTATTGATATTGCTTGTAGAAAGATGCGGCAAGATCTTCCCAATTGTGGACGTTGGCTCTTTCTAGTTGGTAAAACCAGTCGAGTTGTGTTCCAAACAGGCTGTCTTGGAAAAAATGCACCCATAAGTCTTTATCAGCGGTATGGGGTTGAATTTTTCTCACATATGACCGAAGATGCATTTTAGGACATGACACTCCATCATACTTGGCGAACATGGGCACTTTTAACTTCGGAGGAATTACAATCCCCGACACTAGTCCCAATTCCTCAAAGTATAAGCCCGACACCTTTTGTATTTCCATCGCGCTCAAACGCTCTTCAAGATGTCTGTACTTGTCATCAGTTGGAGGATATTGTTCCTCAGAGTAGTCTTCCTCTTCTTCCTCCTCTTCTTCCGATTCTGACGGGACAGCTGTTTCCTTGCCTTTCCCTTCTCCTTCATCGGATGTTGTTGCAAAATTCAAAGTCCTTCTTGTCTGCCCCTGAAACCTTCTCCCCATGTTTAAGACTCCAGTTACCTTCTTTGTTTTCTTTTTCCTCTCTTCAGCTAGCAGAGTATTTCAATTCTTCTTGCCCCTTGGCTAGGGTCATGAGTAACTGTTGAAATTGCATATTCTGAGCTTGGAGATCTTTCACTGTTTGTTCGAGATCCATCTTGCTGAAATAAATAGTAGAGAGATGAGGAGACTTGTTGCAAAAGACCTGTTTATTTTATGATGAATGATATATGCATATGCAATGTTTTCAAGGATTTCAATGATTCAAATTTGTTTTAGTCAAAAAGGAAATACATGTTATATTAATAAGATAAAGTTTGAGTACATTAATGCCCCATGGACAAAATAATACAAAACTCTAAGATAAAAAAGCAGTGCGCATCCTCTTTGGTGCAATGTAGGCATTCAGGGTCCTCTCCTCTTGAAGTAGCCTAGTGAGTTCCAAAACCTTCTTCTCGCTTGCGTAGAATTGGGCTTCAAAAGTATCTCTCTCTCCTTTGAGTTGTATCCAATCCCTTTGTAGGTCTTCAAGAGATGTGGGCATGTCAGGATGTAGGATAGTGTATGGAACATCTCCCTCCTTGACAGGCTCAATGATTACCAGGAGAATGGAGGGGTAAGGAATCATAAGACTCTGAGAGCGAGTTCGTACCCATTTGAGGTAAGGCTCAAGAGGGATGGAATTCTTGTGCCCCAAAGTCTTGCTATCCACCTTGTTAAGCATCCTCCAAGCTCGGATAAATCTCTGGCGAAGACCTTGATCGTTGTTGTCGTAGTCGAATACCAAACCTTGAATCAGCATTTCATGCGGGCCATTTCTTCGGGCATAACCAAACTGTCTTAAGGCTAAGCATGGGTTGTAAGTGATGCCTCCCCTAATGCCAAGTAGAGGGACATTAGGTAATTCTCCACAACCGTCAACAATGATAACATTCTCCTTGGATCGGGAGCACCAACGAATGTCTGAATGTTTGAGCGTCATTAACCTTTGTGACCACCTTGAACCTTGCTCATTCTTTAAGATTGATTGGGGAAGATGAGAAATAAACCATCTTGCCAAGAGAGGAATGCAACACATAAGGACACCTCTTTTCCTCATTGTGCGAGTGTGAAAAGAGTGTAAGATATCCCCTAGCAATGTAGGCACTGGGTTGCGTGACATGAAGATTTTGACGGTGTTCACATCTATGAGTTGGTCAGGATTTGGAAACAAAACCATCCCATAGATGAGAAGAGCCACAATTTCCTCAAAGGCTTGCAAGTCTAAGGAATTCCAACAGCTTTGGGCTTTCTCAAATAGGAACTTTACTTAGAAGCCTTTGACACCACTCCTAGTTTCCCAATGGGTTGTGACATCAGATGAGTGCAAGTGTGGAGCTTGAGCAATCTATTCTGGCTTTGGGTCTCTTTCTGTACCGTTGAAAGGTAGTTGATTGAGAATGGTAATCCTCAAGAGTTGGGAGAATTCTTCCAAAGTAGGCACAAATTGATAGTCGAGAAATGTGAAGCAATGGTGCAAAGGATCAAAGAACTGAAAGCGCACCTTCATCATATCCTCATCTGTGTTGGAGGTGACCAATTTGAGTAAAAGACCATGTCTCCCGGTGAATGGAGAGTTCTCAGGAATCTTTGAAGCCAGCTCCCTAAGTTGTGGAGGAATTCTCAGAAGGTTGACTTGAATAGTTTTCCTGCGAAGTGAATCCATTTCCTACAAAACATGAACAAAGATGAATCCCAAAATCCTTGAAATGGTTAGTGGATGTATATGATTTTCATGATGTCCATGATTTTATGTACAAGTATGCATATACAAGCAAAGTAAACAAGTTCTTAGTTCAGGCTTGCATGGAGTTTTATAGGTAAGTACCCTCTTGAAGTTTGGTTGGATTAAACCTGTCCTAGTAGTAGTAATCGGGTTCTAAGGAGCTCAATATCACTGGATTGTTTCCTTGGTCATTATTTCAGCTCAAGCCTCTTTAATGGCGACCAAAATATCGCAAGAAACCAACCCTCAATGAGTGTAGTATCGAGTATCTACCAACTTCAGACTGCACCAAAGCCGGTCATCTCACTACATCCTAAAGGCCAAGTTGGTCAAGTAAAGGTTCTAGAAGTTTATTAGTACTTTATGACATCACTCAGCGGCCCCGTATTCTCTTTGATTAACTCAAAGGCTATTGGTACCCACAAATATGTCGCACTAACGTAGCTATTGCTTAGACCATGTCGGTATACCCCGCACATTTTCCACAATGTATTTCTACTTATCTATAATGTATCCCAAATCCGGGTAGAGGATTCAAACCCAAATAAAGAACCATAATGTAAAGCATACAAATCAAACAATGTAAACAAGTAAATGTGATCTATTCCTAAGTTAACCCCATTTTTAGAAAATCCCCAGCAGAGTCACCAGTTCTGTGATACGGTGGGAGAACTGACTTGAAGATTTTGTGTTTTATCGCAAATGTTGCGGTTAGCAAGAGTCACCATCGACTTTTCTTTTATCCAAAAAGGAAAGGTGAAAAAGCACAGGAAAGACCTTCGAGATTGTTTCTTGAGTTCGGGGGGTAGATTATGAAAAGAGAAGGTATTAGCACCCTTTTCATCCATGGTTTTCCACGGGCTCTTAGTTACTTGCTAGATCACTTGCTTTTGTTTGAAATTGTGCTTTGTGTGGTTTTGAAAGTATTTTGTAAAAGAAGCCATTGTTTAGGCAATCTTTGTAATGATTCTCATTCGTAAGAATGTATACAAAGATGTTTTTCTTTTTGAAAATGTTTTTAAGTTTGTAAGATGTTTTGAAATATGTGTGTTTGTTTTGAA
This sequence comes from Vicia faba, assembly GCA_948472305.1. Taxonomy (NCBI): domain Eukaryota; kingdom Viridiplantae; phylum Streptophyta; class Magnoliopsida; order Fabales; family Fabaceae; genus Vicia; species Vicia faba. The sequence continues at coordinate 448,379,312 of OX451739.1, read as the reverse complement.
ATTAGAAAGGATATTTGTTTGAAATGGAGCAAGTAACCAAAAGTAATCTACCTACTCAAATGTCTTTCTTGTTCATTTTCTTTTCCTTTGATATTGTTGTCTTACCATTGATTTGGTAAGCAACCCTATCTTTGGATGTAAACGGGACGGACGTGGGTCATCGTATAACCATGATTAGCAATGTTGCAAAGTATCTTAGCATTTTGAGGGACTAAGATCATTTTTGTAAGGCAACTTTGAATAACTTCATCGAGGGACTATGATCTTGTTTTTTGTTTGTTTTGCTAAGATACCTTACATGCGTAATATGGCCATTTTGTTCAAGGCAACCAAGTGGAGTAACCCTATGGGTGTTTGTGTGCAAGTGTGTCATTTTCATGCTAGATTTTGTCTTGAATTAGGGTTTTCTATTTGATTGGTTTTATCTTGCCATACAAACCCTAATTATTAACATATTATATATACAGCGATAAATTGCGAAAAGTAAATATCCTACGCTATTACAATCATTTGGGGATGGAGTATACAAATTTACAAATGAGGATTGCAAGAAATTAAAGTCCTAATTATCTATTACAACCATATTGAATGTCCATGAAGAACATATATGAAGCACATAAAAATAAAGAAAAATGAAAGGAAAAGAAAACATTTTGGATCATTATGTGTCAACACATGCCGTAAAATCAAGTTGCACTCTTGTTTTGATGAAGACAAATCATGATTGATAAAGAAGGCAAAAATTATTGATCAATCTAAAAGCCTATTTGGATGAAGTCTTTGGTTCAAGCCCTTAACAAATTTCAAGGTATAATAATAAGACCTACCTTGAACTTAAGATATAGATGCTCAATGGTCAAAAAGAAAACATTTTATATTGTCCAAATCTTTATTCAAGTTTTTTCAAAGCAAAAATTCAGTTTTCATTTGAGTGCAATCGATTTGCATGTTAGTGCAATCGATTGCATGCTTTAGTTTTTCAAAACATTGGCTACTGACTTCCAGTGCAATCGATTTGCATGGTTGTGCAATCGATTGCACACTCAAAATATTTGGAAATCTGGCTACTGGAACCCCGTGCAATCGATTTGCATGGTTGTGCAAACGATTGCACACTCAAAAAATTTGGAAATTTGGCTACTGGAACCCCGTGCAATCGATTTGCATGGTTGTGCAATCGATTGCACACTGTATGATTTTGAAAAATAGCAGCCTTACACCTGCCTGTTCATGATGTTATTTCATGGAAAACCTTTTACTCAATCTTCGCAATTGTTCATGATTTTTTTTCAAACCTTTTCTTCAAAGGTCACTGCATTTTAGCCTCAAAATTGAACCAAATGATGATGATTGAAATGAAGAGTTTAAAGTTAAGGAGACTTACCTTGCATCTAGGATTTATGTTTTGAGCTTGAGGTGTTACTTTGTGGACTGTTATGACCTTCTTTCAGTTATGAGATTTTTTGTGAGTTTGTCAACAAAACTTCTGGTTTTCTTTCTCCATTTTCCCTCTTCTCTATCCTTTTTTCTAACTCTCTTTCTATTGCAATTGGCCTCCCTATTTATAGAGAAGGTTTGAGACTTCAAACAACTCAGATTTTGAATCACATGTTATGGTTATCTTGCTTGTTTTTGAAGCAAACATGAAGGACATGTTTATAATGCTTGTACCAAGCTATGTAAAGTGGTTGATCACTTTAAACATGTTTGTTATTACTTGTAGAAGTTGAGTGTGATTAGAACAACAAGTTAGAGGCTCAAGAAATTGACTTTATGATTAAAGTGAACTTTGCAAGAATGGCAATGTTGCCTTTGTGCCAAAAATGGAAAGATGCAAAGGACAATACTTGAACCACTTGGATAATGGTTCAATCAATTGTGTAAACATCTGATTATGGATAGATTTGCAAGTCAAGAGGCCTGCAAAGTGAAGATTATGCAGCATGGTTAAGATTTTTATTCCTTGTTCATCACAAATCTGCCTTGTAAATCAATAATGAATGTCCAACTTCAGATCCTTGTATCTTCTAGCTCAAATATGATAAATTCATGATCTTGGATGTTTTGGAAATCTTGAAACACCCTCTATAACTTTCATGTTGACCACGTTGACAAAATCATCTTGGAACTATGTGAAAAATGCCATGAAGTTGGGATAAAATCCTGAACAAAATCTGTTGAAAATTTCTCTAAGTGTTAAATGAAAATGTCATGACTTCATGAATTTATAACTTGAGATCCAAGCATATTTAGGAGAAGTTGTGTAAAGCAATGTTGTATATATCATGGAGATCTACAACTTTCATGTTGAAAGTTTCCCTTGAACCATCTTGCATCTTGGTGAAAGAATGGCATGAAGTGATGAAATTATCATGTATAAAAACACTTAGAAAATTTCTAAGTCTTGGAAATCTTGACTTTTCAAGTTGACTTTTGACTTTCTTGACTTCTTGATGATTAAGCTTGATATTATTGAGTGTATTGATGAAATTTGATCTTTGGGATGTAATGTTGACCAAAAAGTCAAAGTTTGACTTTCCAGTATGCAATTGACCATTTTGCCCTTGTGCCAATTTCAAGCCTAAATTGATGTATTGGTGCTGCAAACTTGACGTCGTAGAAGATCTTGTGAGCAAATACTTGACAAATGAGAGGGAAAATTTTGGGGGTACAACAGCCACCGGATCACAACCATAAAGAATAATTTCTTCTTCATCTTTACATTTTATGCATTATTCTTATTATTCATTATCAATGGTTTGTAATAGATAATTAGGCTTTATTGCTTTCTCCCCCTATTCACAAAATTGTACCCCCCATTCCCAAAACACTGTAATAGCGTAGGACATCTAAATTCTGCAATTTATCGCTTTCCTTATTATTGTTAGTAATTAGGGTTTGCATGACAAGACTTAAAATCAAACCATAGAAAACCCTAATTCAAAGACAATATACTTGAAAATAAAACACTTTACACATATGCACCTCTAGGGTTAACCTCACTTGTTTCTTTGGATTTAAACAATCATCTCCCTCGAATGTGGGATGCTTTAGAAAATATCCTCGATTAAAAGATCGTAGTCCCTTGATGACCCGCCAATGTTGCCTTCGGTAAAGGATCTTAGTCCCTTATGACAATTGCTAAAACATCTTACAAGTTGCCTTCTATGACTGTACGATGATCCACGCCCATCCCTCACATCTAATGATATGGCTCCCTACCAACTAATGGTAAAGTAGCACTATCTAAAGGAGGAGGAAAAGAACAAAGAATTTTTAAGTAGGTAGATTTCTCGTGATTTCTTACTCATAAATAAAACCATTTCCATACTTCACACTTTCAAAACACTTTTCAAACAAACATTTTGTATACATTCTCAACGATACGAGAATCATTACAAAATTTCCTTACATTGGAATCTTCAAAACATCTTTCCAAACACTCCTTTTCAAACAAATAGTTTCAAAACCAACACTCTGTATACATTTTCAATGATACAAGAATCATTGCAAAGTTTTCTGTACGAAGGCATTTTCAAAATATTTTCAAACTTACACAAACACAAATCATTTCAAAGTGAGCTAGCAATTAAGAGCCTGTAGATAACTACGGATGAAAAGGGTGCTAACACCTTACCTTTTCATAACCTACCCCTTGAACTCAAGAAAAATTCTCAAAAGGTCTTTCCTGTTCTTTTCACCATTTCCTTTATTGGATAAAAGAAAAGTCGGTGGAGACTCTTGCTATTCGCAACATTTGCAATCAAATGCAAAACTCCCAAGTCAGTTCTCCCAGCGTATCACACTCAACAACTCAAAGACTTGAGAATTAGAAAGGTTGTTGCCATAATATCTTATTTTAATATCTATATATCAAAAAATCTTTTGATATCAACATCAGAAAAGCTTTTGCCTATAATGAGAAGACTTGCTTTTCAGATAGGCTGTTGTCAATCATTTTGAAAAAAAGAAATATTCTAAAATGAAACATCTTCTCACATAATCTTCATCTCTCAGATCATATCAGGAATACGCCTTCCATACATGTTCTAAAATCAGAAGTCAAGTTTAGTGTTTCAGATAGGATGTTGCCCATAATTTTGAAGACAAGATTTGGTTCTGACCACTATGATTTTCCTGCACTACATCAACAAAGTAGTTTCTTAACTACTCATAAACCATTCATTAAAATAATGAAGACAAGTGATTGATATCTTCTAAGCTTAATACTTATGAATTAGAAGTACATCATCAGAAGATAAAGATCAAGAAACTTAGTCAAGAAGAATATGGTACAAATAGTACACCACAAAATTCCACTACCATGATATTGGTTGTACTATTAAAAGAAGTTGTCTCCCATGTTCTTATGCTAACAACTGCAAGCAACGGGCCAGTGAAAGTGATGTTTCGTACTGTTCAAAACCTCTCTTGAATATATCCATTAGGAATCAACCTTTGGAAGGATAAAGGACTTTTATATCCTTACAACGACTCTTTTTTTAGGGCGATAGAAGGAGATAAATGAAATGGAGAAAAGTGTTGGAAATCCATGAAAGCAGATGATGTTGGAGTTGTTATGCTGAACATGTTGAATCTAACCAAAAAGAAAGAAAGAAGATGAAGAAGAAGAATTCTACAAGATGATACTCAAAATCTTATTAAATACATCTTGGTATAAATATGAAGAATCAAGGAGTTGTTGCTCATAGCTTGCTCAATGAAGAAGATGAAGACCATAAGACTACAAGATGATGCACTCAATTTTAGATTATATTCATATTTGTAGAAACATATAAACACAAGAGTTGTTGCTCATATTATGTTATATCTTAAGTTCTTCATGTAAATTGTTTGAACAAAGAGTTATTGCTCATAATTGTGTTAAACAATCTATACTTAAACTAGGAGTAATTTGCTTGTAAAGAAGCACTCATGTATTCTCCAGAAAAACAATTATGTTAAGAATTGGTGGTTCTTTGAGAGACTTAGTTGAGTCAGGATTCTAAGAAGACTTTGGTTGTAGTCATCGTAGATGAAATCCTATTAAGAAAGACCAGGTTGGTCAGATTTCTTAAGAGGTCCTTTATCGTTATATCTTATGGAGATCACTAAACGTATCATTGTATTGTTCCTTAAGATACTCGGTTGAGTCGGGATTCTAAAGAAGGCATAGGATACGGTCTTTGTAGAATTGGAAATAAGGATCAGCTAAACTTGTTGGGGTTTTCAGCAAGGTTGATCGGGCTTATTATTGTGAATTGTAATCAAATTTGGCTATAGTGAATTAAGTCCTTGTTGAAGGCAAAATCACCCGAGGAGGGTTGACAAGATGTAACCTAGTTAATGGTGAACTTGGATAAACTAAACATGTCTCTTTATATTTCTAGCATTCTATATTCCATAGTTTTATCAAATAGTTTTCAAAAGAGGAAAAGTTTTTTAAAAAACCTAATTCAAATCCCCCATTTCTTTTGTTTTTCTCTACCTTCACATACAACTAAGTAAATTAGGGTTACTTGAAGTATGTGTTGAGGAGTTTAGGGTTTGGTGAGAGGTGTGTAAGATGGATTGATGTGTGTATTTTCCATTGTTCTGTGTCTCTGATAGTAAAAGGGAGTCCAACAGTGGACTTCAAGATGCATAAAGGTCTTAGGCAGGGCGACCCATTGTCGCCTTTTCTTTTTACTTTGGTCGTGAAATGGATTGTGAAGCTAATGGAAAAGGCAACAAGTGGTGGGTTATATCGAGAATTTAAAGTGAATGACAGGCTTGAGTTCGAGTTATGCCAATTTGCGGATGATACAATACTTATTGGGGAAGCTTCATGGCAAAATTTGTGGTGTATAAAGGCATTGCTACGGGGCTTTGAGTTAGTGTATGTGATGAATATCAACATTTTTAAGAGTAGTTTGATGGGTGAAAATGTTGGGGAGGTGTTTTTGGAAGCTTCTAATTCTTTTCTTGGTTATGAGGTGGGTGACATACTGTTCAATTTCCTTGGAATTCTTGTAGGAACAAATCATCGAACTAAAGCTGTGTGGAAAATGGTTGTGGAGAATTTGAAGTGTAGGTTAGCTTCATGGAAGGGTAGATTTTTATTGATAGCAGGGAGGATCACACTTATTAATTCGGTGTCGAATTCTATTCCAATTTATATGCGTTCTTTCTTTAAGTTTAGATCGGTAAATTAGAAAGTGTACTAATTTGCCAATGTAGTAATAAATTGGGAAATTCCCCGAATACCGATCTCAAGGAATGCGTGCAAGTATTGAGTTCAATTCTCGGTTCAATTAAACAAAAACTTAACTTTGGTTTGGTTTGAAATTTTATCTTAAAAATAATAATAAAAATAAGCAGAATGTAAAATATGGCTTTTTCACAATTATGAGCAACATGCTAGAGTAAAGTGTGTGATTTGCCCTATAATAACCCTGACTCTTGATTTCTTCAACAAGTTCATAACCTTTCAATTACCAGATCTTTAGTATGGTTTCTACTAAGTCCGTAGTGGGAAAACCTTTGGTCATTCATCCTAATACCTAGGTCCTTAAAGAATTATGATGAAACCAAGCAATTATTTTATCAAGACTTTACTGGTAACTATAGGGTATCCCTAGTCCTAGGTGATATATACTATAGTTTAATCGTACCAAAAACCTTAACAATGGCGGTCCAACCCTAATTTTTAATCGTGAATCAATCCCTATTTGTCCGATAGCAAAAGCATAAAAACATGGAACGATTAAATTGAAAAGAAATTATTGTATTAAAATCAAGAATTCAACATCATTACAATTTCAAATCGGTGACAACCCCTAACATTAGGGGGTTTATCTACTCATAATATTGTTCAAAATAATTGCAATAACTATAAAGATAAATATTACAAATTGATGGTGAACTTTGATCTTCAATTACTTCCGCTCATGAAAGGTCTTCGTTCTCCAAGACCTGCATATGCTTCAATCTTCAATCGTCCCAATTCTTCATGTGGCAAAAAGTCCCCTAATTTCTTGTGAAAACTCATCTCAAATAGTCTCACATCATTCAAATTAGTTGGAAGTACCCAAAACGCCCTCACAATATAACATATGGACAAATTAGGAAAAAAATTAGGAAATCAGCGTCACGGGTCAACACGGCCTGTGTCAGTCAACACGGCCGCCCGTGTTAGCCTTCTGGTTTCTCTATTTTTGGTTTTAAGTCCCAGGATGTACAACATGGCCCGTGTCAGGTGACACAGCCTCCCGTGTTGAACCTCTTACTTGGCATTTTCTCCACGCTCTCCTCCTGACACGACCCATGTCAGGTTTCTTGTAACTTGGTATTTTCACTTTCTCCGAAACTCTGGGTTTTGCACTTTTTCCCCAATTTGTCCCGATTTATTTCTCAGAGCCTAAAAACAATAAAACACACAACCCAACGCATAAAACATAGAAGAATGAAATAAAATACTTGATAATAAACATAAAAGATAAGTAAAATCAACGGTAAATAACTGTGTAAAAACCACTGATCAAACTCCCCCAATTTTGAACCGTTGGTTGACCTCAAGAGACAAAATCAAGAGCTCATGACATTCTCAGCATATCGGTACTCATACATGAGACTTCTGTTGAAATTGATCAAGAGGTATTTTGTTCGGTGTTCACATGATGCGAAGAGTTTTTGTAAGAATCTTTTAATCTCAAGCTTCCTCTTTGGATATCTCTCTAACTATGCTTTGTATTTAAGTCTTTTTCCGATTTTCCTCATCTTTCATTCGGGAAATCAAATTAAGGCAATGAGAATTATGATGATCATCACATGCACAAGACTAATTAAGACTTTTTATTTAGGCACCAAATAAGAAACATCGGCTACTTTTAATTACTGATGAAATTTTCAAACTTTGCAGTTATATATTGTCCTTATTTGGACGACGTTTAGGGATCAACCTCCTTTGGGCTGAATAATCAGGTAAGTGTTACCTAACTAAGCAGGTCAATTGCCTTTTACCGCCTTTTCATCATTTGGTGCCAAAATTATTTATTTCTCAACCAATACACGTGCATGTGAATCTAGATTATACCAGAATGTCAAAATAAACTACTCAAGGAGTACTTCTCAGGATTCAAGTACTATGGTACAAATCTACACGTTAGAATCATATCACTGTCACATTATTCCAAACTTCCTACCCTCAAACAATCATTCTTTTATCTCTATATACTTTCCCGATCTCTAACAAAAAATTTCAGTCAAAATTTAGGACGAGCTTCAACGTGTGGTTTTACAAAGCAAATAGCATAAAACAAATACATAAATTGCAAATCAAAGTCGTAAATTCCCCCAAAAATTGAACTAAACATTAGCCTCAATGTTTGAGAACAAGATCGAAAGGGATGACTCACAGAGGGTGATGCAATACCAACTGCTGCCTCCTAGCTTTCACCAGTAAAGCCCCATTTTTATTACCTGAAAACAAATCAAAACAACAAAAAACCAAGTTATTAAAAGCATGGGTTGCCTCCCACGAAGAATTTCATTTAACGCCGCATGGCTCTACAGTTCATCCCCTTTACTATGGGGGTACTTCCTCTTCCACACCTTGTTGCTTGTCTTTTCCACAACCCAGAACCCATCTAAATCATAAGTATTAACCACATTGTGCTTCCACTCACTTCCAACTTTTGTCTCCTCACCTCGGTGTTCCTTTTTCTTTCTCTTCTTGACTTCTTGATTGAACTTAGGAATTTTTATGGATGACACCTGAGAGATTATGCTTGAGACCTTTTCTGGGAGTGGCTTTGAAATGTTGTTGTCTTCTTCTAGCTTGAACATTCCAACTGAAGATTGCTTCTTTCCACTTGCACTTTTCTTCTTGATTTCGAGCACCTTCAAAGTTATATCCTCACCAAATAATTTTAATGTGAGATTACCCGTCTCAATGTCAAAATTGCATTGACTATTAAGCAAAAATGATCGACCAATAATGATAGGAGTCTATTCATTTTTAGGAATGTCCATGATCTGGAAATCAACTGGGATGACAAAATTGTCAATTTCTACCAATACATCATCAGCTATCCCATATGAGTGCTTGATGGTGTGATCGACAAATTTTAATTTTGTCCCACTCTCGCTTATCTTTTCAATACCAAGCTTCTTGAAGATAGATAATGGAATTAAACTGACACTAGAGCCATAATCAATTAGAACCCTCTTGAAACTTCTGTCTTTTATGGTGCACGGTATTGCAATTGATCCAAGATCCTTCTGCTTGATGGGTATTCTTCTCTCAGGTGAAATTACACACAATTTCTCATTGCGGTTATCGATCCATCTCATGTTAGTCTCTTTTTTGATAGTACCTCCTTCATGAATTTGTGGTACAAGGGCATTTTCTCAAGTGCTTCAAAGAATGGTATGTTGATCTCAAGCTTTTTGAACAATTTGACAAATTTGTCAAAGTCTTTCTCTTTTGTGTCCTTCTTTGCTACTCGAGATGGATATGTCAACTTAATCACATGTTTAGTCTCCTTTGCACCCTTCTCTTCAGTTGGCTTCAAAGGTGATACCACTTCTTCCTGATTTTTTTGTTCTCTCTCAATTCTAGATCTACTTCTATGATATTATCATCAAATTTTACCTCATCTTCTTTTTCTTCTTTTTCTTCAGCAATTTTCTGACTCCTTGTTACGACAACATTAACATTCTCGTGATTTTTCTTATTTCCTAATGCTTGCAGAGATGATTGTTGTGCAATATGTCCCATTTGAACTTCCAAATTTTTTATTTCAATTGTGGTATTCCAGTTATTGCTCCTTGTCTCTTCTTGGAATTGAGAAGTGTGGGTATCCAACTTTTCAATAGCTACCTCCCATTCTGCCTTCTGCGGATCTTGTTGCTGATTTTATTTCCAGGAGAAGTTGGGATGATTCTTCCACTTAGGATTATAAGTGTTAGAATAAGGATTATTCTGCTTCAAAAATTTTATCTCCTCAATTTTTTATGGAGTTGCAAGACATTGCACAGTAATGTGTGGTCCACTATAAATTTTACAAACAACATTTTGTGCCTGTTGAACCTGAGCTACCTATTGAGCACTTATTTTCATTGCCTTCAACCTTTTCTCCACTTCTACAACAACTGTTTCTTCAATTGAGATGTCTTTTGGCTTCCAACTTCAAATCAATAACTCCCTTTGGTTTGCTTGTAACCCTGTCATACAATTCTAGGTGTTCATTCGCAACAATTGCTTTAATGATCTTATTAATACCAGTGGCTATTGTAAAGTTGAATGAACCACCGATAGCTGTGTCAATAAGCTGCTTTATCTTCATTCTGAGGTCATTTACAAACATCTGCGTTTTCTCAGTTTGATCCATAATGTGAGTGGGACAAGCTACCTATTACCTCTTGAATCTCTTGTAAGAATCACCTAGTGACTCTCCTTCTTTCTGCTTAAAACTCATAATTTCATATCTTTTGTGAATATAAATAGAAGCAGGAAAGTATTCATCAAGAAAAGTCTTTTCCATATGTTCTCAAGTAGTAATACTCCTAGTAGGTAATGAGAAAAACCATTCTTCAGCATCTTCAGAAAGCACGAACAAAAACATTCTTAATTTCTTAGCTTCTTCAGAGTGCCCCTCAATTTTCAAAGTAGTGATCATAATGAGAAACCTTTGAAAATGCTTATTTGCATCTTCATTTATCTTTCTGATGAAAGATCTGTTCTCAAGTTGTCTAATTGTTAAAGGGTGTAGCTTAAAATTTGCAATAATTACCGGTTGATTCACAATAGTCAACCGACCCATTGGAGAATTTGCTCCTCATAGTCCCCAAGAAGTCTCTCCGGTGGTGGGGGGTTTTCACCCATGGTGTTGTACCCCAAAATTTACCCTCTCATGTTTCCCAAGTTTTTTCTCTTATATGGGTGGTTATAAACACTTGACCAAAGAAAATGAAATTTTTGAATGTTAGTAAAGTGTCTTTCGATTGGCAGTTAAATAGTTCCCTTCAATTGGCATAACAACAAGCTTCGACTGGACTCCTAAAACCCTTAGACCAAGCATTGGCCCATCAGCTTCGATTATGCATTGGTTCCCCTTTGAACAAGCCCTGGTCCAAGCTTCACAAGCAAGAATCCCCTACAAGTTTGCTTTGATTCACCAGTAGTGAACTCTTGCTACAAGCTTCAATTGGGCGCTGAATCTCTTTCGATCAAGCTTAATTCACAAAGCTTCCACATGCTTGCCTTGGTTTCACAAGGCAAAGACCCATCAGCTTGCCTTTGATCTACAAGGCAAAATGCTCCTTTCACTGGTCTTCGATTCACAAGACAAAGGGCTGCTTCAGACATGCCTTCGATTCAAAGGCAAAGGTTTCCTCTTCATCTTGCCTTCAACACCAAGGCCAAGACTCCTTCAGATTTGCCTTCAATCCACCAGGAAAAAAGCTTCCTTCAACCCACAAGGCATTGGCTACCTTTGTGCCAGCTTCAACTGGGCAATGGTCCCCTTTGAAACAGTTTTCCATACTTTGATATGCATGATAGTCCCTTCGAAGGCGCATTCATGTGGTCCCTTCGAAGAAGCATTCATTGGTTCATTCAAAGGACACATGACTATTGAAAATAAGTTTGCTTTGTGATGAGTCTTGGTCCAAGATGCTTGCTGGCTAAAATCATGTACGTTACCAAGCCCAAACCCCCTGTACAAATACATTCCTACCAAAGGAAGCTTCGACTGACCAGAATAAAGTCTTTTGATTGGGCTAGTTGAGTAGTGTCGGAGCAATCGAAGAGAACAAACTTAGGGTCTGATCGAAGAAGCCAAAATGTTGAGACTTTATACAAATCGAATCAAGATCTAAAGTCATCAAAAAGGACAAATTCTCTGACGAAGAGATCTGAGAAATTCGAATTGATGTGGATAGACTCCATTGAAGGAGCTGAATTAGAGCCATTCGGAGGAGGCAATCAGAGTCATTCGAAGGAGGCATTCGAAAGTCAAATGTGTCCAGGTTCATAGAAAATTCAAAAAGGGACAAGAAACCATGTCTTTGGAAAAGTTTCAAAGTGATATTTATGGCCTTAAAACACCAACTTAATGGATGTTTATTCCTTTTCCCTCTTGTCCCCTCCACCCCATCTATATAAGGAGCACACTAGAAAGCTTCAAAGAAGGAGACGAAAAAGAGGACAGGCCCACAAGAAAGAAAGACACGCACACACTGCCTCATAACCCATACTAAAACTATCAAAATACTCATAAGTAGTCCCAATCTAAGGAGTCTCTAGCAACCCTCTATTCAATCCCTAAAGTCTACAGGAAGTGTTCCCAATCACCAGCCCCTAAGCAAGCATCTCCACATCCAGAAGTGCCAAATTAAAGCTTCCAACTGTTGGTAAGACTGGTAAAAAGATCAAACTTTACATTTGCATGATATATTACTACTTGTAGTTCATTTGATTTGTATTCAAGATTAAGGACCTGGGTTCGACACCCATGTCTAAATTTGTTTTGTTCCTAACATTTGTTGTAGATCCAGCCTGAATAGACCAACGTGCGCAAGATCGAAGGACCTGGGTTCAATATCCAAGTCCTGCATCTTTATTTGGCTAATATTTGTCTTGCAGATTCAAATCGAGAGGCAGCATCCACCCCTAGATCGAAAAGCAAAGCATCCCTTCATGGATCAAAAAAATCATATTCCCCTTTGGATCGAAAAGCCCCCATTATTCCCTAGATCGAAGGACAATCCCCTTCCCTAGATCAAAGGACTTTTCGTGTATTTTCACTTTTCGTTTTGTTTATTTTATCTTAATGGTTTTCCCCTTTACAACAAACATCAAATCAAAAGATCACAAAAAAATTAGGTTCTAGTCCTTTTTTTATTAAAATTAATTTTGTTAATCAATTATTAATTACTTTAACATTTTTTCTCAAAAAAATAAAACAAAACAAACAAAAAGATTTCTTTTCCTTAGGATTTAGACGTCTCTTTTAATTCGTTTGCGCATTTATTTACTTTCGCATTTTTTTCATCTTATTGTAACTGCTTCCCAGTTTGTAATAGTAACTAGGACTTTACTTTTCACATTTCTATAATGTACCTCTCATAAAGCCATGTAATAGCATATGATTTATATTCCCGCACTTTATACACCTCTAGGGTACGCCTACTTTGGTTGCCTTCGGAAAAATAGTCACAACTCTCGAAACGTGAGAGGTTTTAGTGGCTATCCTTTGGTTCAAAAGATCATAAGTCCCTCAATGACCCACTCGACGTTGCCTCGATAAAAATATGATCTTAGAACCTTAGGGTGGTTACTAAAGCTTCTTGCCCAGTTTCCTTTGTGACTATAAAGCGTCCCTTCGACTGTCCTTCATACATCCAACGATAGGGCTACCTACTCGCTAATAGTAGTATAACACTGTCTAAAGGATAGGAGGAAAAGAACTACCTTTTTGAGAACAAGTAGATAGCTGTTAGATGCTTGCTCAAAACAAAATTTTTACACCTACACCTTTCAAAAACGTTTTCAAAAAACTCTTTATAAACACTCTTGAGGACTGATATAAGAGTTACCATAAAGCAAACTGCTTTACTATGGCATTTCAAAATACTTTTCGAAAACACACAAAAAGCATAAGGTATTTTTCAAATGAGATAAGCATCTAAGAGCCCGTAGATAACTATGGATGGAAAGGGTGCTAACACCTTCCCTTTCCATAATCTACCCCCTTACTCAGAAAACTCTCAAAAGGTGTTTTTCTGTTCTTTTCACCCTTTCCTTTGTTGGATAAAAGAAAAGTTGATGGCGACTCTTGCTTACTGCAAAATTTGTGAATACAAACACAAAAACAATATTAACAGTCGGTTCTGCCAACGTATCACAGAACTGGCGACTCTGCTAGCGAAAAATAAAAGTGGGGTTACCTTAGAGTTAGTTCATTTTAAAACTATTTTAATTGCTTGCTTTGTATGCTTTATCCTTGAAGGGTTTGTTTGGGTTGTTACTATAGATCCTACACCTGGATCTGGGGCACCTTTTAGGTAAGTAGTAATAGATTGTGGAGACTGTGCGGGGTATACCGACACGGTTGAAGTGGTAGCTATGTTGATGTGACACTTTGGTTGGTACCGGTAGCCCTTGAGTAGTCAAGGAGAATACGGGGCCACTGCGTGGTGTCATGAAGCATCAACTGACCTTAGAACCTTTAATTGAACAACTTGGCCATTAGGAAGTAGTGAGATAACCTTCTTTGGTGTAGTCTTAAGTCGGTTGATACTCGATACTTCACTCATTGAGATTTGACTCCCGAGTTTTGTTTGGTAGCAAGTCAGTTATCGATCAGAATGAAACTTATGGGAAAAATCAGTGATATTGAGATTCCCTAGAATCTGATTACTATTGGTAGGGCAGGTTAAACCAACTACACCTCAAGAGGGTACTTACCTACAAACTCCATGCAAGCCTGAACCTAAGGCTATTTGTGTGACTTGCTTGTTTTCACTATCTAACAAATTGAACTCATTGCAGGGTTTTGTTTGTACTCCGTGCATGACTTATTTGTAGTCATTATCCAATAACTTGGATTTCCTGCAAGACATACTTGTCTTCATCACCTTAAACTTTTTTTTGGTGTATAGCATACACATCATAACATCATGCCATAGCATTTCCTTAACCATTTCAAGGATCTCAAGGGCCTGTGATGTAGGTTATGATGAACCAGACGTCTAGCAAGGGGCAAGGGGATTTATTTTCGTCTAGCCAATTCCTTCAAAAGATTAAAACACGATAATTTGAGTCAGGGGAGATGACCCACTCGAAATGGTGAGCATGACTCTCGTAGAAGGGCCTTCATCAATACGAAGTTCTTCAATCAAAACGGCAAAATTCAACTTATGCCATTTTATTGTTTAACCCGCGAGATCCTTGAAAACATTTACATATCATACATGTCATTGCAAAACAGGTATCTCCGGACAGGCTTCTTATCCCTTCGCTGTTTATTTCAGCAAAAGAAATGGCTCTCGAACAAACAGTGAAGGATCTCCAAGCTCAAAACGCTCAATTTCAGCAAATGTTCTTGGCTCTGGCTAAGGGGCAGGAGGATCTGAAAACCCTAATCATTAAAGAGAAGACCAAAAGGCCAAAGAAATAGGTTGGCGCCTTGAATATGGGAAGAAGACTTAGAGGACCAGTTAAGTGAGCTCTAGATCTCACAACTCCATCAAATGAGGGGGATAATCACGAAGATGATAACAACCCAGGGACTGATGAAGATGAAGCTGATTACTCTGAGGAGCAATATCCTCTTGCTGATGATAAATACAAATAGCTGGAGGATTGTCTCAATGCTATGGAGATTCAGAAGATACCTGGCTTGGACTTTGAAGAATTAGGGATGGTTTTTGGCGTGATCATCCCACCAAAATTCAAGGTTCCCAAATTTTCCAAATATGACAGGGTTTCTTGTCCTAAACTTCATTTGAAATCATATGTCATAAAGATCCAGCCTCACATTGCTGACCGAAAGTTATGGATACATTTCTTCGAAGAAAGTTTGGCTGGCACTTAACTGGAGTGGTTCTATTAGTTAGAGAGAACCAACATTCGTAATTGGGAAGATTTGGCCGTTGCTTTCTATAAGAATTACCAATATAATGCTGACCTTGCTCCAACCCGTACTCAACTTTAAAGCATGTATATGGGTTCTAGCGAGGGCTTCAAGGATTACGCCCATAAATGGAGAGATCTTACAGGGAGAGTCCAGCCTCTTTTGTCGGATAGAGAGCTGGTAGACATGTTCTTGGGCACTTTGTCTGGTCCATTCTTCAACCACTTGATTGGAAGTTCTTCGGCTGGGTTCACAAAGCTGATACTGACAGGTGAAAGAGTAGAAGTCGGCATCAAGAGTGGGAAATTTCGGATGGCTGTTGTTATACCCCAACATTTTCCCTCTCATTTTATCAAGATTTCCCCCTCACAAGACTCTTTGAACTCCAGACAGGATTAGGGTTTTGCTCTGCTCAAGACATCTCCTTGCACTAATGACCTAAATTAGGGTTTGAGTTTGCACATGGATTTTTGGACTTTTAATACTCAAAGTGACTTTCATACTTCATGTTGGACTTATAAGATTCCCTCTACCAAGTTTCAAGCTTTGAATCAAATTTTTGCCCAGTCAATTAGACAGTTGACCTAGAAATCAGCTGTATTGGAAAAAAAGTCAACTGTGGCCAATTTACAGTAAAACCTCACACTTTTTTATCCAAATCAACATTATAGGCTCATATGAACCATTTGATCAAGTTTAGATCACAACTCCTCAAGAAATTTGATTAGATCATCAAAAGGGCAAAATGATCATTTTTAGGGTTTTGACTGTATAAGGGCAATTTCTGATTTTTAACCTGGCCAATGGCAAATTGGGCTGAATCATGGATTCAAGGACTCAATGGAATCATCTTGACCTAATAACAAGGTTCAAAAGATCTCAAATGCATTGGATTGACAGATGAATTTTTTAGTCAACTGATCAAAATTTGACTGTACACTGAAAAGTCAAACTTTGACTTTTTGGTCAAAATCAAGTGCCAAGGGTCATTTTTCATAAAAATGAGTCAAAACATGAAACTTTTTCATCAAGAAACCTAATTTTGCAAATTAGGGTTTAAGATTGAAAAATTTCATAACTTAGAATTTTTCTAAGTTATGAAATTTCTTATTTTTTTCCAACTTTGCCCAACATTTTCACCATGATGCAATTGGATTCAAACAAAACTTCCAACATGAAAGTTGTATTCCTCCACAAAATCTAGAACTTTTATTCACAAAGTTTTCCCAAAAGAAGCTTGGATCTCAAGTTATGATTTTTGGAACAAGGGTCCATGAAACTTTTAACTTAGTGAAATTTTGCCCTAGTTTAGGCAGGATTTAAACCTATCTTCATGACCATTTTTCATATAGTTCCACTGTGAATGTCAAAATGCATTACAAAGATGGATTTTGTAGCATGTGAAAAGCTTTCCAAAATGTCCAAGAAATCTCCAAAATCATTTGTGGTTAGGGAGAATCGAAGGTTTGAATTTGGAAAAAACTCACTTTTGATCCATGGCATTTTCATGTTGGTACAAGTTGCAACTTCCATCCAGCATTGTTTGTACTTGATTACAGGTCCTTAAACCCTTTCATACTCAATAATTAAATTCAAATCCATTGGTTTGAGGCTTTGTTCTGATCATGGGAGGATTACACAAGAGATTAATCCAAAAATAGCAAAAAGGCAACATTGCCATTTTTGTCAAATTTACTTTATGTCAAGTTGTATCCTTGAGCCTTGAACCAAATCCTATACAGAAAACCAAATCCACTAACTTGGGGCCAAGCTTACACAAGGTATGCAAGGTTAGAGCTAGCCTGTACAGGCCTACTCTTTGTCACTTCTCAGTTTTGCTTCATAACCAAGAAACTTGCCAAAATACACCACAACTTGCATATCTGTTAGAATCAAACTTTGCAAGCATTTGAGACAAGTTTTACACATTCCCTTGAGCCAGAAACATGAGCCATTGAGCCCTCAAACTTTCCAAAACATAAAATCACCATCCTCTTGCAAAACAGAGCAGCTTCTGCACCTTGAGTTCTATCTCACAAACCACTCGTGCGTTTTGCCCCAAACCTGTTCAAACACCTTCCATATAACCTATCCAAGCTATCCCAACCATTAGGAAGTGACTGTAACTCCATTTGAAAGCTTCACCATTTCTGTTTTCAGCTTGTGCAGGTTGAGTTCTACAAGCTTGTTCAAGCATATACAAGGCAAACTAGGCATTGGGGAAGGTCAGAGGAAGTTCAAGCAAGCTCCCAAACATCTCAGGCCTCACTGAAAAGCTCCACATTGCCATACACGATTTCAACTGAAACAGGTTTTTATCAACTTCCTATCTCTCTATTTAGGAATCATTAGGCTTAGGTTTGTGAATAAAAAATGTAGTACTCATAGCCATAAAGTTGTACATATGCTCAGTTTTCATTTAAGTTAAACGTGTTAAGAGAATTTGATTCATGAACTTCTAAAAAAAGTTAGCTTAGAAATTAGGGCCAGAGAAATTCTCTCTGGTCTTTGAGAGTTAGATTAAGTTTCTTATATGGTTGAAATCGTCTTGAAAAATGCTACAACTTTGATGTTATGAGTTTTTGCATTAGAGCACGTATGCAGGATCTGGACATTTTATACAGGCGCGCGTATTTTTGAACAAAGGTTGAAGATGAAGCTTGGAACTGGGTTGGGCCTTTGTTTTTTGTTTTTGGCACCCCCTGCATTGCTGACTGCACCCCCCTGGCCCATTTCTTTATTTGTTTATATTTTTCTATTTATTTTTAATTTCTGATTTTATTTTATATTTTCTAAACATAAAAAATACCAAAAATATTTTTATAAATTTTCACATTTATTTTTATATTTTATTTTATTTTTCTAACATGAAAATAATTATTAATTAGTATATATTTTTATTTTCTTTAATAAAAACAAATAAATATTTTAGAGATATTATATTTTTTTATTTTATTATTTATACATATAAAAATAATATTTTTCCACATGTTTTTATTTCATAATTATCTTTGTATACATTTATGTTTATTTTCTTGTACATAAAATAAATAATATAGTATATATTATCTTAAAACAAAAACTAGGGTTTCCACCCTTATTAAAAATAATATTTTTCTAATATATTTTCATTTTTTGACATTTGTACATATTTCATTTATTTTTATTTTATTGTATATAATTAAGATATATATATATATATATATATATATATATATATATATATATATATATATATATATATATATATATATATATATATATATATATATATATATATATATATATATATATATATATATATATATATATATATATATATATATATATATATATATATATTTTTTTTTTTCTTAAAAGAAAATTAGGGTTTTTACCCTTAATAAAAATAATATTTTATTTTCTTTTTTAATACATTAAAATATTTTCTTTTTTACACCCATAAAAATAAACAAAAACATTTTTTGCATATTCATAATATTTTGCGTATTTATTTAATTGACCATTTAAATACTTGTCTATTTATTTATTTGTACCATTTATTCAATTTGGATGTAATAGTAAATATTAGGGTTTTATTTTCTTGCAAATATCCCCCATTCAAAAATTGTATCCCTCTCCCCATACCAATGTTGTAATAGCTTAGGTTTATTTTGCGCACTTTATGCTTTCATGCCATGGTTAGAGATTAGGGTTTGTATGCAAAAATCCAAAATCAAACAAATAGCTTGACTAATACAAAGACAAAAAGCATGTAAATTGACAATACAATGCACACATGCACCCCTAGGGTTTCATCCACTTGTTGCCTTGAAAATGGCCATGTTATGCATGTTGAGTATCTTGGCAAAACAAAAACAAAACAAAAGATCATAGTCCCTCGATGATGCTATCTTGGTTGCCTATACAAAAATGATCTAGTCCCTCAAAAATTGCTAAAGATACTTGGCAACATTTCTATCATGGTCAATACGATGACCCGCGCCTGTCCCGTTTAACATCTTAATACAAGGTTGTTTACCAAATGCAATGGTAAAACAACACTATCAAAAAGGTTAAAAATGTGTAGGAAAGATCTTTGAGTAGATAGGGTAGACAACTCTTAGTTACTTGATCAAAACTTGCCAAAACATCCTTGCTATTTTCAAACACACTTCACAACACAATTCAAAACATCCCCAAAACAAACTTTCAAACATTGAAACATCTTTTCAAAAGACAAACACCTTTGTATATATTCAAACAAGAATCATTACAAAGGTTGCCACAATGATGGCCTCTTTTTAAAACATTTTCAAAACCACACACAAAGCACCATTTCAAACAATTGAAAAGCAAAAGCAAGTGATCTAAACAAGTAACTAAGAGCCCATGGATAACCATGGATGAAAAGGGTGCTTGCACCTTCCCTTTTCATAATCTACCCCCCGAACCCAAGAAAATATCTCAAAGGTCTTTCATGTGCTTTTTGACCTTTCCTTTGGATAAAATAAAAAGTCGGTGGCGACTCTTGCTAAACCGAAACATTTTCGAACACAAACGCAAAACCTCAAGTCAGGTCTCCCACCGTATCACAGAACTGGCGACTCTGCTGGGGATTATTCTAAAACTGGGGTTACCTTAGAGTTTAGATCACCTTTACATGCTTACCTTGTTTGCTTTGATTGCTTTATACTTGGTTCTATTGTTTGGGTATTAAATCCTCTACCCGGATTTGGGAAACATTCATAGGTAAATAGCAATACATTGTGGAAATTGTGCGGGGTATACCGACATGGTTGAAGCAATAGCTATATTAGTGCGACATATTTGTGGGTACCGGTAGCCTTTGAGTCAATCAAATAGAATACGGGGCCGCTGAGTGATGTCATGAAGCACTAATGAACTTTTAGAACCTTTACTTGACCATCTTGGCCTTATTAGGGGTAGTGAGATGACCGACTTTGGTGTAGTCCGAAGTTGGTAGATACTCGATACTACACTCATTGAGGGTTATTTTCTTGGAATATTTCGGTCGCCAGTTAAGTGGCTAAACTGAAACAATGAACACAGAAAATAATCCAGTGATATTGAGCTCCTTAGAACCCGGTTACTATCTATAGGACAGGTTGAGCCAACTAACTTCAAGAGGGTACTTACCTATGAAACCCCATGCAAGCCTGAAACTAGTATCTTGTGTGATTTGTTTGTATATATACTTGTGCATACATCATGAACATCATAAAGCATCATATGCATCCATTAACCATTTCAAGGATTTGGATCTTCATCTTTGTTCCTGTTTTGTAGGTTATGGAATCACTCCGCAGAAAAACAATCTAGGTCAACCTTGTGAGAATCCCTCCTCAACTCAAGGAGCTTGCTTCCAAGATTCCAGAGAATTCTCCCTTCAGTGAAAGACATGGTAGACTTCTCAACTTGGTCAACTCCAACATTGAAGAACACATGGTGAAAGTGCTCTTCCAGTTCTTTGACCCCCTACACCATTGCTTCACATTTCCTGATTACCAACTAGTGCCTACTTTGGAGGAATTTTCTCAACTCATGAGGATTCCTATTCTCCATCAACTACCCCACAACGGTACGGAAAGAGAACCAAATCCTGAAGATGTTGCTCAAGCCCTACACTTGCAACCATCTGATATCAAAGGTCATTGGGAAACCAGAATTACTGTCAAGGGTTTCTTGGCAAAGTTTCTGTTTGAGAAGGCACAAGACTGCTGGAATTCTCTAGATCTGCAAGCTTTTGAGGAGATTGTAGCACTTCTCATCTATGGGTTGGTCTTGTTCCCAAACCCTGATCAGCTTATAGATGTGAATGATGTCAAGATTTTCATATCTTGGAATCCTGTGCCTATATTGCTTGGGGATATCCTCCACTCATTTCACACACGAACAATGAGGAAAAGAAGTGTTATCATGTGATGTACTCCTCTTCTAACAAGGTGGTTTATTTCTCACCTTCCCCAATCAGTCTTGAAGAATGAGCAAGGCTTGAGGTGGTCACAACGGTTGATGACTCTTACACATTCTGATGTTCATTGGTGTTCTCGATCCAGATAAAATGTCATCATCATTGACTGTTGTGGGGAATTCCCTAATGTCCCACTACTTGGAATTAGGGGAGGCATTACCTACAACCCCTGCTTGGCTCTGAGACAATTTGGGTATGCCCGAAGGGATGGCCCTCATGACATGCTGGTTCCAGACTTGGTTTTTGACATCGACAACAACGCTCAAGGACTTCGACAAAGGTTTATCCTAGCTTGGAGGATGCCCAACATAGTGGATAGTAAGACACTGGGACACAAGAATTCCATCCCCCTTGAGCCTTACCTGAAGTGGGTACGAACCCGCGCCCAGAGTCTTATGATGCCATACCCCTACATTCTGCCTATGATCAAAGAGCCTGTTATGGAAGGAGAGGTTCCATACACCCTCCTACATCATGACATGCCAACATCATTGGAAGATTTGCAAAAGAGTTGGATACAGCTCAAGGAAGAACAAAATACTTTTGAAGCCAACTTCTACGCCAGTTAGAAGAAGGTTTTGGAACTTACTCGTGGACTCCATGAAGAGAAGACTCTCAACACCTACATCATACCAAAGAGGATGTGCAACATTTTTTTACATTAGAATTTTGTAATATTTTGCCCATGGGGCATTTATGTACTAACAAATTTCTTCTTATTAATATGACGTGTGTTCTTTTTGTTTGCAATAACTTTGAATTTTTTAATCCTTGAATGCATTACATGAATACATATCATTCATCATATGCATAAACAGGTCTTCACACCAGGTTTCCTTATCTCTCTTATGTTTATTCAAGTAAGATGGATATAGAGCAGACGGTCAAAGATCTACAGGCGCAAAATTCAAAGTTCCAACAGCTACTCATGACCTTGGCAAAGGGTCAGGAGGAGCTCAAAGGTCTACTGGAAAAAGAAAAGGAGAAAAAGAAAAAGAAAAGAGTTGGTGTGGCCACTATGGGAAGAAGATTTGAGAACCAAGCTAGAAGAGTCCTGGATTTCCCCTCGACGTCTGATGAAGGGGTTGGCAAAGGAAAAGGAGATGCAGTGCCCTTCGAGTCTGAGGCTGAAGAAGAAGAAGAAGAGGATGAAGATTACTCTGAGCAGCAGTACCCTCCTGCGGACGATAAGTATAAGAATCTGGAAGATCGGCTGGTAGCCATGGAGGTACAAAGAGTACCTGGGTTGGATTTCGAAGAACTAGGGTTGGTTGCTGGGATTGTCATTCCCCCTAAATTCAAAGTGCCTACATTTGCTAAATACGATGGTTTGTCTTGTCCGAAGATGCATCTATGGTCTTACGTCAGAAAGATCCAACCTCACTCTTCTGATAAGGATATGTGGGTCCACTTTTTTCAAGATAGTTTGTCGGGTACGCAATTGGATTGGTTCTATCAGCTTGAGAGATCTGATGTACATAACTGGGAGGATTTGGCTGCTGCTTTCTACCGATAATATCAATATAATGAAGATTTAGCACCTACTCGTACTCAATTACAGAGTATGGGTATTGTCTCTAATGAAGGCTTTAAGGAGTATGCCCAGAAGTGGCGGGACTTGGCTGGAAGGGTGCAACCACCATTGTCTGAGAGAGAGCTTGTGGATATGTTTTGGGGGACCCTGTTAGGTCCATTATTTAATCATTTAATCGGGAGCTCATCTGTAGGGTTCACCGAGCTAATTCTGACCGATGAAAGAGTCGAAGCTGGCATTAAGAGCGGTAAAATTCAGAAGGATGCATCTGCTTCCGCTGCTATCAAGAAGACCTTTCCAGCCAAGAAGGAGATCTCTGCTGTTTACACCCATAGAAATCAAGGAAGAATGGAGCGCCGACCAGCGGTGGGGGCTGTGATGATTCAGAATTCCGCAGCCGATCAACCTCGAAGCAGTCAACCCAGAGCTAACCAAGCCAGGGTGGAAAGGCCTACACGGCAATTCACCCGGATCAATATGACACCTGCTCAGGTTCTCCCTCATTTGTTAAAGTTAAACCTTACCAACTTGAAAGAGGCGCCGAAGAACCCAAATTCCTCTTCTCCCTACTATCATTCCAATGCAAAGTGTGCATATCATTCCGACAGTGTGGGGCACGACACCAACAACTGTTGGGCCCTTAAAAATAAGATCCAAGATTTAATAGATGCCAAGGAGGTGGAGTTTGACGCACCTGAAAAACCCAATGTGATATCTGCTCCAATGCCAAAACATGGTCATAATGTCCATGCTATTGTAGAAGATCTTTATGTTACTACTGTTGATGACTTAATGACTCCATTGCCAATGATCAAAATGAATCTGTTGAAAGCCAGGATTTTCCCAGGTTGTGAAAAAGATTGTTACCTTTGTTTGACCTTGCAATCTGACTGTCCGCTATTGAAGTCAGGCATCTAACGCCTGATGGATAATCAAGAAATCCTCTTCAAGAAAACTCATATCACTCCTGTTACTCCTGTTACTCCAATCAATGATGTTGCTATAATCACCATTTCCGACAATCTTTCCAAGGTCTCCAAAAGACCTGTTAAGATTACACCCGATCCAAAGATTGTATCGCTGAAGATTACAATGTCGGGGCCTATCCCATACAAGTCCAATAATACAATACCGTGGAATTATGGAGGAGAGATCTTCTACCACGGTGTTAAGCAGATCGAATCCGTTGAAGAAAGTTCCGATGAAGAAACTCCTGACATTGGAAATATTGCAGGGACAAGTAAGATCACTCGTAGCGGAAGAATCTTCTCTCCGGAGATTTCTCCTCCAAGGGCAATCTTCGGACCCTCAAGTACTCTTAAGGTTACTCTGGTGCCAGTCAACACATCTGTATGAAGTCCAGTAATTGAAGAAATTGTTACTCTCGAAGCTGTACCCTCTGCTGTTACTGCTGATAAAGGTAAGGGGATCCAAGAAGCACCTTTCAGGATGAGGGCTCAGACTTTGGTTATCCTCGAGACCACCCAAAAGGAAATGGAGGATATTTTAAAGATAATCAAGAAAAGCGACTATGATGTCGTAGAACAATTGGGGCAAACTCCTTCAAAAATCTCTATGCTAGCCCTATTGCTCTGTTCCGAAGCTCATGCCAAAGCCTTGATCAAATTCCTGAAGACGGCCCATGTGCCTCAAGAAACTTCCGCGGATCAGTTTCAAGAGTGTGTAGCCAGCCTTTTGTCCGGCAATGGTCTTGGCTTCTCTGATTCCGATCTAACGTCTAAGGGAAGAAAGCATAATGATGCACTGCATGTCTCGGTGGAGTGCAGAGGGACCACTCTTGCTCACGTTCTGGTTGATACTGGGTCGTCTTTAAATGTCCTGCCAAAGAAAGCGTTGGGCAGATTAGACTGTGAAAGTTTGACCCTAAAGCCCAGCAATATCATTGTAAGAGCCTTTGATGGTTCTAAGCGGATGGTCCACGGGGAGGTGGACATCCCAATTAAAGTGGGTACTGAAACTTTCCACTCTACATTTTATGTCATAGATATCCGTCCCTCCTACTCTTGCTTGTTAGGAAGACCATGGATTCATCATGCTGGGGCCGTTACGTCCACTCTGCATCAGAAGCTTAAGTACCCAGTCCAGGGGAAAATTGTGACAGTTCGTGGCGAGGAGGAGTATATGATAAGCCACCTTAACTTTTTCCGCTATGTGGGGTTAGATGGTGAATTCATAGAAACACCTTTCCAACACTTTGAAGAGGTTTCTCCTGAAGTTGCGGTAGCCAAGACAGTGACTTCTGTGCCCATCATTGCCAAACCTGTGTCCCGGATGTCATCCCTTAAAGATGCGGAGGCTGTGATCAAGGAAGGAGGAAGCACAATATGGGGTCAACTGCCAGATTTTCCTTATAAGACAGATAAGTTTGGCTTGGGTTTCACTGCTACTATTCAGAAAGCTGTGCGTCGCTCCCGGGCTGGAGGACCTCCATTGAAAATCTCTCATCATGGAGTTCATGCTTTAGAGGATGATGAAGAAGAAAGAAATTTTGAAGACTGGATCTTTCCAACTGTTGAAGGAGGACTGAACAACTGGGAGGCGAAAGACTTCATTCCCATTACTTTCATCAATCAATAATTTATCTTTTGAACATTTCCTGTTTGGTCTGTAATAATTATTAAACAATTCGTACACTCTTTTCGCCTTATGCCTTACCCGGGGCATATAGGTCCATTTGTAAGGGTTTTGATTCTTCATTTTCATATGCCATTTTTAATGAATCATGGACGTTTTCATCTATAAACTTTTGTGTTCATTTTCTTTCTTTTTACATTTAATTTTGTTTAAAGGTGGCTATCCCTTACACACACCCACACTCACAAAATGCAGGTACCCATCCACTCCGGACTCCATGGGTAACAATCCTGCTATGGCCTTCAGTGACTCTGAAGATCTGGTCAATCATGATGAGTACAAAGGTGATGAAGACTGTGAAGTACGTGGAGAGTTGGCCAGACTTTTGCAACAGGAAGAAAGGGCTATTCTACCTCACGAGGAGTTGTTAGAGACTATCAACTTGGGAACAGAGGAAGACAGAAAAGAGGTTAAAGTGGGTGCCATCCTAGAGCCAAGTGTCAAAGAGCGCTTAGTTCAGCTGTTAAATGAATATGTTGAGATCTTCGCCTGGTCCTATGAAGACATGTCGGGACTGGATACAGATATTGTGGTTCACCGTCTCCCTACAAGAGAAGACTGTCCACCAATCAAACAGAAAGTCCATCGAATGAGGCCCGATATGTCCGAAAAGATCAAAGCTGAAGTGATGAAGCAGTTCAATGCTGGCTTTCGTGTTGTTACTTCCTATCCATAATGGGTTGCTAACATTGTGCCCGTGCCTAAGAAGGATGGCAAAGTCAGAATGTGCATGGATTACAGAGACCTAAACAGGGCTAGCCCTAAAGATGACTTTCCACTATCGCACATTGACATCTTGGTTGACAATACAGCTCAACATAAGGTATTCTCTTTCTTGGATGGATTTTCAGGGTACAACCAGATCAAAATGGCCCCCGAAGACATGGAGAAGACTACTTTTGTTACGCAGTGGGGTACCTTATACTATAAAGTGATGCCATTCGGACTGAAGAATGCCGGGGCAACCTATCAGCGAGCCATGGTAGCTTTGTTTCATGACATGATACATCATGAGATTGAAGTCTACGTAGACGACATGATAGCCCGTTCACAGACAGAAGAAGAGCACCTCGACCATCTGCAAAACCTGTTTGTCAGATTGAAAGAGTACAAGCTCAGACTAAACCCTAACAAGTGCACTTTCGGAGTCAGGTCCGGTAAACTTTTGGGATTCATCGTCAGTAACAAAGGCATCGAGGTTGATCCTGCCAAAGTCAAAGCTATACAAGAAATGCCTTCCCCTCGCACTGAGAAGGAGGTCAAAGGTTTCTTGGGACACCTAAACTACATTTCAAGGTTCATCTCTCACCTAACATCTACTTGTGAACCAATCTTCAAGTTGTTGAAGAAAGATCAGGTGGTTAAATGGAATGATGACTGTCAAGTTGCTTTCGATAAAATCAAGGAGTATTTGCTGGAACCTCCTATCTTGATGCCACCCGTCGAAGGAAGGCCTTTAATTATGTATATGACTGTCTTAGATAATTCAATGGGGTGCGTACTGGGCCAACATGACGAGTCTGGCCGAAAAGAGCATGTCATTTATTACCTTAGCAAAAAGTTTAATGACTGTGAGACTCGCTACTCACTGCTCGAGAAAACTTGTTGCGCTTTGGTATGGGCTGCTCGCCGGCTAAGGCAGTATATGTTGACACATACCACTTTACTGATCTCTAAGATGGATCCGATCAAGTACATCTTCGAGAAGCCTGCTCTATCCGGAAGAATCGCTAGATGGCAGATGATCCTCACCGAATATGATATACAGTACACGACCCAAAAAGCTATAAAAGGGAGTGTGCTAGCCGATCATCTAGCCCATCAAGCTGTCGAAGATTACTAATCTATGAGGTTTGACTTTCCCGACAAGGATATCATGACTTTGAGCAACATTGAAGAAAACAGACCGTATGAAGGACCTGAACAAGGATCCCGATGGACTCTGTACTTTGATTGTGCCTCCAACGCACTTGGAAACAGTATCGGCGCGGTACTTATCTCTCCAGAAGGTTGCCATACACCTTTCACTGCTAGACTCTGCTTCAGCTGCACCAACAACATGGTTGAGTACGAAGCTTGTATCTTTGGTCTCAAGGCTGCTATTGACTTGGGAATCAAATCTTTGATTGTATTTGGGGACTCAACTTTGGTTATCAGTCAAATCAAAGGAGAGTGGGATACTAAACATCCAAACCTCATCCCTTACAAAGAACATGTCCTGACATTGTTACCACACTTCGAGCAGATTACCTTCGAGCACTTCCCGCGAGAAGAGAATCAGCTAGTAGATGCACTAGCTACAATGTCATCCATGTTTAAACTTAATTGGGATAATGAGGCTCCTCAAATCACCATCGAACGAATGGACGAACCTGCACATTGTCACGAGATTAATACCTAAGAAGTGATGGACCTACCGTGGTTTCATGACGTTAAAAGGTATCTCGAAGCACAAGAATATCCTGAAGGGGCTTCAGTCAACGACAAAAAGTTCTTAAGGAGGTTCGCGGCCAAGTTCTTTCTGAGCAATGGTATCCTATACAAGCGCAATCTTGATTGTGTCCTGCTCCGTTGTATGGACAAGGTTGAAGCTGAGAAGATCATGGTTGAACTACATAATGGCACCTTTGGCACCCACTCAAGCGGTCATATGATGGCTAAAAAGATTCTACGGGCAGGCTACTACTGGTCTACCATGGAAGCTGATTGTCATCAACATTCCCGTACTTGTCACAAATGCCAAATTTATGATGACAAGGTACATATTCCTCCAGTTCCTCTCAATGTCTTAACATCTCCTTGGCCATTCGCAGTGGGGAATAAACATGATTGGAGAGATCAAGCCTACAACATCCAATGGACACCGTTTCATCCTGGTGGCCATTGATTACTTTACCAAGTGGGTCGAAGCAGCGTCCTTCTCCTCTGTTACAAAGAATGTGGTTGCCCGCTTCATCAAGCAGAACCTCATATGCCGATATGGTATCCCCGACAGGATCATCACTGAAAACGGTACAAATTTAAACAATACTATGATCACCGCTCTGTGTGAGCAGTTCAAGATTCAACATCAAAATTCATCTCCCTATCGGCCTAAGATGAACGGTGTTGTCGAAGCCGCAAACAAAAATATCAATAAGATCATTCAAAAGATGACAGTCATCTACAAGGACTGGCACGAGATGTTACCGTTTGCTCTGCACGGGTACCGTACCATGCACTTCAATTGGGGCAACACCCTTTTCTTTGGTATATGGCATGGAAGCTGTTTTACCTATCGAGGTTCAAATTCCTCCTTAAGAATCATGAAAGATGCTGGTTTGAGTGAAGATGATTGGATTCAAATCCTGCTTGATCAACTTAACCTGATTGACGAAAAGCGACTTAATGTTGTTTGCCATGGTCAGGCGTATCAAAAACGTATGATCAAGGCCTTCAACAAGAGAGTCAAGAGACAAGTATATCAAGTCGGGGACCTTGTAATCAAGCGGATCATCTTGCCGCAAAGTGATCCCAGGGGCAAGTGGACTCCTACTTACGAAGGGCCATTTGTGATCAAAAACATCTTTTCTGGTGGGGCAATGATCCTGACCACCATGGACGGCGATGACCTACCTCACCCTGTGAACACAGACATAGTCAAAAGATACTACGCATAAACGACCCGACAAGTTGAAAACCCGAAAGGGCGACTTGGTCAAAAATGGGCATCCCGGTGAATCGAAAACCCGAAAGGGCGGTTCAGGAAAAAATTAGGGATAAAACAAAAAAATTTGTACACCTGGCAAGTTGAAAACCCGAAAGGGCGACTTGGGCAAAAAAGGGTTTCCCGGTGGATCGAAAACCCGAAAGGGCGGTCCAGGAAAAAGTTAGGGAATTAAAGCGTATGACTATGTATCGTCGGATCACTTTAAGGACAATCTCTTCACGGACAAGCTCCAAGCTTCTGATCAATCCAATCATCTGCGAACGAAGCAATGAATGGACAAGATACTCAGAGTTACGAAGGCTATAGCAGAATAGGAACCCCATGGAATTGTTACACATAGCCATCTTTCTTTGTATAAATTTTTTCTCAATTTTATGACAACATTCTCTTACTAGGATGTCTGTCTCCTTTGTACAAAATACTTACACAAAGTTAATACAAAGGTACTTCAAAATGCAGAAAAATTGTTTTCCTTTTCTTTTTTACACTTATGTTTTATTTGAAAACGTCCAATGATTTATTAAATGAGCATATGCATTTGAATATAATCACTGCTTACAAATAAAACGGAATGAGAAAGAAAAATTACTGACAGATTGAAAGTATGGGAAAACGTCTTTGGGCTATTCCAGGAGAGATCCTCAATAGAGCTAAAGCCTTGAAATACATATCCCCAGCAGAGTTAAGTTTCAAAATCCCCATCAGAACTAAGTTTTCAAACTCCCAATCCCCAGCGGAGCCAGAAAACTTTGAACTGCCAACCCTCAGTGAAGATAAAACTTTCTTCCCCAACAGAGTCCAAAACTTCAACCCTTAAACCCCGGTGGAAGACCATCCAGTTTCCTCCAATTCCCCAAATATTTGTCTAAATTAGAAGATTCCCCTACAAGTTATCTTGAAAACCAGACAACGGCTTCGGATAATTCCTCAGAAGATTGGCATACAACTCCAGCCCTTAAGAACTCTCCAACAGAATAAACATTCTCCCCACAGAGTTATTTCCCGGCAGATCGAAGATTCTCGGTCTCATTTCTCCAGTTGAAGCCTCTCAGGTGTTAATTCCCCAGTAGAGATCGTCAGAGTTTTCCTTATTCCCCAGGAAAGTCATAAAGGATTCTCAGATCCCCATAGAAGTTGTCAAAGTTCTTGTTAATCCCCACAAGTCACCAAGGGTTTTCAATCCCCAACAGTGGTCCAAGGATTTCTCATTCTCAGCAATCAAAGATCTTGAATCTCCAACAGCAGTCAAGGGTTTATTTCCCCCGGCGGCAGTCAAAGATTTCATTATCTCCGACTATCAAGGATTTATTTTTCTCAGCAAGACAGCTAATCAACTTACATGCGCATACATTACATTCATATATCATAAACATTGTTAAAGCACATTTTATTGCGTCATACATGTCATGCAACATAACTTTGTGTTTTAGCTAACATTTTACCCTTTTCAGGATAAGATTAAAGTTACCTTTAACAAATGTTCAAAGATTTCAGATACAGTACGGATACACTCCAAGACATGGAAGTCATTCTGCTACTCATTTAGATCTCTTATTCAGATACAGTATGGATACACCCCAGACACAGAGGTCATTCTATTACTCATTCGGAATTCAATAATCAGATACAGACTAGATACTCTCCAGACGCGGAAGCCATTCTATTTCTCGTTCAGATTCAACTATCAACTTCAAGTTCAGATACACTCCAGACACGAAAGTCATTATGTCACTTACTCAGATCCCAGTTACAATACGGATACACTCCAGACACAGAAGTCATTCTGCTACTCATACAGATCTCAAACTTCAGATACAGTCCAGATACGCTCCAGACACAGTTGCCATTTTGTCACTCATTCGGAATTTATCCCCAGCCCAGAGATGCTCCATATACAGATGCTCCTATGTCGCCCATTCAGAATTCAGATACAATACAGATACACTCCAGACACGATAGTCATTCTGATATTCATTCAATAATAAAATACAGTTACATCTCGGATACGCTCCAGACACGGATGCCATTCCTTTGCTCATACGAATCCAATCTCCATATACAACTCAGATACGTTCCAGATACGGATGCCAATTTGATGTTCATTCTCCTGATTTTCAACAAACAGTCTTGGATGGAATCTCTAAGCCCATCTCCAGCAAGATTCTACCATCTCCAAATTGCATCTTTAATCCCATTCCCTCATTTACATTTTGACGAGTGCAAATTTACGGGCACTCTAGTGTCCAATCCTCTTTTACCTTCGAGTCACGAAAGGCAAACTCGCCAATCTAACTCTTCAGGTTCAAGAAGATTGAACAGGGGAAGCTGTTGTATCCCAAAATTTTCCCTCTCATTTTATCAAGATTTCCCCCTCACAAGACTCTTTGAACTCCAGACAGGATTAGGGTTTTGCTCTACTCAAGACATCTCCTTGTAGTGATGACCTAAATTAGGATTTGAGTTTGCACAGGGATTTTTGGACTTTTAATACTCAAAGTGACTTTCATACTTCATGTTGGACTTATAATATTGCCTCTACCAAGTTTCAAGCTTTGAATCAAATTTTTGCCCAATCAATTGGACAGTTGACCTAGAAATCAACTATATTAGAAAAAAGTCAATTGTGGCCAATTTACAGTCAAACCTCACAATTGTTTATCCACATAAACATTATAGGCTCATAAGAACCATTTGATCAAGTTTGGATCACAACTCCTCAAGAAATTTGATCAGATCATCAAAAGGGCAAAATGGTCATTTTTAGGGTTTTGACTGTATAAGGGCAATTTCTGATTTTTAACCTGGCCAATGGCAAATTAGGCTCAAGCATCGATTCAAGGACTCAATGGCATCACCTTGACCTAATCACAAGGTTCAAAAGATCTCAAATGCATTGGATTGACAGATGAATTTTTCAGTCAACTGATCAAAATTTGACTGTACACTGAAAAGTCAAACTTTGACTTTTTGGTCAAAATCAAGTGCCAAGGGTCATTTTCCATCAAAATGAGTCAAAACATGAAACTTGTTCATCAAGAAACCTAATTTTGCAAATTAGGGTTTAAGATTGAAAATTTTCATAACTTAGAATTTTTCTAAGTTATGAAATTTCTTATTTTTTCCCAACTTTGCCCAACATTTTCACCATGATGCAATTGTATTCAAACAAAAATTCCAACATGAAAGTTGTAGTCCTCCACAAAATATACAACTTTGATTCACAAAGTTTTCCCAAAAGAAGCTTTGATCTCAAGTTATGATTTTTGGAACAAGGGTCCATGAAACTTTTAACTTAGTGAAATTTTGCCCTAGTTTAGGCAGGATTTTGACCTATCTTCATGACCATTTTTCACATAGTTCCACTTATAATATCAAAATGAATTTCAAATATGGATTGTAGAGAATGTGACAAGCTTTCCAAAATGTCCAAGAACTCTCCAAAATCATTTGTGGTTAGGGAGAATCGAAGGTTTGAATTTGGCAAAAACTTACTTTTGATCCATGGCATTTTCATGTTGGTACAAGTTGCAACTTCCATCCAGCATTGTTTGTACTTGATTACAGGTCCCTAAACCCTTTCATACTAAATAATTAAATTCAAATATATTGGTTTTAGGCTTTGTTCTGATCATGGGAGGATTACACAAGAGATTAATCCAAAAATAGCAAAAAGGCAACATTGCCATTTTTGTCAAATTTGCTTTATGTCAAGTTGTATCCTTGAGCCTTGAACCAAATCCTATAAAGCAAAACAAATCCACTAACTTGGGGCCAAGCTTACACAAGGTATGCAGGGTTAGAGCTAGCCTGTACATGCCTGCTCTTTGTCACTTCTCATTTTTGCTTCATAACCAAGAAACTTGCCAAAATACACCACAACTTGCATATTTGTTAGAATCAAACTTTGCAAGCATTTGAGAAAAGTTTTACACATTCCCTTGAGCCAGAAACACGAGCCATTGAGCCCTCAAACTTTCCAAAACACAAAATCACCTTCCTCTTGCAAAACAGGGCATCTTTTGCACCTTGAGTTATATCTCACAAACCACTCGTGCGTTTTTCCCCAAACCTGTTCAAACACCTTCCATATAACCTATCCAAGATATCCCAACCATTAGGCAGTGACTGTAACTCCATTTGCAAGCTTCACCATTTCTGTTTTCAGCTTGTGCAGGTTGAGTTCTACAAGCTTGTTCAAGCACATCCAAGGCAAACTAGGCATTGGGGAAGGTCATAGGAAGTTCAAGCAAGCTCCCAAACATCTCAGGCCTCACTGAAAAGCTCCACATTGCCATACACGATTTCAACTGAAACAGGTTTTTGTCAACTTCCTATCTCTCTATTTAGGAATCATTAGGCTTAGGTTTGTGAATAAAAAATGTAGTACTCATAGCCATAAAGTTGTACATATGCTCAGTTTTCACTTAACTTAAACGTGTTAAGAGAATTTGATTCACGAACTTTCTGAAAAAAGTTAGGTTAGAAATTAGGGCCAGAGAAATTCTCTCTGGTCTTTGAGAGTTAGATTAAGTTTCTTATATGGTTGACATCGTCTTGAAAAATGCTACAACTTTCATGTTATGAGTTTTTGCATTAGAGCACGTATGTAGGATCTGGACATTTTGTACAGGCGCGCGTATTTTTGAACAAAGGTTGAAGATGAAGCTTGGAACTGGGTTGGGCCTTTGTTTTTTGTTTTTGGCACCCCCTGCATTGCTGACTGCACCCCCTGGCCCATTTCTTTATTTGTTTATATTTTTCTATTTATTTTTCATTTCTGATTTTATTTTATATTTTCTAAACATAAAAAATACCAAAAATATTTTTATAAATTTTCACATTTATTTTTATATTTAATTTTATTTTTCTAACATGAAAATAATTATTAATTAGTATATATTTTCATTTTCTTTAATAAAAACAGATAAATATTTTAGAGATATTATATTTTATTATTTTATTATTTATGCATATAAAAATAATATTTTTCCACATGTTTTTATTTCATAAATATCTTTGTATACATTTTTGTTTATTTTCTTGTACATAAAATAAATAATATAGTATATATTATCTTAAAACAAAAACTAGGGTTTCCACCCTTATTAAAAATAATATTTTTCTAATATATTTTCATTTTTTGACATTTGTACATATTTCATTTATTTTTATTTTAATGTATATATATATATATATATATATATATATATATATATATATATATATATATATATATATATATATATATATATATATATATATATATATATATATATATATATATATATATATATATATATATATATATATATATATATATATATATATATATATATATATATATATATATATATATATATATATATATATATATATATATATATATATATATATATATATATATATATATACTTTCTTAAAAGAAAATTAGGGTTTTTACCTTTAATAAAAATAATATTTTATTTTCTTCTTTAATACATTAAAAGATTTTATTTTTTACACCCATAAAAATAAACAAAAACATTTTTTGCATATTCATAATATTTTGCATATTTATTTAATTGACCATTTAAATACTTGTCTATTTATTTATTTGTACCATTTATTCAATTTGGATGTAATAGTAAATATTAGGGTTTTATTTTCTTGCAAATATCCCCCATTCAAAAATTGTATCCCTCTCCCCATATCAATGTTGTAATAGCTTAGGTTTATTTTGCGCACTTTATGCTTTCAAATATGCCATGGTTAGAGATTAGGGTTTGTATGCAAAAATCTAAAATCAAACAAATAGCTTGACTAATACAAAGACAAAAAGCATGTAAATTGACAACACAATGCACACATGCACCCCTAGGGTTTCATCCACTTGTTGCCTTGAAAATGGCCATGTTATGCATGTTGAGTATCTTGGCAAAACAAAAACAAAACAAAAGATCATAGTCCCTCGATGATGCTATCTTGGTTGCCTATACAAAAATGATATAGTCCCTCAAAAATTGCTAAAGATACTTGGCAACATTGCTATCATGGTCAATACGATGACCCGCGCCTGTCCCGTTTAACATCCTAATACAAGGTTGTTTACCAAATGCAATGGTAAAACAACACTGTCAAAAGGGTTAAAAATGTGTAGGAAAGATCTTTGAGTAGATAGGGTAGAAAACTCTTAGTTACTTGATCAAAACTTGCAAAAACATCCTTGCTATTTTCAAACACACTTCACAACACAATTCAAAACATTCCCAAAACAAACTTCCAAACATTGAAACATCTTTTCAAAAGACAAACACATTTGTATATATTCAAACAAGAATCATTACAAAGGTTGCCACAACGATGGCCTCTTTTCAAAATATTTTCAAAACCACACACAAAGCACCATTTCAAATAATTGAAAAGCAAAAGCAAGTGATCT
Organism: Vicia faba; assembly: GCA_948472305.1. Classification (NCBI taxonomy): domain Eukaryota; kingdom Viridiplantae; phylum Streptophyta; class Magnoliopsida; order Fabales; family Fabaceae; genus Vicia; species Vicia faba. The sequence continues at coordinate 448,343,402 of OX451739.1, read as the reverse complement.
AAACAAGTAACTAAGAGCCCATGGATAACCATGGATGAAAAGGGTGCTTGCACCTTCCCTTTTCATAATCTACCCCCCCCCCCGAACCCAAGAAAACATCTCAAAGGTCTTTCCTGTGCTTTTTGACCTTTCCTTTGGGTAAAATAAAAAGTCGGTGGCGACTCTTGCTAAACCGAAACATTTGCGAACACAAACGCAAAACCTCAAGTCAGTTCTCCCACCGTATCACAGCTGCATCTTCTAATGCTGAGAAGAAGCCATTCAGTGGCAAAAGGAATCTAATGTTGTATATGGCCATGAGGGACATGCTAGAGGTAATCATAACCCATTTGTGAGGGCAGTACTGGTCTCGAATCCTACGCATTTGCAACGATGACAATAGGGGAATCAGCGTAAGGAAGTCACACCTAAAAGACAATTCACCAAGATCAACATGTCACTAGAGAAAGCGTTACAACACATGTTGAAGGCAGGGTTGATTATGTTAAAGGCTCCTCTACAGAATCCTAATACCTCTGCTCCTAGCTACCACCCCGATGAAAGGTGTACATACCATTCTGATAGTCCTGGACATGATACGAATGGCTGCTGGGCTCTGAAGAACAAAATTCAGGATATGATTGACGCCAAGGAGATTGAATTCGACCCTCTAGAGACTCACCATGTGATCACTGATCCTAGGCCAAATCATTTAGAGCGTCTATTTCATTTGTGATATTTCAATTGTAATTTCCTTTGCTTGTTCAAACAATTATTGTTATGTCAAACTTTGGTTTTCCCATTAATGCATCGCATATGTTTTATCTTGAATTATTTCATCCATATTCATTATATTCAAACTATGTTTTTACTTCCTTTTTGTGATATTCAACTCCCAATCAAAAGCTCTAAGCCTTTAGAGGGAGGATGATGAAAACGATACCACAGTCTCTACAGTATGCTTTTGAACAGACCCTGCTGACGATGTACATGCGTTGTTTCAAATTCTAAATAGTGGAGTTATAATGAAAACAATCCCTAGTTAACCCCTTTGAGCCTAAGAAGTAGGAGTTTTTCTTTTCATACAAATTAAAACCCTTAATCATAACCCGGGGCAAGGTATCTTTCTCAGTTAATTCAGAGGTGCATTCAGTCGCAAGCTCTACCTTCATACACGATAAATAGTGTAAGAAGATACACTCTGAAAAAATGGTGATAGGTCCACATAATCGTCAAGGCAGGAAGTCATTGTCTCTCAAAAGAAAAGCCCGCTAAGTCAAAACCTATGAAAGGTAGGGATAACAAAATAAAAAAAGAGGTCCTACAAATCCTCAACAAAAAATAAAAGGTTACAAAAATGACAGCCTTCTCAAACAAACGTTCAATTTCTGAACCATCACCAAGTATCAGAGCAAAGATTCCAGACTCAATTGGGATCTAAACGCACAATTAACTGAGCATAGGATTGAAGAACATCATGAAGAACGAGTTAGGTACAAATAAAGTTTGAGCCTTTATCCTTTGTTTCTTAAACAGTGAACCAGGCCACGTTACAACCCTTAAAAGTCCTAGCTGAAGCATGGGTTAGTTCGAAAGCATACTGTTGTACCCCAAAGTTTGCCCTCTCATTTATCAAGATTTTTCTCACAAGACTTCTTGGGCTCAAGACAGGATTAGGGTTTGCTAATCTCATGACATCTCGTCTTGCACTGATAATCCCAAATTAAGGTTTGAGTTTGCACAAGGATTTTTGGACCACCAATGCTTCATGTGACTTTCATACATCATCTTGGACATCTAAGATTTCTCATGTTAAGTTTCAAGCCTTGAATCACATTTTTGATCAGTCAATTGGACAGTTGACCTAAAAATCAGTTGTTTTGAGGAAAAAGTCAACCATGGCTAATTTACAGTCAAACTTCATAATTTTTGATCCAAAACAACATTTTAGACTCATATGTACCATTTGATCAAGTTTGGATCACAACTCCTCAAGAAATTTGATTAAATCATCAAAAGGGCAAAATGGTCAAAATTAGGGTTTTGACTGAGAAAGGGCAATTTCTGATTTTTAACCTAGCCAATGACCAATTGAGTTCAAACATGATTTCAAGGATATAATGGGATCATCTTTACCTAATCACATGGTTCAAAAGATCTCAAGTTCATTGGATTGACAAATGAATTTTCCAATCAACTGATCAATAGTCAACTGTACACTAAACAGTCAAACTTTGACTTTTTGGTCAAAATCAAGTGCCAAGGGTCATAATTCATCAAGATATGTAAAAATGTGAAACTTGTTCACCAAGAAAACCAATTTTGCAATTTAGGGTTTTGAATTTGAAAATTTTCATAACTTAGAATTTTTCTAAGTATGGAAACTTTCTTATTTTTTCCCAACTTTTCACCACTTTTTCACCATGATGAAATTTGATTCAAAGAAAACTCCCAACATGAAAGTTGTAGTCCTCCATGAAATATACAACTTTTCTTCACAAACTTTTTACAAAAGATTCTTGGATATCAAGTTATGAATTTGTGAACATAGGTCCATGAACTAAATAACTTAGTGAAATTTTGCCCTAATTTAGGCAAGTTTTGGACCCAACTTCATGGAAATTTTTCACCTAGTTCCAAGAGGTATCTCAAAATGCATTTCAAAGATGGATTGTATAGCACAATGCAAGCTTTCCAAAATGTCTAAGAACTCTCCAAGATCATTTTTTTAGGGAGAATCGAAGAGGAGAAGTTGGCATTTTATCACTTTTGTTCATGCCATTTTCACAAAGTATCAAGTTGAAAATCAGATCCATGATGAATGTACCTTGCATTAAAGGTCCTAAACTCATTCTACACTCCATAATTAAATGCAAACTCAGAGGTTAAAGGCTTTATTTTCACTTTTGAAGCATTGTACAAAGTTACATTTCCATTTTAAGCATAAAGGTTACAATGCCATTTTCATAAAGTGAGCTTTTGTAACTTTATCAACCTTGAGCCTTGGACATGTTCCTTTGGTACAAACAATTTCCGCAGGCCACAAGCAATTTATACCAACTCTCTGCAGCTCACAAGCCAGCCAGTACAATCATGTTTGCATTGGTCACTTCACTTTTCTTCAAATGCAAGAAAAGTTGCAAAAGAGGTCAGATCTTGTACAGCTAAGAAGGAGTGAACTTTGTATCATTCTATACAAATATACAAACTCATTGCAAGGCTAAACAGGACTGCTTGACATCTAAAACTCTCTCAAACTCAGAAACATCATTTTTCTGCCCAAACATCCAGTTTCTGCAAAACCATAGCAAACTCATTTTTTGCTCGTGCGTTTTGTGGCTTGACACTTGAAACATCTTATTCACATCATATCAAAGCTATCCAAGCCTTTACATTGTTGTTGTAACCCCTGTTTCATCCATTGCCATTTTCACTTTGGAAGCTTGCAACTTGACTTGTGCAAAGAGTTTCAGCCATCCACAAAGCAAGCTAAGCATTGGAATAGCTTGAAGGAAGTTCAAGGAAGCTCACACGATCCTCAGGCCTCACTCAAAGTCCCCACATTGTCATATCCAAATCCAGCTGAAGGAGGTATTTTTCAAAACTCTATCTCTCTATTTAGGCATCCTCAAGCCACGATTTATGAAGAAAAGATGTAGTCAATAACATGGTGAAGTTGTACATATGCATACTTTCCATTTATATTAACTGAGCTAAGAGAATTTGAAGCTTGAAGTTGCTGAAATAGTTAGGTCACGAATTAGGGCTGACAAAATTCTCTCGGATCTTTGAGAGTTAGGTTACAAATTTTATATGGTTGGAATCGTGGGATTAAATGCTACATGTTTCATATTATGAGATTTTGTTTTTGTGCAAGCATGTGAAAGTTACAGTTTGAAGGCAAATACGCGCGCAAAAGAGGAGCTGGAGGACAGGGACGAAGCGCCTGGGCCTTGGGCCTTCTATTTTTTATTTTCACACCCCCCCTTACCACTATTTGCACCCCCTGACTTTATTTGTTATATTTTTCATATTTTGTCATATTTTTTATATTTATTGCTTTTATTTATTTTTCTGAATCATAAAAAATCATGAAAAATAATTTCTTTATTTTTTGCATTTTTATTTTATTTTTTCTATTGTTTTTTGCATAAAAAATAAGTTTATTAGGATAATATACTTTATTTTCTTAAATAAAAATTTGTAAATATATTTAAAAATACCATACATTTTTATTATATTATTTATATACATAAAATATTTATTTTCATACATATTTTAATTTTTAATATTTGAACATAATATTATTTATTATTTTCTTTTACAAAAATGGACAAAATATTTATATAGAACATATATTTTCTTTAATAAAAAAAATTAGGGTTTCCCCCTTTCAAAAATAATAATATTATTTTTCCTTATTTTTTAGGGTTAGTTAATTTATTTTCTCATACAAAACTTAAATACAAAACATTTTTTGCATAAATACATTTGCATTGCATTTTAATATTTGTTTATTTATTTAATTCACACAATATTCAATTGGGTTGTAATAGTATTTTTAGGGTTTATTTTGTGCAATATCCCCATTCAAAAACTTGTATCCCCCCTCCCATAATAATTGTTGTAATAGCTTAGTTTACATTTACGCAATTTATCGCTTTTATACCATGTTTAGTAAACTAGGGTTTGCATGACAAGAACCCAAAAACAAAACAAATAGAAAACCTAATCCAAGACAAGACAAATGCATGAAAATGATACACTTTGTACACAAGCACCCTTAGGGTTTCACCCACTTGGTTGCCTAAATAAAAATGGCCATGTTACGCACGCGAAGTATCTTGGCAAAACAAAACAATATAAGATCATAGTCCCTCGATGACGCTATCAAAAGGTTGCCTAAACAAAGATGATCTTGGTCCCTAAAAATTGCTAAGATACTTGGCAATATTGCTATCATGGTCATACGATGACCCACGCCCGTCCCGTTTACATCCAAAGATAGGGTTATTTACCAAATCAATGGTAAATCAACAATGTCAAAGGAATAAAAATGCACAAGAAAGACATTTGAGTAGATAGATAGCTTCTAGTTACTTGATCCATTTCCAAACAATCCTTGCTATTTTCAAAAACAAACACACACACATTTAAAAACATTTTACAAAACATTGAAACATTTTTAAAAAGACAAACATATTTGTATATATTCTTACGAACGAGAATCATTACAAAGATTTCCTAAACGAGTGGCCTCTTTTCAAAATACTTTCAAAACCACAAAGCACCATTTCAAACAATTTCAAAGCAAAGAAAGTGATCTAAACAAGTAACTAAGAGCCCATGGAAAACCATGGATGAAAAGGGTGCTAGCACCTTCCCTTTTCATAATCTACCCCCCGAACTCAAGAAAATATCTCAAAGGTATTTCCTGTGTTTTTTACCTTTCCTTTTGGATAAAAAAAAGTCGGTGGCGACTCTTTCTAACCGCGACATTTGCAAACACACACGCAAAACCTCAAGTCACTTCTCCCACCGCATCACAGAACTGGCGACTCTGCTGGGGATATTCTAAAAGTGGGGTTACCTTAGGGTTTAGATCACCTTTATTTGCTTACCTTGTTTGACTTGTTTGCTTTACATTATGGTTCTTTGTTTGGGTTTGAATCCTCTACCCGGATTTGGGAAACATTATAGGTAAATAGCAATACATTGTGGAAACTGTGTGGGGTATACCGACATGGTCTAAGCAATAGCTATATTAGTGCGACATATTTGTGGGTACCGGTAGCCTTTGAGTCAATCAAAGAGAATATGGGGCCGCTAAGTGATGTCATGAAACACTAATGAACTTCTAGAACCTTGACCAACTTGGCCTTTTAGGATGTAGTGAGATGACCAGCTTTGGTGTAGTCCGAAGTTGGTAGATACTCGATACTACACTCATTGAGGGTTGGTTTCTTGGAATATTTCGGTCGCCAGTAAAGAGGCTTAAACTGAAACAATGAACAAGAAAACAATCCAGTGATATTGAGCTCCTTAGAACCCGGTTACTATTTCTAGGACAGGTTGAGCCAACTAAAACTTCAAGAGGGTACTTACCTATGAAACCCCATGCAAGCCTAAACTAGGAACTTGTGAGATTTGGTTGTACATATATACTTGTGCATAACATCATGGACATCATGAACATCATATGCATTCACTAACCATTTCAAGGATTTTGGAAATTCATCTTTGTTCTTGTTTTGTAGGTTATGGGTTCACTTCGCAGGAAAACTATCCAAATCAACCTTGTAAGAATTCCTCCACAACTCAAGGAGCTAGCTTCAAGGATCCCTGAGAACTCTCCATTCACCGAGAGACATGGTCGTCTATTCAACTTGGTCACTTCCAACACAGAGGAGGATATGATGAAAGTTCTCTTCCAATTATTTGACCCTTTGCATCATTGCTTTACATTTCCTGACTACCAACTTGTGCCCACTTTGGAAGAATTCTCTTAACTTCTGAGGATTCCTATTCTTAATCAACTACCTTTCAACGGTACGAAAAGAGATCCAAAGCTAGAAGAGATTGCTCAAACCCTACACTTGCACTCATCTGATGTCACAACTCATTGGGAAACTAGAAGTGGTGTCAAAGGCTTCTTGTCAAAGTTTCTGTTTGAGAAGGCCCAAAGCTGTTGGAATTCCCTAGACTTGCAAGCTTTTGAGGAGATTGTAGCTCTTCTCATCTATGGGATGGTCTTCTTCCCTAATCCTGACCAGCTCATAGATGTGAGCGCTGTCAAAATCTTCATGTCTCGCAACCCGGTACCTACATTTCTTGGGGATATCCTCCACTCTTTTCACACTCGTACAATGAGGAAAAGAGGTGTTATTATGTGTTGTACTCCTCTCCTGGAAAGATGGTTTATTTCTCATCTTCCCCAATTAGTCTTGAATAATGAGCAAGGTTTGAGGTGGTCACAAAGGTTAATGACACTTAACCATTCAGATAATCATTGGTGTTCTCGATCCAAAGAGAATGTCATTATTGTTGACCTTTGTGGGGAATTCCCTAATATCCCTCTACGTGGAATTAGGGGAGGCATCACTTACAACCCTTGCTTAGCTCTGAGACAGTTTGGTTATGCCCGAAGGGATGGCCCACATGACATGCTGATTCAAGGATTGGTTTTCGACTACGACAACGACAATCAAGGACTCCGACAAAGGTTCATCCGAGCTTGGAGGATGCCAAACAAGGTAGATAGTAAGACCTTGGGACACAATAATTCCATCCCTCTTGAGCCTTACCTCAAGTGGGTACGAACCTGCGCCCAAAGTCTTATGATGCCTTACCCCTCCATTCTCCCAGTGATTATAGAGCCTGTTAAGGAAGGAGAGGTTCCATACACCATCCTACATCCTGACATGCCGACATCACTCGAAGATCTACAAAGGAGTTGGATACAAATCAAGGGAGAGCGTGACACTTTCGAAGCCCAATTCTTCGCAAGCGAGAAGAAGGTTTTGGAACTCACTCGGATACTTCACGAAGAGCAGACTCTCAACACCTATATTGCACCAAAGAGGATGTGCAATGTATTTTTACCTTAGAATTTTGTATTATTTTGCCCAAGGGGCATTGATGTACTAACAATTCTATCTTATTAATATGACGTGTGTTTCTTTTTTGAAACAAATTTGAATTTCTGAATCCTTGAAAGCATTGCATGAATACATAGCATTCATCATAAGCATAAACAGGTCTTCACACCAAGTTTCCTCATCTCTCTGCTGTTTATTTCAGTACGATGGATCTAGAACAAACGGTCAAAGATTTGTAAGCTCAGAATTCACAATTTCGATAGTTGCTCATGACCTTTTCCAAGGGGCAGGAGGAGCTGAAGACTTTGCTAGAAAAAGAAAAAGAGAAAAAGAAGAAAAGCCAAATGGTGTGGTTATCATGGGTAGAAGATTTCAGGGACAAGCCAGACGGACCTTAGAATTTCCAACAACATCCGAAGAAGGAAAAGGAAAAGGAACGGCAGTACCATCAGATTCTGAAGAAGAAGAAGAGGAAGAAGAAGACTACTCTGAACAACAATATCCTCCGACTGATGACAAGTACAAACACCTTGAAGAGCGACTCAGCGCTATGGAAATCCAGAGAGTACCAGGGCTAGATTTTGAGGAATTAGGGCTGGTGTCAGGAATTGTAATCCCTCCAAAGTTTAAAGTGCCACTGTTTTTCAAGTATGATGGGGTGTCTTGCCCTAAAATGTACCTCAGATCCTATGTCAGGAAGATTCAACCATATTCTGCTAACAAAGACCTGTGGGTCCACTTTTTCCAGGACAGTTTATCAGGAACACAACTTGACTGGTTCTACCAGTTGGAGAGGGCAGATGTTCACAATTGGGAAGATTTGGCAGCAGCCTTCTATAAACAGTATCAATACAACACCGACTTGGCGCTAACCCGTACTCAACTATAGAGTATGGCCATGGTTTCCAATGAGGGCTTTAAAGATTGCGCACAAAAGTGGAGATACCTAGCCGGAAGGGTACAACCTCCTCTATCTGAGAGGGAGTTGGTGGGCATGTTCTTGGGACCTCTTTCAGGTACTTTCTTCAATCATCTGATTGGGAGCTCTTCTGCAGGGTTTACCGAATTGATCTTAACCGGCGAAAGAGTGGAGGCTGGTATAAGAAATGGGAAAATTCATAAGGACGTGTCTGCCTCAACAGCTGTAAAAAAGCCCTTCACAGGAAGAAAGGAGGTATCTGCTGTCTATTCACAGAGAAATCAGGGAAGAACTGAACGACGACCAACAGTGGGGGTCGTTGTGATTCTGAAGCCTGTATCATACCAGCCGAGAAATAATCAGCAAAGGGTAGAAAGGCCAGTTCGACAGTTTACCAAGATTAACATGACTCCAACCCAAGTTCTACCACATCTCTTGAAGTTGAATCTGGCCACTTTAAAAGAGGCCCTAAAAAATCCTAATACTACTTCTCCACATTACCATCCCAACGCCAGATGCGCGTACCATTCTGAAAGTCTAGGGCACGACACCAACAACTGTTGGGCTCTGAAGAATAAGATTCAAGATCTGATTGACGCAAAGGAAGTTGAATTTGAAGCGCCTGAGAAACCAAATGTTATTTCCGCCCCAATGCCGAGGCATGGTCATAATGCCAACACTATTGAAGAAGATCTGTTTGTTGCTACTATGGATAAAATGTTAACTCTGCTCCCGATTATCAAGTTGAATTTGTTGAAAGATGGCATTTTCCCAGGTTGTGACAAAGACTGCCATGCTTTCCTATCCTCCCCATTTGACTGTCCTCTGTTGAAGAAAGGTATCCAACGACTGATGGATAACCAAGAAATTTTGTTTGAGAATGCTCCTGTTTCTCCCATTCCAGTGAAAGAAGTTTCAATAATAACCATCTACGCCAATCCTTCCAGGGCCCCTAAAAGACCCGTTAGGATTACACCTGCTCTGAAGACTGCTCCGCTTAAGATAACAATGCCCGGGCCGACCCCCTACAATTCAGATAAAATAGTACCATGGAACTATGGTGGAGAAATTTACTACCATGGTATTAAACAGATTTAACTGACTACAGAAGAAGAAAGCTCCGAAGAGGACAGTCCCGGCATTAGCAATATTGTTGGAACTAGCAAGATCACCCGCAGTGGTAGGATTTTCTCTCTAGAGATTGCTCCTCCAACAGCAGTCTTTGGACCCATGGCCGTTCCGAAGATTACCTCTACACCAGTGATTGTACCTGCAAGCGTACCCGCCGATAAAGACAATACAATTCCTATCCCTACTTCCACTGCTGAGAATAAAGGAAAGAATGTTCAAGAGGATCCTGTCCTGACGAAGGCTCAATCACTAGTTATTCCTGAAACATCCAAGAAGGAGATGGAAGAAATCCTGAGGATCATTAAGAAAGAGTGATTATGATGTGGTTGAACAACTGGGGAAGACCCCTTCCAAGATCTCTATGCTAGCCCTGTTGCTGTGCTCTGAAGCGCATGCCAAAGCTTTGGTGAAATTTCTGAAGACAGCTCACGTGCCGCAAGAGACGTCTACTGACCAGTTCCAGGACTGTGTGGCCAGTTTAACAGCTGATAATGGCCTGGGTTTCTCCGATGCTGACTTAACACCCCGAGGGAGAAAACACAATGATGCATTACATGTCTCAGTGGAGTGCAGAGGAACAACCCTAGCTCATGTTTTGGTTGATACTGGATCATCTTTAAACGTCTTGTCGAAGAAAGCCCTTGATAGGTTGGATTATGAAGGGCTGACTCTAAAACCCAGCAATATAGTGGTGCGAGCTTTTGATGGTTCTAAGAGGATGGTCCACGGGGAGGTGGACATCCCAATCAAGGTGGGAACTCAGGTGTTCAACTCGACTTTCTATGTGATGGACAACTGACCTTCTTATTCCTGTTTATTGGGACGCCCCTGGATCCACAATGCAGATGCAGTCACCTCCACCTTGCATCAAATGCTCAAGTACCCTGTCCAAGGGAAGATCATACCTGTCCATGGGGAGGAGGAGTATATGATTAGTCATCTGAATTCCTTCCGTTATGTGGAGCTAGATGGCGAGTTCATAGAGACCCTTTTCCAACATTTTGAAGAAGTCTCTGAAGAAATAGCAGCGACCAAGGCGGTATCCTCAACTCCTAAGATCACAAGACCTCCGCCTCGGATGTCATCTTTATAGGATGCAAGGGAAGTGGTGGAAGAAGGGGGATGCACAATTCAGGGTCAGCTTCCATACATTCCTTACAAATCAGACAAGTTTGGCTTGGGGTTTACTTCGACTATTCAGAAGGCCGTGCGTCGTGCCCGTGCTGGGGGGCCACCAATAAAGATTAGCAACCAAAGCGTCAATGCAGTAGAAGACAATGAAGAGAAGGACAGCCTGGAAGATTGGATATTTCCTACTGTCAGCGGAGGACTGCGCAATTGGGAAGCCAGAGACTTCATTCCGATAACTTTCATATCTCAGTAATCTATCTTTTACATTTCTGTTGGACTGTAATAATTCACAAACAATTCGTACTTTAAAAACCTTGTGTCTTACCCGAGGCACAATGGTCCATTTGTAAGGGTTTTTATTTCATCTACATATGTCATTCAATGAATCATGGACGCTTTTTCACATATAAACCTTTTATGCTCATTGCCTTTCTTTTACATTTTGTTGTTTCAAGATGGCTATACCCTTACACACACCCACACTCAAAAATGCAGGTACCCTTCCATTCCAGATCTCATGGGTAACGATACTGCTATAGCCTTCAGTGACTCTGAAGATCTGATCTATCAAGCCGAATATGAAGGTGAGGAAGATTGTGAGGTGCCAGGGGAATTGGCCAGATTACTACAGCAAGAGGAAAGAGCAATTCAGCCTCATGAAGAGTTGTTGGATACAATTAACTTGGGAACCGAGGAAGATAAAAAGGAAATCAGAATAGGTGCCAATCTAGAGCCGAGTGTCAAGGAGCGCCTAATTCAGCTACTGCATGATTATGTTGAGATCTTTGCCTGGTCATACGAAGACATGCCGGGACTCGATATAGATATTATGGTACACCGTCTCCCCACAAGAGAAGATTGTCCACCAGTGAAACAAAAGGTCCGCCGCATGAGACCTGACATGTCAGGGAAGATCAAAGCAGAAGTTATGAAACAGTTCAATGCTGGATTTCTGGCTGTTAATTCATATCCTCAATGGGTTGCTAACATTGTTCCCGTGCCTAAAAAGGACGGCAAAGTGAGAATGTGTGTGGATTATAGAGATTTAAACAGGGCCAACCCTAAAGATGATTTTCCACTTTCACACATCGACATCCTGGTCGACAATACAGCACAACACAAAGTATTTTCTTTCATGGACGGATTCTCAAGCTATAACCAGATCAAAATGGCACTTGAGGACATGGAGAAAACTACTTTTGTCACACAATGGGGTACGTTCTGCTACAAAGTGATGCCATTCGGACTGAAGAATGCAGGGGCAACCTATCAACGCGCCATGGTAGCTTTGTTTCATGATATGATACATCATGAGATAGAGGTCTACGTAGATGACATGATAGCCCGATCACAAACTGAAGAAGAACACCTTGATCACTTGCAAAAGCTGTTTGTCAGATTAAAGGAGTACAAGCTAAGATTGAACCCAAACAAGTGTACATTCGGAGTCCGGTCCGGTAAACTCTTAGGTTTCATTGTCAGCAACAAAGGCATCGAGGTTGATCCTGCCAAAGTTAAAGCTATACAAGAAATGCCTTCTCCTCGCACTGAGAAGGAAGTCAAAGGTTTTTTGGGACGCCTAAACTAAATTGCCAGGTTCATTTCTCACCTAACGTCTACTTGTGAACCAATCTTCAAGTTGTTGAAGAAAGATCAAGTAGTCAGATGGAACAATGAATGTCAGATTGCTTTCAATAAAGTCAAGGAGTATTTACTAGAACCTCCTGTCTTAATGCCACCCATCGAGGGAAGACCGCTAATCATGTATCTGACCGTCTTAGAAAATTCAATGGGGTGCGTACTGGGGCAGCATGACGAGTCTGGCTGAAAAGAGCATGCCATTTATTACCTTAGCAAAAATTTTACCGACTGTGAAACCTGATATTCACTGCTCGAGAAAACTTGATGCGCTTTGGTATGCGCTGCTCGCCGGCTAAGGCAGTATATGTTGACTCATACCACTTTGCTGATATCTAATATGGATCCGATAAAGTACATCTTTGAGAAGCCTGCTCTGTCTGAGAGGATAGCCAGATGGCAGATGATCCTAACGGAATACGATATACAATACACGACCCAAAAAGCTATAAAGGGTATTGTGCTAGCTGATCATCTAGATCATCAAGCTGTAGAAGATTACCAGTCCATGAAGTTTGACTTCCCTGACGAGGACATCATGACATTGGACAACTACGAAGAGATCAGACCATATGACGGACCTGAACAAGGATCCCGATGGACCCTGTACTTTGATGGGGCCTCCAATGCACTTGGTAACGGTATCGGTGCTATGCTCATATCTCCAGAAGGATGCCATACTCCTTTCACTGCCCGACTTTGCTTCAACTGTACAAACAACATGGCAGAGTATGAAGCATGCATCTTTGGACTCAAGGCCGCCATAGACTTGGGAATCAAATATTTAGATGTGTTTGGGGACTCAGCTTTGGTCATCAGTCAGATCAAAGGAGAGTGGGATACTAAGCATCCAAACCTCATCCCTTACAAAGAACATGTTTTGACATTATTACCACATTTCGAGCAGATTACCTTTGAGCACTTCCCGCGAGAAGAAAATCAGCTAGCAGATGCTCTAGCTACAATGTCATCTATGTTTAAACTTGATTGGGATAATGAGGCTCCCCAGATCTCCATTGAACGGATGGACGAACCGGCACATTGTCAGGAGATTAATACCGAAGAAGTAGTGGACCAGCCGTGGTTTCATGAAGTCAAAAGGTATCTCGAGGCTCAAGAATATCCAAAGGGAGCTTCAGTCAATGACAAAAAGTTCTTAAGGAGATTCTCTGATAAGTTCTTCCTAAGTAATGGCATCATGTACAAGCGTAATCATGATTCTATTCTGCTCCGTTGTGTGGACAAGATTGAAGCTGAAAAGATCATGGATGAATTGCATGAAGGTACCTTTGGCACTCACTCTAGTGGGCATACGATGAAAAAGAAGATTCTACGGGCAGGCTATTACTGGTCTACCATGGAAGCTGACTGCTATCAACACTCCTGGACTTGCCATAAATGTCAAATCTATGCAGACAAGGTGCACGTGCCTCCAGTTCCTCTAAATGTATTAACATCTCCTTGGCCCTTCGCTATGTGGGGAATCAATATGATTGGAGAGATCAAGCCTACAACTTCCAATGGACACCGTTTCATTCTGGTGGCCATTGACTACTTCACCAAGTGGTTCAAAGCGGCTTCCTTCGCATCCGTTACTAAGAATGTTGTTGCCCGCTTTATCAAGCAGAACCTTATATGCCGGTACGGTATCCCTGAAAGGATCATCACTGATAACGGTACAAACCTTAACAATAATATGATCACCGCCTTGTGCGAGCAGTTCAAAATTCAACATCCCAATTGATCCCCCTATCGGCCAAAGATGAATGGTGCAGTTGAAGCTACTAACAAAAATATCAAAAAGATCATACAGAAGATGACAGTCACCTACAAGGAATGGCATGAGATGCTACCGTTTGCTCTTCATGGGTACCGTGCCACGACTTGCACATCAACTGGGGAAACACCCTATTCTTTGGTTTATGGCGTGGAGGATGTTTTACCTATCGAGGTTCAGATTCCCTCTTTGAGAATCATGAAGGATGCAATTTTGAGTGAAGACGATTGGATTTAGACATGGCTTGATCAGTTAAACTTGATTGATGAAAAGATACTTATTGCTGTTTGCCACGGTCAGACGTATCAAAAACGGATGATCAAGGCTTTCAACAAGAAAGTCAGACGACAGGTATATCAAGTTGGAGATCTAGTGATCAAGCACATCATCTTTCCACAAAGTGATCCCAGGGGAAAATGGACTCCTACCTATGAAGGACCATTTGTAATCAAGAACATCTTTTCTGGTGGGGCAATGATCTTAACCACCATGGACGGCGACGACCTGCCACACCCTGCGAACGCAAACATAGTCAAAAGATACTACGCATAAGAGACCCGCTAGGTTGACACACCTAGGCAAAACAAGGGCATCCCAGCAAACCATAAAGGTTCGGGCAAAAATTAGGGATAAAATAAAAAATCTGTACACCCGGAAAGTTGAAAACCCGAAAGGGCGACTTGGGCAAAAAAGGGTTTCCCGGTGGACTGAAAACCCAAAAGGGAGGTCCCGGCAAAAGATAGGGAATTAAAGCGTACGACTATGTCTCATCGAATCACTTTAAGGACAATCTCTTCACTAACAAACCTAGAAATTCTGATCAATCCAATCATCTTCGGACGAAGCAGCAAATGGACAAGATATTCGGAGATACGAAGGCTATAGCAGAATGGGAACCCCATGGGATTATTACACATATAACTATCTTTCTTTGTATAAATTTTTCTTACTTTTATGACACCATCCTCTTACTAGGATGTATGTCTCCTTTGTACAAAATACTTATTCAAAGTAAATACAAAGATACCTCTTTCAAAGTACATAAAATTATTTGCCTTTTTCTTTACACTTGTGTTTTTATGTGCAAAAACGTCCAATGATTCATTGATGAACATATGCATTTGAACATAATTACTGTTTACAAATAAACATAATGAAAAAGAACAATTACTGACAAGTTGAAAGGATAGGAAAACGTCTCTAGACTATTCTAGGAGCAATCCCTACAGTACATCATCTAGATCCCCAATGGAGCTAAAATTTCAAACCCTTAATCCCCATCAGAGTTAAAACTTTAAACTCCCAATCCCCAGCGGAGCCAAAACTTCTAACTGTCAATCCCCAGCGGAAACCATTCAGTTTCTCTGAATTCCCCAACAAGTTATCTTGAAGCCTAAAAACCAGACAACAACTTCTGATAACTCCCCAATAGAATGGAAGACAACCCAAACTCCTGAACCTACTCCCTAGCAGTAAGCCTTCTTCCCCACAGAGTTTTCATTGCTCCTCAACAGAATGAAGATTCTCATTCTTAATTCCCCGCAGAAGTCATCAGAGTTTTCTTTATTCCCCAGCGAAACGCGGATTCCCATTATGTAATCCCCAGTAGAAGTCATCAAAATTATCTGGATTCCCCAAGCAGATTACTCAGGCAGTATATGGCATTGCTCACAATAGAATTTTTGTCAAATACTCCAACTTCAAGACAGGAAGGATCCCTATATCCCCAGAGAAGTCATCAAGGATTTTTTAATCCCCAACAGTCGCCAAGGATTTCTGATCCTCAGCAATCAAGGACTTATTGTCCCCGGCAGCAGTCAAGGATTTATTTTCCTCGGCAATACATCACATCAGCTTGCATGCGCATACATTACATCCATATATCATAAACATTGATAAATACATATATTGCATCATACATTTCATGCAACATAACTTTGTGTTTCAGCTAACATTTTACCCTTTTCAGGATAAGATTAACAGCTACCATTTAAACAATATGCGATCAGGATACAGTTCAGATACACTCCAGACACGGAAGTCATTCTGTTACTCATTCAGATTCATATTTCAGATACAGTCCAGATACGCTCAAGACGCGGATGCCATTCTGTTACTTATTCAAATTTAAACTATCAAATACAGTTCAGATACACTCCAGACACGGAAGTTATTCTGTTACTCATTCAGATTCAGATCCCAGATACAGTTTAGATACGCTCCAGACGCGGATGCTATTCTATTACTCATTCAAACCTCAACTATCAAATACAGTTCAGATACGCTCCAGACACGGTTTCCATTTTGTCACCTATTCAGATACAGTTCAGATACGCTCCAGCATGGATGCCATCCTGATACTCATTCAAATTTCAAGTTTATATACGCTCCAGACACGGATGCCATTCTGGCCCTTATTCAAATTTCACACTCTTGATACAGTACAGATATGCTCCAGACACGAATGTTATTCTGTTTCTCATTCAGATTCCAAGTCTCCAGATACAGCTCAGATACATTCCAGACGCGGACACCATCCTGATACTTATTCTTCTGACTTACAACTTACAACTCAGCAAACACTCTTGGATGGCATCTACAAGCCCATCTCCAACAAGATTCTACCATCTCTCCAAATGGCATCTTTAATCCCATTCCCTCAGCTGCACTTTGACGAGTGCAAATTTATGGGCACTCTAGTGTCCAATCATCTTTTACCTTTGAATCACGAACGACAAAGCTCGACAATCTAACTCTTCAGGTTCAAGAAGATTGAACAGGGACAGCTGTTGTACCCCAAAATTTGCCCTCTCATTTATCAATATTTTTCTCACAAGACTTCTTGGGCTCAAGATAGGATTAGGGTTTGCTCAGCTTAGGACATCTCGTCTTGCACTAATAATCCCAAATTAGGGTATGAGTTTGCACAAGGATTTTTGGACCACCAATGCTTCATGTGACTTTCATACATCATCTTGGACCCCTAAGATTCCTCATGTTAAGTTTCAAGCCTTGAATCACATTTTTGATCAGTCAATTGGACAGTTGACCTAAAAATCAGCTGTATTGGGGGAAAAGTCAACCATGGCCAATTTACAGTCAAACTTCATAATTTTTATCCACAACAACATTTTAGACTCATATGTACCATTTGATCAAGTTTGGATCACAACTCCTCAAGAAATTTGATCAAATCATCAAAAGGGCAAAATGGTTAAAATTAGGGTTTTAACTGAGAAAGGGAAATTTCTGATTTTTAACCTAGCCAATGACCAATTGAGTTCAAACATGATTTCAAGGATCTAATGGAATCATCTTGACCTAATCACATGGTTCAAAAGATCTCAAGTTCATTGGATTGACATATGAATTTTCCAGTCAACTGATCAAAAGTCAATTGTACACTGAAAAGTCAAACTTTGAATTTTTGGTCAAAATCAAGTGCCAAGGGTCATAATTCATCAAGATATGTCAAAATGTGAAACTTGTCCACCAAGAAAACCAATTTTGCAATTTAGGGTTTTGAATTTGAAAATTTTCATAACTTAGAATTTTTCTAAGTATGAAAACTTTCTTATTTTTTCCCAACTTTTCACCATGATGCAATTTGATTCAAAGAAAACTTCCAACATGAAAGTTGTAGTCCTCCATAAAATGTACAACTTTACTTCACAAACTTTTCCCAAAATATGCTTGGATCTCAAGTTATGAATTTGTGAACATAGGTATATGAACTAAATAACTTAGTGAAATTTTGCCCTAATTTAGGCAAGTTTTGGACCCAACTTCACGGACATTTTTCACCTAGTTCCAAGAGGTATCTAAAAATTCATTTTAAATATGGATTGTATAGCACATTGCGAGCTTTCCAAAATTTCCAAGAACTCTCCAAGATCATTTTTGGTTAGGGAGAATCTAAGAGGAGAAGTTGGCATTTTATCACTTTTGTTCATGCCATTTTCACAAAGTATCAAGTTGCAAATCAGATCCATAATGCTTGTATCTTGCATTACAGGTCCTAAACTCATTCTACACTCCATAATTAAATGAAAACTCATAGGTTAAAGGCTTTATTTTCACTTTTGAAGCATTGTACAAAGTTACATTTCCATTTTAAGCATAAAGGTTACAATGCCATTTTCATAAAGTGAGCTTTTGTAACTTTATCAACCTTGAGCATTGGACCTGTTCCTTTGTTACAAACAATTTCCATAGGCCACAAGCAATGTATACCAACTCTCTGCAGCTCACAAGCCAGCCAGTACAAGCATGTTTGCATTGGTCACTTCACTTTTCTTCAAATGCAAGAAAAGTTGCAAAAGAGGTCGGAACTTGTACAGTTGAGAAGGAGTGGACTTTGTATCATTATATACAAATATACAAACTCATTGCAAGGCTAAACAGGACTGCTTGACATCTAAAACTCTCTCAAACTCAGAAACATCATTTTTCTGCCCAAACATCCAGTTTCTGCAAAACCATAGTAAACTCATTTTTTGCTCGTGCATTTTGTGGCTTGACACTTGAAACATCTTATTCACATCATATCAAAGCTATCCAAGCCTTTACATTGTTGTTGTAACCCCTGTTTCAGCCATTTCCATTTTCACTTTGGAAGCTTGCAACTCGACTTGTGCAAAGAGTTTCAGCCATCCACAAAGCAAGCTAAGCATTGGAATAGCTTGAAGGAAGTTCAAGGAAGCTCACACGATCCTCATGCCTCACTCAAAGTCCCCACATAATCATATCGAAATCCAGCTGAAGGAGGTATTTTTCAAAACTCTATCTCTCTATTTAGGCATCCTCAAGCCATGATTTGTGAAGAAAAGATGTAGTCTATAACATGGTGAAGCTGTACATATGCATACTTTCCATTTATATTAATTGAGCTAGGAGAATTTGAAGCTTGAAGTTGCTGAAATAGTTAGGTCACGAATTAGGGCTGACAAAATTCTCTCTGATCTTTGAGAGTTAGGTTACAAATTTTATATGGTTGGAATCGTGGGATTAAATGCTACATGTTTCATGTTATGAGATTTTGTTTTTGTGCAAGCATGTGAAAGTTACAGTTTGAAGGCAAATACGCGCGCAGAAGAGGAGCTGGAGGACAGGGACGAAGCGCCTGGGGCCTTGGGCGCCTTGGGCCTTCTGCTTTTGATTTTCACACCCCCTGACCACTATTTGCACCCCCTGACCTTATTTGTTATATTTTTCATATTTTCTCATATTTTTTTATATTTATTGCTTTTATTTATTTTTCTGAATCATAAAAAATCATGAAAAATAATTTCTTTATTTTTTGCATTTTTATTTTATTTTTTCTATTATTTTTTGCATAAAAAATAAGTTTATTAGGATAATATACTTTATTTTCTTAAATAAAAATTTGTAAATATATTTAAAAATTCCATACATTTTTATTATATTATTTATATACATAAAATATTTATTTTCATACATATTTTAATTTTTAATATTTGAACATAATATTATTTATTATTTTCTTGTACAAAAATGGACAAAATATTAATATAGAACATATATTTTCTTTAATAAAAAAATTAGGGTTTCCCCCTATCAAAAATAATAATATTATTTTTCCTTATTTTTTAGGGTTAGTTAATTTATTTTCTCATACAAAAATTAAATACAAAACATTTTTTTGCATAAATACATTTGCATTGCATTTTAATATTTGTTTATTTATTTAATTCGCACAATATTCAATTGGGTTGTAATAGTATTTTTAGGGTTTATTTTGTGCAATATCCCCGTTCAAAAACTTGTATCCCACCTCCCATAATAATTGTTGTAATAGCTTAGTTTACATTTACGCAATTTATCGCTTTTATACCATGTTTAGTAAACTAGGGTTTGCATGACAAGAACCCAAAAACAAAACAAATAGAAAACCTAATCCAAGACAAGACAAATGCATGAAAATGACACACTTTGTACACAAGCACCCTTAGGGTTTCACCCACTTGGTTGCCTAAATAAAAATGGCCATGTTACGCACGCGAAGTATCTTGGCAAAACAAAATAATATAAGATCATAGTCCCTCGATGACGCTATCAAAAGGTTGCCTAAACAAAGATGATCTTGGTCCCTAAAAATTGCTAAGATACTTGGCAATATTGCTATCATGGTCATACGATGACCCACGCCCGTCCCGTTTACATCCAAAGATAGGGTTATTTACCAAATCAATGGTAAATCAACAATGTCAAAGGAATAAAAATGCACAAGAAAGACATTTGAGTAGATAGATAGCTTCTAGTTACTTGATCCATTTCCAAACAATCCTTGCTATTTTCAAAAACAAACACACACACATTTAAAAACATTTTACAAAACATTGAAACATTTTTAAAAAGACAAACATATTTGTATATATTCTTACGAACGAGAATCATTACAAAGATTTCCTAAACGAGTGGCCTCTTTTCAAAATACTTTCAAAACCACAAAGATTTATAGGAGATTCTTGTTGGCTAAGTAGAAGTTATTGATGAATGTGTTAGGAATTATTCAAGAGATTTTTGTTGTCTTTAGTGGGAAAATCTTTGAACATTCATCATAAATCCTAAGTCCTTAGTCCTAGGTGATATCCCTATGTGATATCCACTATAGTCTAATCGTACAAAAAACTTAACAATTACAGTCCAACTAGTTGTTGACCGTAAATCAATTCTTGTTGGTCCGACAAAGAAAGCAATAAAAACCTTTTACAATCAAATTGAATATGTAAAACAATCGTATTACCGAAATTAGGAATTCAGAGTCGTTACAAAATCAAATCAGGGACACCCCTAACATTGGGAGATTTAACTATTCATATTATTCAAAATAACTACAAGATAAAAATTAGACATTACAGGTATTTGGATAACTTCGATCTTCAATTGCTTCCGCTCATGAAAATCTTCCACTCTCCAATGACCTTGGTCTCTCCAATATTTGATCGTGTAAAAATTATTCGCTTTGTTAAAAGTCTCCTAATTCATTGTAAAAACTCATCTAAATAGTGAAAATCCATTAGTCTCTGTCGAAAATGCCCAAAATGCCCCTCCAGGTCACATATAGTGAAAAATCATGAAAACAAGGAAAATCAGCGTCAATGGCCAACACGGTCCATGTCAGGCAACACGGCCACCCGTGTTGGCCTTCTGGTTTCTTTATTTTCTTTTCCCAGCCCCAAGAGGTGCAACACGGCGCGTGTCAGGGAACCCGGCGCCCGTGTTGCACCCCTGACTTTCCATTCTTCTTCAACTCATCCCAGGCCTTCCTCCTGATACGGCCCGTGTCAGGTGACACGACCACCCGTGTTAGGCATCTTATAGCATGATTTTCGCATTTCCTTTGAAACTTTAATTTTTGCACTTTTTCGCACTTATTTGTCCCGATTGATTCCTCTGAGCCTAAAAAGAGTAAAACACACAACCAACGCTTAAAATGTGGAGAAATGAAATAAAATGCTTAACACTATAAAGAAAAGATAACTAAAATCAACGGTAAATAACTGTGTAAAAACCATTGATCAAACTCCACCAAACTTAAATTATTGTTTGACCTCAAGCAACAAATACAAGAGCTCGTGAAATTCGTAGAAAATCGGTACTTATACGTGAGACGTCTGTTCACATTGATCAAAAGATAGTCCATCCGGTGTTCACATGATGTGAAGAGTTTTCGTAAAAACCTTTTAAACTTGAGTTTCCTCTCCGAATACCTCTCTAGTTATACTTTATACTTAAGTCTTTTTTCTTATCTTCCTCCTTTTTCATTCGGACAAATAAATTAAGGCAATGAGAATTATGATGATCATCACATGCACATGACTACTCAAGAGTTTTTTGTTTAGGCACCAAATAAGCAGCTATTGCTACTTTTAATTACTATCGATGAAATTTTCAAAACTTTGCAGTTATATATTGTCCTTATTTGGACAACGTTTGGAGATTAACCCCCTTTGAGATGAATAACTGGGTGAGGACTACCCAACTTAGCGGGTCGGTTTTCTTTTATCGCCTTTTCATCATTTGGTGCCGAAATAATTTATTTATCAACCAATCATACATGCATGTGAATCTATATTATGCCAAACTGTCAAGATAAACTACTCAAGGGGTACTTCTCAGGATTCAAGTACTATGGTACAAATCTACACGTTAGACTTGTATCACTGTCACATTATTCCCAACTTCCTATCCTCAAACAATCATTCCTTTGTCTCTATATATTATTCCCGATCTCTTTGAAATTCAAGTTCTTGCGTAAAACAAAAATTCCACAAAAATATTCGGTTAAAATTTGGGAAGGACTTCAACATGTGGTTTTATAAAGCAAATAGCATAAAAAAATCAAATAAATCACAAAACAGGAAACCCCCCAAACTTGAACTAAATATTGGCCTCAATGTTTCAGAACATCATCGAGAAGGGTGACTCACAGAGGGTAACGCAACACCAACTACCGCTTCCTAGCTTTCACCTGCAAGGCCCCCTTTTTATTACCTGGAGACAAAAAAAATGAAAAACTAATTCATTAAGAGCATGGGTTGCCTCCCACAAAGCACTTCGTTTAATGTCACATGACTCGACGGCTCATCTCCTTTATTATGGGGGGTACTTTCTCTTCCACACCTTGTTGCTTGTCCTTTCCGCAACCATGAACTCAACTAGATCAAATGTATGGACCACTTTGTGTTTCAAGACACTTCCGAATTCCATCTATTCACCTTGATGTTCCTTTTACTTTCTCTTCTTGACTTCTTGAATAAACTTAAGAATTTTGATAGATGCACGAGATAATGCCACCTGAGAGCTTATGCCTGAGACTTTTTTTATAAGTGGCTCTGAAATGTTGCTTTTTCCTCCTAATTTGATCATTCCAACTGAAGATTGATTATTTTCACCTGCACCTCGCTTCCTGATCTCCAACACCTTTAAAGTTATCTCCTCATCAAATAATTTTAATGTCAGATTATCTGTCTCAATATCCAAATTGCATCGACTAGTGAGCAAAAATGGTCGACCAAAAATGATAGGAGTCTCTTCATCTTCACGAATGTCCACGATCTGGAAATCAACTGGAAAGACAAAATTGTCAATTTCCACCAATACATTTTCCATTATCCTATATGATTGCTTGATGGTGTGATCAACAAATTTTAATTTTGTCCCACTCTCGCTTATCTTTTTAATACCAAGCTTTTTTAAGATAGATAATAGAATTAAGCTCACACTAGAACCAGAATAAATTAGAACCCACTTGAATGTTCTGTCTTTTATAGTGCACGGTATTGCAACTGATCCAAGATTCTTCTGCTTGATAGGTATTCTTCTCCCAGGCGTGATTGCACTCAATTTATCATCACTGGATACCGATCCATCTTTTATTGGTCTCTTTTTAGATAATACCTCCTTCATGAAAGTTTGGTACATGGGAATTTTCTCGAGAGCTTCAAAGAAAGGCATGTTGATCTCCAACTTTTTGAACACTGTGACAAATTTCTCAAAGTCTTTCTCTTTTAGGTCCTTCTTTGCTACTCGAGAGGGATATGGCAGCTTAATCATCGATTTAGCCTCCTTTTTAATTTTTTTTCAGTTGCCTTCACAGGTGGTATAACTTCTTCCAACTTTTTCTTGTTTTCTCTCACTTCCAGATCTACTTATATGACATAGTCATCACTTGATACATTCTCCTCTTAAATTTCTGACCCCTTCTGACTTCTTGTTGTGACGGTATTAACATTCTCATGAATTTTCTAATTGTCTTGTGCTTGTAGAGATAGTTGTTGTGCTATTTGTCCTACTTGAACTTCCAAAATTTTGATTGAAGATGTGGTGTTCTTGTGGTTTCTCCTTGTCTCTTCTTGAAATTGAGAATTATAGGCACCCATATTTTAAATAGCTACCTCCCACTTAGCCTCCTGAGGAGCTTGTTGTTATTGTTCTTTCCAGAAGAAGTTGGGATGATTCTTCCACTCCGAATTATAGGTGTTTGAATAAGGATTATTCTGTTTCAAGAACTTGATATCTTCAATTTTTTGTGGATTTGAAAGACAATGCATAGTACTATATGGTCCACTACAAACTTTACAAACCGCACTCTGTTCCTGCTGAACTTGAGCTACCTGTTGAGTACCTACTTTCAATGCTTTAAGATTTTTCTCTACTTCTACAACAACATTTTCTTCAATTCTGATTTGTTTGTTGGCCTTCAACTTCAAATAAATTAATCCCTCTGGTTTTATTACAACCCTGTCATGCAACTCCAAATGTTCGTTTGCAGCAATTGCTTCAATTATCTTCTTAATACTAGCGGCTTTTGAAAAATTGAATGAGCCACAAGTTGTTATATCAATAAGATGCTTTGTCTTCATTCTAAGACCATTTACAAACATCTGCATCTATTCAGTTTGATCTATATTGTGAGTGGGACAAGCTATCAACAACCTGTTGAACCTCTTATAAGCATCACCTAGTGACTCTCCTCCTTTTTGCTTAAAATTCACAATATCATATCTTTTGCAGATATAAACAGAAGCAGGAAAGTATTCATCAAGAAAATTTTCTCCATCTCTTCCCAAGTAGTAATACTCCCAACAGGTAATGAGTAAAACCACTCTTCAGCATCTTCAGAAAGTGTGAAAGAAAACATTCTTAATTTATTTTCTTCTTCAAAGGGTCCCTCAAATTTCAAAGTAGTACTCATGGTGAGGAACCACTGCAAGTGTTTATTGGCATCTTCATTAACCTTTCTGGTGAAATATCTCCTCTCAAGTTGAGTGATTATGCTCAGATGTAATTGAAAATTGGCACAATCACCGATTAGTTTATAATTATCATTCTACCAGCCGGTGCATTTATATCACCATAGTCACCAAGTAGCCTCTCAGGTGCTGGTGGATTTCTGCTATTGGTATTTCCTCTTCTGATTCTGACTCTGTCTCTATATGAACTGAATGTTCTTCGTCAGAGGCCAGTCTGGCTAATAGAGCTTGTCTACACCTTGCATGAAAAGTTCTTTTGATCTCTGCGTCAAAAGGAGATTCAGCTGAGGACTTTCTCACATATAAAGATTAGACAAAAATCAGTAATAACAAAAATATTAAAATAACACAAAATAAAATTTTAGTTGCAGAGCAACAAAATTCTAATTGAACTCAAATCAAACTCTATATTTTGGCAGTCCCGGGCAACATCACCCAAAACTTGATTATCAAAATAGCAAGTGTATTATTTTGCCTCTGTAGTAATAGTAGAGAAATTCCCCGAATGTTGATCTCAAGGACTAAACGTAAATATCGAGTTCAATGTGTGGTTCAATTAAACAAAAATTTTAAATTGGGGTTTTGTTTGGAAATTATCACTTAACAATAAGTAAAATAAGCAAAATAATAAATTAGCTTTTTCACATATATGACGAACATGCTAGGGTAAAGTGTATGATTTGCCCTGTAACAACCTTGAATCCTGATCTCTTCAACAAGCTCAAAATACTCAATTACCAGATCTTTAGTTTATTTTCCCCCAAGTCCTTAGTGGGAAAATCTTTGAACATTCATCCTAAATCTCAAGTCCTTAGAGAATTATGATGAAATCAAGCCTTGGTTTTATCAAGAATTAACCGGTAACATATAGGGTATCCATAGTCCTAAGTGATATCTATTATAGTATAATCGTACAAAAACCTTAACGACTACGGTCTAGTGGGTTGTTAACCGTAAATCAATCCTTGTTGGTCCGACAAAGAAAGCAATAAAAACCTTGTACAATTAAATTGAATAAGAAAAACAATCGTATTTCGAAAATTAGGAATTGAGAGTGGTTAAATCAGGGACACCCCCCAGCACTTGGGGGATTTAGCTACTCATATTGTTAAAAATAACTACAAGATAAAAATTAGACATTATAGGTATTTGGATAACTTTGATCTTCAACTGCTTTCGCTCATGAAAATCTTCTGCTCTCCAATGACCTTGGTCTCTCCAATCTTTGACCGTGTATAAATTATTTACTCTATAAAACATCCCCTAACTCATCGTGAAAACTCATCTAAATAGTGAAAATCCATTTGTCTCGATCAGAAATGCCCAAAACTCCCCTCCATGTAACACATAATGAAAAATCATGAAAACAAGGAAAATCAACGTCACTGGCCAACACAACTCGTGTGAGGCAACTCAGTCGCCCATGAGGCCCTTTTGATTTCTTTATTTTCTTTTCCAAGCCCTAAGATGTGTAACACGGTTTGTGTCAGGCGACACGGCCGTCCGTGTTGCACCCTTGACTTTCCATTCTTCTTCAACTCATCCCAGGCCTTCTTCCTAACACAACCCATGTCAAGTTACACTGAAACAACCGACTAAACAATCATCGGAAGAAAATTAATGAAGTCACCATCGAACATTTTTTATCCCACCAGAAGAAAAAGGTAAACATCGACTAAACCTTAGAAGGGTGAAATCAAGGTCTCATAACCAAGAGATATGGGTAAGGGAGTCGATTACGCAAGGGGAAGGTATTAGCACCCCTCACGTCTCTTGTACTCCACGGGATCCATTCTTGTTGTTCTAATCAAAGGATGTGTTCAAATTAAAACTTACGAGCTAAAGGAAAAAATGCAAAGAGGGAATCCATGCAAAAAAAATACATGGAAAATAAGGAATACTTAAAAAGTTTTGCTCTTTTAGACCCCGCGACCAAATGCCTATGTATCCATTTAAGGAATCAGAGCACAATAGTTTAGCTCAAAAGTTTCTGTTTAGTTTGTGTTTTTTATGAACAATATTAATTTCTCTTTCTACCGCAACTCGACCTTTGGAGACTCACGCGTTGGCATATGAAGGAATCAACTTGTTCTTACCTGAAGAGGTATTTTCAAAAGAAAAATACCCGAAAGAGGATAATGTTACATTCGTTCTCTAGCAAGTAGACATAGTTCCACCCGGCCTTTAGGGATTTACGCATTGTATTATGCATAGTAGAATTAACACATCCTTTTGAGAGTTTCAAAGAAAAGGCCCGAAGGAGAAAGAGTTTCAATTGGTTGATGTTTTTACCTTGAAAGATCATTTAAGAAATTTTTGAGTGTTTTATGCATTCGCCAAGAAAAGAGTTTTAGTCTTAATCATGCAAAATGGAAAGAAAAACGTCTAAGGGAAACTATCTATATCTATCCCTAATGTTATCATACAATGATTGATCCTATAATTGAGTTTGAAAGGGGAAACACTACCTAAGTTAGCATGCATGGTTTGATATCCTAATGTCTACCTCGACTTAAAGATGAGTCAAGCGATCCTAAGGGAGCATACAATGGTTCAAAGAAAAGCACAAGCATAAGTGCAATCAAACAAAGTTGAATCAAAACCAAAACAAAAGTCGATTGCCAGCTAGCAACAAACAATGAATCTAATGGATTTCAAAGTGGGAGTAAGGAACTCTTTCCACTTGATATGCTCAAACATTGATAGCGAGTAACAACTCGAAGGTCAACATTTAAAGAAATGCGAGCTAACATCTTCGAAATGAATGACAAAGCATGGGGGTTGGTTACGAACCCTTTCTTCCACTTATTTGACTAAATGGACAAGAATAAGCACGATTCAAAGCATCAACGCATAACGTGAGCTAAGAACGATACATACTAGAAAGTGTGGGGGCCGATTGTGGGCCCTATGTTTCACTTGTTGACTCGATATCAAGCACAAAGTAAACGGTAAATGGGAGGGAAATGGGATTTTCCTTCATCGAGGTATTTTTCACACAAATAAACACAAGCATTGCCTCATTTTAAGGTCTTTGAACAAACACAAACATCGCCTCCTTTGAGGACTTTAAACAGATTTTCCCACCTAAAGCAGGGAATTTTAGTCATGCATCTCTATTCCTACTTCTAATGGCAAGGAAAAGAAAACATAATGTGAAAATTAAACCAGAATCAGAATAATACCAAGCGAACAAGAGTTCGTAGCAAGCAAGCAAAGCAAAGAAACTCGACGGTCTTCATGCAAGCTTCACCAAGCAACAGAGAAACAATCAAAAATAATATCCCATATAAAAACCAATGTCGCAAATGCGAAAATAAATCGCATGTGGAAAATACATCGCATCAAGTCAAAGTCCCTGCACAAGACAAGCCTATATAACCAAACAATAATCCAAACGTCGTGTGTCGCACAACAAAGTCTTCGGAAACTTGCACAAGTCACAAACATAAGCTAAAATCAAGTATCAAATCACAACTCAAAAACAATAGATAGTTACAAATAAATCATGTCCAAACAAGCATCAGAAAGTGAAAACCAAAAGTTGGGCAACAATGTTGTTATTTCATTAACCACACAAAATGTCGATCAAAAACCGCACAAACTCAATGTAAATCCCAACCAAATTCCAAAGCAAACCTACTTGTGCACCAAACAACAATTAAATCGCACGTTTGCACCAACTTACCAAAACGGGAAGCATTGCACCAACAATGACATCGCACGAGATAACGATCTGAAATCATCAAAACTTGACATATACGTCATCCAAGTACCAAAATAAACTCCCTTGAGCATTAACCATCAATTAAATCATGTCTTAAGCTCAACTTACCAAAACCGGGCAGCATTGTGCCACACCACAACTTTACTCGAAAAATTGTGTCGAAAATGATATAACTTAATATCAACGGTCCATAAACGCCCAAACATGCTCAAATGAGCATCAATCAACATTTGAACAAATATTTACAAGGTATTTGCAATATTCGGGCAACAACACTTACCTGTATCTAAATCGGACAAAAACGAGTTTAAAATTTCACAATCTGATACATAAAAAAATTCATTGATTCACGTAATGCCGCTTAGAAATTACGAATACTTTGTTACAATTAATTCCACATGTAAGCAATGATTCGAAGCATGAACAAAATTATTCAAGTATTGATGCAATTAATCAAATCAAAAGTTTCAACGTCAAAAAAACTTAAATCATCATTTAATTTGACTTAAACTTACATCAACACATGAATTTCACATTAATTCACACAAAACTCAATCAATCAAGTAAATTGATACCACAATCGACGCACAAATTCAAGTAATCATGAACAAGTATGCAATTCGACGCGTAAAATTATTAGAATTAAACAAATAAGCACACAACTCAGCCAATTCCACTTTTCTTCATAATTCACAAACTCAAGAATCACTTAATTTCTCAAAATCAAGGTTCAATTCATGAAATAATCATTTAAGCACTTGTCTCACAAAACCAATTAATTCCAAAATCACTTAAATCAAGATATTACCAAAAGATACGAAGAGGAGGTTGCCGGAGAGTTGGAACTTGCGATCGGAAGTGGCGGAGGGAAGAGGATTCACGATTAGCCGGTACAAAGATGGAGAAGTGAAGACTGGAGGGAGTATGTTCATCTGATCGGATGATCGGTGATGGAAGGGAGTGTCCAACGGAAGCGGCAACGGTGGCTGGTCCTTGAGGCGGCCGGAGATGCAGTGAGAGAGGAGGGAGATCATAATTGTGAGTGAGGGAGGAGGAGAAGGTCTTGCTTCTTTGTTCTTAAGTTTTCCCTTTGTGTTCTTGAGAGGATTTGAGAGAGAATTGGGAGAATTTTTGTGAGTTTTGAAATAATGAGTGAAAAATTCGCTTTGAATTTGAAATTTAAAAATATATAGAAAGGGCTCCAAGTCTTGTTTGGCTTGTGTATTTTTGACAAATGCATAATATTTCGACTTATTCCGGTGCATAGCTCGAGAACAAACCAAAACTCATGACATTCAGTGCGTAATTCTGATGCACAATCTGAAATAAAAACGTCGATGACGAAATTTGTGACGCAGTCCCAAAAGAATCACTCTGATATAATAAAAATTGAGTGAGTTATGATTCTTCGAATGGCGAGAAACGATTGACAAAAAACTCTCTACAGATTTTTCAGCTTATTTTGGTGTGCAATCCGAGAAAACCCACAAGGTCATCACTTTCGACGTATATTCCTGACGCGCAATCTGAAACAAAAACGTCGATGACGATATTTTTGACGTCCTGCCAAAATAATCACCCTGATACGATAAAAACTGAGAAAGTTATGAACTTCACAGCGGCGAGAAAATTGAGACAGAAAACTCACTGTGCAGATTTTTCTGCTTATTTCGGTGTACGACTTTAGAAACAAGCCATAAACCAAAGTCTTTTGAGCATATCCAAACTCGAACTCCAAAGCAAACTTATAACTAACAATTTTTTTTACACTGTGCCGAAAGAATCGTCTCGATACGATTAAAATTGATAAAGTTATGATTTTTACAATATTGTACGACAATTGACCAAAAATCCGCTTCAGCATACGATTTTCACTGTATTTTTGCATTTTCGGAGACCTTCCTCAAAGAATTAATTCTGACCCGAACATACAAAGTGAGGGAAACATCAATACAGATTTTATGCCCAAAGAACCATTCAAAAAAGTCAATCTGGGAAAAAGTTATGAATTTTTGAACATCCGATAAATAGTGGTTCATCACACTATTTCAAGGTACTTGTCTCAGGTAACTTGTATTTTTGGAAGTCTTCTTCATCGAATCAACTTCCGGCACAAAGATATGAACTGAAGAAAATACCAATCCTGTTCAAATTCTCCAAGAACCAATCAAAGATGATTTTCCAGTCAAAATTTACGAAATTTTAAGCATCTGAAAACCATCAAACCAACAAATCCACGGTATAACGTGATTTCGGGTATTATGCGATTTTGAAGATCCTCCTCACAAAATTACCCTTTGATTTGAACATAAGAATTGGAGAAGATATCAAGACGGTTCTAAAAATTGAAGAATAATTCCCAAATAATTTTCTGATCTCAATTTATGACTTTTTGACCTTGCACCGCAAGATACTGAATTTTTGTTCGCACTGTCTTATATCGATTGAAACACTTGACTTTTTGTGCAACTCAAAGCGTGTTGGAACACGTGTGAGCTTGATATGATAATGAATTGATTAATCCATTATTAGATAGCTTGGAACACATGCGGAATGCATTTAAATACGGAAAACCCAGTGTTTGCTTCACAATGCTGCTTAACGGAACAATCATCTTTCACAGTTCTTTTCACAGAGAAAACCCTTGATTCCATGAGTATAGACCCAATGACATGTATGTATGTATGTATATGATGATTAAGTATAAGCCAATTAGAGTTAAAATAAAGAGGGAAAATTTTGGGGTGCAACAGTTGCCCCTATTCAATCTTCTTTAACCTGAGGGTGAGATTGGTGGTAGCCTTTCGAACAATCAAGGTAAAAGAGGATTGAATACTCAATAGAACCATAAAATTTTCACTCTGAAGACAGTAGGGTATTATTCATTTTTGTTTTTTTACGAATTTTCTATTCTTTCTTTCTTTTCTTATAGTGGAAGGTGGTTACCAGAAAGTGTATGTTAGGTCAGGATTAGGCACACACAACAGAGGAGATCAAACACACATGCCCGACCAGGATTGGACATATATAAGGTTAACTGACTGAGAACACCCAAATCAAAGGTGGACTCAAAGATGCCAGACAGAGAACGCTTTCATAAAAAGCGAAATCACATGGGAGAAAGAAGACTAACCGTAGATAGACTCCTACAGAGAATACCTGAATTAAAGGCGAACTCGAAGATACATGACATAGAACGCTCGAATCAAAAGCAAACTTACAAGAGATAAAGAAGACTAACTGCGGATAGACTTCTACAGAGAACACATGAATCAAAGGCAAACTCAAAGATACCAGATAGAGAATGCTTGCATCAAAAGCAAGCTCAAATGCATCAGACAAAGGACACTTGCATCAAAAGTGAACTCACATAGAGAAATAAGACTAACCGCAAATAGACTTCTACAGAGAACACCTGAATCAAAGGCGAAATAGAAGATACTAAACAGAGAACGCTTGCATCAAAAGCAAGCTCAAAGGCATCAGATAGAGAATGCTTGCATCAAAAGTAAACTGAAAGACATCAGATAGAGAACACTTACATCAAAAGTGAACTCAAAGACATCAGAGAGAGAACACTTGCATCAAAAGATAACTCAAAGCAATCAAATAGAGAACACTTTCATCCAAAGCAAGCTCAGAGGCATCAGACAGAGAACACTTTCATCAAAAGAAAACTCAAAGAGGAGAAAAAAGACTAACCGCAGATAGACTTCTACATAGAACACCTGAATCAAATGCGAACTCAAAGATACCAGAAAGAGAACGCTTGAATCAAAAGCGAGATCAAAGGCATCGAACGAAGAAAGCTTGCATCAAAAGCGACCTCGTAGGGGATACAGAATATTAACCGTGGATAGAATTCTACAGAGAACACCTGAATCAAAGGTGAAACCAAAGATACCAGATAGAGAACACTTGAATCAAAAGAGAGCTCAAAGGCATAGAACAAAGATTGCTTACATTAAAAGCAAACTCAAGTATACATGTCTGGTAAGGATATTGGACACATACAAGGATATCTGATAGAGACCACTTCAATCAAAAGAGGAATCAAAGACATCGGCGAGACATGTTTGGTAAGAATGTTGAATACACACCAAGAAGAGACTAACTAGAACAAACTCTAATAGAGAAAAGTTGAATCAAAAGAGAACTCATGGGGAAAAGAAGACTATCCGCAAATAGACTTCTAGAGAAAGCACACTAATTGAAGGCAGACTCAATGGGGATACCGACATGACATACTCCACGGAGGAAACTGGCTGAGACTCCCACTAGACAAGACACTTAAAATGAAGTGATTATCTAAGAACACATCAGTTAGAAAAATCATGGGGAATAAAATCGTGAGGATCATTCAGTTTCAGGTACATAACATCTAGTTATGTCGGGTGCATAGCATAATCGAATTATACTTCAATGTATGTTTGAACTTTTACAGCGTAATGCTCCATACAATGGAAATGCTACGCATTTTGTTAGATGTAATGTAATGATCCATGTTTAGTTTTTCACTGGGGAACACACAATAATAATCGACTACCGAGAAGACAAGGAACTTTTGAGCAATTATCCTTGCACATCTAATCTTCTAATGAGAATAATCAATCCAATCTTCATTAGGAGTCTACAAGTCTGAAATATCAACTTCTAAGGAAAGATATCGCTGGGGAAGTAGACTCTTGGTAGGAATACCGCAAAAATAAATTGTAGTCCAGAGAAAAAAATCTTAAACTATGGTTAAATTCTAAACTTCTTGGGGAACAAATCCCTTTTCTTCTTCCAGGATAAGGAGAACTTAGCTGGGAATGGAAACTTTCTTGCGTAGAGTTTCTTGATGAAGATAACTTCTCTTCGGGATAATGAAAATTATTGAATCAAAAGAAAACTAATATCAGGCCATACTGAAGATTTTACCGCTGGGATATAAATCTTCACTTGGGGAAGAAGAAAGAATATTTGAACCAGAAACTTGAGGTTCAAAACTCCACTAGGAATATCTCAACAATTTACTACCATTGGGGATAAAAAGAGTTCTAACCAGCACTCCCATATATGCACCACACTGGGAAACATGATTTTATACAATTTTCATCACCACCAGGCTTTACTAGGGAAAGGAAAACTTGCTCCACTAGGGATAAAAGGAATGTTGATCAAGAAAATCCTCGAAACTTGGCTCCAGCTGGGGAGAATACCATATCTTCCATTAGGGAACAGGAAATCTCTTAACAGTAATCTTGTTGGAGTAAACTACACTAGGGAAGCCACCTTGGCAGGATTTATGTCAACATAGGATTTTACTGGGAAAGGAGATTATTCTGTCGGGAATAACAACCGCCTCCATGGGGATATAAACCGGAATCTCCCACAGGTAAACAAAAATCTCTTCATGAAACCTTAACAGGGAGCAGATTGCACCGGGGAGGAAGATTAAAACTTCATGGGGAAGATGATTTCCAACCTCATTAGGGAAATAGATACCAACTTCATGGGGATATATCAAGAATCTTCGGTCGATAAATAAAGTGATTCTTCTAAGAAGCCTTAAAAGGAGCATACTGTGTTGGGGAGAAGGACTATACATAATCATGTTGAAATGAATTTCTCTAGAGATAAGTCCTCTGAAAAGGGAACCCTCTTTCAAAAAAACTCTTTAGCAAGAGTGTAGACTATGTTGAGGATCACAAATTTGTTTAAGCAGGGGTACGCCTTCACTGGGGATAAGGGATTCTATCTATAGAAAGCCTTAACCTTTAAGACTTCTCATGTTGGTAACGAACTAACCTTGCCTTATTCTCATGCCATAAATGGACTAAAGTACTTGCATTAATATACACGCAGCAACATGTTCCAGGTACGAAATGGCAACCTTAGCCGTCACCCCAGACACCCAAAAATTCAAGAAATTTTAGATATTTATATCATGTGTTGTAAAGCTTCAATGTTTTTAAATGCAAAGTTTATAAAAAATGTTGGACGCCTTTTTGCAAACAAAACAGTAAAAGTAAAAACCAAGAGGCACAATTTGGATAAAAGAACTTTGTTGATTGATTATCCTGTAAATAGGTATTTACATCAAGAAGAAATCCCTAAAAGAGGTATCCGCATACAAAGGAGAATACATAGATGGCAATGTGACGGCGGATTCATTAGGTACCGACTCTACATGACTGTTATAACCTCAAAGCTCCTTAGTACCTTGCTTTCTGAAAAAATTGATTGGACTGATTCCTTATCCTTCCAAGTTAACCAACAACAGTAAACAAATGGTAACGCAAATGCAACACAGACCGTAGTCATTCACTTTAAATCCTTAACTTTTGCCTAGATCGCGCTTTCGGGTTTTCAATCCACCAGGATACCCATTTTTGCCTAAGTTTCCTTTTTCAGGTTTTCAAGTTAGCGGGTGTACATAATTCTTTTTTATTCTTTTAACTTCTTCGTTTTTGTCCATAACTTTTGCTTTACCCTATTTATTCATTTTTTATGGTTTTCCAGGAAGCCCTTTTTTTCCTAAGTCGTCGACTTAGCGGGTATTTTCATGCGAAGTATTTTTTAACTACGTTTGTGTTGACAGGGTGAGAGAAATCCTCTCTGTCCATAGTTGTAAGCATCATGGATCCTCCTGATAAGACTTTCTTTACAACATATGGTCCTTCACAATTCAGAGCCCATTTGCCCCTAGCATTTGTATTGTTGGGAGGCAAGATCCTTTTCAGCACAAGATCACTAGCTTGGAAATTTCGAGGATGCGCTTTCTTGTCAAAATATTTCTTCATCCTTTTCTGGTATAACTGCCCATGGAAAAGAGTTGTCAATCTCTTCTCGTCAATGAGATTTAACTGATCAAGTCTATTCTAAATCCACTCAGCTTCATCAAGTTGTGCATCTGTCATGATCCTTAAAGAAGGAACTTCCACT
This sequence comes from Vicia faba, assembly GCA_948472305.1. NCBI lineage: Eukaryota > Viridiplantae > Streptophyta > Magnoliopsida > Fabales > Fabaceae > Vicia > Vicia faba. Next base: position 448,307,797 of record OX451739.1, on the reverse strand, counting down.
TCCACAGGAAGGACTACTTCCATATCGTATACCAAGGAGAATGGAGTTACCCCATTCAAAGTACGCACCAAAGTACGATAACCATACAATGTGAACATTGTCATCTCATGCCAATCCTTGTAGGTCACAACCATTTTCTGCATAACTTCTTGATGTTCTTATTTGCTGCCTCAACAACACTATTCATCTTTGGATGATAAGGAGAATAATTGTGATGCTTTATCTTGAAATTTTCACACATCTCTTTCATCATCTTATTATTGAGATTCAATCCATTATCAGTAACGATCTTCTCGGGAATCCCATAACGACAAATGATATTCTAGTTGATGAAACGAGTAACCACCTGCTTGGTGATGTTGGCATATGATGTGTTCCGAAGGAACCTTCATGGATTTATTCTATGATCTTATTTGTTTCGTGTCTATCCATGCATCTGAGCAAAACTGAGTCATAGTTTCTCTTGTACAAAACACCTCTATTGAGGAAAATTTTGGTTGAATACTTCCGCAGAGTCTTCTTATAAATGATAGAAGCATCCTCTAGATATTCTTTCGTTTTAAGATACCTTTTGATATCATAAAACCAAGGTTTCTCATCAGCTTCTTCTTCTATCTCGTAATAGAATACTGGCTCATCTAACCTCAAGATAGTGATAGAAGGGGCCTCATTCGCCCATCGGACCTTAAACATGGATGACATAGTAGCCAAAGCATCTTCCAAGTTATTTTCCTCCCTCGGGATGTGCTTGAAAGTGATTTCATCAAAGTACGAGATTAACTTCATAACATGCTCTCGATACAGAATCAAATTAGGGTGACGAGTCTTCCAATCTCCGTTGATCTGACTGATTACTAGAGCAAAATCCCCATAGACTTCTAAGATCTTGATTCACAAATAAATAGAAGCCTCTAGCCCAAAAATACAAGCTTCGTACTCACCCATATTATTGGTACAATCAAAGAAAATTCTAGAAGTGAAAAGACTATGGAAACCTTCAGGAGAAGTAATAACAATGCCAACACCATTACCCAATGCATTCGAGGCACCATCGAACACCATCGCCATCGCGATCCTGGTTTGGTTCCTTCTTCTTGGACGAGAATATTACAATCTTGTATGTACATGATGTCTTCATCTGGAAACTCAAACTTCATTGGTTGATAGTCATCTTCCATAGGCTGGTGAGCAAGATAATATGCCAATACACTACCCTTGAAGGCTTTCTGGGTAGTATACTAGATGTCATATTCCGTTAAAATCATCTGCCAATGAGCTACTCTTCCCGTGAGAGCTGGATTTTCAAAAATTTACTTGATTAGATCCATTTTGGATATCAAGAGAGTAGTGTGAGTCAGCATGTATTGTCTGAGACATTTTGCTGCCCACGTGAGTGCACAACAAGTCTTTTCTAGAAATGAATTTCTCGACTCATAATCAGGAAATTTCTTGATCATGTAGTAAATAGCATGTTCTTTCCTACCCTTCTCATCATTTTTATCGAGTATGCAACCCATAGAATTTGCCAACACTGTCAGATACATTATCAAAGGCCTGCCTTCCACTGGAAGTAAAAGAATTGGAGGTTCCTGTAGATACTCTTTTATTTTATCAAATGTCGCTTGGCAATTGTCAATCCACCTGACCACTTGATCTTTTTTCAATAGCTTGAATATTGGTTCACACATGGCTGTAAGGTAAGAGATGAATCTAGAAATGTAGTTCAACCTCCCGAGAAAACCACAAACCTCTTTTTCTTTTCTTGGCTTAGGTATTTCTTGAATTGCTTTTATTTTGGAAGGATCGACCTTGATTCATTTTTCGCTTACTATGAAGCCCAATAACTTCTGTGATCTCACCCGAAGGTGCACTTATTAGGGTTCAGCCTCAGTCTGAATTTCCTCAATCTTTCAAATAACTTCAATAGATGGATAAGATGTTCCTCTTCTGTTTGGGACTTGGCAATCATATCGTCAACATAGACTTCAATTTCTTTATGGATCATGTCATGAAAGAGAGTGACCATTGCACGTTGATACGTTGCCCCTACATTCTTCAAATCAAAACGCATCACTTTGTAACAAAATGTTCCCCAAGGTGAAATAAAAGTTGTCTTCTCCATGTCTTATGGGGCTATCTTGATCTGATTATAGCCATAAAAACCATCCATGAATGAAAACACTTTTGATTGAGCAGTATTATCAACCAGAATGTCGATATAAGGAAGCAGAAAATTGTCTTTAGGGCTTGCTCTATTCAAGTCCCTATAATCCATACACATTCTGACTTTGTCATCTTTCTTTGGCAGTGGCACAATGTTTTCAACCCACGGTGGATAAGAGATAACTTTCTAGAAACCTACATCAAACTGTTTATGAACCTCCTCTTTAATCTTCATAGATATCTTAGGATAAGTTCTTCTAAGCTTTTGCTTGACCGGAGGACAATTTTCTCTGAGGGGTATCCTGTGCACAACAATATATGTATCCAGCCTATGCATGTCTTCATAAGACCAAGCAAAGATGTCAACATACTCTCAGAGCATTCCAATCAGTCTTTGCTTGACAGTGTCTTCTAATGCTGCCCCAATTTAAACTCCTTTTCGGACCTTCTCGGTACCTAAGTTGATCACTTCTAAAGTCTCTTGGTGTGGCTGAATAACCTTTTCCTCTTTCCTGAATAGTCTGGCCAACTCTTCGAAAAATTCACAATCTTCCTCAGCTTCTTCATCAACTTTATAGATTGTATTTTCAAAGTCATAATGAGCCATAGCAGAATCGTTTTCAATAAAATCCGTGATTATGAGGGACCGTATCTGCATGATTGATGATTATGTTTTTATTTTAGTTTAAGATTAAAACGAAAAATAAAAACACATTGCCAATTTTTTAAAATAAATAGAAAGACAAGGAGAGAAATATTTGAATGCAAAAAAACGTCCTTTATTGATGATAATTTTGAAAATGAAAACATTGTGGCCTTATAGCATGATCACTATGTCTTGGGAAGAACGTAGGAATTATTGCATGATAAAAATAAAAGAAATTACTCTTCATAGCGGGTAACTGTGGTGACGTCTTCAGTAAACCAATTGGAAGGCTCTTATCCCAGAACGGCAGGTCAAATCCATTTTTCCATTTCACAATCATTGTCACCTTCATCGCTCACAGCATGATCTTCCTCATGGATGATACCACCGCTGACGAATTTGATTGGAGGGGGAATACCTTGAATCCTCAGAACGGTAATCACTGCGCTTCGTCCAGCCACGAAACCCAAACCCTTCTTATCTTTCTGTGTAGGGAGGTCCAAAACCCTGCCCCAACCTTCAGGGTGTCCAGATTCTACAATTTCATGAGCTTGTCAGTAAGATTCCATGGTGACCTCCGACCTTTTGACCTCTTAACGAGGAGTTTTGACAACTTGCACAATTTCAAATGCTTGGCACGAATTATCATGTACATAACCCTCAATTTCAACACACCGGAAGGTACTCAGATGGCTGACAATGTAGTCTTCTTCACCATAAATGATGATAACTTTCCCATTAACCAGGAATTTCAACTTCTGATGCAACGTAGAAGTCACAACGCCGACTCCATAGATCCACAAGCGCCCTAGAAAGCAGTAGTAGGAAGGATTGATATCCATGATAAAGAATGTCATGTTGAAGATCCGAGGTCCTGTATTTATAGGCAAATCAACTACACCAAATACAACTCTTTTCAATCTGTCAAACGCCTTAACCACTAAATAGCGGGGCCTCAACACAACCCCTTCATAGTCTAACTTCATGAGAGTAGACTTTGGTAGAACATTGAGGGATGATCCTGTGTTAACCAGCACACGGGATAACATAGTCTTTTCAATCTCCATTGAGATATGCAGCACCTTATTATGCTTCCTCCCCTCGGGAGGTAAATCGAAATATGTGAAACCCAGCTTATTGCTTGCAGAGATGCTAGCCACGATTACTTCAAATTGATTCACTTAAATTTCTTGAGGAAAAAAATAAGTCCCCAATAACTTCATCATCACATTTATGTGATATTCAGAATCCCGGAGCAAAGCAAGAATCAAAATCTATGAAGGCATCTGGCTTAACTGATCAATTATCTTATAATCACTCTTCTTTATATATTTCATCAACTCTGCCACATCTTTGGCTACCTCGGCATCCAAAGTCAGAATAGGAGGATTTTGACATGGTTTTGCACCATTAACCATGATCTGCTTGCCTATAGCCTTAGCCAAGGCATATGCACTGCTTTCTGGTATGTTAGGCGGAGAGAAAATTCGACCACTTCGGGTGATCCTGCTTTCACTGAAAATGTCATGAACTTCAGGCTTATCTTCCTCAGGTTTACTTTCCTCATGCTTCTCAATAACATGCTTATGCCCTTGATAATGAAATTTAGCTCCATAATTCCAGAGAACTGCTTTATCACTGACATATGGCACTAGACTAGGTAAAGTGTTGGTTAGTTGCGACTGCTTGGCTGGAATCAGAATTGTGGATGGTAAAAGAATTGTCTTAGACTTTAAGGGAATAGTAATCACATCCACTTCATCTTCCTCAACCTTGGTCTCAATAACCACACGGTTAAACTGAAGGGTTCCTTCATTGATCAATTGCTGAATTTCAACTTTCAGACACTTACAACCCTCTGGCTGAATCAAACAATCTTCACAGTCAATACCACAACCCAGGAACATGCCTTTCTTTGACAACTGCTCTTTCATAAATGATGGAGGTGTAATCAACTGGTTTACATCCATAACCAAGTTTAGACTTTCGTCTTCAACAATGGCATTGACAACAGCGCTCCCGTGAGGTGGCAAAGGTTGCTAAATAATATTGGGTGTTGGCGCTGGTCCAAAATGGGTAGCCTGTGAGTCGAGTAAGTCATGTACTTTGTGTTTAAACGCTATACAGTTCTCAATGGTATGCCCTTGCGCATCAGAGTGGAATTCGCACTGGGCATTAGCATCAAAGTTGGGTGGAAACTTTTCAGGATTAATATGTAATTTGTGCAACTCAACCAATTTTAATTGGAGTAAATGAGGTGATAATTTAGTGTAGGACATGGGAAGTGCATCCACCTTTCTAGGAGGTCGCCTCTGCCCCTGTTGATTGACCTAACGTGGTGCATACGCATGTTGCTGAGGTGCACCAGTTGGGATTGTCACAATAGTAATCTGATGATTATACTCCTAATGAGCTTTTCCTTTACCCTTTCGCACATATAGCATAACTGCTTTGCCTTCTTTCTTCTTATGGTAGCCACCAATAGACTTTTTTCCTTACCATCGTTAATTCCAGAGACATCCTTCTAAATCTTTCCAATATTAATTCCAACTTCAACCCTTTCCCTGTAGGTTACTAATTCAGTAAAAGTATCGGAAGTACTACAAGCAGTATAATAGTGCCCTTATACGATGCTGGTAAACATGTCTACCATTTCTCTTTCCATCATGGCGGCTGGACCCATGCTGCCATCTCATGCCACATTTACACATATTCCTTAAATGACTCATTCTTCTTCTGTGACATATTATGCAACTGAGTTCTTGTAGGCCCCATGTCAGATTTGTATCTGTAACACCCCAATTCTACCAGACAATTATATAAAATCAGAGTTACAAAAATTCGACAAACGAATCAGGATGCTACAAATTCAACTTTAAAACAACGACATTCATTACAGATACATAACACATTAAACTTGGATGAACCAATAATAACATAAATTAATCTTTTAAAACCAACAACTTTCATAACCATGCAGCGGAATCAAATATTCAACTTAAAGAATATAACATCTTTATCTAACTAAAACAACTTCAAATAACAGTTATTTAACGAACAACAACTTAAAGTGCAACAAATGAATAATAATAATAAAATAGAAAGCGTTCATCCCCCCCGAGTGTTACGTATCAGAGCAATGACACCGACTCGAACTACTAAAGGTAAACCACATTCACTCTGGATTACCTACACGTTACCAACATAGGGGTAACATTCGAACATAAGGGGTGAGATATCGAAAAATATAATAGAACGTATGATAAATAAAACATTAGAATCAGTTCATACATATTCACCACTTCTCAGATTTTAACAACATAAGAATAATCAAATCAACCACACAATGACTCAAAATGCAACACAGAATGCAACTTATCATTATGCTAATGCATGTGGTACCAATGGAGCAGAACTCCCAACTTAAAAATCTGCCAATAAATAGAGGCATCAACAAGGCATAAGCCTTCAACTTAGTAGTTTTCCAATCCAGGCCAACTTAATAAGCATCAACTCCAACTTGACATGCGATGTATGTGACACAACATGAATGTATCAACAATAACAACAAACAACAACTTAACATAAATCAACGTTGGCCATAAGCCTACAACATCAACAACAATTCAACATCAAATCAACTTCATTCAACTTTGGCCATAATCCTACAACATCAACAACAATTCAACATCAACTCAACATAATTCAACTTTGGCCATAAGCCTACAATATAATAGCTGCCAAAATTAGAGGCATCTCAACATAATTCATCAACCTACAAATTCTCAATTAAGCACAAATGACACAACATACCGTAACGACCAAACCAAGACGCACGAGAAATAGGACTAGGGAAACTATGTGCCCCTCATCATGCACAGTAACCAAGACAATAATAAATAACTCATACTCCTCGACACGCACTAAAACAAAGAAGAATAACAACTAACTTATGTTCCTTGGCACAACCTGCAACTTCATGCTGCTCGACAATAGTACCGTGCTCCTTAGCATGCCTCGCAGCCTAATGCCGCTCGACATCCAACACATATATTCTCCGAAACACCTCGTAGCCTAAATGTCGCTCGACACCTAGCACTTAAGTATCCTCCTCGACCACTAATTCAGCCAACATCACAGAATAGCACAACGTCATATCTCATATCGACCATATCAATATAATTCATAACTTCCGACCAACTGCTCGGAATACCACATTAACGGGCAACTATATTTCCTATCAACATATTCATTAATTGTACAAAACAGTCATGTAAAACCCCTCCTAAAACGACCATAATAACAATCCCTAATTTCTGGCCAACGGCTCGGAATACCACAACATCATAACGCCTACATCAACAGGGGATAACTACCCTAACCTATCCATCAACTATACCAGGCAATTATTCAGACAACTCCAAACATCCACAACACGACTAACGACCAACTCAATAATAAGTTCACTAACTGTGTAACACAGTCATATGACAACTCCCTAAATGACCATAGCATAGAAAACGAGCAACTTTAATAACAAATCCAGAACATCAACGTGCAACCGTCATACAACGACCAATTCCCACATAATACACATTATAAATCCCATTATAAGGTCGGAACCCACTTACCTGGATTGAAGGTCGCTCTACAAAATTTCCAGCCGACAACCTTGTTTGTTCTGCTCGACACCGGGCAGCTTGCTCCTCTCTTCGCGCGGCTTCACAGGGTCAGCGCACAAGACTTCTTATTCTCCAAAAACCAAATCCCTGTGTCAGCTTAATCTTATATCATCAATCTTGTTGGGTATAACCTACACACCCCCACTTTACTACTTCCAACCAATAACATAAGTCCAACACAATTATTCCATCAATTCCAACATTATTATTATTATTATTAATCGATTAATTAATTAATTAATAATCTAACAACTTATACCAACAATTCTCAACATCTCACAACTTTTCAACAAATAATCCAAAAATAATTTAATTAAATAATTAATTAAATTAACGGGCATTACAGTATCGATAATGTTGGACGAAATCTTCAGCTAGCTCTCTTCAGGTACGATTGCGAGTACACTAAAAAAAGTGCACAAGTAGATTCTCATCATCGGAGTACACTGATATCCTCCTATAGTAAGAATTGACATGTGTCCTTGGATAGGAGGTTCCTTTGTACTTTAAAAAGTCTGGCACTTTAAATTTTGGAGGAATCCTCACTCCGGGGACTAATCCCAAATCAGACATATCAAGGCCCATGGCGCCTTGATTCTCAAAAGCCTGCATACACTCCTCGAGCATATGCAGTTTCTTATCAACTTCAGTAGGTTCTTCAACATTGGAAATCCAGTCCTCATAGTTATCTTCTTCAAGCTACTGAACATGTATGTGAACAAGTCTTGGCTGAACGAAAGTTTGTTCATTATTCTGACAAGGAGGAGTGGGTGGAGGCTGATTTCCCACAACTTGAATCACATGGATACCTTGATTATTACTAGCAAGGTTACCAATGTTAACAGCTGGACCATTCTAAAAATTACGACCAACATTACCATTCAGATTCTGACCTCTTGGATTACCAGCAAGATTATTGATAGTAACCCCCACAAGATTTCCATCATCTCCCAGAGGAGGATTCAGGGCTCCATTCCCATTATTTGTAATTGCAGCAGGCCTCACAATTAAGGCTCTCAATTCTTCCTATTGACGGGCCATATTATGGATGATCTCCATTAATTGTTCAACCCGAGTGTCCATCTTGACACCCATAGTAGTAACATCGACTTGAATGTGTTCCATATGTCTTCTTGAATTACCTCTGATGTTGTATCGGTGAGAGTTGGAAGTAGCAGTATCTAAAAAGAACTAGATCAGAAGTAAGAAGACCTACTGGAATTGACTTGTTATGCATGATATGAATGAATGCATAGTTATGCATGTAATGCATGCAATGACATGTTTAAATATTTCCATGGTCCTAGAGCTTTGATTTAAGTTCTTAGGCGAGAGCGAGAGACAAGATAGTGAACACCAATAATCCAGATTCTCATTAAACCATAAAAAGAAGGAATACAAATAGTTCAAAGACCAGTATCAAGAGTATTACAATATAAAATGAGAGATCTCATCAACAAGCCTGATGATGGCCTTTTGAAAACACAAAAATAAAAAATCTAAACATCCGACAACGGGTAGATCGCGGATACTTATCCTCCCATTTGAATCTTGAGATTTGCAATTTCTTCTATGGCTTGTGCTAGTTGAATATTTCTCCCCTTGAACATAGTTTATATCGTGAACCTCTGGGTGCTCGCCTACTCAAGTTGGGCGTCTTTTACTAGCAGCTTCTTCTCCAACCCTTCAACCTTAGTCTTGTACCTCTTCTCCAAGTCAACTTTGGATGCTTTAAGGATCTCAAAATCTTGGCACTTCTATTTGTATTTCTTTTCTATCTTAGCAACAATTTTTTGGTGATCTTCCAAGGAAACAACATTGTCTTCAACCCTTGGTATCTTTTTAAGAACCCCTGAAGTTTTTCCCTTGAACTTTTGAGTTGGTGGGCTAGTTGAGTCTTCTCTTGGGTAGCCACAAGACACTTTAGCACCATAGTCTCACGTTCCTCTAGCAATTGTCGATTCTGAGCTTGCACTAGCTCATAATCTCCCTTTGGTACAACATTAGGTTGATCCAGATCTTGAGGGTACAAAGTTTTTTCTATGGCAAAAGGTCAATAACGATCTTTGTTTATTTCTTTAATCCACTGAATGTAAGGTGCATAAGGTGTGGGATCTGTCTTACCAAAATATTATCCTTATTCCAAGTGAATGATTTTCCATGCTTTGATAACTCTATCCATCCATCCGGTACTGTCAAGTGCATCATAAAACAAGGATTCCCACACGTGCTTGTTTTTAGGTGGTCATCTCAGAGAATATCCCAATTGTCTTCGAGAAAGAGTTGGATTATAGTTAATGTCTCCCCTTATACCCATGAGAGGTACATTAAAATATTCCCCACAATGGAAGATTACCTTTTTACTCTCAATCCTAGGAAAATCATGCCTATACCAAACAATATCTTTTAAGGTGAGCCCCATCAGCCTTGGAGCCTATTTCAAAGTACACTGAGTATCAACAAAATCCCCATGACGAGGAAGATGACCTCTAAACCAATGATACGGCAATGGAGCGCAACAATGAACAACTCCACTTTTCCCCTTGTAATTTCTGGAGTGAATAGAATGATAGATATCTCCCAAGAGTGTTGGAACAAGATTTCTTTGCATGAATATGGCAACAACATTCTCGTCAACAAACTTGATCTCATTGGGAAACAAAACCATCCCATAAATGCAACAAGCTAAGATATCATTGAAACCCCTCCAATATTTCTTATTAGCCTTGGCTTTAGCTTCCTTCAACAAAAAATTCAAATGAAAACCATGTACAAATCCTTTCTTTGCAAAGTTGGCCTTTATAACAGATTCACCCAAATAAAGGGCGGCAACAATCTGAGCAACATCAAGTTTCTTCATAGAAGTATGGAAAGGAACTTGGTGCAATATAGGAATGTCCAGCATGATGGAATACTCTTCCAAAGTCGGTGCCAATAGATAGTCAGGGAACATGAAGCATCTTAGGCTACGGTCATAAAAATGAAACAGAGCTTGAAGGGCATCCTTCTGGTACTCATTGAGAGGTGACTTTAGACACATCAAAATTCTTCCATAATCTTTCATAAAGGTATCAACATTCTCGGGAGGAGACATCTTGGCTAGTAGGAGAAGGTTATCAAGAACTAGAACAAGGATCTAGTAAACAATATGATATATGTGGTTGTCTTTCTTTTCAGTATCGATCTTCAAAGGCGGCCTAACCAAAAAGACTCAAAGACTAGAGATCTTGGAAAATAAGAAAACATGTATGTTAAAAACGCGGTTAACAAAATGTTTTATGAATACAATGGGATCATGGCTTCCATAAGTTGAACCACTATTGGGCGGATAACAGAGTCACGGTCACATATAACAGAATCAAAGGTCTGGACTGCTTCATAATACTAGAGAACTAAGTCTCAAAGAATAAGCATTTGTACCTGTAAAATAATTCCCACCCTGCCCCACGGGTAAATTCTATTCAGAATAGGGCTTCTAGTGGCAACCAGAGTCGGGAGTCCTTTATTATAACACCCCGTCTCTGCACAAAGGGTGAAAGACCAAGGCATTGTCAAGAGAACATCGTCTGCGTGTGGTATCTCATGCTACCTCATACGTGCCAACAGAACATGTGATTTCACATGAGTATTCACTTTAACCTATGTGTACACTGGCCTGGGCAATGGGTCTTTTACCTCATGTAACACCCTCACACCAATGAAACAACACAACACAACAACAGTAACCCGTATATGGAAAACAATAAAATGCAATGTATATATATGGTCAAATATATACAAATGAACAAACTATAAAGCATAAAGATAAACACCCAATGAAAACAAAACAAAAAAATATAGAACTGACTCACGAGATGAATCAGCAATTGTTCGATCTTTCCCCAGTGAAGCGTCAGCTGAAACAACCGGTCAAACAATCATCGAGAGAAAATAAATGAAGTCGCCATCTAACTTCTTTTACCCTACTGAAAGGGAAAGGTAAACATCGACTAAACATGAGAAGGGTGAAATCAAGGTCTCACGATTGAGAGATACGAGTAAGGGAGTCGATTACGCAAGGGGGAGACATTAACACCCCTCAAGTATGTGGTATTCCACAGGATCCACTCTTGTTGTTCAAATTAAAGGGTGTGCTCAAATATAAAGCTTATGAGCTAAAGGAAAAAATGAAAAGAGGGCATGCATGCAAAAGAAAACACGGGGAAAAGAAGGAATATTTACAATGTTTTGCTCGCTTAGGCCCCGCGACCAAATTCCTACGTATCCGTTTAAGGAATCAGAGTTTCGTAGTTTGGCTCAAAAGTTTCCATTTGTTTTGTGTTTTTTATAAACAATATTAATTTCACTTTCTATCGCAGCTCGACCTTTGGACTCTCACGCGTTGGCATAGGAAGGAATCAACATATTCTTACCTGAAGAGGTATTTTCAAAAGAAAAATGCCCGAAGGAGGATAATGCTACATTCATGCTCTAGCAAGTAGACATAGTGCCACCCAACCTTTGGGGATTTACGCGTCGTATTATGCAGAGTAAAATTAACACATCCTTTTGAGAGTTTCAAAGAAAAGGCCCGAAGGCGAAAGAGTTTGAATTGATTGATGTTTTTTTACCTTGAAAAAAGAATTAAGAAATATTAGAGTGTGTTGTACCCCAAAATTTTCCCTCCCATTTTCTTCAAGACATTCTCATGAGGTTCCCATTTGCTCAAAGCTACTCAAGGGTTGACTGGTCAAACCTCCTCCTAAGCAAGGGTCTTCAATTAGGGTTTTGTGCTTCTCAAGGAATATTGGATTTTAAGGGTCTCAAATGACTTTCATGGTTCATCATAGGTCCTCAATAGTGCTTATGTCAAGTTTTAAGTCTTATATCTCAAGTTTGCTTAGTCAATTTCCCAGATAATTCAAAATCAACTGTATTAGGTAAAAAGTCAATTATGGTCAACATACAGTCAAAATTCAAGATTTCTGGTCAACATCAACATTTTGAGGTGATATTCATCATTTAATAAAAGGTTGATCATAATTCCTCAAGGAAATCCCTCAAATCATCAAAGGTAAAAAATTGCCAAATTAGGGTTTTTACTGATTATTGACTTTTGGCCTAGTGCATGACCTAATGGCTTAAAGTATGATATTAAGGACTCAAATACAACATCTTGACCTAATTACATGGCTCAAGACATTTCCAAAAATTCAAGTAATTGATAGTTGAATAATTGAATCAATTGATGAAAAATCAATAGTCACACAAAAGTCAAACTTTGACTTTTTGGTCAACATTGGAATTCAAAACTCAAGAATTATCAAAACATTCAAAACTATCAAACTTGATCATCAATAATTAAAAAAAATTCAACAAAATTCAATAAAACTATCTAAGTGTTTTGTTCTTAACAATATAACTACATCATGGCCATTTTTCACCAAGATCCAAGTTGATTCAAAGAAAACTTTCAACATGAAAGTTATAGGGATTGATTAATTCTACAACTTTGTTAATGTAGTATGATCCTCAAAAAGTGATTAATTTAAGATATATGAGCCCATGAAGTTGTGATATTTTTATCCAACACTTAGAAATTTTTTCAACAAGTTTTGGTCAGTTTTTCATCTCAACTTCTTGGCCAATTTTCACCAATTTCCTTGTTGATTTAGCCAAAATGATCAACAAGAAAGTCGAAGATCATGTTTCTAGCTTTCCAAAATGTAAAATAACACAAAGATATCCTTTTTGAGCTATGATATTCGAAGACATGAAGATGGCATGACAAACTTGAATTTTAGGTCATTCTTGTGAAAACCTTATGGCCAAATCTCATAACCACGCTGCACATTTGCAGGCCTCTAACCTTGTAAATTTATCTCTAATCAAAAGATTAAACAAGCTTTTGAACTATAGTCCATTTGATTCAAGCTTTGTCCAATACATCATGCCATTTTTGGAATTAAAGCTAACACTTCCATTCTTGTAAAGTGACTTTAATAACAAAGTCCACTCTCTTTGAGCCTATAACTTGTTTCCTCTACACACACTCAACATGAAAGTCGGAAGCAACATATATAAAGCCTCTAACCACTTTAGATTATCTTGTACTTCACATTTGAACTATGGAATGGCCATGTACTTTCCCTTACAATCCAACCAAGCCTTAACTCCATAACTTGCAAACCTAATTAGCCCTTGCCCTCAAACCTTTTCTCTATAAATAAAGAGGCCATTTTTAAGCCAAGAAACGAATTAACAGCTTCAAAAACACCCTTAATCTCTCTCAAACCAGAATTGGCCATAAAACTCCATTTTAAGCTATTGAAGTCCATTTCTTCGAAACTCATAAACCATGCAATATTTGTTCAAGCAAACCATACACACACCTCACATACATTATACAGAAGTTGTTCAAACACAATAACAACTTCTGTAACATCATTATCACCATCTTCCAAACTCAAAAATAGGGTCTTGCAAGTTGACTTGGTTGGGGAGATTCAAACACTTTCAGCATAAAGTAAGCATTGGAACACATTCAGGGAGGACCAAGGAAGCTTTTGGCATCATTTATTTGTAACTGGAAGCATACATACGCATTCTGAGTTTTCACTTCAAGAGGTAAGTTTTCCAAACTTTGATATCTTGATTTAAGCATCATTTTTAAATACATTCTAAAGTAAGTATGTAGATATTGATGTCCGGAATCTAACCGTGTTATTAGTTTTCATTTATATTGCTTGTGTGATGGGAATTTTAGCTCTGACCAGTTAGGTTTTCGTTTTGGTACCAACATAAATTCCTTTCAATCTTTGAGTGTTAATTAAAGTTAATGGCATGGTTGAATTCGTGGTGAAATTTAGAACAAGTTTGGTGTTTACAGTTTCTGAAATGGTTGAGAAATTAAGGTTTTAAAAATTCAAAAATGTTGATGATAGTGTTGTCTGCGCGAAGAAGATGAAGTTCATCCTCAAATTTTCAAAAAAAATGAGTTTACTTTATATTTAGTGCAACATGTTTTATAACCGGATGTAACAGCCACCCCAGTGGCAAGCAGCGCGCGTTTCATGTCACTTTGACCTTAGGGACCTGGGTTCGAGCCCTAGTGGTACCCTTTTATTTTTCACATATTTTTCCTTACAGATTCAGTGCAGGCAAGCCTAGTGTGCGCATGGTGCACCTCTATATAACAACCATCAGATCTCATAACTCTAGATCTAGCGATTCAGAAAGCCACGCCCATGGTACATTCCAAAGAGCCATCCCCACTGGATCACAAACAAGCGCCTGGACTCTTTTGTTCTTGGCCTAACATTTTGACTTCTTCTCACCCCCTTTATTACTTGTTTACACTCAGGCCCACTTTATTTCTTTTTTTTATTTTATTTTATTAATTAACTTTTTCTTTTCTAAAATCATTTTTATTTAATCAGAAAAAAAATAATGAAATCACAAAATATTTAGATTTTAGGTTTTGACTAATTAATTTAATTTTCATAAATAAAAATTAATTTAATATAATTAATTTGTTTTATTTTTGTTAATTAATTTGTAAAATAATTAGAATTATATTTTTGTTATTTTACACCACCAAATACTTTTCTAAACAAAAACAATAAGTTTTTTTCTTAAACACTTAGAAATATTTTTAGGGTTTCTTAAAACATTTTCCCCCTTTTTACCACCTTGTGATATGGTGGGAGAACTGACTTGAGATTTTGCGTTTGTATTCACACTTGTTCGGTTTAGCAAGAGTCGCCACCGACTTTTTATTTTATCCTAAAGGAAAGGTTAAAAAAGCACAGGAAAAACCTTTGAGATGTTTCGTGGGTTTGGGGGGTAGATTATGAAAAGGGAAGGTATTAGCACCCTTTTCATCCATGGTTATCCATGGGCTCTTAGTTACTTGTTTTAAATCACTTTGCCTTGATTTTCAATTGCTTGAAATGGTGGTGTGTGTTTGTGTTTTTGAAAATGCTTTGAAAAAAGATGCCTTGTCTAGGCAACCGTTGTAACAATTCTTTACTCGAATGTTTTACAAAGGTGTTTGTCTTTTCGAAAAGTTGTTTCAAAGTTTTGAAAGTTGTTTTGAAAGTTGTGTTCGTGAAGTGCGGTTTTGAAAAGTAGGTAAGCGTGTTTTGCAAGTTTGATCAAGTAACTAAGAGTTGTCTACCCCTAAATTTACTCAAAGATCTTTCCTATGTTTTAACCCTTTTAATAGTATTGTTCCACCATTGCATTTGGTGGACAATCTTGTGTTAGGATGTTAACGGGACGGGCGCGGGTCATCTTATGGACCATGAATGCAATGGTGCCAAGTGTCTTTGGAAATTTTGCTTGAAGGGACTATGATCATTTTGTAGGTAACTTCGAAAGCGTCATCGAGGGACTATGATCATTTGATTTGTTTTGTTTTGCCAAAGAAACTCAACATGCAAGCATGGCCCATTTTTGTAGGCAACAAGTGGAGTAACCCTAAGGGTGCAAGTGTGCATTGTGTTGTCCATTTTCATGCATTTGTCTTGTATTAGGTTATGTAGTGGTTGATTTTGAATCTTCGTATACAAACCCTAATTACTATACAGTATATAGAAAGCGATAAATTGCGGAAATTTAAAGTCTAAGCTATTACAAATAAGTATCCGGGAATGGGGGTACAAATATTTACAAATGGGGATGAGACTTATTAGGAGAGTAGTGTCCAAATAATATTTACAACCAAATCGAATCGCATTCTCAATGTAACATGTATCAATGTATAAGAATAAAAGCGATGTATCAAAAGTATTTGTGTAAGTGTATATGATTATTTAAAAATGAGAAAAGTATGTTTAACTTAATGCAAAATTAAGTATTTTATTCTTTTTGGATTTTTGTTGATTATGTACAAAACAAAAGATTTAATAAAAGAAAAGAAAATGTTTAAGAAATTCTATTTTTATATATTAATGTGAATGTATTTTAGTTAGTATTTTTATGTATGAAAAAGATTTATTAAAAAGAGTTTTAAGATAAAATCTATTAACCTAATTAAATCTAATATTTATATATTTTTTTGGTATAAGAAAAGTATTGTTAAAATAAATTATTATGAAAAATTAATGTATTATTTATTTAAAAAAGAGTTAATGTATTATTTAATCAAAAGAGAATTAGTTTATGAAATTAAAAAGGTGTTGATTTTAAAAAGTATAATAAATTATATGGGCCTAAATAAGGTTCTTAGCCCAAGGAAACAAAAATAAAAAAGGGTAAGAAAAAGAAAGGGGGGTCAGGCGCCAGAAGTTTGGGCTTAGAGGTTTAGAAAGGGAAAGGCCCATAACACGTTTTTGACATTTTGTAAGGGTTCGTTTAGGTTTGGCTCAAACTAGGGTTACAGTTTTACAGAGGCGCCGCTTCCACCTTCTTCTTCGTCCTCTTCACTTTCTCAAACGAAGTTTTCTGAACACCTCCGCTCATGGCCACTAGGCGCCACCGTCCATCTCTTCCTCCCTCCATGGATTACTCAGGCAGTGATGACACAAAGGTATGATTTCTGCTTCTAACCATTCTTAGGGTTTTCAGATTTTCATGATTAATTAGTTATATGTGTTCTGATCTTGATTATTATTATTTTCTGTATGAGGTGTGAAAAGAAAAAAAGAAAAGGAGATTATACCTTTGGAGGCTCTTGGAGACGGAGGAATGGAGTGGAAAGGAGGCGTCCTCAGGCGGCCAGAGGCGGAGGAGTGTGATGCTGTGCTAGATTTTGCTGGAAACCTGGTATTCGTATTTTGCTTTTTGGTTTTATGATGATTGTCTCTGAAAACCCCAGCTTGCTCGCTTCTTTTCCTCTTTTGACTGCTTGCTCTGTATTATTATTTGATGATGTTCTGAGTTGCCTTTGATATGCTGGCTTTTTCTTCTGTATGCTGAAATGTTGATGTTTATTCTGAGTTCTTGTTTTTTGTTGGACCCTGTGATGAGCCTAGCTCTGAGGGTTTTTGGTTTGCTTTGATTCTTCTGTTTTGGACAGGTTGGGACACTGAGTTTTGTAGGCAGGTTTACTGGCTTCAAGCTTGTATCTGTTTTTTAGCAGGTTGAAATAGTTTGTGTTTACTGGTTTTTAGGCAGGTTGGTTGAGGTTTATTTGAATAAAGGCTTGAGGCTAGATGTTTGATACAGGATGTCTATTCTGGTTTAGACAGGCTGGCTTATGTTTGGCTTGAATACTTGAGACTAGCAGGGTTGAAAGGTTTACAGGCAGGAGGCAAGCTTTTTGCTTCAGGCTTGAAGTTTTTTTGGCTTGTGGGCTTGCTGCTTGTTTGAGATTTATGTGTTTGAAACAGGTTTGGCTTTGGCTTTTTCTGGTGTAGGCTTGATATGCTTGTATGATTATATAGGGCTTTGAGGTGTTTTGACACAGTTTGGGAGGTTTGTGGCTTATGGTTTAAGATTACAGGTTGAGAGCTTGTGGCATTCTATATCTACAGTTTGTTTTTTTGATACAAGATTTAGAGCTTGTTATTTTTTCTTTGTATTTTTCTGCCTCCTCTTTGTTCTGTTCTGAACTGTTGTTTTATATCTTTAAGCCTAAGCATGTAAGCCTCTTCTCTCTCTGTTTTCTCTCTCCACGGAAAAACATATTATATTGTTTAAATCTGTACTATTCTGCTCTGAAAAAGTGCTGGCCTTGAAAATGATGAACAATATTTGAAATGTTTGCTTGCATTTGTATCTTTCCTCTGCACATTCCAGATTTCCTGTATATCTCTTGTGTACTTTGTTGACAGCTTTATTGGCTTTTGGTTGACATCTCTTTTGGACAGTTTAGTTGACATTGGACTTGGTTAGGCATTTGCAGTTCAGTTTGCCTTTGTAATTTGGTTGGTTTGCAATTATGCTGCTTGTTGAATTTGCCTCTTTGGTTGACAATTTAGATTTATGCAGTATTGTAGCTTTGTGCATTTCATATTTTTTGCAAGCATATTTCTATCCCTCTTTGTGAACCAAGAGTTTTCTTGTGATTTGCAGAGAGGGTGAATAAACTGATTCCGCCCAGTCACTTTTAATGATGAGCTTTAAATTAACTGTCTGCCTTTTTATTTCATCTGCATTTGACTTCTTTCTTTTTCTTTGTTTTTGCAGATAAAAAATGTTTGAGCAATGGGGAGCATCAGTAGAAGATGAAGACTTAGGAAAATTAGGATGCAATTTTATTTTACTTTTAACTATTTGTAATATTATTATTGTAAACAAAATGTAAATAAATTTACAGTGTTCAAATAATAATTTGTAACAAACAATTAAAGATGAATAAAAATCCTTCTTTGTCAGTTAATTCTTTTTTCAATTCACTGTCCATTTAATTATTTAAGTTCTTAAATTAAAATAACTGGAAGTAAATCCCAACTATTCTAACTTAGAATAAATAAATAATTAATAAACACTGTAGTCCTGCCACTTAGCATTAATCAATAATAAACATGGCGCTCCCATTAACCATAGCAATGCACAGTTAATCAAACAAACATCCACATGTCTTTTCTTTTACTGATTATACCAAACACTGCAAACTCTCAATCAGAAGCCTCAATCCATATCTCAGAGTAAATTGAAAAGAACTGTAGAATTAATTCTTTCTGAGAATGCGCGCACAAACCCTAGTTCTTGATTTATTGTCAATGAAGCGCCTGCCTGATCAAACCCTGAGCCAAACTCAATCAAACCCTAATAATCTGCTTGAACTGTTCCAGAGTCCATGAAAACCCTAGTTTGGATAGACTGATAAGAAAAAGTTTGTTTGACTGATTCTTACGCCAATCTGAAAAGTCATGGAAAACCCGAAGCTGTGATTTCTTGTGGAAAAATAGGAGGGCAAATTTTGGGGTACAACAGTTGCCCCCGTTCAATCTTCTTGAACCTGAAGAGTTAGATTGGCAAGTTTTACTTTCGCGTCTCGAAGGTAAAAGGAGATTGGACACTAGAGTGCCCTTAAATTTTCACTTGTCAAGACATGGATGCGGGAATGGGCTTAAAGATGCCATTTGGTGATGGGCTTAAAGATTCCATCGGGAGATGTGACAGAATCTTGTCGGGGGATGGGCTTAGAGATGCCATCTGGAAATTGCTGGTAGGAGGATGGGCTTAGAGATGCCATCTGGAAATGTTTGGAGGAGGATAGGCTTATAGATGCCATCTGAAGGTGATTGTTGAACTGTATGTCATTGGTGAGTGGGTGAGTATCAGAAAGGTATCCATGTTTTGGAAAATCTCTGAACTGAGGGTCTGAATAAGTAATAGATTGACATCCGTGTTTGGAAGCATCCGTAAACTGTTTTCAAAAGTCTTGAAGTTGAATAAGCAATAGAGCAGCATCCATGTTGGGAAGCGTCCGTAAACTGTTTTCAAAAGCTGCATCTGAACAAGCGATAGATTAACATCTGTGTTTGGAGAATCCGTAAACTGTTTTCAGAGGTTTAAGAATCTGAACAAGCGATAGGTTAACATCCGTTACTGGAGAACCCGTGAACTGTTTTCAGAAGTCTTGGAATCTGAACAAGCGATAGGTTAACATCCGTGTCTGGAGAACCCGTGAACTGTTTTCAGAAGTTGAAGAATCTGAACAAGCGATAGATTAACCTCCGTTACTGGAGAACCCGTGAACTGTTTTCAGAGGTTGAGTCTGAAGCTTATTAATCTTTATCCTGAAAAGGGTAAGATATTAGCTGAAACACAAAGTCATGTTGCATGAAATGTATGATGCAATGTTTGTTATATCAATGTTTATGATATGAATGTAATGAATGCGCATGTAGGCTGATGAGCTGTCTTGCTGAGGAAGACGAATCCTGGATAGCTGGAGATAAAAGAATCTTGACTGCTGTCGGGGAAAGTGAATCTTTGACTGCTGCAGGGGGTTGAAAGAATCTCTGATTGCTGAGGATGAGACATCCTTGTTGACTACTGACTGCTTGGGGAACAAGATTTTCAATTGTTGAGGGATCTTAGGACCACTGCTGGGGAATCAGGAGCTTGGGTTGTATACCAATCAACTGGGGATTCCTGTCTTGAGGAGATCTTCACTGGGGAATATCTGAATATCCTGTGAGGAACCGAGAATGAGAGTCTTCATTCTGCTTGGGGATTGATAGTTGGAAGTTTTAGCTCCGCTGGGGATCTTGAAACTTGACTCTGAGGGGAATTAGATTTTGTAAGGCTCTCTGGCTGGGGAAATCAGTTTTGAGAAAGCTCTTGTTCTGCTGAGGATCCTGAAGTTAAACCCTGTTTGGGGAATTGAGAACTCAGGTTATATGCCACTTTGAGAATGAGAATCTTCATTCTGTTGGGGGTCAGAAATTGGGAGTGTACCAATCTTCTGAGGTGATGAGAATCTTCATGCTGTTAACGGTCAGAAACTGGGAGTATACCAATCTTCTGAGGTTTTAAAGATGAGAGTCTTCATTCTTGAGAGAAACATATTTTTCAGTTGTCTGTTATCTTGTTGGTGGTTGTAACTTCCAGCAGGTGATGATGGAATTTTGACGATTACTACTCCAAAAGATGAAGGAATCTTGATGATTACTACTTCAAAAGATGAAGGAACCTTGATGATTACTACTTCAAAAGATGAAGGAACCTTGACGATTACTACTTCAAAAGATGAAGGAACCTTGATGATTACTACTTCAAAAGATGAAGGAACCTTGATGATTACTACTTCAAAAGATGAAGGAACCTTGACGATTACTACTTCAAAAGATGAAGGAACCTTGATGATTACTACTCCAAAAGATGAAGGAACCTTGATGATTACTACTTCAAAAGATGAAGGAACCTTGATGATTACTACTTCAAAAGATGAAGGAACCTTGATGATTACTACTTCAAAAGATGAAGGAACCTTGATGATTACTACTTCAAAAGATGAAGGAACCTTGATGATTACTACTTCAAAAGATGAAGGAACCTTGACGATTACTACTTCAAAAGATGAAGGAACCTTGATGATTACTACTTCAAAAGATGAAGGAACCTTGATGATTACTACTTCAAAAGATGAAGGAACCTTGACGATTACTACTTCAAAAGATGAAGGAACCTTGATGATTACTACTTCAAAAGATGAAGGAACCTTGATGATTACTACTTCAAAAGATGAAGGAACCTTGATGATTACTACTTCAAAAGATGAAGGAACCTTAATGATTACTACTTCAAAAGATGAAGGAACCTTGATGATTACTACTTCAAAAGATGAAGGAACCTTGATGATTACTACTTCAAAGATGAAGGAACCTTGATGATTACTACTTAAAAAGATGAAGGAACCTTTGATGGTTACTACTTCAAAAGATGAAGGAACCTTGATGATTACTACTTCAAAAGATGAAGGAACCTTGATGATTACTACTTCAAAAGATGAAGGAACCTTTGATGATTACTACTTCAAAAGATGAAGGAATCTTATCTGTCGATCAATCTGCATATGTTAAGAATGCTGTTGAAATGTAATTTGTTCTGGAGAATAAATCCTTGACAAATGTTGGGGAAATAAACCCATGACTGCAGGTCTGCTAGAGAGGTTTCATCACTGCCCCTAGTATCAGATGCGTGTGATATTACCAGGAAACTTGGACTGTTCGTAACCCTTGAGATTGACATTTGAATGCCCCCAGTGATGGTGACGGAGACTTGCCCCAGGTTAATCTGCAATTGAGAGATTTTGTTGAAATCTTGACTGGACTGCCCCAGGTTAACTGAACTTTGAAAGATCTGTTGAAACCTTGACTGGACTGCCCCAGGCGTGCTGGATGGTGACATGTCATGCCCCAAGTGATGATGAAGGAGACTTTGTCAGTGGGAGTGTCATCCTTTTGAAGTGATTTTATTCACTGAGAGAGCTTTCGTTCATCGGATATTCGTTGTGTGAATTTCTCTGTTGTCAAACAAATAGCCAAATGCAAACAGTGATATTCAAGCAATGCAAAGTTTATGTTTGTCTCGAAGTTTTTGAAAAATGCGTTTTTTAGCAGAAAACTTTTTGTAAGACAAATTCAACACCAGATTTTAGAGCAAAGCCTTACAGGAGTCAGGATACCTTTTGGAACAGTATGCTTTCGAACTAACCCATGCTTCAATTAGGACTTTTGAAGGGTGGTAACGTGGCTTGGTTCACGGTTTAAGAAACAAAGGATAAAGGCTTAAAGTATATTTGTACCCACCCGCTCTTCGCGATGTTCTTCAATCCTAAACTCAGTTAATTGTGCGTCGCCCTCTATTCGAGTTTGGAACGACATTTTTGGTGATGGTTCACACCAGTTGAATTTGGAAGGCAGTCATTTTCTCCTTTTTCTTTTGCAACATTTTTTCATGTGGTTTGAGGGTTTGTAATGATCTATTTCTTGATTTGTTATCCCTAACTTTTGCCTGACTGTTTCTGTTTCCGAGATTGCAGTCAGCGGGATGCCCCAGCTTTCTTAAGCTTCCTTTGTAGGTTTTGGCTCAAGGGGATTTTTTTTTTGAGAGGGTGACTGCCTATGTGATAGGGAACCACCATTGTCTTTTAATTCCAAAGGAATATTTTTCTTTTTTGATGTCATTCGTTGTACTACGAACTGAGAGTTTGCGACTTAAATGCGCTTTTTTTTTTAATTAACTGAGAGACTACCCTGCCCCAGGTTTAAATCAAAGGTTTTAATTTGTTTGGAACAGAAAACTCCTACTTCTTTGGCTCGAAGGGGTTGACTAGGGATTATCTTCCTTATAACTCCAGTGTTTGGGAATTGAACGAAATGCCTGTACATCATCAGCAAGGTCTGTTCAAAAGCATAATGTATGAGATTATGGTATTGTTTCGTCATCCTCCCTCTAAAGGCTTGCAGCTTTTTATCAAGAGTCAAATATCATAAAGAAAGTAGAAAGCATAGTTCAAGTGTAATGAAAATGAGTGGATCAAATCAAGACAAACATATGCAATGCATTAATGAAACAAAGTTTGACATTAATAGATAATTGTTTGAATGACAAAGAGATTACAACTTGAAAATTCAAAGAAACAAAGACGCTCTCAATGATTTGGCATAGGAGCAGTGATCACATTTGGAGTCTCTGGAGGGTCAAAACTTGATCTCCTCGGCATCAATCAAGTCTTGAATCTGGTTCTTCAAAGTCCAACAGCTGTCGGTGTCATGCCCAGGACTGTCAGAATGGTAGGCACATCTCACACTCGGGTTATACTTGGAAGAGGAAGTATCAGGATTTTGAGGAGGATCCTTTAGCGTGATCAGCTTCAACTTCAGCAAATGTTGTAATGCTTGAGACAAAGGCATGTTGATGTCAGTATACTGCCTTTCTTGATATCTTACCCTACGCCTCTTGCCCCGTTTTTGTTGAACAGTCGTGGGATCAGAGATCAGGATTGCCCCTACATGTTGATCATGACGACTCTTTTGACCAGTCACTGCATTGGACTCTTCCTTCCCATTGTGGGGAATTTTCTGAACATCAGAGGGAGTAGCTCCTTGGATCTTCCCACTTTTGATACCAGCTTCGACCCTTTCACCGGTCAGTACTAGCTCAGTGAACCCGGCTGAGGAGCTTCCAATTAAGTGATTAAAGAAAGGCCCCGTCAAAGTTCCCATGAAGATGTCAATCAACTCTCTGTCAGTTAAAGGGGGTTGCACCCTACCAGCCAGATCTCTCCACCTTTGGGCATATCCTTTGAAGCTCTCGTCAGGACCCATGGTCATGTTCTACAATTGCACACGAGTTGGTGCAAGATCAGCATTGTACTGATACTATTTGTAAAAATCCCTATCTAAATCCTCCCAGGTGTGGATGCGAGAACTCTTCAATTGATAGAACCACTCGAGTTGAGCCCCTACCAGGCTTTCTTGGAAGAAATGGATCCAAAGCTTTGGATCAGTTGTGTATGGCTGAATCTTGCGGACATAATATTTTAGATGCATCTTAGGGCAAGAGACTCCATCATATAGGGCCAAGGTAGGGACTTTGAACTTTGGCGGAATGACCAATCCAGAAACCAAACCCATGTCTCCTAAATCCAAGCCAGGTATTTGTTGAACCTCCATAGCATTGAGGCGATCCTCCAACTGTTTGTACTTGTCATCAGCGAGAGGATATTGTTCTTCGGAGTAACCAGCTTCATCAATATCCAAATTGTGGTCTTCTTCAAGACTGACCCTCTTGTCTTTGAGAAGGAGAGCTTTCAGATCCTCTTGCCCTTTACCCATAGCCAGAAGCATTTGTTGGAATTGAGCGTTTTGAGCTTGGAGATCTTTCACCGTTTGTTCCATATTCATCTTACTGAAATAAACAGTGGGAAGATAAGGAGACCTGTATGGGAAACCTGTCATGCAATGATATGTATGATATATGTATGCAATGTTTTCAAGGATCTCTTGGGGTAAACACAAGAGAATGTTAGAGGTTGAACTTTGATCTTTGATTGGAGAACTTTGCACCGGTGGATGTCTTTCCACGAGAATCAAGCTCACCATGTCAAGTGGGTCATAGCCTCTGATTCAAGTTGTTGCACTTGATCTTTGATGGCATTTGTTTAGAGGAGAAACCTCTTGCCCTTTGGTAAACGTCTGGTTCAACATGACCCTGCATCAAAAGACCCTCGAGATCCTTGAAATGGTTAGTGAAAATGCTATGGTATGATGTTATGATGTTATGTACATGCATGCAAAAGCAAGTAAGTGTATATACAGGTAATCATATTCACACAGAGCAAACAAGTCCTTAGGTTCAGGCTTGCATGGGGTTTGTAGGTAAGTACCCTCTTGAAGTTAGTTGGCTCATCCTGTCCTAACATAGAAACCGGGTTCTAAGGAGCTCAATATCATTGGATTATTTTCTGTGTTCATTGTTTTGGTTTAGCCACTTAACTGGCGACCAAAATATTCCAAGAAAACAACCCTCAATGAGTGTAATATCGAGTATCTACCAACTTCGGACTGCACCAAAGTCGGTCACCTCACTACCCCTAAAAAGGCTAAGATGGTCAATTAAGGTTCTAAGAGTTCGTTAGTGCTTCATGACATCACTCAGCAGCCCCGTACTCTCCTTGATTGAACTCAAGGGTTACCGGTACTCACAAATATGTCGCACTAACATAGCTTACTGCTTCAACCATGTCGGTATACCCCGCACAGTTCCCTCACAGTTTTATTGTTATTTACCTAAGAAGGTGCCCCAAATCCGGGTGTAGGATTTACAACAAACCCAAACAAGGACCCAAAAAGTAAAGCAATCAAAGTGATCAAAGCAAGTATGTATGGGTGATCTAAAACCCTAAGGTAACCCCACTTTTAAATTTCTCCCCAGCAGAGTCGCCAGTTCTGTGATACGGTGGGAGAACTGACTTGAGGTTTTGCGTTTGTATTCGCACTTGTTCGGTTTAGCAAGAGTCGCCATCGACTTTTTATTTTATCCTAAAGGAAAGGTTAAAAAAGCACAGGAAAAACCTTTGAGATGTTTCGTGGGTTCGGGGGGTAGATTATGAAAAGGGAAGGTATTAACACCCTTTTCATCCATGGTTATCCATGGGCTCTTAGTTACTTGTTTTAAATCACTTTGCCTTGATTTTCAATTGCTTGAAATGGTAGTGTGTGTTTGTGTTTTTGAAAATGCTTTGAAAAAAGATGCCTTGTCTAGGCAACCGTTGTAACAATTCTTTACTCGAATGTTTTACAAAGGTGTTTGTCTTTTCGAAAAGATGTTTCAAAGTTTTGAAAGTTGTTTTGAAAGTTGTGTTCGTGAAGTGCGGTTTTGAAAAGTAGGCAAGCGTGTTTTGCAAGTTTGATCAAGTAACTAAGAGTTGTCTACCCCTAAATTTACTCAAAGATCTTTCCTATGTTTTAACCCTTTTAACAGTATTGTTCCACCATTGCATTTGGTGGACAATCTTGTGTTAGGATGTTAACGGGACGGGCGCGGGTCATCGTGTGGACCATGAATGCAATGGTGCCAAGTGTCTTTGGAAATTTTGCTTGAAGGGACTATGATCATTTTGTAGGTAACTTCGAAAGCGTCATCGAGGGACTATGATCATTTGGTTTGTTTTGTTTTGCCAAAGAAACTCAACATGCAAGCATGGCCCATTTTTGTAGGCAACAAGTGGAGTAACCCTAAGGGTGCAAGTGTGCATTGTGTTGTCCATTTTCATGCATTTGTCTTGTATTAGGTTATCTAGCGGTTGATTTTGAATCTTCGCATACAAACCCTAATTACTATGCAGTATATAGAAAGCGATAAATTGCGGGAATTTAAAGTCTAAGCTATTACAAATAAGTATCCGGGAATGGGGGTACAAATATTTACAAATGGGGATGAGACTTATTAGGAGAGTAGTGTCCAAATAATATTTACAACCAAATCGAATCGCATTCTCAATGTAACATGTATCAATGTATAAGAATAAAAGCGATGTATCAAAAGTATTTGTGTAAGTGTATATGATTATTTACAAATGAGAAAAGTATGTTTAACTTAATGCAAAATTAAGTATTTTATTCTTTTTGGATTTTTGTTGATTATGTACAAAACAAAAGATTTAATAAAAGAAAAGAAAATGTTTAAGAAATTCTATTTTTATATATTAATGTTAATGTATTTTAGTTAGTATTTTTATGTATGAAAAATATTTCTTAAAAAGAGTTTTAAGATAAAATCTATTAACCTAATTAAATCTAATATTTATATATTTTTTTGGTATAAGAAAAGTATTGTTAAAATAAATTATTATGAAAAATTAATGTATTATTTATTTAAAAAAGAGTTAGTGTATTATTTAATCAAAAGAGAATTAGTTTATGAAATTAAAAAGGTGTTGATTTTAAAAAGTATAACAAATTATATGGGCCTAAATAAGGTTCTTAGCCCAAGGAAACAAAAATAAAAAAGGGTAAGAAAAAGAAAGGGGGGTCAGGCGCCAGAAGTTTGGGCTTAGGGGTTTAGAAAGGGAAAGGCCCATAACACGTTT
The DNA here is from genome assembly GCA_948472305.1 of Vicia faba. Classification (NCBI taxonomy): domain Eukaryota; kingdom Viridiplantae; phylum Streptophyta; class Magnoliopsida; order Fabales; family Fabaceae; genus Vicia; species Vicia faba. Next base: position 448,280,331 of record OX451739.1, on the reverse strand, counting down.
TTGACATTTTGTAAGGGTTCGTTTAGGTTTGGCTCAAACTAGGGTTACGGTTTTACAGAGGCGCCGCTTCCACCTTCTTCTTCGTCCTCTTCACTTTCTCAAACAAAGTTTTCTGAACACCTCCGCTCATGGCCACTAGGCGCCACCGTCCATCTCTTCCTCCCTCCATGGATTACTCAGGCAGTGATGACACAAAGGTATGATTTCTGCTTCTAACCATTCTTAGGGTTTTCAGATTTGCATGATTAATTAGTTCTATGTGTTCTGATCTTGATTATTATTATTTTCTGTATGAGGTGTGAAAAGAAAAAAAGAAAAGGAGATTATACCTTTGGAGGCTCTTGGAGATGGAGGAATGGAGTGGAAAGGAGGCGTCCTCAGGCGGCCAGAGGCGGAGGAGTGTGATGTTGTGCTAGATTTTGCTGGAAACCTGGTATTCGTATTTTGCTTTTTGGTTTTATGATGATTGTCTCTGAAAACCCCAGCTTGCTCGCTTCTTTACCTCTTTTGACTGCTTGCTCTGTATGATTATTTGATGATGTTCTGAGTTGCCTTTGATATGCTGGCTTTTGCTTCTGTATGCTGAAATGTTGATGTTTATTCTGAGTTCTTGTTTTTTGTTGGACCCTGTGATGAGCCTAGCTCTGAGGGTTTTTGGTTTGCTTTGATTCTTCTGTTTTGGACAGGTTGGGACACTGAGTTTTGTAGGCAGGTTTACTGGCTTCAAGCTTGTATCTGTTTTTTAGCATGTTGAAACAGTTTGTGTTTACTGGTTTTTAGGCAGGTTGGTTGAGGTTTATTTGAATAAAGGCTTAAGGCTAGATGTTTGATGCCGGATGTCTGTTCTGGTTTAGACAGGATGGCTTATGTTTGGCTTGAATACTTGAGGCAAGCAGGTTTGAAAGGTTTACAGGCAGGAGGCAAGCTTTTTGCTTCAGGCTTGAAGTTTTTTTGGCTTGTGGGCTTGCTGCTTGTTTGAGATTTATGTGTTTGAAACAGGTTTGGCTTTGGCTTTTTCTGGTGTAGGCTTGATATGCTTGTATGGTTATACAGGGCTTTGAGGTGTTTTGACACAGTTTGGGAGGTTTGTGGCTTATGGTTTGAGATTACAGGTTGAGAGCTTGTGGCATTCTGTGTTTACAGTTTGTGTTTTTGATACAAGCTTTAGAGCTTGTTATTTTTTCTTTGTATTTTTCTGCCTCCTCTTTGTTCTGTTCTAAACTGTTGTTTTATATATTTAAGCCTAAACCTGTAAGCCTCTTCTCTCTCTCTTTTCTCTCTCCACAGAAAAACATATTATATTGTTTAAATCTGTACTATTATGCTCTAAAAAAGTGCTGGCCTTGAAAATGATGAACAATATTTGAAATGTTTGCTTGCATTTGTATCTTTCCTCTGCACATTCCAGATTTCCTGCATATCTCTTGTGTACTTTGTTGACAGCTTTATTGGCTTTTGGTTGACATCTCTTTTGGACAGTTTAGTTGACATTGGACTTGGTTAGGCATTTGCAGTTCAGTTTGCCTTTGTAATTTGGTTGGTTTGCAATTATGCTGCTTGTTCAATTTGCCTCTTTGGTTGACAATTTGGATTTATGCAGTATTGTAGCTTTGTGCATTTCATATTTTTTGCAAGCATATTTCTATCCCTCTTTGTGAACCAAGAGTTTTCTTGTGATTTGCAGAGAGGATGAATAAACTGATTCCGGCCAGTCACTTTTAATGATGAGCTTTAAATTAACTGTCTGCCTTTTTATTTCATCTGCATTTGACTTCTTTCTTTTTCTTTGTTTTTGCAGATAAAAAATGTTTGAGCAATGGGGAGCATCAGTAGAAGATGAAGACTTAGGAAAATTAGGATGCAATTTTATTTTACTTTTAACCATTTGTAATATTATTATTGTAAACAAAATATAAATAAATTTACAGTGTTCAAATAATAATTTGTAACAAACAATTAAAGATGAATAAAAATCCTTCTTTGTCAGTTAATTCTTTTTTCAATTCACTGTCCATTTAATTATTTAAGTTCTTAAATTAAAATAACTGGAAGTAAATCCCAACTATTCTAACTTAGAATAAATAAATAATTAATAAACAGTGTAGTCCTGCCACTTAGCATTAATCAATAATAAACCCGGCGCTCCCATTAACCATAGCAATGCACAGTTAATCAAACAAACATCCACATGTCTTTTCTTTTACTGATTATACCAAACACTGCAAACTCTCAATCAGAAGCCTCAATCCATATCTCAGAGTAAATTGAAAAGAACTGTAGAATTAATTCTTTCTGAGAATGCGCGCACAAACCCTAGTTCTTGATTTATTGTCAAAGAAGCGCCTGCCTGATCAAACCCTGAGCCAAACTCAATCAAACCCTAATAATCTGCTTGAACTGTTCCAGAGTCCATGAAAACCCTAGTTTGGATAGACTGATAAGAAAAAGTCTGTTTGACTGATTCTTACGCCAATCTGAAAAGTCATGGAAAACCCGAAGCTGTGATTTCTTGTGGAAAAATAGGAGGGCAAATTTTGGGGTACAACACACCTTCACGCACTTTATTTTAGCATTAGTATTTTCCAATATTATGTAATTGCTCAAAGCTTGTAATAGGTAAATTAGGGTTTACTTTACTTTTTCATCCCCATTCATAAACTTGTATCCCCATTTCCGAAGCCTTGTAATAGCGTAGAACATTTAATTTCTGCAATTTACTGCTTTCCTTATTACTATTAGTAATTAGGGTTTGTATGGCAAGATTAAAATCAAATATTAGAAAACCTAATCTCAAGATAAATACTTGAAATCAAAACACTATTCACACACGCACCTCTAGGATAACCTCACTTGTTGCCTCAAATAAAAGCAGTCATGTCCCTTGAACGTGGGATGCTTTAGCAAAGACCCTTTAGTTAAAGGATCGTAGTCCCTCGATGACCCTTTGATGCTTCCTTCAGTAAACGATCTTAGTCCCTTATGACAATTGCTAAAATATCCTACAAGTTGTCTTCTATGACTGTAAGATGACCCACGCCTGTCCCCCACATCCAATATTAGGGCTTCCTATTAACTAATGGTAGGATAGCACTATCTAAAAGATGAGGAAAAGAACAAAGACTTTTTGAGTAGGTAGATTGCTCGTAATCTCTTGCTCACAAACTAAAACAATCTTTACACTTCACACTTTCAAGACAACTATTTTCAAAACACTTTATAAACACTCTTGAGGATTGATACAAGGGTTATTATAAATAAAATTGCCTTACATTGGCTTTTTCAAAACATCTTTCCACAAGACAACACTTTCTTCCAATAAATATTTTCAAAACAAACATTTTATATACATTCTCAACGATATGAGAATCATTACAAAATTGCCGCACTTAGGCATTTTCAAAATATTTTCAAACATACACAAACACAAAGCATTTCAAAAAGTGATCAAGCAATTAAGAGCCCGTAGATAACTACAGATTAAAAGGGTGCTGTAATACGGTGGGAGAACTGACTTGGGATGTTTTGCATTTGATCGCAAATGTTGCGGTTAGCAAGAGTCATCATCGACTTTTCTTTTATCCAAAAGGAAAGGTGGAAAAGAAGATGAAATACCTTTGATATTATTTCTTGAGTCCGGGAGGTAGATTATGAAAAGGGAAGGTGTTAGATCCATTTTCATCCATAGTTATCTATGGGCTCTTAGTTGCTTGCTAGATCATTTGCTTTGTTTGAAAATATGCTTTGTTTGAAAATGTGCTTTGTGGTGGTTTTTGAAAGTATTTTTGAAAAGGCGCCTTCATTTAGGCAAACTTTGTAATGATTCTCGTTTCGGCGAGAATGTATACAAAGTGTCGGACTTTTTGAAAATATTTCATGTTTTGAAAGTGTTTGGTGTGTGTTTGTTTTGAAAGTGTTTGTTTGGAAAGTGAGCAAGGATGTTTGTTTTGAAAGTGAGCAAGCAACTAAGAATGTTTCTACCTACTCAAAAGTCTTTTGTTCATTTCTCCTTTACTTTGATATTGTCATCTTACCATTTGTGATCGGTGGATCTGGAACTGACTGTTTAAAGCTGGTTCGCGAAATGTCGCGGTAAGCAAGAGTCGCCACCGTCTTTTATTTTCTCCAATATGGAAAGGACAAAAGCACAGAAAAATTCCTTATTGAGATTAGTTCTCGGTTCGGGAGGTAGATTTATAGAAAGGGAAGGTGTTAGCACCCTTTCTATCCATGGTTATCCATGGGCTCTTAGATACTTGCTCATTTGTGTTTTCAAAATGTTTGTTTGCTTTTCAAGGTGAGTGGGTTTGAAAAAGTTCCGTTTAAAATTTCAGTTCGACTCTTGTATCAGTCCTCAAGAGTGTTTGAAAAATTGTTTTTGAAAGCTTTTTGAAAGTGTCGGTGTGAAAAGAAGTTTTTGATTTGTTTTGAATTAGAGCAAGTATCTACGAGTCATCTACCTACCCTAAGGAATTAGTCTGTGTAAATGTCCTTAAGGTAGTGCCATCCCACCATTGAGAGGTAAGTAGCACCACCGTTGGAGGTGTTCGGGTCAATTCGAGTTTAGGGACAGTGTGGTCACCAGAGTAATAGGAAGACACCTTAGAAGCTACCCCCATGCCATGTTCATGGACATGAGGACTTACTAAAACGTCCTCTACTCGACGACCACGTTTCGAGGGGGCAAGGCAACAGTGAGGCGTACCCTAGGAATGGTGTGTGAATTGTATGTCCTTTTCAGTTATATTTGTCTTTGTCATGCATTGGTGATCTACGCTTTGATTTTATTTGGGCATACATTCTTTCATGTGATAGTTAGCAATTTTAAAGGTGCGGAATTTAAAGTGCGGAAAATAAAGGTCCTACGCTATTACAAGGCGCGGGTCTACATCGCCAAATTAAACCAAGACCCGATTTGAATAAATAAAAATACGGAAAATAAATGTCCTAATTATCTATTACAAAGCTTTGGGGCAATTACATGAAATTTAAAAGGGAAATAAAAAGCAAACGCGCGAAATGTAATTATAATCGAAGGTGCGAGGGCGTTGGACCCTTTAAAGAAATTAAATTAGAATTAAAGGTTAATTAATGATTAAATAAAGAAAAGAACTTGTTTTTTTATGTTTTTTGTATTTATGAAATTAAAGAGAATTAATTGGAATTAAAAGTTAAATAAAACCCTAGTTCTAAATTGTTTTTAATTTATTAAAGAAAAATGTTTAAGTTTGACCTAATTTAACCTAATTAATTAATTGCATATTTATTTACAAGATAATTAGTAATTAATAATAATAAGAAAAAAAATTTAATTATTGAGAAAAAAAGTAAAAATGCTAGAAACCCTAATGTTTATGTGTTTTAATTTATTTAAGAAAAAATGTTAAAGTTAAAACCCTAATTTAAAACTAAATTAATTATCAAATTTATTTACAAAATAGTTAGTGAATTAAATATTAAATAAAGGCATATTTTTATTTTATGATTTTTCTGATTTTTTTTGTATTTTAAAAATTATTTGGTGAATTAAAGGAAAACAATTAAATAAAAAAAAAGAATAAATAAAAGAAAAGAAAAGAGAGAAAGAAATGCAAACATGGGGGGTGTTGACCCAAATTGAGGAGGTTGATTTGCAGTAATTTGGCCCAAGAATTCAGGCCTTGTTTGACTTTCAGCGTTTGTGTGAGGAGCTGTTGACCAATGCATATGGTGATCTGCAAGTTCTGGCCATTGGATGGGGCCTTTGGGCGCGTGGCAAGCCAGATGGTGAAGGCATATGGTATTCCCTTGAGAACATGCTGCATGGAAATATATTGAACAAAATAATATTGGAGAAGTGAGGGACCTGGGAATCGAACCCAGGTCCCAATACCTGTTGTACACGTCTCCCACTAATTGAACTAGCGCGTTTGGTTGTATGTTTAGTGGACAATGAATAATAAGAGAGAGAAAGCAAGGGTTAGTGGGACAACAAAAAAAGGCGCCAGTTATTCAAACTGGCCAATCATTATTCAACACGCCAGCGTCTTCTTCTCCCTTCTTCGCTTTTGCCTGAAAATATAAGCTAGATAGCGGGGGTTTTAAACCCCCACTAACTCAAACCTGCAAAAATAACGATTAGGCCATAGCATAATATAAATTGGGCGCGATATGTGGAATTGAATCGTCTGGAAGTCACGATTGTAATGATGTTGGTCTTATGGTCCAATTTTTTTTCCAAGAAAGAAACCCCAATTTCAAACCTCTGAAACCCTAGGCAGCTTCCATGGTGGATTCGTGTACAAGGCTTAAAAGTTCAATCAAAGAATGCCAACAGCTTTAGAATGCTCATGTTAGTGTAAAACAACAGTTAAAAGACATTAATCATGCATGGAAAATGGAATACGATTATCAAATTTTTCAAGAAAAGTGGAATACGGTTATACCAATTCTTAAGGTTAGGGGATGTGATTTTGATTGAGAAAGCTTCCTGGTAGTCTTGGCAAACTTATGGAATAGTTTTTAGGCCTTGCAACACACTGAAACTATGAACACAGATTTGAGATTTTTGAGAAAAAATGCAAAGTTGTTTGGTGTTCTTGGGCGCAGCTTGCTTCTCCTTCTGATTAGGTTTATGTTCCTGCTTATATGTGGAGTGAATTAGGTTAGAAATCCAAGCCAAAAACCTTTTGCATTGATGATTTTGAATTCTTGATTTTGCATAATCTTTTTCAATCTTTTTCATTCCTTTTTGATGCCAATCATTGCCAATTCTTGCCTTTTTGAGTATGCACGAAATATTGAGGTCATGATGAGTGGATATGCTGCACAAAAAGGTTTGGAAAACATGATTTGCTATTTTTGTCATATTTTATTTTAATTAAATGAACTAATAATAATAATAATTCAAATAATTAATCAAGAATGATAAAATAACTCCCTTTAAAGTCAATGGGTCGTGCATAGCTTTTGGGTGATGATTCTTGGAAGAAATTGTGGCCCATTAGCAATTTTGAGGCATTTGAAGCAAAGTTGACTTTTCAAAATTCCCAAAAATTTCCCAACTTCCACAAGGCATATCTTGCTCAATTTTAAGATTTGATCATGTTCTTGGACATTTTGGAAAGGTCTTGAAGTCCTATAACCAATGCCTTTGGTCCCATGTCATTTTGATTTACCAATCTCAAGTTATGGTCTTTGACTTAAAGTGCCTTTTTGTTGACTTTTGAAAATGACCTATAATGTTGAGATTGATAACTTTTTGTGAGAGCATTTCTTGGACTTGAAGTGTGAAGAGGAATTGTAGGAAATGTCATTCTCTTCAAAATGAGCTTTGGATGGGATTTTTCTGATAAACCATGTGGAAGTTATGCCCTGGTCAATTTGCAGTTGACTTTTTCAACTGTCCAAAAATAGAAACTTTTGCATCTTGAGACTTTTTGAGCCATGCCTTGAGAATCATGATCAAGAATTGATCAAATGATGTTTGTGGCTTCAAAATAATATGTTGACCAAAATTTTTGACTTTTGACTGTCAAATGACCATTTTACCCCTGTAGTTGACTGTTGAGCAATTAGGGTTTTTGACTGTGCAATTTTGTGCTGTGAGCCTTGAAACTTAGCATATGGATGCTTGACAATGTTTATAGGCATGTGGGACTTGTTTGGACCCTTGGAAACTTCAACTTCTTTGCCAGAACCAAAACCCTAATTTCTGATTGTTAGGAGGCCATTGGACTGTGCAACCTTTGGGAGATCTTGAAGCATGCTCTTTGCAAATCTTGAAGAATATGGGAGGGAAAATTTTGGGGTACAATAGTTGCCCCTGTTCAATCTTCTTAGACCAGAGGATGTAGATTGGCTGGCGTGCCTTTCGTAATCCGAGGGTGGAAGATGATTGAACACTAGAGTGCCCAGAAATTTGCGCTCACATGTTAGCAGTGTGATGGCGGGAAGTGGCTTACAGATGCCATTTGGAGATTGATGGATAGGAAGATGGGCTTACAGATGCCATATTGAGAGGTGATGGATAGGTGGATGGGCTTATAGATGCCATCTGGGTGTCGATCGCGTAAGAGACTCCTTAGTGAGAACTTGCGTACCTGAAAAAGAAAATGATTACCTGGCCTGTTACAGGAGCTGGTCTTTAGACTCTTTATATGGAAGCACCCTGGTTGGTTACAGGAATCGGGTCTGGAGCTTCAAACGGTGATGAATGAGTCAGGGGTGGTTACTACCTCAACGGGACGATGAGAGAACCTTGGGGCGATTACTACCTCAACAGTAACGATGAGAGAACCTGGGGCGATTACTACCTCAACAGTAACGATGAGAGAACCTGGGGTGATTACTACCTCAACAATAACGATGAGAGAATCTGGGGTGATTACTACCTCAATAGTAACGATGAGAGAATCTAGGGTGATTACTACCTCAACAGTAACGGTGAGAGAACCTTGGGACGATTACTACCTCAACAGTAACGATGAGATAACCTGGGGAGATTACTACCTCAACAGTAACGGTGAGAGAATCTTGGATATCTTCTACTGAGTCTTCATTAGGAAAATCTTTAGGAATCGATTTAACTGGACCAGAGAAGGCCTTTGACTGGATCGGCACCAGAAAAATCTTTAGGAGTCGATTTAACTGAACCAGGCAAGGTCTTGGAATCTTCAACTGGATTAAGAATCCGGGAGATCTTAGGGTCGATCCGACTGAACCAGAGAAGGCCTTTGACTGGATAAGAATCAGAAAAATCTTTAGGAGTCGATTTAACTGAACCGGACAAGGTCTTGGAATCTTCAACTGGATAAGAATCAGGGAGATCTTAGGGTCGATCTGACTGAACCAGAGAAGGCCTTTGACTGGATAAGAATCAGAAAAATCTTTAGGAGTCGATTTAACTGAACTGGACAAGGTCTTGGAATCTTCAACTGGATAAGAATCAGGGAGATCTTAGGGTCGATCTGACTGAACCAGAGAAGGCCTTTGACTGGATAAGAATCAGAGAAATCTTTGGGAATCGATTTAACTGAACCGGACGAGGTCTTGGATATAGCTGAGAACTTAACTGGGTCTTTCCTGAAAGGTAAAGGTCAGTCATATGCAATGCATGATATCGATCAAGCAATGATGTTCTCAACATAAATGAGATTGTAAGATATGATGCGTTCATGCATGTATCATGATGTATGTGATGTTTTTTGCATGTATGTTTTCGTCTTAGGAAAATAAATCCTTGACAGGTGCCAGGAAGTTAGATCATGGGTGTTGGCTGAAGATTTTGATAGTGTTATTTAGAATTCAAAAAGAGCTAGAAGTTCTGATCGAAATGGAATTAAAACACCACGCTTCGAAATTGCAGAGGCAGTGTTTCGAATGAGTGTGTCAAAGCTTGAAGCTTCGAACGGTGATCATGGGAGCGTATCCAAAGGGGTCTCGAAACAGCAGCGAAGCTAGATCTGAGAAGAGCGTTCGAAACAGAGAAACACCAAAGCATTTAAAATTTAAATGAAAGCGGGACTTTCAAAGTTTGAAAGTTATGTGTTGGAGCATTTGGGGACACGTGGAAAGATGAAAGGAGCATTGTCTTGCATGTTCGAAACGTGGCATGATCTTGTAGCGAGACCGTTAGGGTCGAGTTAGTATAAATAGAAGTCTTAGTGTTAGGATTTCAGTGTGTCATATCTGTTATACAAAATACTCAATAACATTCAAACTACCACATGGCAAGGGAAACGAATGCAAGAGAAATGTATGTATGATAGCACCATGTATTTCTAATTTAATAAAAGCCTTTTTACTATTTCAACCACTTTCCTTCTTTTTCTTTCTGTCGAATAACATTTGCAAGTTTCTTTATCTACTGTCTTTTCATTTCAAAGTCTTTTCTTCAAAGTTTTACATTTTACTGCTTTCTTTATATTTCGAGCACTCTATATTTCAGAGAACTTTTACGCTCTCAATATCTTTACTTTCAAGTATTATTCTTCAAACATGTACTTTCACTTAAAGTCATTTCTAGATTTCTTGCATTAAACGCTTTCTTCACATTTTAAACTTCCACATTCCAGAAACCTTTTGTGTTAAATGTTTTATGGGTCGAAACCAGTTACTTCATTTTCCATACAGTTTTATATGTCTTTTCAATCAGCATTACAATTAGCAATTATTCGTATAACTTAGTTTTCACATACATTTTGACCACATTTTTAAACTCTTAGAGAGAGGGATCGAAATAAACCAAACATTTGTACAATAGCACCCATGAATAATTGTTCGATTGTGAGAGTAACCTTAATATCCAAGGAGTCCTAGGATCAATCTAGTCGATCCTGTGAGTTACCAAAGAGATTGAGTAGCGTTAATAAAGATTATTCGATAGTTTGGAAGACTAGCGGTTGTTTACCAGAAATCACTGGAAACACTGGGCTGATGTTAGAGAATAGTGCTTTGTTGCTTCTGCTGAGGATGATAGTTGCAAGAATACCGGTAGGAGAAGATAACTCTGTTGGGGAATAAACTTGGCAAATGGATTGCTCTGCGGGGAGAAAATTATTCTAGCGATCTAGCTGGGGAACAATACTCTGTGGGGAGAGAGGTACTTTGCTGGGATGTTGATGGTAACCTCGCTGGGGATGTCGTTGATGTTGGAAGTGTTAATAGACTTCGCTGGGGATAAGAAGACTTCGCCGAGGACGATCTTCTCGTGGTTTTTGGCTGAGGATAACCCAGTTATATCCTGGTAGGGAAATAACCTTTGAATAAAGCTGGGAGACGCGTTCGTGCTATTGTAGGGGGGAAGCTTCCAGGACCTACTGGGGATAAGCTTCTTGCTGGGGAGATGATTCAAACTTTCCTGGGGAATCTTTGGATTGGACTCTCCTGGGGAAATTTTGAGATGTACTGGAAGTGACTCCATTGAATGTTTGGTAGACCGCCGGGGAACAATCTTAGATCAAGACTTCCGGGGATGCTTGTTAAGAATACTCATATATTGTGTTGGGGAATGTTGAGATCTGCGGGGAATACCCAACTTCCTTAAGGCTGATTGTATAGCTTTGCTTGGGGAGAGTGCATTGACTTGCTGGCTCACTCTCTGGGGAGTTAAGATATACTAGTTGTGTTCTTCAGCTGAACCTACCTTGATACCTTGATGGACAGAGCAATTAGATCGCTTAGACAACTCATTATTGCCCCTGTTTCTAATGTTACCTGTAACTAATCCTTTGTTTCGTATGCAAATATTTATGAGTTAGCAATTAGTGTCAAATGCATATATCACAAATTGAACCTTGGACGTTCTTCGCAAAACAAAACAGAAAAGGAAAACAATTGGCAATTTTAACTGAAAAGTGATTTTTTGTATTGATTTTTTGAATTTGCCTGTAAATAGGCGTTTATGTACAAGAGGCTGACGTCCTGGTAGGAGAATGCCGCCGAACAAAAGAGTTTATACAATTTGTACAAAGGGAAAACAAAACAGCTGTGTGAAAAGAATAATCCCACTGGGTTCCAACTCTTCTATTGCCTTTATATCTTCGAGCGTCTCATCACTTGATGACCTAGCTGAAGATGAAGCTGATTGATTGATGCCGTCTGAACTTGATGTTGATACCGGATTCTGGATGCGAAGTGATCCAATGAGACATAGTATTACGCTTTATCCCTAACTTTTGCCTGGACCGCCCTTTCGGGTTTTCAGTCCACCGGGATACCCATTTTTGCCCAAGCAGCCTTTTTAGGTTTTCGACTTGCCGGGTGTACAGATTTTTTTCATTTCATCCCTTCATTTTGCCCGAACCCTTTTGGTTCGCCGGGAAGCCCTAATTTTTGCCTAGGTATGTCAACCTAGCGGGTCTTTTTTTCACGCGTAGTATCTTTTTACTATGTCTGCATTGGCGGGGTGAGGAAGGTCGTCACCATCCATGGTGGTTAGAATCATGGCTCCTCCTGAGAACACATGTTTAACCACAAATGGCCCTTCGTATGTAGGGGTCCATTTGCCCCTTGGATCACTCTGAGGAAGGATGATACGCTTGATTACCAGATCCCCAACTTGATACTCTTGCGGTCTGACCTTTTTGTTAAATGCCCTGATCATCCGTTTTTGGTACGTCTGACCATGACAAATAGCAACAAGTCTCTTTTCGTCAATCAGGTTTAATTGATCAAGTCGTGTCTGGATCCAATCATCTTCGCTCAGATCTGCATCCTTCATTATCCGGAGAGAGGGTATCTGTACTTCGATCGGTAAGACTGCCTCCATACCGTAGACTAGGGAGAAGGGTGTTGCCCCGGTTGACGTCCTCACTGAGGTACGGTACCCATGTAGAGAAAACAGTAACATTTCGTGCCAATCTTTATAGGTCACTGTCATCTTCTGCACAATTTTCTTGATATTCTTATTCGCTGCTTCTACAACCCCATTCATCTTCGGTCGGTAAGGAGAAGAGTTATGGTGCTGTATCTTAAACTGCTCGCAGAATTCAGTGATCATTTTGTTATTGAGATTGGTACCGTTGTCTGTAATGATCCTTTCAGGGATGCCGTATCGACAGATCAAGTTATGCCGAATGAACCGTGCCACGACGTTCTTGGTTACAGTGGCGTAAGAAGCTGCTTCAACCCACTTCGTGAAGTAATCAATCGCTACCAGGATGAAGCGATGCCCATTGGACGCTGTAGGTTCTCGCCGATCATATCTATGCCCCACATTGCAAAAGGCTAAGGTGCAGTCAGAACATTTAGAGGAACTGGAGGAACGTGCACCTTATCAACATAAATCTGGCACTTATGACACGTCCGAGAATGTTGGTAACAGTCGGCTTCCATCGTGGACCAGAAATACCCTGCCCGAAGGATCTTCTTTGCCATAGTATGTCCACTGGAATGTGTTCCAAAGGTACCTTCATGTAGCTCTGCCATGATCCCTTCTGCTTCAGTCTTATCCACACAACGCAGTAAGGTCGAATCATGGTTTCGCTTGTACAGGATGCCGTTGCTAAGGAAAAACTTTGTTGCGAACCTTCTCAGAAACTTTTTATCATTAACAGATGCACCTTCAGGGTATTCCTGAGCTTCCAAGTATCTCTTCACCTCATGGTACCATGGTTTCTCAGTCACTATCTCAGCCTCAAGATCACAACAGTATGCCGGTTCGTCCAGTTTCCAAATGATGATCCGGGGAGCCTCGTTGTCCCATTTGACTTTGAACATGGAAGACATCGTAGCTAACGCGTCCGCCAACTGATTCTCCTCTCTCGGGAAATGTTCAAAGGTTATCTCTGTGAAGTGGGGGATCAAGGTCAACACACATTCTTTGTAAGGAATAAGATTCGGATGTTTCGTATCCCACTCTCCTTTGATCTGATTGATCACAAGAGCGGAATCTCCAAAGACACTCAGAAACTTGATCCTTAAGTCGATCGCAGCTTGAAGACCCATGATGCATGCCTCATACTCCGCCATGTTGTTGGTGTAGTTGAAACATAGCCGGGCAGTGAGTGGAGTTTGAGTGCCTTGAGGGGATATGATCACAGCGCTGATGTCGTTACCCAAAGCATTGGAGGCTCCGTCAAAGTGCATAGACCATCGGGATCCTTCCTCAGGTCCTTCATCCGGTCCAGGTACTTCACAATCAGTCACAATCATGATGCTCTCGTCCAGAAACTCAAAGTTCATTGACTGATAGTCGTCTACTGCCTGGTGTGCCAAGTGGTCTGCCAATACACTTCCCTTGATGGCTTTCTGGGTTGTGTACTGGATGTCGTATTCCGTCAAGATCATTTGCCATCTTGATATTCTCCCAGACAGAGCAGGCTTTTCAAATATGTACTTTATTGGATCCATCTTTGAGATCAACAAGGTAGTATGAGTCAGCATATACTGTCTCAGCCGGTGAGCAGCCCATACCAAAGCGCAGCAAGTTTTCTCGAGCAGTGAGTATCGGGTCTCACAGTCGGTAAACTTTTTGCTAAGGTAATAAATGGCATGCTCTTTTCGGCCAGACTCGTCATGCTGCCCCAGCACACACCCCATTGAGTTGTCAAGTACTGTCAGGTATAGTATCAGAGGTCTCCCTTCAACGGGTGGCATAAGGATGGGTGGTTCTTGGAGATACTCTTTGATTCTGTCAAAGGCGGTCTGACATTCATCATTCCAACGTACTACTTGATCTTTCTTCAGCAGCTTGAAGATTGGCTCACAAGTAGCGGTTAGGTGCGAGATGAATCGAGCAATGTAATTCAGGCGTCCTAAAAAGCCTCTGACCTCTTTCTCTGTCTTAGGAACTGGCATCTCTTGAATGGCTTTAACCTTGGCAGGGTCCACTTAAATACCCTTATCACTTACAACGAAGCCTAGCAACTTTCTCGATCTGACCCCGAAGGTGCACTTGTTTGGGTTCAACCTCAGCTTATACAACTTCAGACGGTCAAACAATTTCTGCAGATGATCAAGGTGTTCTTCCTCAGTTTGGGACCTTGCAATCATGTCGTCAACATACACTTCAATCTCATGATGGATCATGTCATGAAATAAAGCAACCATGGCACGTTGATAGGTTGCCCCAGCATTCTTCAACCCGAACGGCATGACCTTGTAGCAGAAGGTGCCCCATTGAGTAACGAAGGTAGTCTTTTCCATGTCTTCAGGAGCCATCTTGATCTGATTATAGCCTGAAAAACCATCCATGAAGGAGAACACCTTGTGCTGAGCCGTATTGTCAACAAGAATATCAATGTGAGGTAGAGGGAAGTCATCCTTGGGGCTGGCCCTGTTCAGATCCCTGTAGTCAACGCACATTCTGACCTTACCATCTTTCTTTGGTACCGGCACTACGTTGGCAACCCACTGAGGGTAAGAAGTTACTGCAAGAAATCCGGCATCGAATTGCTTCATAACCTCAGCTTTGATCTTCTCGGACATCTCTGGACGCATACGGCAGACCTTTTGCTTAACCGGAGGGCAGTCTTCCTTGGTAGGAAAATGATGGACCACAATGTCGGTATCCAACCCAGGCATGTCTTCGTAGGACCAGGCGAAGATCTCCACATAATCATGTAGCATTTGAGTCAACCGTTGCTTCACGCTGAGCTCTAGATTGGCACCAATCTTAACCTCCTTTCTGTCCATCTCAGTACCCAGATTTATCGTTTCCACTGGCTCTTCATGTGGTTGAATTGCCCTCTCTTCCTGGAGTAACAGTCTTGCAAGTTCGCTAGGCACTTCACAATCATCTTCACCTTCGTCTTCGGCTAAGTTGATCGGATTTTTGAAGTCATAACTGGCAGTAGCAGAGTCGTTACTAGTGAGATCCAGAGTGCATTGAAACCTGTATGAGTGAGTGTGTGTAAATACAGCTGTTTTGCAATATATAAAGAAAGGAAAGAAAGAAAAGGAGCATAAGATTTGAAGTGCGAGAAAACGTCCAAGATCTTTATTCATGATATATGAAATGACAATTAATATGCCCTCACAAATGAAGCCACGGTGCCCCGGGTAAGACACCAGGCCATAGAGTTTTAATTCATTGTTTATTACAAATAACAAAAACAAAGGAATTCATTACTGCGTAACAAAAGTAACAGGGAGGTTGTCCTTTGCAGTCCAATTCCTAGGTCCACTGTCGGCCGTCGGATAAATCCAGCTATTGAACTCTGATTCTTCCACCTCGTCTTCGTCCCCAATAGCATTCACTCCATGAGCAGGCAGGGGAGCTGTCACCACATTAGGCTTCTCAGGTGCCTCAAACTGTACCTCCTTTGCATCAATAAGGTCTTGCACCTTATTTCTCAGGGCCCAGCAATCATCAGTAGAATGCCCCGGGCTATCGGAGTGATAAGCACAGCGGGCATTTGGATTATACTTGGGAGAGGCAGTATTCACAACCTTCGGGGCCTCTCTGACAGTCACCAAGTTGGTGGATAGCAACTGTGGCAAGATTTGTGATAGGGTCATACTCAGCCTGGTAAACTCTCTTCTGGGTCTTTCAGCCCTTTGTGGATTGGTTTGCCGAGGAGCGGCAGCAGGCTTAGCAATCACCACCGCGTTGACAGATTGGTGGCATTCTGGTTTATCATGTCTCCTAGGCTCATACACAGCACTGGCCTCCTTCTTAAAGGGTTTCTTCTCAGAACTTGAAGACGCACCTTTCTGAATTTTACCGGACTTCATTCCAGCCTCTATCCTCTCCCCAGTCAGAATAAGATCGGTGAACCCTGCAGACGAGTTACCGATAAGATGATTGAAGAATGGCCCGGAGAGGGTCCCCAAGAACATATCCACCAGCTCACGGTCAGTTAATGGAGGCTGCACCCTGCCAGCCAGGTCCCTCCACTTCTGTGCATACTCTTTAAAACCTTCGATTGATCCTAGCGACATACCCTGGAGTTGGGTACGTGTAGGAGCAAGGTCGGCATTATATTGATACTGCTTGTAAAAAGCAGTAGCCAACTCCTCCCAGTTACGAACTTTGGTCCCATCCAGCTGATAGAACCATTCGAGATGAGTCCCTGAAAGACTCTCCTGGAAGAAGTGGATCCACAAGTTTTTGTCCACTGTGTACGGTTGAATCTTCCGCATATAAGATCTGAGGTGTAGCTTGGGGAAAGACGCCCCGTCATACTTGGTGAAAGATGGTGCTTTAAACTTGTGAGGAATGATCACACCAGTAGATAAGCCCAAATCTCCGAAATCCAGCCCAGGCACTTGTTGGATCTCCATGGCGTTCAGACGGTCTTCCAACTGCTTGTACCGGTCTTCAGCAGGAGGATATTGTTCCTCATTAAAATCAGTCTCGTTGTCAGAGACTACTGGACTTGGAGCCTTTCCCCCTTGGGGACTGTCTTTGCCTACAGAAGAACCAGCTTCCTCATTCTGCAGAGTATTACCAAACCTCCGGCCCGAGTTGAAAATAACAGTTCTCTTCTTCTTCTTCTCCTTCTTCAGGAGCAAAGCCTTCAGCTCTTCTTGGCCTTGAGCCAAACCCATGACCAGCTCTTGAAATTGTGCGTTCTGCGCCTGAAGGGCCTTGATAGACATCTCGGTTGATGATTCAGGGTTCATGATGCTGAAATAAACAGCGAAGAACAGTAAGCAACCTGAAAAGAAGAATACCTGCTATGCACATGATGAATGGAATGCGTATGATTTATGTTTTCAAAGAAAATCGGGAATCAACTTTGTAAACAAAAAGGAACACACTTCATTAGATTCAACTTTGAAATTTAAATTGTTCAACATGTTGCCCTTAGGCGTTACATAAAATGGAATTACCGAAAGGGAAATAAAACTGTAAAAGAACATCCCAAGCTCCTCATTGATCCCAGGGTCTCCTCTTCTCAGTACGGATGTAGTCATTCAGAGCTCGCTCATTCTCCAACTGCTTCGTCAGCTTCTGGATCTTCAATTCCTGCTCGTTGAACCTTTCCCAATAAGAATCCCGTTCTTCTCGCAGTTGCGACCAAGACCTCTTTAATGTCTCATAATCAGTAGGTACCTGAGGAGGGAGGACAGTTGGAGGAGCCCCATCTTTTTCAGGATACTCAAGAATAACGGGTCTGACAACTTCATATGGCATACCTAACTTCTGAGCACGGATGCGAACCCATTTGTAGTAGGCTTCCATAGGTAGAGAAGTCTTTGGCCCCAACTCTTGTGGGTCAGCTTTATGAACTCTGTCCCAAGCCTTGATGAATCTACGACGCAGCTCGTCACTATCCACCTGAAACTCAAAACTGATGTGGGGCACCAACATCTCATGAGGCCCTGCTCTTCTGGCTCTTCCAAACTGACGGAGCGCTAGACATGGATTGTAAGAGATTCCTCCTTGAGTACCAATCAAAGGAACATTAGGGTATTCTCCGCAACGATCAATAACAGCTATCTCATCCAAACCTCTTAAAGTCCAAATGATGTCCTTATCAGTGAGAGACATTAACCTATGAGCCCAACCTCTTCCTTCTTGGTTCTTCAATACGAACTTAGGGAGGTGCGAAATAAACCACCTCACCAACAAAGGGATACAACACCACAGAGTTCCTCGTCTTCGGGCAGTACGAGCATAAAGTTGTTGCAGGATGTCACCCAAGAGAGTGGGCACAGGATTCTGAGACATGAAGATCCTTATGGCAGTGACATTGATGAAGTTGTCAGGATTAGGAAACAAGACTAGCCCATAGATTAAGAGAGCCAAGATGTCTTCATATGCCCTAAAGTCCAAGTCATTCCAGAAACTGTTAGCTTTACCAATCAGAAACTTGGCCAAGAAACCCTTAACTCCGCTTCTAGTTACCCAGTTGTCCATTACTTCTTGATGGGTCAAGGGAAGAGCTGCAGCAACCTCCTCAAGCCTAAGAGTCTTTTCCCAACCAGTGAAGGGAGTCTGATCCAAGATAGGGATACCAAGCAAATCAGAGAACTCTTCCAGGGTAGGGACCAGCTGGAAGTCTTGAAAGGTGAAGCACTGGTACAGAGGGTCATAGAACTGGGTCAGGACACTCATCAACTGTTGATCCCGCTTTGCAGTGACTAAACTGAGAAGAGAACCATGCCTCTGGATGAAGGATGTGGTGTTTGGAATTCTGCTAACCAACTCTTCAAGCAACTCAGGTGGGTGAACAAAGTTGAACCGGATAGTATTCCTTCGCATAGGCATCATGATGTCCTACAAAACAGAGCAAAGGTGAAACCCTCTTGTCTTTGAAATGGTCAGTCCTTATGCAGGATGCATGCAATGCTCATGATGTTATGATGTTATGATAAAGCACACCACAAATATTTACAAAGGCAAACATGATAAGGCACACAAGTCACACAAGACAAGCCCTTAAAGTTTAGGCCAGCATGAGGTCTAGGTATTACCCTCTTTCAGTTTGTTGGTCCATACCTGTCCTATCAAAAGTAACCAAGTTCTTAGAGGATCCCAATATCACTGACTACCCTCAATCGGTCATAACTCCAGCATCGCAATCTTTTCTTGCGGCCAGAACCATCACGAGAGTTTAGCCTCAATGGGCGTAGCATACTGCTACCGTTCTATTGGCCAAGTTGTGTCATTTAAGGTTCTAAGGTCTGTTGGTGCTTAATGACTCCTCAGAAGACCCATATTCTCCTCGTTGCAACACAAGGGATATCGGTACAGACCAAGGCGCCACACCAACGTAGCCACTGTTTCACCCATGTCGGTCTACGCCGGACAGGTCCCTCACAGCTTATGCTACCTAACAGGGTATCCCCAGATCCGGGTTAGGATCTATGTAACTCCCGATGCAACCCACAATTTAAAGCAAATAAGTCAAAACAATTGAAAACACAGTTATGAACTATCCTAAGGTACACCTCACTTTTATAAGTATCCCCAGCAGAGTCGCCAGTTCTGTGATCGGTGGATCTGGAACTGACTGTTTAAAGCTGGTTCGCGAAATGTCGCGGTAAGCAAGAGTCGCCACTGTCTTTTATTTTCTCCAATATGGAAAGGACAAAAGCACAGAAAAACTCCTTATTGAGATTAGTTCTCGGTTCGGGAGGTAGATTTATAGAAAGGGAAGGTGTTAGCACCCTTTCTATCCATGGTTATCCATGGGCTCTTAGATACTTGCTCATTTGTGTTTTCAAAATGTTTGTTTGCTTTTCAAGGTGAGTGGGTTTGAAAAAGTTCCGTTTAAAATTTCAGTTCGACTCTTGTATCAGTCCTCAAGAGTGTTTGAAAAATTGTTTTTGAAAGCTTTTTGAAAGTGTCAGTGTGAAAAGAAGTTTTTGATTTGTTTTGAATTAGAGCAAGTATCTACGAGTCATCTACCTACCCTAAGGAATTAGTCTGTGTAAATGTCCTTAAGGTAGTGCCATCCCACCATTGAGAGGTAAGTAGCACCACCGTTGGAGGTGTTCGGGTCAATTCGAGTTTAGGGACAGTGTGGTCACCAGAGTAATAGGAAGACACCTTAGAAGCTACCCCCATGCCATGTTCATGGACATGAGGACTTACTAAAACGTCCTCTACTCGACGACCACATTTCGAGGGGGCAAGCCAACAGTGAGGCGTACCCTAGGAATGGTGTGTGAATTGTGTGTCCTTTTCAGTTATATTTGTCTTTGTCATGCATTGGTGATCTACGCTTTGATTTTATTTGGGCATACATTCTTTCATGTGATAGTTAGCAATTTTAAAGGTGCGGAATTTAAAGTGCGGAAAATAAAGGTCCTACGCTATTACAAGGCGCGGGTCTACATCGTCAAATTAAACCAAGACCCGATTTGAATAAATAAAAATGCGGAAAATAAATGTCCTAATTATCTATTACAAAGCTTTGGGGCAATTACATGAAATTTAAAAGGGAAATAAAAAGCAAACGCGCGAAATGTAATTATAATCGAAGGTGCGAGGGCGTTGGACCCTTTAAAGAAATTAAATTAGAATTAAAGGTTAATTAATGATTAAATAAAGAAAAGAACTTGTTTTTTATGTTTTTTGTATTTATGAAATTAAAGAGAATTAATTGGAATTAAAAGTTAAATAAAACCCTAGTTCTAAATTGTTTTTAATTTATTAAAGAAAAATGTTTAAGTTTGACCTAATTTAACCTAATTAATTAATTGCATATTTATTTACAAGATAATTAGTAATTAATAATAATAAGAAAAAAAAATTAATTATTGAGAAAAAAAGTAAAAGTGCTAGAAACCCTAATTTTTATGTGTTTTAATTTATTTAAGAAAAAATGTTAAAGTTAAAACCCTAATTTAAAACTAAATTAATTATCAAATTTATTTACAAAATAGTTAGTGAATTAAATATTAAATAAAGGCATATTTTTATTTTATGATTTTTCTGATTTTTTTTGTATTTTAAAAATTATTTGGTGAATTAAAGGAAAACAATTAAATAAAAAAAAAGAATAAATAAAAGAAAAGAAAAGAGAGAAAGAAATGCAAACATGGGGGGTGTTGACCCAAATTGAGGAGGTTGATTTGCAGTAATTTGGCCCAAGAATTCAGGCCTTGTTTGACTTTCAGCGTTTGTGTGAGGAGCTGTTGACCAATGCATATGGTGATCTGCAAGTTCTGGCCATTGGATGGGGCCTTTGGGCGCGTGGCAAGCCAGATGGTGAAGGCATATGGTATTCCCTTGAGAACATGCTGCATGGAAATATATTGAACAAAATAATATTGGAGAAGTGACGGACCTGGGAATCGAACCCAGGTCCCAATACCTGTTGTACACGTCTCCCACTAATTGAACTAGCGTGTTTGGTTGTATGTTTAGTGGACAATGAATAATAAGAGAGAGAAAGCAAGGGTTAGTGGGACAACAAAAAAAGGCGCCAGTTATTCAAACTGGCCAATCATTATTCAACACGCCAGCGTCTTCTTCTCCCTTCTTCGCTTTTGCCTGAAAATATAAGCTAGATAGCGGGGGTTTTAAACCCCCACTAACTCAAACCTGCAAAAATAACGATTAGGCCATAGCATAATATAAATTGGGCGTGATATGTGGAATTGAATCGTCTGGAAGTCACGATTGTAATGATGTTGGTCTTATGGTCCAATTTTTTTCCAGGAAAGAAACCCCAATTTCAAACCTCTGAAACCCTAGGCAGCTTCCATGGTGGATTCGTGTACAAGGCTTAAAAGTTCAATCAAAGAATGCCAACAGCTTTAGAATGCTCATGTTAGTGTAAAACAACAGTTAAAAGACATTAATCATGCATGGAAAATGGAATACGATTATCAAATTTTTCAAGAAAAGTGGAATACGGTTATACCAATTCTTGAGGTTAGGGGATGTGATTTTGATTGAGAAAGCTTCCTGGTAGTCTTGGCAAACTTATGGAATAGTTTTTAGGCCTTGCAACACACTGAAACTATGAAAACAGATTTGAGATTTTTGAGAAAAAATGCAAAGTTGTTTGGTGTTCTTGGGCGCAGCTTGCTTCTCCTTCTGATTAGGTTTATGTTCCTGCTTATATGTGGAGTGAATTAGGTTAGAAATCCAAGCCAAAAACCTTTTGCATTGATGATTTTGAATTCTTGATTTTGCATAATCTTTTTCAATCTTTTTCATTCCTTTTTGATGCCAATCATTGCCAATTCTTGCCTTTTTGAGTATGCACGAAATATTGAGGTCATGATGAGTGGATATGCTGCACAAAAAGGTTTGGAAAACATGATTTGCTATGTTTGTCATATTTTATTTTAATTAAATGAACTAATAATAATAATAATTCAAATAATTAATCAAGAATGATAAAATAACTCCCTTTAAAGTCAATGGGTCGTGCATAGCTTTTGGGTGATGATTCTTGGAAGAAATTGTGGCCCATTAGCAATTTTGAGGCATTTGAAGCAAAGTTGACTTTTCAAAATTCCCAAAAATTTCCCAACTTCCACAAGGCATATCTTGCTCAATATTTAAGCTTTGATCATGTTCTTGGACATTTTGGAAAGGTCTTGAAGTCCTCTAACCAATGACTTTGGTCCCAATGTCATTTTGATTTACCAATCTCAAGTTATGGTCTTTGACTTAAAGTGCCTTTTTGTTGACTTTTGAAAATGACCTATAATGTTGAGGTTGATAACTTTTTGTGAGAGCATTTCTTGGACTTGAAGTGTGAAGAGGAATTGTAGGAAATGTCATTCTCTTCAAAATGAGCTTTGGATGGGATTTTTCTGATAAACCATGTGGAAGTTATGCCCTGGTCAATTTGCAGTTGACTTTTTCAACTGTCCAAAAATAGAAACTTTTGCATCTTGAGACTTTTTGAGCCATGCCTTGAGAATCATGATCAAGAATTGATCAAATGATGTTTGTGGCTTCAAAATAAGATGTTGACCAAAAATTTTGACTTTTGACTGTCAAATGACCATTTTACCCCTGTAGTTGACTGTTGAGCAATTAGGGTTTTTGACTGTGCAATTTTGTGTTGTGAGCCTTAAAACTTAGCATATGGATGCTTGACAATGTTTATAGGCATGTGGGACTTGTTTGGACCCTTGGAAACTTCAACTTCTTTGCCAGAACCAAAACCTTAATTTCTGATTGTTAGGAGGCCATTGGACTGTGCAACCTTTGGGAGATCTTGAAGCATGCTCTTTGCAAATCTTGAAGAATATGGGAGGGCAAATTTTGGGGTACAACACCATTGATTGGTAAGAAGTCTTACCTTTGGATGTAAAGGGACGGGCGTGGGTCATCATATATTCATGATAGCAATGTTGTGAGATATATTAGCATTTCTCTTTGAGGGACTAAGATCATTTGAAAGGCAACATTTGTAGCGTCATCAAGGGACTATGATCTTGTATTTTTTATTTGTTTTTGCTAAGACATCCCACATGCATAACATGACCATTTTTAGGCAACAAGTGGAGTTAACCTTAGGGGTGCATGTGTGAATATTGTGTTTGATTTGCATGAATTGTTTATCTTGAATTAGGATTCTCTAAACATTGATTTTTATCTTCCCATACAAACCCTAATTACTAGCATTTATATGAAAGTGATAAATTGCGGAAAGTAAATTTACTATGCTATTACATCATTTGGGAATGGGGTATACAAATTTACAAAGGGGGATTGAAAGAAATTAAACCTAATTATCTATTACAACCATATTGAAATAATGTACAAGAATTGAAAGGAATATAATGTACAAGGATATAAATGGAAAAGAAAATGGATTTCGTTTGGTTTTTGAGGAAAGGGTTTTTAACCTAATTATCTAAAAGAAAATAAATAATTAAATTAAGAAAGTTAAACTTTTTGTAATAGCTTAGAATTTTAATTCCCGCAATTTATTGCTTTCTATATACTATATAGTAACTAGGCGTGTATGGCAAGATTCAAAAATCAATCGCTAGATGACCTAATCCAAGAACAAATAACTTGAAATCAACACATTTCTCACACGCACACCTCTAGGGTAACCTCGCTTGTTGCCTCGGAAAGACAATTATGTCCCTCGAATATGAGACACTCTAGCAAATGACCCTTCGATAAACAAAGATCGTAGTCCCTCGATGACCCTCGATGTTGCCTTCGATAAAATGATCTCGTCCCTTACAAAATTGCTAGAGCGTCTTACAAGTTGCTTTCAATGATTGTAAAGTTGACCTGCGCCTGTCCCTTCACATCCAATGATGGAGCTTCTTACCAAATCAATGGTAAGATAGCACCATTAAAAGGAAGAAGAAAAGAACAACTTAAGACCTTTCGAGTAGATAGATTGGCTCTTAGTTACTCGCTTGCTCATGAAAAAAACTTTTACATTTACACCTCCATTTCAAAACATTTTTAAAAGACAAAAAGTTTTGCATACGTTCTTATAGAGACGAGAACCATGGCAAAACCTCTTTTCAAAACACTTTTCAAAACACGATTCACAAACACCTCTTTGAACCATTTTTCGAAACAAAACTTTGTATATGATCTTATAGAGACGAGAACCATTACAAAGAAAACTTTCCAAAATACTTTCAAAAACCACACCACAAGCACACAATCAAACAAAAGCAAGTGATCTAAATGAGTAACTAAGAGCCCATGGAAAACCATTGATGAAAAGGGTGCTAACACCTTCCCTTTTCATAATCTACCCCCCGAACCCGAGAAAATTCTCGAAAGGTCTTTCCTGTGCTTTTTTACCATTCCTTTTGGATAAAAGATAAGTCGGTGGCGACTCTTGCTAACCGCACAAGTGAGAACGAAACGCAAAATCTCAAGTCAGTTCTCCCACCGCATCACAGAATTGGCGACTCTGCTGGGGAATATTATAAAAATGGGGTTACCTTAGGGTTTTAGATCACCTTTACATGCTTATCTTGTTTGATTTGTATGCTTTACATTTTTTGGTTCCTTGTTTGGGTTTGTTTTAAATCCTACACCCGGATTTAGGGGCACCTTTTAGGTAAGTAGCAATAAACTGTGAGGGAACTGTGTGGGGTATACCGACATGGTTGAAGCAGTAGCTACGTTGATGTGGCACTTTGGTTGGTATCGATAACCCTTGAGTTGAATCAAGGAGAGTACGGGGCCGCCGCATGGTGTCGTGAAGCATCAATTGACTTTAGAACCTTACTTGACCAACTTGGCCATTAGGACGTAGTGAGATGACCAGTTTCGGTGTAGAGCTAAAAATTGGTAGATACTCGATACTACACTCATTGAGGGTTGTTTTCTTGGAATATTTCGGTCGCCGGTAAGAGGCCGAATTGAAACAATGAACAAGGAAACAATCCAGTGATATTGAGCTCCTTAGAACCCAATTACTATTTCTAGGACAGGTTGAGCCGACTATACTTTAAGAGGGTACTTACCTACAAACTCCATGCAAGCCTAAGCCTAAGGACTTGTCTGCTTTGTGTGAATATGATTATTTGTGTATAAACTTGCTTACTTCGCATATCTATACATAACATCATGAAACATCATACCATAAGCATTTTCAATAACCATTTCAAGGATCTCGAGGGTCTTTGATGCAGGGTCACGTTGAACCAGACGTCTACCAAAGGGCAAGAGGATTCATTTTCCTCTAAACAAACACCGTCAAAGATCAAGTACAACAACTTGAGTCAAGGGCTATGACCCACTCGACATGGTGAGCTTGATTCTCGTGGAAAGACATCCACCGATACAAAGTTCTCCAATAAAAAATGTTCAATTTCTAACATTCTCTTGTGTTTACCCCGCGAGATCCTTGAAAACATGCATCCACATATCATGCATCATATCATGACAAGTTTCTCCTCTTTAAGTCTCTTTATCTTCCTACTGTTTATTTCAACAGAGATGGCTCTAGAGAAGACTATCAAAGACATCCAGGCTCAAAACGCTCAACTTCAAGAGATGTTCTTGAACCTATCCAAAGGGCAGGAAGAAGTGAAATCTCTCCTCACTAGGGGCATGATCATAGGGAATCCAGAGAGCATCAGGAATGATCAGTTGGAAGGGCTACAGATTGAGATGGCAACAATGAAAATCCAGATGATGGGACAATTGGTGGGCCAGATGGCTCTCATCCAAAACATGGCGCAAGGACAAGAGGAGCTAAAGGTCCTCATCAACAAGCTTCATCTAGGCGAACGTAACCAAATGGGGCAAACAACTAGGGTTGAAGATCAAGTCATCATTCAGCCTCCCTTGAGACAAGAAGTCGAGGGAAAGCCTCCCCAGTTTGCTTCAGGGTCACAAGCCCAACAACAACCGCACCAACGTCAACAGGGTAATCGGCGTAAGCAAAATACATCTGAAAAGCGCTTCACTGAGATTAACATGTCATTATCCCAAGTGCTGCAACGCTTGTTGGAAGTTGAACTCATTGTATTAAGGGACCCCCCTCGGCGTCCCAACACAGCCTCTCCAGGGTACAATCCAAATGCAAGATGTGCGTATCACTCCAACAGTCCTGGACATGACACCGATAGCTATTGGGCATTGAGAAACAAAATTCAAGATCTGATTAAAGAAACAACGCTGGAGTTCACACAGGACGGCCAAATGAAAATCTTCCGCTGAGGGTTCTCCACTTGAAATGACAAGTTTGAACTAAGAGGCTTCTGTTCATTTTGAATTTCCAATTGTAATTTCTTTGTTATTCAAACAATTATCTATTAAATGTCAAACTATGTTTCATTAATGCATTGCATATGTTTTTCTTGAATTCATCTTTTCGTTTTCACTATTTTTTAAACTATGCTTTTATTTCTTCTTATGACACAAACCTTTAGAGGAAGGATGACGAAAACAATGCCATAATCTCATACAGTATGTTTTTGGACAGACCTTGCTGAAGATGTACAGGCGTTTCTTTCAAATCATAAACACTGGAGTTATAAGGAAGATAATCCCTAGTCAACCCCTTTGAGCCAAAGAAGTAGAAGTTTTCTGTTTTAACACAAATTGAAACCTTTAATCAAAACCCGAGGCAGGGTAGTCTCTCAGTTAATTCAAATGCGTGTTAAAGTCGCAAACTCTCGTCTTGTAATACAATAAATGACATCAAAAATATTTCTTTGGAATCAAAAGACGGTGACGGTTCCCTATCACATGGGCAGTCATTATCTCTCAAAAAATAAAAGCCCACTAAGTCAAAACCTACAAAGGAGGCTTAAGAAAACTGGGGCATCCCGCTGACTGTAATCTCAAAAAAACAGGAACAGTCAGGCAAAAATTAGGGACAATAAACCGAAAGAAAGAGGTCACTACAAATCCTCAACAAAAATAATTTTGCAAAAATGACTGCCTTTGAACAAATTCAACTTATGTGAACCATCACCAAAATGTCGTTCCAAACTCATTTGGATTTCAAATACTTAATTAATTGAGTTTAGGACTGAAGAACATCACGAAGAGCGGGTGGGTACAAATATACTTTGAGCCTTTATCCTTTGTTTCTTAAATCGTGAACCAAGCCACGTTACAACCCTTTAAAAGTCATAATTGAAGCATGGGTTAGTTCGAAAGCATACTGTTACAAAAGGTATCCTGACTCCTGTAAGGCTTTGCTCTAAATCCTGAGTTGAATTTTTCTTACAAAAGTTTTCTGCTAAAAATGCATTTTCAAAATTTCAAGACAAGCATAAACTTTGTATTGTTTGAATATCGTTGTTTGCATATGGCTATTTGTTTGACAGCGAAGAAATTCGCACAGCGAATATCTGATGAACGAAAGCTCTCTCAGTGAACAAAATCACTTCAAGTGGGATGACACTTCCGTTGCAAAAATCTCCTATCAACAAAGGGACATGACATGTCATTGTCCAGTACACCTGGGTAGTCCAGTCAAGATTTCAAGAAATCTCTCAAAGTGCAGAGTAACCAGGGGCAAGCCTCTGTCCCCGTCACTTGGGGCATTGAACGTCAATCCCAACAAAGGGTTGCATACAGTCGAACATTTCATGGCAAAGCCATAAACACTCGCTACTTGGGGCAGTGACAAATCTCTCTAAAATCCTTCTCATAAGAGGACTCCCAGCCAGAGTTTCAATCTTTGATAACCTCTTCCCAGCTAAGTCGACCTCAAGAATTCTTGAGAATTTTTCCCAATGAAGTCGCCAGATTTTTCACTATCGGAAACGAAGAATTCAACTCTTTTCTCCATCACCAATTCGGGATTTATTTTCCCCAGCGAGAGGTCATCTCGAAAACATTACGTACATCAGGACATCATACAACGCAATCTCATTTATTTTGAGAACGTCATTGTTTGATATATGTCATGCAACTAACCTTTACCTTTCAGGAAAGATGCAATCAAATTCTCACGAAATTCAAGCTAGGAAGCCTGGACCACGACCAGATAGTAGTTCATCCAACTTTCCTCTTCAACAAAGATGATTCCTCAGAAGAATAACGGACGATCGAAGTTCCCAAAATTCAACAGAGATGATTTCTCAACAAGATAACGGACGATCGAAGTTCCCAAAATTCAACCGAGATGATTTCTCAACAAGATAATGGACGATCAAAGTTCTCAAAATTCAACAGAGATGATTCCTCAACAGAATAACGAACGACTGAAGCTCTTAAAATTCTTTTTCTCTCAAGACAAAAGATCAACATTTCCCAACGGAGTCCTCCTCAAACAATGAAACAGGAATTCCCAGTGGAAACATTCTGAGCAAAGTTTAAGGACACACATGATCTTCAACAGTAGTCCAGGATTTATTTTCCCCGACATCTGTTGAAGATTTTCCAAGACTTTCATCTGGATCAGTTAAATCGATTCTAAGATTTTTATGATTCTTATCCAGTCAAAGTTAATTCAAGACCTTCTCTGGTTCAGTCAGATCGACACTAAGATCTCCCTGATTCTTATTCCAGTTGAAGATATTCCAAAACTTTCGTCTGGCTAAGTTAAATCAATTCTAAGATTTTTCTGATTCTTATCCAGTCAAAGTTAATTCAAGACCTTCTCTGGTTCAGTCAGATCGACACTAAGATCTCCCTGATTCTTATTCCAATTGAAGATATTCCAAGACTTTCGTCTGGCTCAGTTAAATCGATTATAAGATTTTTCTTATTCTTATCCAGTCAAAGTTAATTCAAGACCTTCTCTGGTTCAGTCAGATCGACACTAAGATCTCCCTGATTCTTATTCTAGTTGAAGATATTCCAAGACTTTCGTTTGGCTCAGTTAAATCGATTCTAAGATTTTTCTGATTCTTATCCAGTCAAAGTTAATTCAAGACCTTCTCTGGTTCAGTCGGATCGACACTAAGATCTCGCTGATTCTTATTCCAGTTGAAGATATTCCAAGACTTTTGTCTAGCTCAGTTAAATCGATTCTAAGATTTTTCTGATTCTTATCTAGTCAAAGTTAATTCAAGACCTTCTCTGGCTCAGTCAGATCGACACTAAGATCTCCCTGATTCTTATTCCAGTTGAAGATATTCCAGATTTTGCTGTTTCAGATAAATCCCTCAACGGTTTATTCTGATTCACTTCCAGATTTTGTTGTTTCAGATAAATCTCTCAACGGTTTATTCTGATTCACTTCCATATTTTGTTGTTTCAGATAAATCTCTCAACGGTTTATTCTGATTCACTTCCAGATTTTGCTGTTTCAGATAAATCTCTCAACTGTTTATTCTGATTCATTCTCTGTTTAGATCCATTTCAAACTTTCCGTCAACAATCACCTTTGGATGGCATCTATAAGCCCATCTCCGACGATTCTCCTCTGTTTCTCCAAATGGCATCTTTAAGCCCATTTCCATACACAATCAAATCAGCATGTCATTAAGATCCCCAGCGGAGATGAGACTACCAACTACCAATCCCCGGCAGAGCTGAAACTATCAAACCACAGCAGAAATCATCTGGTTTCTCCAAATCCTCCAGCAAGTTATCTTAAAGCCTGGTAATCAACCAGATAACAGTTAACTTTTATCCCCAACCTAGGATGACTTCCCAGAAGATTGGCATACACCCAAGCTCCTGACCTAAACGCCTGAATGAAGATTCTCATTCTTGACTCTTGGTAACGTGGCATACAACCCAAACTCCTGATATCCCCGTCAAAATGAAGATTCTCATTCTTGACCCCTAGTAGATTG
Organism: Vicia faba; assembly: GCA_948472305.1. Lineage (NCBI taxonomy): Eukaryota > Viridiplantae > Streptophyta > Magnoliopsida > Fabales > Fabaceae > Vicia > Vicia faba. The sequence goes on along the minus strand of OX451739.1, from coordinate 448,250,295 downwards.
GCATACACCCAAACTCCTGACCCAAACGCCTGAATGAAGATTCTCATTCTTGCCTTCCCAGAAGATTGGCATACACCCAAGCTCCTGACCCAAACGCTTGAATGAAGATTCACATTCTTGCCTTCCCAGAAGATTGGCATACACCCAAGCTCCTGACCCAAACGCCTGAATGAAGATTCTCATTCTTTCCTTCCCAGAAGATTGGCATACACCCAAGCTCCTGACCCAAATGCCTGGATGAAGATTCTCATTCTTGCCTTCCCAGAAGATTGGCATACACCCAAGCTCCTGACCCAAATGCCTGAATGAAGATTCTCATTCTTGCCTTCCCAAAATATTGGCATACACCCAAGCTCCTGACCCAAACGCCTGAATGAAGATTCTCATTCTTGCCTTCCCAGAAGATTGGCATACAACCAAGCTCCTGATATCTCCAACAAAATGAAGATTCTCATTCTTAGAGTGGCATACGACCCAAACTCCTGAACTTTTTCCAAACAGGAATAAGCTTTTCCCCAGAGTCCTGAGCTTACTCTCCAACAGTATAGCTATTCCCCAGAGTTTTTACTCCCCAACAGAATGAAGATTCTCATTCTTTATTCTCCAGTAAAGTTGCCAGGGTCTTCATTACTCGTCACCATGAATTGGTCAGAATTTTTTATCCCCTGTAGATCGAAGATTCTTATTCTTTAATCCTCAGCATGAAGTCCCCAAGGATTCAAATTCTCCAACAGATCAAGGTTTTCCTTTGTCTGATCCCCGGTAGAGATCGCTAGAGTTTTCCCTATTCCCCAGCCGAGTAAGGATTCCCATTGTGAAATCTCCAACCATAGTCATCAAAGTTATCAGATTCCCCAAGCAGGTTTCTCAAACAACAGTTTGACATTACTCTCATAATAGATTTTGTCATTACTCCAACTCCAAAGACTTGAAGGATCCCTATATCCCCAGGAAAGTCATGAAAGATTCTCACATCCCCACAGAAGTTGTCAAAGATTTTGAATCTCCAGCGGCAATCAAGGATTTATTTTCCCTGGCAGCAGTCAAAAATTTTATTATCTCCAGCTATCAAGGATTTATTTTCCTCAGCAGTACAACAAATCAGCTTACATGCGCATACATTACATTCATATATCATAAACACTGATAAAACACATTTTATTGCATCATACATTTCATGCAGCATAACTTTGTGTTCCAGCTAACATTTTACCCTTTTCAGGATAAGATTAACAAGCTACCAATATACAATCATGATACAACTTAGAGATGCTCCAGACACGGATGCTATTCTTTTTCTTATTCAGATGCAGAATTCAGAAACAACTTAGAGATGCTCCAGACACGGATGCTATTTTATCGCTTATTCAAATACAAGATTCAGATACAGCCCATATACGCTCCAGACACGGTAGCCATGCTATCACTTATTCTGACTTTTTCCCCAGCTCAGAGATGCTCCAGACACAGATGTTATTATGTCGCCTATTCAGATTTCAGATTCAGATACAATACAGATACACTCCAGACATAGCAGTCGTTTTGTTATTCATTCAGATTCAAATAACAGTTACAGCTCAGATATGCTCCAGACACGGATGTTATTCCCTTGCTCATACAGATCTAATACAGTTACGGCTCATATACGTTCCAGATACGGATACCATTCTGATGTTCATTCTCCTGATTTTCAACAAACATTCTTGGATGGCATCTTTAAGCCCATCTCCAACAAGATTCTACCATCTCCAAATGGCATCTTTAAGCCCATTCCCTCAACTATACTTTGACGAGTGCAAATTTACAGGCACTCTAGTGTCCAATCATCTTTTACCTTCGAGTCGCGAACGACAAACTCGCCAATCTAAATCTTCAGGTTCAAGATGATTGAACAGGGGCAGCTGTTGTACCCCAAAATTTTTCCTCTCATTTTATCAAGATTTCCCCTCACAAGATTCTGTGGACTCCAGACAGAATTAGGGTTCGCTCAGCTCAAGACATCTCCTTGCACTGATGACCTGAAATTAGGGTTTGAGTTCACACAGGGATTTTTGGACTTCCAATGCCTCATGTGACTTTCATACTTCATGTTGGACTTATAAGATTTCCCATACCAAGTTTTAAGCTTTGAATCAAATTTTTGCCCAGTCAATTGGACAATTGACCTAAAAATCAACTATATTTGGGAAAAAGTCAACTATGGCCAATTTACAGTCAAACCTCATAATTTTTGATCCACAACAACATTTTAGACTCATATGAACCATTTTATCAAGTTTGGATCACAACTCCTCAAGAAATTTGATCAGATCTTCAAAAGGGCAAAATGGTCATTTTTAGGGTTTTGACTGCAGAAGGGCAATTTCTGATTTTTAACCTAGCCAATGGCAAATTGGGTTCAATCATGGATTTAAGGACTCAATGGCATCATCTTGACCTAATCACAAGGTTCAAAAGATCTCAAAAGCATTGAATTGACAGATGAATTTTCCAATCAACTGGCCTAAAAATCAACTGTACACTGAAAAGTCAAATTCTAACTTTTTGGTCAAAATCAAGTGCCAAGGGTCATTTTTCATCAAGATGTGTCAAAACATGAAACTTGTTCACTAAGAAACCTAATTTTGAAAATTAGGGTTTTTCTCGCATTTTCTCAAAAGGAATTGACTTCTCAGAAATTCAATTGATTTTCACATGTTTTCATGCTCTCTCAAATTTACTAAAAAAAAGGCAGTGTTTATTTGATCCAGGTTAACCAGATAATTTGCGTTTTTCAAAACATGTGCTTGTTTAGGGAATAAACATTTGCTTGTTTATTGGAATACACATTGCGTGTTTTGATTGGAATACAATTGCAAGGTTACAAGAATACAGAGTTATTGGATTACTTGGAGTTTAACTTGTCTTAATTGGAATTATTGGAATGCAGTTCAATTATCTTGATCGGGAATCTTAAAGAATTAGTGAAGATGCGAAGAGAAAATTACAAGTTACTAACAGTAATGGATTTTATTGAACATCAGATTATCTCATAAAGACTTTTTAATTTATTTCAAAAATTGTTACAATACAATTTATTATTTAAATGCTTTAAGTTTTACAACTTATTGTATTTAAAAAATGAATTAGTACAATTGTTTGAGTATTTCTCTCTAAATTACAAAGAAAAAAAATCTAAGCCTAAGGATGACTAAGCTTCCATTGCTCCCATGCTTGCCAAAGAATCTCTTGCTTCCTCTATTTTGCCACCATCCAGTTTGCGCTGACATGAAAGAAAGAAAGAAAATAATTAGCACAGTTAATTGGATATGAGTAAGAATTTTCAAAAAAAAAAAGAAAATTGTGTTCATCATTAAAGATTGCCATTTGGAATCAGAGGGCTATTTTTAAATTCATCACGTTTTTATTTTTTCTCATTGCAAATTACAAGAATATTACTCTTCTTGGTTCATAAAAAGAAAAAAAGAAAAATGCAAGCAAAGTACAAATAAAAATGCAAGCAAGTTGTCTAAGCAAAACAAAGTACAATGCAAGCAAGCTGTCTAAGCAAAGCATTAAAGGCAAACTAAACAAAGCCAAATTAAACAAGGCCAAACAATGCAGCAAACTAGACAGCAGCAGGCGCGCAAATTGCCCAATGGCCAAACAAAGCCAAACTAAACAAGGCAAACTAAACAAAGCCAAACTAAACAAGGCCAAACAATGCAACAAATTGGACAAAGTAGCATAGCAGAAAAAAGTACAACAGTATGGTAAACCAAATAACAAGCAAGGGGCTTGTTTTCAATAGCCTTTCATCATTTTCCTAGAGTTGGTAAACTTTTCAGAGAAAACAGAGAAAAATAATTTTGCTTTTATCATTGAGAGAGGAGAGAGAGGAAAGAGGTCACCTATTGTGATCGGTGGGAATAGAACTGACTGTTTTGGAATGCTGGTTCACGTTTGCGTTTGTTTTCGCAAAATGTCGCGGTAAGCAAGAGTCGCCACCGCCTTTTATTTTATCCAACAAGGAAAGGACAAAAGCACAGAAAAATTCCTTTTCGAGATGTTTCTCGGGTTCGAGAGGTAGATTATAGAAAGGGAAGGTGTTAGCACCCTTTCTATCCGTGGTTATCCACGAGCTCTTAGGTACTTGCTCAATTGTTTTCAAAAGTTTGCTTTTCTTTGTGTTTGTGGGTTTTGAAAAAGAATTTTGTTTTTGAAGAGAGTGTAAGTGCGAAAAGTTTTTGTTTTGTTTTAAAAGGAGCAAGTACTTAAGAACATCTACCTACTCAAAAAGGAATTAAACTGTGCAAATGTCCTTTAGACAGTGCTATCCCACTATTGAGGAGTAGGTAGCACCGTCGTTGGAGTTTTCGGTTCAATTCGATTTTAGGGATGTGTGGTCACTAAAGCAATGTTAGGATGCCTTAGCGGTAACCCTAATGTCCTAGATCATTTTTATCCGAGGCAACCGTTTCGAGGCAACTTTGATCTTTGGACAGGAGGGCGACCTCTAAAACTTCCTATACTCAATGACCACGTTCGAGGCAACCAAGTGAGGCATACCCTAGGAGTGGCATGTGCAAGTGTGTCAATTTTCAGTTATATTATCTTTACATGTCATGGTGCGCTACTGTTGATTTTAAGTTAAGATAGATCTTGTCATGCATAGCCTATTATTCATACATCTAGCAGTTAATGGTTGCGGAAAATAAAGCTAAGCTATTACAAGGCGTCGGGTATTTACATCGCCAAAAACAAACCCTTAAAATTAAATGCGAAAAAGTAAATAAAAGTGGCAAATAAAGTCCTAAATTAAAGCTATTACATCCTCGGAGCAATTACACAAATATAGATCAAAAATAATACGCGCGAGAAAATTGAATCGGAATGTCCTTTAGGGTTTTGACCCTTTTATTGAATAAAGCATATTTTTGGTCTTTTTTGAATTAAAAATTAAGTCTAAATTAACAATGGAATTAATTAAAAAAATGTTTTTTGAGTTTTATTTTAATTAAGGGAATAAAATTAAAAAAGGTGAAAATATTAAAAACCTAATTCTAAATCAGTTTTAATTTATTGTAAAAAATGTTTAGATTAAACCTAATTAAAAAAAGTAAATTAATTGGTTAATGGTTTATTTACAAAAATAATGAAATTAATGATGAAAATAATATTTTTGATTTCTGGTTTTTTATGAAAAAAGGTTAGTTTGTTAATTAATTAGCTAGTTTTTAATAATAATAATAATAAAAAGCAAAAGAAATATGAAAAGAAAATAAAACATAAGCAAACTTTGGGGGCGCTGGGCCTGAAGAAGGGAGGTATTCTGCAATTCCAGGCCCAGATTCGAACAGCCTCGTTTGACTTTCCGATTGCCTGGACGTTTGTTGACCAAGGTTCATGGTGAACCTCCATCCGGGATCACTGGATCTGGATCTGGAACCACCTGGCACGTTGAGATCTGAGGACGTATGGTAGTCCACGCTTGGGATGCTGCGCCTGAATACCTGAAGGAAAAACACAACAAAGTTTTGGGGGACCTGGGATTCGAACCCAGGTCCCAATACTCATATGCCAATGCGCTAACCGCTCACCCAATCTGCTTCATTCGTTAGTTAAATAGAAAATAAATATTATATCAAACAATAATTATGCCTGGCCAAAAAATAAAAAAAACGCGCAATTGATTCAAACGAACCAATCACGCCCAGCCACGTTATCATCTTCCTCACAAAAGCCTGGTTCGTTTACCTGCAGATTTTTATCCGCAGGAAGATTCCTAGGGTCGTTCAAACATCTCTCCTAGGCCATGAAAATGAAATCCAAGAGTACCAACGTACTCGTCTGTTCATCCCGGTCATCCCTGTAACCATGGTTTGCATTGATTTTCCCTGTGACATAAACGCCTAAAAACAAGAACAAGAACCCTAGGTTCTGGATATGGGGTTAGAGGCCATGAAAATTAAATTGGATAATGCCAAAACATTCTAAATCAAATAACAATCACAAATATGCCAATATTTTAAAGAAAAGATGCAAGAATGGACGTTTTTGATTTCATGTTCAGAGCAAGGTTCGGGGATACTTACAGTGAGTTTTAGGCGATGAAAAGGCTTCCTTTTGATTGGTATATCTCCACTGGATGTCAAGGAAGAGAGCTACGTTTTGCTTTTGGTCTGAATTGGCCTCCAAGGTTGTTTTTGATCTCACACTTTTTCAAGGTTTCTTGCAAAGTTGTGTGGCCGTTTCTGCAGAGTTTTTTTGTGTCTTTTTTGTGTCTTTCACGTGTGTTTTTGTTTATGAGCATGAGGTTTATATAGACAAGGAAATTAGGTCAACATTTGTGTATCAAATCTTGGTCCATTATGATGAAGAGATTTGATTTGATTTCTTCATAAAGACTTGCTATATTTGATTCAATCAGGTTCCAATCTATCTTCATGCGTTACTGCCAGCCTGTTATGAGCTGTTTGGGCCTCCAATATGATGGAAATCAAAAGCTGACTTTCCCCTTCGAATTTGCTCTGTTCGATTGCTTCAAAGTCCCAATTCGAACTACTCCAGTCACAGCCCCTTCGATTGAGACCCCCCTGCTTCGATTGCATATTTGCAAGGGACACATGCCATTGTGAACTTTGGGTATTCTGGACAGGTTAGGATATGTGTTTTTGCTTAGTCATGCCAGCCTACTTCATTCCTTCGAAACTGCCTTCTTTGCCAGCTTCAAAGTCCAATTCGAATCTATTTAGAACATTCCCCATTAGACAACTTCGGCCAGTCCTTGGCCTTGTGATGAGTCTAAGTTCTGATTCGAAGTGTTCAGAACTTCCTTCATCAGAGCATCTTAGATTAAGAGAAACTTTGCACTAAAATGCCATTCGAAGGTCATTTCGCTCTGATGTTCTGATTGAGGTAAAGTATGAGGTTCCAGTCGAAGGACCCTCTGAAGTAATAGTCGAAGCATTGTGAAATTGTCTTGATCGAAGGAGGTCTAACGCTCAATCGAAGACTTGCACACTAAGGCTTGATCGAAGGAGGTCCAGTGCTCAATCGAAGACTTTCACACCAAAGCTTGATCGAAGGGTTCCAAACACCTAATCGAAGCTTACTAATCAGAGCCTGATCGAAGAGTGCCAAATGCCCAATTGAAGACTGGTGAACCAAAACCTGATCGAAGAGTGCCAAATGCCCAATCGAAGACTGGTGAACCAAGCCTGATCGAAGGATTTTGGATGCCCAATCAAAGACTTTTCCCAGATGCCAATCGAAAGTCACTTTGTTCATCTTCAAAAAAACTTTATTTTTCTTAGGCAAGGGTTTGTGACCAACCATGTAAGGGAAGACCTTTGAAAACATGAGAGGGAAAATTTTGGGGTACAACACCTATTTTGTTAGAACTGCACAAAAGGTACAACTTGGCCATCCTGCCCACAGGCTGTCAAAAAGAAACCAAGATATAACAGTAGAAAGACTGTAAGAAAGAGGAGAGCATTTGGTCAAAGAAAAATCCCAAAACAGCATAACCAATTTCAAAGACCTATAACTCAGTTCCCAAATACCAAACAACAAAACCATAAGAAATCACAATCAAACCGGCAGAACCATTTTCAAACAGGGCCAAAACAAGTTTCCACTGTTACAAACCATTTTCAACATAACCAATATCCCAAAAGCATACAATTCCAACTCAGAACATTTTGTTCAAACTCACAAAAACACCCAAACCTGTATCTCAGTTCAAACACCAACAAAAACTTGCAAACTATCAAAAAACATTTTTCAAAAACTTCCAAAGTCCTCAAACAGTTCCAAACCATTTCAATCTCTCAACAAAAAAAATCAAAAAAAGCTCAAAACTGCATAACCAGTTTCAAATAAAACCTGTAACTCATTTCCAACAGTTGGTCCAACCATCACTAACCATTCACAAAAACTCCCAAAAACCTATTAACCATTATTAGAAAAGTATCAAAACTGTAACCATCAAATATACCAAGTTTAACATACAAGATCACAAGCCTGCAACATTTTCAACTGCCAAACTATCAAACAAACAGCCAAAACAACCAAACCTGTAACCAAATCACAAAACAGTTCCAAACCTGTAAACCAACAACAAACTCACAAAACCTGCAACTGTAACAACAGCAAAAACTTCAAATATCAAACATTCAAACTGTAACCAAAACAAAGTCAGAAGCATCATCATCATCAACCATTATCCAACATAGTCAGAAACATCATTATTATCAACCATTATCCAACAAAGTCAGAAGCATCACCATTATCATTTAGTCAAAGTTCAAGGGAAATAAAATATTACCAGAGCTCACACATCCATCATCATTTCTTCCCTCCCCATTTCCAACCGCCAAGGAGCACCGTCACTTCCCTCTCACTATCCTCGTCCATAAAAAATCCCAAACAGGTATGTTTTCGCCATAACATCATTTTTCTGCATCTCAATGAACATTAAGATTGATTAAGATAAAAGAAACATGAACAAAAACATTCAAAACCAATGAACTGTTAAGATAAAAGCAAACCTTTACCTTTCAAGAACATAACCATTAGCATCTGTTTAGGAGGTGAGGAGTGTGAGGCGCTCCGGCAACTTGAGGGAAGAGCGAGGATCAGATCAAAACAAATTACAACCCCATTAGTCGATTTCATTGTGTTGTACCCCAAAATTCTCCCTCCCATATTTCTTAAGACATTGCAAGAAAAATCTCCAAGGTGCTCAAGTTTGCTCAAGAGTTGGTCAGACAAGCTATCTCCTAAGGCAGTCAACCCCAAATTAGGGTTTTGTGTTGCATCAAGATCCTTGAATCCAAATGACCTCAATTGCTCCCCAATTTCCTAATATGCTCTCAAGATCATCCATGCCAAATTTCAAGCCTTGCAGAGGAATTTTGCCCAGTCAATTGCTCAAAGGGTCCAAAAATCGACTGTGTTAGGGCAAAAGTCAATTGTGGCCTACAAACAGTCAAACTTCAATATTTTTTGTCAATATTCTCATTTTTAAGGATACTTCATCATTTTATCAATGGTTGATCATGATTCATCAAGGATTGCTCAAAATTCATCAAGACTCAAAAGTTGCTAAATTAGGGTTTTACAGGAAACGTCAACTCAACTTTGACCAAGCATAACTTTCTCATACTTTATGATAAATGACCCATCCAAATATCATTTTGAATAGGATGCAATTTCCTAAAATCCATCTTCATACCCCAAGATCAAAAAATGCACTCACAAGAAGTTATGAATTTGGACATTATAGGTCATTTTTGAAAGTCAACAAAAATACCTTTTTTTCCAAAGATTATAACTTGTGAATGGAATATAAAAATGATATGAGACCAAAAGGGTTGGTTAGAGGACATCTCAAGCTTTCTAAAAAGTCCAAGAACACTTCCAAAAGTTCAAAATTGAAGAAGTTATGCATTGTTGAAGTTGGACTTTTTTGCAAAATTGCCAAAAGTCAACTATCCCCAAAACATCAAATTTTGTCAAATGGGCCCATTCTTTTCCACTTGATTTGAGTTTGCATCATTGCCCACGTGTCCTAGCTTCATCCATGAGCCCATATTTTATTTTTATTATTTAATTTGATTTTTAATTGAATTTATTCATTTTTAATCATATAAAATCCAATACCTTGATAACACAAGATCTTTTGGCTATTTCAGGCTTTAATTACAATCATTAACATCATCAAAATCGAATCAAACCAAATCATGTGCAAAAATATTGAAATTAGGCAAAATTGGTAAGTTTGTAAAGGGAGATCAAATCAAATATGCAAGCATTGATAGGAGAAGATTTGGATCAATTTTGTTGACCTAATACAAAGCATATTACATAAGCAAGCCAAGGGATACAAAACAAGGGTTGGCAAGTGTAGAGAGAGGCAGAACAAGATTGGAAAAATTCACTAAAAAGCTTGAGATTAAAATCATAGTTAGAGGTCTTTTCAAGAGCTGAGACATATCTCAATTGATTCCTGGGCGTTCACTCAAGCTATCTGGATCCAAAGCAAGCTTGTTCAGACATCCAAACGCGTTGTAAGTGTCATGAAACATACCCCTGTTCTTAAAATCGAAACTCACCATTCTTGCATCCATTGAATGAAATAATTGTATATTTGTAATCCTCACAACATTTCCAAGCTATTTGCATCATTTAATTTCGTTTATATAACCTGTAATGCAAAACACCATAGCTAGGGTTCTTGGAAGCGTTTTTGGGGTTTTCTATTTCAGGAATAATTGATCCACAAGAAGGGCATGGCTTTGATCAGGAGGCTATAACGAACCCAACCATGTTCTTGGAATGGATTTACATGGCCTAGAGAAGATTTTAGGACAGGCCTGCGTTTTTAGCTGTGGATTCAAATCCGCGGGTATTCTTTTACAGGTTCCAGGACAGGGACGATGAGGTATCCCCTGCCCATTGGCCCTTTCAAACCACGCGCGCGCTTTTTTTTTAATTGCTGGCATATGATTTGTTTTTGTTATATTATACATTATTTGCATTATCATAACAATTGAATCAGCGTGGTGCGTTGGCAAAGCAAGTGTGCATTATCCTTCAGAACCTGGGTTCGAATCCCAGGTCCCCCACTTTCTCAATGTTTTTGTTCTTCAGGTGATCCAGTGCATACTCTATCGTACAGTCCACCCTGGTCCTTCATCCACTCAAATGCCAGATGGCCAAAGGCCATATCTGGTGGTTCAAAGCTGAAGGTCCACCAAGGAATTGGTCAACGCACAAGCACCAAATTCCAGAAAGTCCAAAGGGCCAGCGCTTTTGGGCCTTCCAATTGTTATTCATACTCCCAAATTCAGGCCCAACCTCTCTCTTCTACTTTTATTTATTTTGTTTTATTAATTGTTTTAATTGTTTTATTTAATCTCTAACCAATCAAAATTCTTTTTCTCATAAAATAAAATCACAAAAATATTTCTTATATTTAATTAAACTTTAAACTTGTATTTTTCTTAATAAATACTAATTAATTAATTTAGGTTTTTAATTCTAGAATAACTTTAACCTATTTTGCAAATAATTAAAATTAATTAGATTTAATTAGGTTTTAACTACTAATTTAATTAATCTTATTTTCTTTCTTAAAATAACAAAAGAAAAACTCCAAAAATAATTTATTTTTATTAATTAATTTATTAATCTAATTTAGTAATTAATTTAGGTTTAATTTCTTTCCTTTAAATAAAAACAACAAAAACCTAAAAAAGATTTTTCTTCTTTAACCAAAAGGGTCAAAACCCTAACCATGCGCTCGATTTAATTTCCCGCAAGCGATTTATCTATTTTCTCCAATAATGTAATTGCTCCCGGATTGTAATAGTTGAATAGGACTTTTAATTATTTTTTATCGCTTTATTTTATTTTTTAAAAGGGTTTGTCTTTGGCAATGTAAATACCTGACGCCTTGTAATTTAAATTCCGTATTTTATTTTCCGCAAATTATAACTGCTAGATGTTTGGTAATAGGGTTTGCATGACAAGACTAAATGCTAATTTTAAAATCAAATTATATCACCCCTAACATGTACAAAGATAAAATAACTGAAATTAACACATTCGCACATGCGCACTCCTAGGGTACACTCCCACTTGGTTGCCTTCGTAAACGGTCATTGAGTATAGGTCGCTTTAGAGGTCGCCCTCTTGTCTAAAAGATCACAGTTACCTCGAAACGGTTGCCTCAGATATGATTGCCTCAAATAAATGATCTAAGACATTAGGGTTACCGCTAAGGCGTCCTAACATTGCTTTGGTGATCGTAAGTCCCTCATTCAAATTGACCCTAAAAATCCAACGACGGTGCTACCTACTCATTCATAGTGGGATAGCATTATCTAAAGGACATTAGCATAGAATGATTCTTTTTTCGAGTAGGTAGATGGTTCTTAGATACTTGCTATTTCAAAACAAAACTCTTCACACTTACACTTTTCGAACAAAGTTTTCAAAAAACACTTCATTACACTCTTGAGGATATAAGCAAGAGTTAAATCGAAGTTTCAAACAAAAACTTTTTTTCAAACCCACAAGCATAAGGAAAACAAATTTTGAAAACAATTGAGCAAGTACCTAAGAGCCTGTGGATAACCACTGATAGAAAGGGTGCTAATACCTTCCCTTTCTATAATCTACCCCCCGAACCCGAGAAATATCTTGAAAAACGAATTTTTCTGTGCTTTTTTCCTTTCCTTCTTGGATAAAATAAAAGTCGATGGCGACTCTTGCTTACCGTGACATTTTGCAAATACAAAACGCAAAACACAAACCAGCATTCCAAAAAACAGTCAGTTCTTCCCACCGTATCACAGAACTGGCGACTCTGCTGGGGATATTTTATAAGTGGGGTGTACCTTAGGAATAGTTCATAATGTTTTCAATTGCTTGACTTGTATGCTTTATCTTTGTGGGTTGAACCGGAGTTACTATAGATCCTAACCCGGATCTGGGGGACACCTTTTAGGTAAGTAGCAATAGATTGTGAGGGAACTGTACAACGTAGACCGATACGGTTGAAGCAGTAGCTACATTGGTGTGACACTTTTAGTATGTACCGATATCCCTTGTGGCGCAACGAGGATAATATGGGTCTGCTAAGGGGTCATTAAGCACCAATTGACCTTAGAACCTTTAAATTGACCAACTTGGCCATAGAACAGTAGCAGCATGCTACACTCATTGAGACTAAACTCTCGCGATGATTCCGGCTGCAAGAAAAGGTTGCTAAACTGGAATTATGACCGATCGAGGGTAGTCAGTGATATTGAGATCCTCTAGAACTTGGTTACTATTTTTAGGACAGGTTTAAACCAACTAAACTGAAAGAGGGTAATACCTAATCTCCTTGCCAGCCTGAAATCTAAGGGCTATCTGTGTGACTTGTTTGCCTTTACCATGTTTGTTGTTTGTGGATACTTGTGGTGTGTTTTTATCATAACATAATGCATCATGACATTGCATGCATCTTGCATCAAGACTAACCTATTTCAAAGACAGAAGGGATTCATCTTTGTTCTGTTTTATAGGTCATGGCACCCATGCATAAAAACACTATTCGGATCAACTTTGTCCAGATTCCCACTCAGCTCAAGGAATTGATTGCAAAGATGCCAGATACTTCTTCTTTTATCAGAAGACATGGGCACCTCCCGGGTTTGGTCACCTCCAAGATGGATGAGCAGATGTTGAGTGTCTTAGTCCAGTTCTTTGATCCACTGTACCATTTCTTTACTTTTCCGGACTACCAGTTGGTTCCTACCTTGGAAGAGTTCTCTGATCTACTGGGTATCTCCATTCTAGAGCAGACCCGATTTACAGGTTGGGAGAAGATCCTTAGGTCGGAAGAGATTGCTTCAGCCCTTCATCTGACAAAGGCTGAGGTAATGTCAAACTGGGAGACTAGAAGTGGGACAAAAGGCTTCTTGACTAAATTCTTGGTTGGTAAGGCTAATCAGTTCTGGGACAGTCTAGACTTCCAGGCATTTGAAGACATTCTGGCTCTTCTCATATATGCTTTGGTGTTGTTTCCTAACTCTGATTCCTTTGTTGACGTGAATGCGGTAAAGATCTTCATTTTCGGTAATCATGTGCCCACTCTCTTGGGTAACATTTTGCACTCTCTTTATGCCCGCACTGCTCGGAAACGGGGAACCCTTATGTGTTGTGCACCATTTCTGGCGAGGTGGTTTATTTCTCACCTCCCCAAGTCAGTTTTGAAGAACAAGGAAGGCATGGGTTGGGCCTATAGGGTTATGTCTCTCTCTCATAATGATATCATTTGGACTATTAAGGGTATGGAAGACGTGGCTATTATTGATCGCTGTGGGGAGTACCCCAATGTTCCACTGCTAGGAACCCATGGAGGAATCACTTATAATATGTGTTTGGCCTTATGTCAGTTTGGGCGAGCAAGGAGGGAAGGACCTCATGAGTTACTGATGCCGAGTATTGTCTTTGATTTCCAAGGAGATAGTGACGAGCAACGCCGCAGATTCATAAGAGCTTGGGATAGGGTACACAGGTCTGATCCACACGAGCTGGGTGCGAAGACTTCTCTACCAATGGAACCATATCTCCGATGGGTTCGCATATGTGCCCAAAAGCTGGGAATGCCCTACGAAGTTGTCTTGTCTATAATTGTTGAAGTTGTTGATGAAGAGGGAGTTCCTCCTACCATCCTACACCCTTACATTCCTACTGACATTGGGGCATTAAAGAGATCGTGGATGCAGCTGAGAGAAGAGCGGGATACTTATAGAGAAAAGTATCATGAACAAGAGCATAAGATTCAGAAGTTGACAAGGCAATTGGAGAATGAGAAGATCCTCAATGACTATGTCCGTAACGACAAGAAACGACCGTGGGAGCACTGATTGTCTTTTGATTATTTCTAGTTTTGATTTACTTTTCAGTTTTTCTTTCTTGTAACGCCTAAAAGGCATCTGTTGAACAATTGAATTCAAAGTTTATCTAATAAAAGTGTGTTTTAGTTTGGTTTGAAAATTTGAATCTCTAAAGTCTTTGAAATCATATCATACGCATTTCATTCCATGCACCTGATCACAGGTACCCATTACAGGTTTTTCTCATCTTCTTCGCTGTTTATTTCAGCATCATGTCTTCTGAAACATCAACTGAATAAGCAATCAAGGCTCTGCAAGCCCAAAATGCCCAGTTCCAAGAATTGTTCATGAGTTTGGCTAAGGGTCAGCAAGACCTTAAGACCTGTATCTTGAAAGAGAAGAAGAAGAAGAAGAAGAAGAAGAAGAAGAAGAAGACGGTCCTATTTAATATGGGTCGCAGATTCGGAAATGATTTACGAGAAGAGGTTGATTTGACCCACTCATCTGGAGGGGGAGATAATCAGGAAGAAAGGAGGGCTCCTAGCTCTGTGGTTTCAGACAATAAGACTGACTTTGACGAAGACCAGTGTCCTCCGGCTGAGGATAGATATAAACAGTTGGAAGACCGTTTAAGTGCCATGGAGATCCAGAAGGTCCCTGGGTTGGACTTTGGTGATCTAGGTTTGTCGTCTGGGGTGGTGATTCTCCACAAGTTTAAAGCACCATCTTTTTCTAAATACGACGGAGTTTCTTGTCCAAAGCTGCACCTCTGGTCGTATGTTAGAAAGATCCCGCCATACACTACTGATAAAAACCTCTGGATCCACTTCTTTCAAGACAGTCTCTCAGGGACTCAGCTTGAATGGTTTTACCAGCTGGAAGGAGCTAGTATCCTTAATTGGGAGGACTTGGCTGCTGCTTTCTACAAGCAGTACCAATACAACACCGACCTCGCTCCTACGCATACCCAACTCCAGGGTATGTCCATGGGTGCGGGTGAAGGTTTCAAAGACTATGCTCAGAAGTGGAGGGACCTTACTGGTAGAGTGCAACCTCCCTTGGCTGATAGGGAGCTAGTGGATATGTTTTTGGGGACCCTGTCAGGTCCGTATTTCAATCATCTGATTGGAAGTTCATCGTCCGGGTTTACAGAGCTGATCATGACCGGGGAGAGAATTGAGGCTGGTATCAAATCTGGTAAAATACAGAAGGGTGCTTCGTCTAGCGCCAAGAAGAAGCCTTTTAAGAAGGAGTCCAATGTTGTTTACAGTTCAAAGAGCTATAATAGACCTGAACGCTGCCAAGCTGTTAATGTGGTGGTTATATCAAGACCTGCTGGTGCTCCTCAGCGCAACAATCAGCCAAGGGCCGAGAGGCCACGAAGACAATTCACTCAGCTTAACATGACGTTATCTCAGATTCTTCCGCAGTTATTGAAGACCAACTTGGTCATTCCGAAAGAGGCCCCGAAGAGCCCTAATACAACATCACTAATGTACGATCCGAATGCCCGTTGTGCTTTTCATTCTAATAGCCCGGGGCATGATACAGATAACTGCTGGGTCTTGAATAACAAGGTACAGGATTTGATTGATGCGAAGGAGATTGAATTCGAAGCACCTGAAAGACCTAATGTTGTGACTACTCCCATGCCTAAGCATGGAGTGAATGCTGTAGAAGAAGACTCATTTGTGGTTTCTGTAAAAGACATTGTTACTCCATTGATGACTGTAAAGAAGAACCTTCTGTTAGTCGGTTTATTTCCGGGCTGTGGCGAAGGTTGCCATATGTGTGTCGTCCTACCTACCGGTTGCCATCTTTTGAAGTCAGGTGTTCAACGCCTGATGGATAATAAAGAAATTTTGTTTGAGAAGACTTTTGTTCCTTTGGTTCCTACTGAAGAAGTTGGTATAATCACCATTTTCGACAATTCTTCCAAGGCTTCCTCGAGAAAGCCTGTTAGAATTACATCTGTTCCAAGAATTGCACCATTGATCATCACTGTTCCTGGGCATATCCCCTATACATCCGATAAAGTTGTCCCGTGGCATTATGGGGCTGACGTGTATTATCACGGAGTTAAACAAGATTTGGATGTTGATACTGACGTCAGCAACATTGTTGGATCTAGTAAAGTCACCCGCAGCGGAAGGCTTTTCTCCCCTGAGATCTCTCCACCAATTTTACGGAAGCCTGTTATTATTACGCCTGTCAGTACACCTGCTACTGTTCTGGTACAAGTTCCAATTCTTACCCCTGTTGCCGAGTCATCTGATGCTCGGGGAAAAGGGACCATTGATGAGCCTTCCCGGATGGAGGCACCGAAGATAATTACTGTTGAAGCCTCTAGAAAAGAGATTGAGGAGATTCTGAAGATCATCAAAAAGAGAGACTACAATGTAGTCGAGCAGCTGGGGAAACCCCGTCTAAAATCTCTATGTTATCTCTGTTACTTTTCTCAGAAGCCCGTGCCAAGGCTCTGATTGCTTTCCTAAATACTGCACACGTACCGCAAGAAACATCAGCTAATCAGTTTAAAGATTGCATGGCTAGTCTGACTACTGATAATGGGTTGGGTTTCTCTGACGCCGGCTTGCCTGCTAAGGGGAGGAATCACAATGATGCCCTGCATGTCTCCATTGAATGCAGAGGCACTACTCTAGCCCATGTATTGGTGGATATTGGTTCCTCATTGAACGTTTTTCCTAAGAAAGCTTTGGACCCGTTAGTCTGTGAGGGGTTGGAGCTGAAGCCAAGTAACATTGTTGTTAGGGCCTTTGACGGGTCCAAGAGAATGGTACATGGAGAAGTGGATATTCCAGTGAAGGTTGGTTCTCAGATCTTTGTGTCTACTTTTTATGTGATGGACATACGGCCATCCTATTCTTGTTTGATGGGTCTCCCATGGATCCAAAAAGTTGGAGCAGTGACTTCTACGCTCTACCAGATGCTGAAATACCCAGTCAAAGGGAAAATTGTGACGGTACGAGGAGAGGAGGAGTACATGGTGACCAACCTCAACTCTTTCCGATATGTAGAGATGGAGGGGGAGTTCATTGAAACCCCGTTTCAACATTTTGAAGAAGTACCCCAGACATTGGCATCAGCTGAAACGGTCACTGAAGATTCTCCCATGAAGATGGCTTCCTTTAAGGATGCTCGGGCTGTTGTTGAGAAAGGTGTGTGTGCAAATTGGGGCCAACTCCCTGATTTTGCACATAAGACTAACAAGTTTGGTTTGGGTTTCACTGCAGAAGCTCAAAGGGCTATTCGGAGTGCAAGGACTGGAAGACCTCCCCTGTTTATCAGCAGTTCAGGAGTGAATGCCATTGAAGACGATGTTGAAGAATCTGAGTTCGACAGTTGGATCTACCCAACTACTGATGGTGGACTAAGCAATTGGACAGCAAAGGACTTTATCCCAATTTATTTTGTTACCCAGTAATGAGACTTTTGTTTTGTACTTGTAACAGGCAATGTTTTAAACTTTATGGCCCGGTGTCTTACTCGGGGCACCGTGGCTTTATTTGTGAGGGCTTTATGTGTGTCATCTACATATATCATTAATAAAAGCATTGGACGTTTCTTGCATCTCAAATTTTGCGCTCTTTGTTTTTCTTTTATTATATATTGCAAAACGGCTATTTTACACACACTCACATACACAAGTCTACATCCACTCTGGATCTCACTGGTAACGACTCTGCTACTGCCGGTTATGACTTCGAAAGTCCGATCAACTTAGCCGAAGACGAAGGTGAAGATGATTGCGAAGTGCCTGGTGAGCTTGCTAGACTGCTACTTTAGGAAGAGAGGGCCATACAGCCGCATGAAGAGCCAGTGTGTTGTACCCCAAAATTTGCCCTCCCATATTTCTCAAAACATTGCAAGAGAAATCTCCAAGTTGCTCAAGATTGCTCAAGATTTGGACAGTCAAGTCATCTCCTAAGACAGTCAACCTCAAATTAGGGTTTTGTGTTGCATCAAGGTCCTTACATCCAAATGACCTCAATTGTTCCCCAATGTCCTAATATTTTCTCAAGTTCATCCATGTCAAATTTCAAGCCTTGCAGAGGAAGTTTGGTCAGTCAATTGCTCAAGAGGTCCAAAAATCGACTGTGCTAGGGCAAAAGTCAACTGTGACCTATATACGGCCAAACTTCAAGATTTTTTGTCAACATTCTCATTTTGAAGGATATTTCATCATTTGATCAAGGTTTGATCATGATTCATCAAGGATTGCTCAAAATTCATCAAGATTCAAAAGTTGCTAAATTAGGGTTTTGTAGGAAAAGTCAACTCAACTTTGACCAAGCATCACTTTCTCATGCTTTATGAGAAATGACCCATACAAAGCTCATTTTGAAGATGATGCAATTTCCTACAATCCATCTTCACACCCCCAAGATCAAGAAATGCACTCACAAAAAGTTACAAATTTGGACATTATAGGTCATTTTTGGAAGTCAACAAAAACACCTTTTTTCCAAAGCTTATAACATGAGCTTGGAATATCAAAATGAGATGAGACCAAACGTTTTGGTTAGAGGACATCTAAAGGTTTCTAAAAAATCAAAGAACACCTCCAAAAGTTCAAAATTGAAGAAGTTATGCATTGTTGAAGTTTGGCATTTTTGCAAAATTGCCAAAAGTCAACTATCCCCAAAACATCAAATTTTGTCAAATGGGCCCATTCTTTTCCACTTGATTTGGTCTTGTCACACTACACACGTCTCCTATCTTCAGTCTTGTGTCCATTTATTGATTTTTTTTCTATTTTATTTGATTTTTATTGAATTAATTCATTTTAAATCAATTTAAATCCAAATAAAATCTAAATATTGATCACTTGGAATCTTTTTGATTGATACAGGCCTTAATTGTCGTCATGGACATGATCAAACTCGTATCTCACCATATCATGAACAAAAAGATCGATTTGGAACAAATTTGGAAGCTTTTTAATGGTGAATCAAATCACATCTCCAAACATGAATGCACAAGGATTCAGCCCAAGAAAGTTAACCTAATTCATTCCACATTACTTATACAAGCTAGAGGCACACGAATCAGAGGTGAGAGGCTGCACAATCAGAAGAACAAAACTTGAAAAAAGGTGGAAAAAGCTTGAAACTGAAATCAAGCATAGAGGTGTTTTCAAGGCCAAAACTCAATGTGAGTCTATTGCTGGGTCATCACTAAAGCGAAGCCAACTCAAAACCAATCCCCATACCTGTTGAATCGCGTTGTAAGTCTACCTGAAAATCGCCCTGTATTTGAAATCGCATACTCATATTCTTGCACTTTCTTGGCAAAATCTTTACATATTCAGGTTTGTCGTTCCATTTAGAAGCTTTTTGCATTATTTGATTGTGCTTATATGACCTGTAGTGCCATACCCGAATCTAGGGTTCTTGGTTCTTGTTTTTGGGCGTTTTAGTTTCAGGCAAAATCAATGCAAGTAATGGATATAAGCGTGTTCATGAGGGAGAGACGAACAGGACCATGGTCTTAGATTGAATTTTCATGGCCTGGATTTGGTTTTAGGTTCGACCTAGGGATTTAGCTGCGGATATAAATCCGCAGGTAATCTCTGTATAATTCCAAGGACAGGGATGAAGACGTGTCCCCATCCAATTTGTTCATTCAAACTTTCGCGCTTTTTATTTTTTAATTCTGGCATTTTATTTGTTTTCTAATATAATAATTATTGTCCAATATTATAACAATTAAGCACATTGGTTGAGTTGGTAAGGGCGCTAGTACAAAATCCAATGGGACCTGGGTTCGAATCCCAGGTCCCCCATGCATTTGTGTAATTTTTTCCAGGTTATCCAGTACAAGCCAAAGCATAAGATCTATCATATGCCCTTAGATCTCAAAGCGCCAGATGGCCTCCAGGCTAAATCTGATGGCCCAAAAGTGATGACCATCATAAGACCTAGTCCACGTGCATGCAGGGAATTCCAAAAAGTCAGCCCAGGCCAGCATCTGTTGGGCCACTAAGCTGCTATTCTCACCATCCTTTTCGGCCCAACACCCCCCTTTTGGTTATTTCTTTTTCTATTTCTTTCTTTATTTATTTTATTGTTATTATTTTTATTATTTAAATCATTAACCAATTAATCTTTTTCTTAATAAAATCAAAAACACAAAAAATATTTAATTTATTAAAATTAAATTCAACACTTTATTTTTGTAAATAAATATTAATTGAATTAATTTAGTTTTAATTAGGTATAATTTTTAATATCTTTTGCAAATAATTAAAATTAATTTAGATAATTAGGTTTTACTAACTTTAAATCAAATTTATTTTATTTCTTCAAATACTCAAAAATCCAAAAAAATAATGTTTTTATTAATTAATTAGTTCGTTAATTTAATAATTAATTTAGATCTAATTCCTTTTAATTCAAAAAATAACAAAAAAAAATCATTTTCTTTTAAAAGGGTCAAAACCATAAAAAACTCGCATTTGATTTAACTTTCCGCACGCGATCTATTTTGCCATATTGATGTATCTGTTTCCCGGAATGTAATAGTTTAAATAGGACTTTATTTTATCGTTTTATTTTATTTTCCGAATTTTAATTTCAAGGGTTGCTTTTGGCGATGTAAATAGCCAATGCCTTGTAATAGTTAGACTTAATTTCCGCAATTTAACTTCTGCAACTTATAAACCGTTAGATGTTTGGTAGTAGGGAATGCATGACAAGATTAATCGTTCAAAACCTAAAATCAACATAGATCACCCATGACATGTACAAAGATAAAATTAACCGAAACAACACACTCGCACATGCGCACTCTTAGGGTACACCTCACTTGGTTGCCTAAGTGGTCATTGAGTATAGGAAGTTTTAGAGGTCATCCTTTTGTCCAAAGATCATAGTTGCCTCAAAACGGTTGCCTCAGAAAAATGATCTAAGACATTAGGATTATCGCTAAGGCGTCCTAACATTGCTTTAGTGACCACATGTCCCTTAATCGAATTGACCCTTAAAACTCCAACGACGATGCTACCTACTCATCAATAGTGGGGTAGCATTGTCTAAAGGACATTAGCATAGTTTGATTCCTTTTTCGAGTAGGTATATGGTTCTTAAGCACTTGCTCTTTTTAAAACAAAACAAAACTTTTCGCACTTACACCTTTCAAACAAAAACTTCTTTCAAACCCACAAACAAAAAAAAAAGCAAATTTTGAAAACACTTTGAGCAAGTACCGATAACCACGGATAGAAAGGGTGCTAACACCTTCCCTTTCTATAATCTACCCCCCGGACCCGAGAAATATCTCGAAAAAGAAATTTTTCTATGCTTTTTTCCTTTCCTTGTTGGATAAAATAAAAGACGGTGGCGACTCTTGCTTACCGCAACATTTTGCAAAAACAAACGCAAAACGCGAACCAGCATTCCAAAAACAGTCAGTTCTCTTCCCACCGTATCACAGAACTGGCGACTCTGCTGGGGATATCTATAAGTGATGTGTACCTTAGGATTAGATCATTGTGTTTTCAATTGTTTGCTTTGTATGCTTTATATTTGTGGGCTTGTATCGGAGTTACTATAGATCCTAACCCAGATCTGGGGATACCCTTTAGGTAAGTAGCAATAAATTGTGAGGGAACTGTACGGCATAGACCGATACGGTTAAAACAGTAGCTACGTTATGTGGCACTTTAGTCTGTACCGATATCCCTTGTGTTAGAACGAGGAGAATATGGGTCTTCTAAGGGGTCATTAAGCACCAACTGACCTTAGAACCTTTAAATTGACCAACTTGGCCATAGAACAGTAGCAGTATGCTACACTCATTGAGACTAAACTCTCGCGATGATTCTGGCCGGAAAAAAAAGGTTGCTAAACTGGAATTATGACCGATCGAGGGTAGTCAGTGATATTGAGATCCTCTAGAACCCGATTACTATTTTTAGGACAAGTTTAAACCAACTGAACTGAAAGAGGGTAGTACATAAGCTCCTTGCTAGCCTGAAATTTAAGGGCTCTCTGTGTGACTTGTGTGCCTTTACCATGTTTGCCATTTGTGGATACTTGTGTTGTGTTATCTATCATGACATCATAACATCATAACATTGCATACATCTTGCATTGGACTAACCTATTTCAAAGACAGGTGAGATTCATCTTTGTTCTGTTTTGTAGGTCATCATGATGCCCATGCGTAGGAATACCATCCGGATAAACTTTGTCCAGGTTCCCACCTTGCTTAAAGATTTGGTTGCAAAGATGCCCGATACTACTTCCTTCATCAGGAGGCATGGTTATCTTCTCAGTTTGGTCACCTCCAAATTGGACGAGCAGCTGATGAGTGTCCTAGTCCAGTTCTATGATCCGTTGTACCATTGCTTCACTTTTCAGAACTACCAGTTGGTTCCCACCCTAGAAGAGTTCTCTGAGCTGCTCGGTATCTCTGTTCTGGAGCTGACCCCGTTTACTGGTTGGGAGAAGATTGCTGCAGCCCTTCATATGACAAAGGAAGAGGTAATGGCTAATTGGGAGACTAGGAATGGAGCAAAGGGCTTTCTGAATAAGTTCTTGGTTGGAAAGGCTAACTATTTCTGGGATAGTCTAGACTTCAAGGCATTTGAGGATATTCTGGCTCTTCTGATCTATGGCTTGGTATTGTTTCCGAACCCTGACACTTTTGTTGATGTGAATGCGGTAAAAATCTTCATTTCTCGTAATCCTGTACCCACCCTCTTGGGTGACATCCTTCATCAGCTCTATGCTCGTACTGCCCGAAAACGGGGAACCTTGATGTGATGTGCTCCATTGTTGGCAAGGTGGTTTATTTCGCACTTTCCCAAGTCAGTGCTAAAGAATAAAGAAGGCATGGGTTGGGCCTATAGGGTTATGTCTCTTTCGTATAATAACATCATTTGGACTCTCAAAGGTATGGACGAGGTGACTATCATTGATCATTGTGGGGAGTACCCTAATGTTCCACTGATAGGAACTTGTGGAGGAATTTCTTACAACCCATGCTTAGCTCTACGTCAGTTTGGGCGAGCCAGAAGAGAAGGACCTCATGAGATGTTAATGCCTAGCATCATCTTTGATTTTCAAGGGGATAGCGACGATCAGCGTCGCAGATTCATAAGGGCTTGGGATAGAGTTCACCAATCTGATCCACATGAGTTGGGCCCAAAGACTTCACTTCTAATGGAGCCATATCTCAGATGGGTCCATATCCGTGCCCAAAAGCTGGGTATGCCATATGAAGTTGTCCGGCCTATCATTGTTGAAGTTGCTAATGAAGAAGGGGTTATTCCAACCATCCTCCATCCTCATATGCTTACTGACATTGGGGCACTGAAAAGGTCTTGGATGCAGCTGAGAGAGGAACGGGATTCTTACCGAGAGAAGTTCAACGATCAAGAACAGAAGATCCAGAAGTTGACTAGGCAGCTAGAGAACGAGCAGATTCTCAATGACTATGTCCGCAACGAGAAGAAGAGACCATGGGAGCATTGATTGACCTTTGATGATTTCCTTTCCAGTTTTTATTTACTTTTCAGTATTTCCTTTCTTGTAATGCCTTAAGGGCATCAGTTGAACAATTTGAATTCCAAAGTTTATCTAATAAAGTGTGTTTCCTTTCTGGTTTACAAATTTGAATCTCTCGATTGTCTTTGAAATCATGTCATACGCATTTCATCCCATGCACTTCATAAACAGGTACCTATTACAGGTCTCTTATCTTCTTCGTTGTTTATTTCAGCATTCATCATGTCTGCTGAACCTTCAACTGAGCAAGCCATCAATGCCCTCCAGGCCCAGAATGCCCAATTCCAAGAGCTGTTCATGAATCTAGCTAAGGGTCAGCAAGATCTGAAGACCCTGGTTCTGAAAGAGAAGAAGAAGAAGAAGAAGAAGAAGAAGAAGAAGAGGACAATCCTGTTTAACACAGGGAACAGGTTTGGAAACAGGCTTCATAATGAAGTTAATTTGACCACCTCATCTGGAGGGAAAGATAGTCAAGAGGAAAGGAGGGCTCCTAGCCATGTGGTCTCCGACAACGAGACGGACTTCGACGAAGACCAGTATCCTCCAGCTGAGGATAAATACAAGCAACCGGAAGACCGGTTGAGTGCTATGGAAGTTCAGAAAGTTCCTGGTCTGGACTTTGGTGATCTGGGTCTATCATATGGGGTGGAGATTCCCCACAAATTCAAGGCACCAGCCTTTGCTAAGTATGACGGAGTTTCTTGTCCGAAGCTGCACCTCCGGTCATATGTAAGGAAGATCCAGCCGTACACCGCTGATAAGAACCTATGGATCCATTTCTTTCAAGACAGTCTCTCAGGGACTCAGCTTGAGTGGTTCTACCAGTTGGATAGAGCCAATATCCGTAGTTGGGAAGATTTGGCTATTGCTTTCTACAGGCAGTATCAATACAACTCCGACCTTGCTCCCACGCGTACCCAACTCTAGGGTATGTCAATGGGAACAGGTGAAGGTTTCAAAGATTATACTCATAAGTGGAGGGACCTTGCCGGAAGAGTGCAACCACCCTTGGCTGATCGGGAGCTTGTGGATATGTTTCTGGGGACCCCGTCTGGTCTATTTTTCAACCATCTAATCGGAAGTTCTTCATCTGGGTTTACAGAGCTTATTATGACCGGTGAAAGGATTGAGGCTGGTATTAAGGCTGGTAAGATACAGAAGGGTGCCTCATCAAGCACCGAAAAGAAGCCCTTTAAGAAGGAGTCCAGTGTTGTCTACAGTTTGAAAAGACAGAATAGACTTGAACACCGCCAAGCTGTTAATGCGGTTGTTATTTTAAAACCTGCTGGTGCTCCTCAGCACAACAATCAACAAAAGGACGAGAGACCTCGAAGGCAATTCACCCGTCTCAGCATGACCTTATCTCAGATTCTGCCATAGTTGCTGAAGACCAATCTAGTGATTCCAAGGGAAGCCCCGAAGAATCCAAATACAATGTCACCGAAGTATAACCCTAATGCCCGCTGTGCTTATCACTCTGATAGCCCGGAGCATAATACAGATGATTGTTGGGTTTTGAAGAACAAGGTACAGGATTTGATTGATGCAAAAGAGATCGAGTTCGGAGCACCAGAAAAGCCTAAATAAGATGCAGGGATGAATGCTATCGGGGATGACGATGATGAAGAGTTTGACATTGACAGTTGGATCTACCCGACTGCCAGTGGTGGATTAAGCAACTGGGCAGTGAAGGATTCTATGCCCGTTTCTGTTATCACCCAGTAATGAAACTTTTTGTTTTGAATTTGTAACAGACAATGTTTTAGACTTTACGGCCCGGTGTTTTACCCGGGGCACCGTGGCTTCATTTGTGAGGGCTTTATGTGTGTCATTTTCATATATCATTAATAAAAGCATTGGACGTACTTGCATTTCAAATTTTGCGCTCCTTGTTTTTCTTTATTATATATTGCAAAACAGCTATTTTACACACACTCACATATACAGGTCTACATCCACTCTGGATCTCACTGGTAACGACTCTGCTACTGCCAGTTATGACTTCGAAAATCCGATCAACTTAGCCGAAGAAGAAGGTGAAGATGATTGCGAAGTGCCTGGTGAACTTACAAGACTGTTACTCCAAGAAGAGAGGGTTATTCAGCCGCACGAAGAACCGGTGGAATCAGTGAATCTGGGTACAGAGACAGACAATAAGGAAGTTAAGATCGGTGCAAATCTGGAGCTTAGTGTGAAGCAACGGTTGATTCAGATGTTGCATGACTACGTTGAGATATTTGCTTGGTCTTATGAAGATACGCCTGGTTTGGATACTGATATTGTGGTTCACCGCCTGCCTACTAAGGAAGAATGCCCTCCAGTAAAACAGAAGGTCCGCCGGATGCGTCGAGAGATGTCTGAGAAAATCAAGGCTGAAGTTATGAAATAGTTTGACGCCGGTTTTCTAGCAGTTACTTCTTACCCTCAGTGGGTGGCCAATGTGGTTCCTGCCGAAGAAGGATGGTAAGGTTCGAATGTGTGTTGACTACAGGGATCTGAACAGGGCAAGCCCCAGGGATGACTTCCCTCTACCTCATATCGACGTTCTGGTTGACAATACTGCTCAGCATAAAGTATTCTCCTTTATGGATGGTTTCTCCGGTTATAATCAGATTAAAATGGCTCCCGAAGACATGGAGAAGACAACTTTTGTTACTCAGTGGGGTACCTTTTGCTACAAGGTCATGCCTTTTGGATTGAAGAACGTTGGGGAAACGTATCAGCGTACCATGGTCGCTTTGTTTCATGACATGATCCA
The DNA here is from genome assembly GCA_948472305.1 of Vicia faba. NCBI lineage: Eukaryota > Viridiplantae > Streptophyta > Magnoliopsida > Fabales > Fabaceae > Vicia > Vicia faba. The sequence goes on along the minus strand of OX451739.1, from coordinate 448,223,629 downwards.
TCATGAGATTGAAGTATACGTCAACGATATGATTTCAAGATCCCAGACAGAGGAGGAACATCTTGACCACCTTCAGAAGCTATTTGACAGGTTGAAGTTGTACAAGCTGAGGTTAAACCCGAACAAGTGCACCTTCGGGGTGAGATCTGGTAAGCTGTTGGGTTTTGTCGTAAGCGATAAGGGTATTCAAGTGGATCCTGCAAAAGTGAAAGTTGTATAGGAGATGCCAGCTCCCAGAATAGAGAAAGAAGTCAGAGGCTTCCTAGGACGACTGAATTACATTGCCTGGTTCATCTCGCACCTAACCGCTACTTGTGAGCCAATCTTCAAGCTGCTGAAGAAAGATCAAGTAGTACGTTGGAACGATGAATGCCAGGCCGCTTTTGAAAGGATCAAAGAGTACCTCCAAGAGCCACCCATTCTGATGCCTCCAATTGAAGGGAGACCTTTGATCTTATACTTGACAGTACTCGACAACTCAATGGGGTGTGTTTGGGTCAGCATGACGAGTCTGGCCGAAAAGAGCATGTTATTTATTACCTTAGCAAAATGTTTACCAACTGTGAGACCCGATACTCACTGCTCGAGAAAACTTGCTGTGCTTTGGCATGGGCTGCTCGCCTGCTGAGACAGTATATGTTGACTCACACTACTCTGTTGATATCAAAGATGGATCCAATCAAGTATATCTTCGAAAAGCCTGCCTTGTCCGGAAGAATAGCAAGATGGCAGATGATCTTGACTGAGTATGACATCCAATATAAGACCCAAAAAGCAATCAAGGGAAGTGTGTTGGCAGACCATTTGGCACATCAGGCAGTGGATGATTACCAGTCTATGAAATTTGAATTTCTGGATGAGAATATCATGTTGGTAACTGATTGTGAGACACCTGGACCGGATGAAGGACCTGAGGAAGGATACCGATGGTCTATGTACTTTGATGGAGCTTCGAACGCTTTGGGTAATGGCATTGGCGATGTGATCATATCTCCTAAAGGCTCTCATACTCCGTTCACCGCCCGACTATGTTTCAACTGCACCAACAACATGGCGGAGTATGAAGCGTGCATCATGGGTCTTCGAGCAGCAATTGACCTAAGGATTAAGTTTCTAAGTGTCTTCGGAGATTCCACTCTCGTGATCAGTCAGATCAAAGGCGAGTGGGATACGAAACACCCGAACCTTATTCCTTATAAGGAGTATGTGTTGACGTTGCTTCCATATTTTGAGGAGATAACCTTTGAACACTTCCCTAGAGAGGAGAATCAGTTGGCGGACGCGCTAGCTACGATGTCTTCTATGTTCAAGGTTAATTGGGACAATGAAGCTCCCCGGATTATCATTGAAAGACTGGACGAACCTGCACATTACTGTGATATTGAGACTGAAGAGGTAACAGAAAAACCCTGGTTTCATGAGGTGAAAAGGCATCTTGAAGCTCAAGAATACCCCGAGGGTGCGTCTGTTAATGACAAGAAGTTTTTGAGGAGGTTCGCAGCGAAGTTCTTCATTAGCAATGTCATTATTTACAAACGTAACCATGATTCGACCTTACTGCATTGTGTGGACAAGAATGAAGCAGAAAGGATCATGGCAGAATTACATGAAGGTACTTTCAGAACTCATTCCAGTGGACATACCATGGCAAAGAAAATCCTTCGGGCAGGATATTATTGGTCCACAATGGAAGCCGACTGTTATCAGCATTCTCGGACATGTCACAAGTGCCAGGTCTATGCTGATAAGGTACACATACCACCAGTTCCTCTGAATGTTTTGACAGCTCTGTGGCCTTTTGCAATGTGGGGCATTGATATGATCGGCGAGATCAGACCTACGGCATCCAACGGGCATCGTTTCATCCTAGTAGCAATTGATTACTTTACGAAGTGGGTTGAAGCAGCTTCATTTGCTACAGTAACCAAGAACATCGTGGCACGGTTCATTCGGCATAATCTGATATGTCAATACGGTATACCAGAGAGGATCATTACGGATAATGGTACGAATCTCAATAATAAGATGATCACTGAGCTCTGCAAACAGTTCAAGATACAGCATCACAACTCTTCTCCTTCCCGACCGAAGATGAATGGGGCTGTCGAAGCGGCTAATAAGAACATTAAGAAGATTGTGCAGAAGATGACAGTGACATACAAAGACTGGCACGAAATGTTACCATTTGCTCTTCATGGGTACCGTACCTCAGCGCGGACGTCAACAGGGGCAACACCCTATTCCTTAGTATATGGCATGGAGGCAGTCTTGCCCATTGAAGTTCAGATACCCTCTCTTCGGATTATAAAGGATGCAGGTTTGAGCGAAGATGACTGGATTCAGACCCGACTTGATCAGCTGAACCTAATCGATGAAAAGAGACTTACTGCTATTTTTCATGATCAAACGTACCAAAAACAGATGATCAAGGCATTTAACAAGAAAGTTAGATGACAAGAGTATCAAGTTGGGGACCTGGTTATCAAGCGCATCATATTACCTCAAGGTGATCCCAGGGGCAAGTGGACTCCTACTTACGAAGGGCCATTTGTGGTTAAGAACATTTTCTCAGGAGGAGCTATGATTCTAACCACCATGGATGGTGACGACCTTCCTCACCCCGTCAATGCAGACATAGTGAAAAGATACTACGCATAATCAAGGACCCGCTAGGTTGACTGGCCTAGGCAAAAATAAGGGCTTCCCGACGAACCAAAAGGGTTCGGGCAAAAATAATGGATGAAAATTGAAAAAATTTGTACACCCGGCAAGTCGAAAACCTGAAAAGGCGGCTTGGGCAAAAAAGGGTATCCCAGTGGACTGAAAATCCGAAAGGGCGGTCCAGGAAAAAATTAAGGATCAAAGCGTAACACTATGTCTCATTGGATCACCTTGCATCCAGACTTCGGTATCGACTATCAAACTCGGACGACACTAATCAATCTGATTCATCTTCAACCAAGCAGCAAAGTGATGAGATGCTTGAGGACATAAAGGCAATAGCAGAGTTGGAACCCAGTGGGATCATTCACATAGTTGTTTTGTTTAATTTTTTCACAAATTGTGTAAATTCTTTTATTCGGCGGCGTTCTCTTACTAGGACGTCAGCCTCTTATACAAAAACGCCTATTTACAGGCCAAACTTCAAAATCAATACAAATTCATTTTCAGACAAATTTCAAACTGTTTTTCCTTTATCTGTTTTATATTGCAAAGAACGTCCAATATTCATTTTTGATATATGCATTTGACATTAATTGCTGATCATAAATATTTACATGCGAAACAAAAGACGATTACGGGTAACATCAGAAATAGGGGCAAATAAAAATTGTCCAATTGCCCTATCCACCAGGTACAAAGGTAGATTCAGCTGAAGAATAGGGCTAAGATACTTTCATTCCCCGCAGAGAAAGACAGTAATGGTAGCTCTCCCAGCTGAGACTTACAACTATGAACGAATCAGCAATGCTCTCCCCAAGCAGAGTTTATCTACCCTCAGCACTAAAAAGGCTCGATATCCCCGGCAGTCTTAATATTCCCCAACGGAGTATAAGGATATTCCCCAGCAAAGTATAAGAATGTTCCCCGGCATAATACAAGATACCCCCAGTGGAGTCAATATTTCCCCAGCACGGTCTGAAAAAAGCTTCCCCAATGGAGTTGAATCATCATCCCCAGTAGACTCTGGAAGTTTATCCCCAGTGGAGTACAAAAATAAATCTCCCCAACCAAGTTCAAGGGATCATTCCCAACAGAATTCAGAGGATTATCCCCACAAAAGTCTAACAGGGTTATCCCCAGCAAATCGCAACTGAATGATCATCCCCAGCGAAGTTCTTTCCTTTCACAAACAGGAATTCAATCCTCAACAGATTCAGTATCACCAGCAACAGTAATCCATCCCCAGTGGAGTTTATCAGTGGAATCTTCAGCAGAGCATCTCTTCCCCACAGAGTAATCTCCTCATCAGTTTATTCCTCAACGGAGTTATCTTCTCCTGCAGGCTTATCACCTTCGTTCACCATCCCCAGCGGAAACGAAGAATTCAGCTCTATCCTCCAGCAACTATCCGAGATTTATTTTCCCCAGCTAAAACATTACATTTCCATACATCATGATACATGCATATATGCATCATATAATACAATCTCATTTATGTTTAGAGCATCATTGCTTGATCCATATCATGCATTGCATATGACTGACCTTTGCCTTTCAGGAAAGATGCAGTTAAATTCTCAACTATGTGGAAGACCTTGTCTGGTCCAGTTAAATCGATTCCTAAATATTTTTCTGATGCCGATCCACTCAAAGGCGCCAAGACCTCCTCTGGTCCAGTTAAATTGATTCCTAAAGATTTTTCTGATGCCGGTCCAGTTGAAGTTGTTTCAAGACCTTGCCTGGTCCAGTTAAATCGATTCCTAAAGATTTTTCTGATGCCGATCCAGTCAAAGGCGCCAAGACCTCCTCTGGTCCAGTTAAATCTATTCCTAAATATTTTTCTGATGCCGATCCAGTTGAAGTTGTTTCAAGACCTTTCCTGGTCCAGTTAAATCGATTCCTAAAGATGTTTCTGATGTCGATCCAGTCAAAGGCGCCAAGACCTCCTCTGGTCCAGTTAAATCGATTCCTAAAGATTTTTCTGATGCCGATCCAGTTGAAGTTATTCCAAGACCTTGTCTGGTCCAGTTAAATCGATTCCTAAAGATTTTTCTGATGTCGATCCAGTCAAAGTTAATCCAAGACCTCCTCTGGTCTAGTTAAATCGATTCCTAAAGATTTTTCTGATGTCGATCCAGTTGAAGTTATTCCAAGACCTTGTCTGGTCCAGTTAAATCGATTCCTAAAGATTTTTCTGATGTCGATCCAGTCAAAGTTAATCCAAGACCTCCTCTGGTCTGGTTAAATCGATTCCTAAAGATTTTTCTGATGCTGATCCAGTTGAAGTTATTCCAAGACCTTGTCTGGTCCAGTTTAAATCGATTCCTAAAGATTTTTCTGATGCCGATCCAGTCAAAGTTAATCCAAGACCTCCTCTGGTCCAGTTAAATCGATTCCTAAAGATTTTTCTGATGCCGATCCAATTGAGGTTAATCCAAGATCTTGTTTGGTCCAGTCAAATCGATTCCTAAAGATTTTTCTGATACCGAAGTTCAGACCACCTACCAACAGTCTCCAAATGGCATCTGTAAGCCCATTCCCGACATCACCAGGCTGATACTACTTCATGCGAGTGTAAATTTCTAGGCACTCTAGTGTTCAATCATCTTCCACCTTCGGATCATGAAAGGCCCGAAAGCCAATCTATATCCTCAGTTTTAAGAAAATTGAACAGGGGAAGCTGTTGTACCCCAAAATTTTCCCTCCCATATTTCTCAAAACATTGCAAGAGAAATCTCCAAGTTGCTCAAGATTGCACAAGATTTGGACAGTCAAGTCATCTCCTAAGGCAGTCAACCTCAAATTAGGGTTTTGTGTTGCATCAAGGTCCTTAAAACCAAATGACCTCAAGTGTTCCCCAATGTCCTAATATGTTCTCAAGTTCATCCATATCAAATTTCAAGCCTTGCAGAGGAAGTTTGGTCAGTCAATTGCTCAAGAGGTCTAAATATCGACTGTGCTAGGGCAAAAGTCAACTATGACCTATATACAGCCAAACTTCAAGATTTTTTGTCAACATTATCATTTTGAAGGATATTTCATCATTTGATCAAGGGTTGATCATGATTCATCAAGGATTGCTCAAAATTCATCAAGATTCAAAAGTTGCTAAATTAGGGTTTTGTAGGAAAAGTCAACTCAACTTTGACCAAGCATAACTTTCTCATGCTTTATGAGAAATGACCCATAAAAAGCTCACTTTTAAGAGTATGAAATTTAATACAATCCATTTTCACACCCCAAGATCAAGAAATGCACTCACAAAAAGTTACAAATTTGGACATTATAGGTCATTTTTGGAAGTCAACAAAAACACCTTTTTTGCCAAAGCTTATAACTTGAGCTTGGAATATCAAAATGTGATGAGACCAAAAGGGTTGGTTAGAGGACATCTCAAGGTTTCTAAAAAATCCAATAACACCTCCAAAAGTTAAAAATTGAAGAAGTTGTGCATTGTTGAAGTTAGGCATTTTTGCAAAATTGCCAAAAGTCAACTATCCCAAAAACTTCAAATTTTGTCAAATGGGCCCATTCTTTTACACTTGATTTGGTCTTGTCACACTACACACGTGTCCTATCTTCAGTCTTATGTCCATTTATTGATTTTTCTATTTTATTTGATTTTTATTGAATTAATTCATTTTAAATCAATTTAAATCCAAATAAAATCCAAATATTGATCACTTGGAATCTTTTTGATTGATACAGGCCTTAATTGTCATCATGGACATGATCAAACTTGTATCTCACCATATCATGAACAAAAAGATGGATTTGGGACAAATTTGGAAGCTTTTTAATGGTGAATCAAATCACATCTCCAAACATGAATGCACAAGGATTCAGCCCTAGAAAGTTAACCTAATTCATTCCACATTACTTATCCAAGCTAGAGGCACACGAATCAGAGGTGAGAGGCTGCACAATCAGAAGAACAAAACTTGAAAAAAGGTGAAAAAAGCTTGAAACTGAAATCAAGCATATAGGTGTTTTCAAGGCTAAAAATCAACGTGAGTCTATTGCTGGGTCATCACTAAAGCGAAGCCAACTCAAAACCAATCCCCATACCTGTTGAATCGCGCTGTAAGTCTCCCTGAAAATCTCCCTGTATTTGAAATCGCATACTCATATTCTTGCACTTTCTTGGCAAAATCTTTACATATTCAGGCTTGTCGTTCCATTTAGAAGCTTTTTGCATTATTTGATTGTGCTTATATGACCTGTAGTGCCATACCCGAATCTAGGGTTCTTGGTTCTTGTTTTTGGGCGTTTTAGTTTCAGGCAAAATCAATGCAAGTAATGGACATAAGCGTGTTCAGGAGGGAGAGACGAACAGGACCATGGTCTTAGATTGAATTTTCATGGCCTGGATTTGGTTTTAGGTTCGACCTAGGGATTTATTTGCGGATATAAATCTGCAGGTAATCTCTGTATAATTCCAAGGACATGGACGAAGACGTGTCCCCATCCAATTCGATCATTCAAACTTTCGCGCTTTTTATTTTTTAATTCTGGCATTTTATTTGTTTTCTAATATAATAATTGTTGTCCAATATTATAACAATTAAGCACATTGGTTGAGTTGGTAAGGGCGCTAGTACAAAATCCGGACCTGGGTTTGAATCCCAGGTCCCCCATGCATTTGTGTTATTTTTTTTCCAGGTTATCTAGTACAAGCCAAAGCATAAGATCTATCATATGCCCTCAGATCTCAAAGCGCCAGATGGCCTCCAGGCCAAATCTGATGGCCCAAAAGTGATGACCATCATAAGACCTAGTCCTGTGCCGAAGAAAGATGGTAAGGTTTGAATGTGTCTTGACTATAGAGATCTTAACAGGGTGAGTCCCAAGGATGATTTCCCTCTACCTCATATCGACATCCTGGTTGATAACACCGCACAACATAAGGTCTTCTCCTTTATGGATGGTTTCTCCGGTTATAACCAGATTAAAATGGCTCCCGAAGACATGGAGAAGACAACTTTTGTCACTCAATAGGGTACCTTTTGCTACAAGGTCATGCCTTTCGGATTGAAGAATGTTGGGGAAACGTGTCAGCGCGCCATGGTCGCTTTGTTCCATGACATGATCCATCATGAGATTGAGGTATACGTCGACGACATGATTGCAAGATCCCAGACTGAGGAAGAACATCTTGACCATCTGCAGAAACTATATGACAGGTTGACGTTGTACAAGCTGAGGTTAAACCCGAATAAGTGCACCTTCGGGGTGAGATCTGGTAAGCTGTTGGGTTTCGTCGTAAGTGATAAGGGTATTCAGGTGGATCCTGGAAAGGTGAAGGCTATACAGGAAATGCCAGCTCCCCGAACAGAAAGAGAAGTCAGAGGCTTTCTGGGACGTCTGAATTACATTGCCCGATTCATCTCACACCTGACTGCTACTTGTGAGCCAATCTTCAAGTTACTGAAGAAAGATCAAGTGGTAAGATGGAACGATGAACGTCAGGCCGCTTTCGAAAGGATCAAAGAGTATCTCCAAGAGCCACCTATTCTGATGCCTCCAGTTGAAAGGAGACCTCTGATCTTATACTTGACAGTACTCGACAACTCAATGGGGTGTGTGTTGGGGCAGCATGACGAGTCTGGCCAAAAAGAGAATGCTATTTATTACCTTAGCAAAAAGTTTACCGACTGTGAGACCCGATACTCACTGCTCGAGAAAACTTGATGCGCTTTGGCATGGGCTGCTCGCTGGCTAAGACAGTATATGCTGACTCACACTACTCTATTGATATCAAAGATGGATCCAATCAAGTATATCTTCGAAAAACCTGCCTTGTCCGGAAGAATAGCGAGATGGCAGATGATCTTGACTGAGTATGACATCCAATACACGACTCAAAAGGCAATCAAAGGAAGTGTGTTGGCAGATCATTTGGCACATCAAGCAGTGGATGATTACCAGTCTATGAACGTTGAATTTCCGGATAAGAATATCATGATAATGACTGACTGTGAAACACCTGGACCGGATGAAGGACCTGGGAGGGATCCCGATGGTCTATGTACTTTGATGGAGCTTCAAACTCTTTGGGTAATGGAATTGGTGCCGTGATCATATCTCCTAAAGGCTCTCATACTCTATTCATCGCCCGACTATGTTTCAACTACACCAACAACATGGCGGAGTATGAAGCGTGCATCATGGGTCTTCGAGCAGCAATTGACCTAAGGATTAAGTTCTTAAGTGTTTTCGGATATTCCGCTCTCGTGATCAGACAGATCAAAGGCGAGTGGGATACGAAACACCTAAATCTTATTCTTTACAAAGAGTATGTGTTGACGTTGCTTCCGCATTTCGAAGAGATAACCTTTGAACATTTCCCTAGAGAGGAGAATCAGTTGGCGGACGCGCTGGCTACGATGTCTTCTATGTTCAAAGTCAATTGGGATAACGAAGCTCCCCGGATTATCGTTGAAAGGTTGGAAGAACCTGCACATTGTTGTGATATTGATACTGAAGAGGTAACAGATAAACCCTGGTTTCATGAGGTGAAGAGATACCTTAAGGCTCAGGAATACCCCGAGGGTGCATCTGTTAATGATAAGAAGTTTTTGAGGAGGTTCGCGGCGAAGTTCTTCATCAGCAATGGTATTCTTTACAAGCGTAACCATGATTCAACCTTACTGTGATGTGTGGATAAAAATGAAGCAGAAAAGATTATGGTAGAGTTACATGAAGGTACTTTCGGAACTCATTCCAGTGGACACACCATGGCAAAGAAAATCCTTTGGGCAGGATATTTTTGGTCCACAATGGAAGCCGACTGTTATCAGCATTCTCAGACCTGTCACAAGTGCCAAGTCTATGCTGATAAGGTGCATATACCTTCAGTACCTCTGAACATATTGACAGCTCCTTGGCCTTTTGCAATGTGGGGAATCGACATGATCGGCGAGATCAGACCTACAACGTCCAACGGGCATCGCTTTATCCTGGTAGCTATTGGTTACTTCATAAAGTGGGTTGAAGCAGCTTCCTTTGCTACTGTAACCAAGAACGTCGTGGCACGGTTCATTCGGCACAATCTAATTTGTCGATATGGGGTACCAGAGAGGATCATTATGGATAATGGTACAAATCTCAATAATAAGATGATCACCGAACTCTATAAGCAGTTCAAGATACAGCATCACAACTCTTCTCCCTACCGGCCGAAGATGAATGGGGCTGTTGAAGCGTCTAATAAGAACATTAAGAAGATCGTGCAGAAGATGATGTTGGCATACAAAGACTGGCACGAGATGTTACCATTTGCTCTTCATGGGTACCGTACCTCAGTGCGGACGTCAACAGGGGCAACACCTTATTCCTTGTTATATGGCATGGAGGCAGTCTTGCCCATTGAAGTTCAGATACCCTCTCTTCGGATTATGAAGGATGCAGGTTTGAGCGAAGATGACTGGATTCAGACACGGCTTGATCAGTTGAATTTAATCGATGAGAAGAGACTTACTGCTATTTGTCATGGTCAAACATATCAAAAACGTATGATCAAGGCATTTAACAAGAAAGTTAGACGAGAAGAGTATCAAGTTGGGGATATGGTAATCAAGCGCATTATCTTACCTCAAGTTGATCCCAGGGGAAAATGGACCCCTACTTACGAAGGGCCATTTATGGTTAAGAACATTTTCTCGGGTGGAGCCATGATTCTGGCCACCATGGACGGTGACGACCTTCCTCACTCTGTCAATGCGGACATAGTGAAAAGATACTACACATAATCAAATACCCGCTAGGTTGACTGGCCTAGGCAAAAATAAGGGCTTCTCGGCGAACCAAAAGGGTTCGGGCAAAAATAAGGGATGAAAATATAAAAAATTGTACACCCGGCAAGTCGAAAACCTGAAAGGGCGGCTTGGGCAAAAAAGGGTATCCCGGTGGACTGAAAACCCGAAAGCGTAACACTATGTCTCATTGGATCACCTTGCAACCAGACTTCGGTATCGACTATCCAGCTCGGACGGCACTAATCAATCTGATCTACCTTCAACCAAGTAGCAAAGTGATGAGATGCTCGAGGACATAAGGGAAATAGCAGAGTTGGAACCTAGTGGGATTATTCACATAGCTGTTTTATTTAGTTTTTCACAAATTGTGTAAATTTTATGATTCGGCGGCGTTCCCTTACTGGGATGTCAGCCTCTTGTACAAAAACGCCTATTTACAAGCCAAACTTCAAAATTAATACAATTCATTTTCAAAGAAATTTCAAACTGTTTTTCCTTTTTCTGTTTTGTTTTGCAAAGAACGTCCAATGTTCATTTTGATATATGCATTTGACATTAATTGCTGCTCATGAATATTTACATGCAAAACAAAAGACGATTACTCGTAATATCAGAAACAGGGGCAATAAGATTTGACCAAGCTTTATGGTTGCTCTGTCCACCAGGTACGAGGTAAATTCAGCTGAAGAACATGGTTGAGATGCATTCACTTCCCGCAGAGTAAGACAGTAATGTTAACTCTCCCCATCTGAGACTCACAACTCTGAATGAATCGGTAATTTTCTCCCCAAGCAGAGTTTATTTACCACCAGCACTGGAAAGTCTTAATATTCCCCAGCGGAGTATAAGAATATTCCCCGGCAGAATACAAAATATCCCCCAGTGGAGTCGGAAATTTTTCCCAGCGCAGTCTGAAGAAGCTTCCCCGAGTGGAACTTGGAGAATCATCCCCAGTAAACTTTGGAAGATTGTCCCCAGCAAGTTCAAAGGATTATCCCCATAGAGTCTAAAAGGTTATTCCCCGAGAAGTCATGACTGGAAAGTCATCCCTAGCAGAGTTCTTTCCTTTCACAAACAAGAAGTCAATCCCCAACAGGATTCAGTATCACCAGCAACGGTAATTCATCCCCGGCGGAATTTATGTGTGGAATCCTCAGCAGAGCATCTCTTCCCCACAGAGTAATCTCCTCATCAGTTTATTCCCCAACGGAGTTATCCTCTCTTGCAGGTTTATTCTTGTAATCGTCTTCATTCGCCATCCCCAGCGGAAACGAAGAATTCAGCTCTTTTCTCCAGCAGCTATACGGGATTTATTTTCCCCAGCCAAAACATTACATTTCCATACATCATGATACATGTATATACGCATAATACAACACAATCTCATTTATTTTGAGAACATCATTACTTGATATATATCATGTATTGCATACGACTGACCTTTACCTTTCAGGAAGGATGCAGTTAAGTTCTCAAATATGAAGTTGTTTCCCTCAGTCGAAGTACTGACCGGTTCTTAAATCTCAACTGAATTATTCTCGGTTGAATTACAGATAAGGTTCTAAATCAAGACAATTTTCCTCCGTCGAAGTGTGGACGAGTTCTTAAATCTCAACAGAATTATCCTCGGTTGAATTATAGACAAGTCCTAGATATCAATGAAGATGTTTCCCTCAGTCGAAGTACTGACCGGTTCTTAAATCTCAACTGAATTATCCTCGGTTGAATTACAGATAAGGTTCTAAATCTCGACAATTTTTCCTCCATCAAAGTGTGGACGAGTTCTTAAATCTCAACAGAATTATCCTCGGTTGAATTACAGACAAGTCCTAGATCTCGATGAAGATGTTTCCCTCAGTCGAAGTACTGACTGGTTCTTAAATCTCAACTGAATTATCCTCGGTTGAATTACAAATAAGGTTCTAAATCTCGACAATTTTCCTCCGTCGAAGTGTGGACAAGTTCTTAAATCTCAACAGAATTATCCTTGGTTGAATTACAGATAGTTCCTAAATCTCGATGAAGATGTTTCCCAAGTCGAAGTATTGACCGGTTCTTAAATCTCAACTGAATTATCCTCGGTTGAATTACAGATAAGGTTCTAAATCTCGACAATTCTCCTCTGTCGAAGTACAGACAGTTCTTAAATCTCAACAGAATCATCCTCCGTTGAATTACAGGAAAGTCTTAAATCTCGATGAAGATGTTTCCCCCCAGTTGAACTACGGACAAGTTCTTAAAATTCAGCAGAGATGATCTCTCAGTTAAAGTATAGGCAAGTTCCTAAATCTCAACGAAAATTATAATTCCCCAGCGAAATCTTCCACAACAACAGGTATACAAGCTCTCGCTAAGGAATCTCTTATGCGATCGACACTCCTTCAGATGGCATCTTTAAGCCCATCCCCTCGTCACCAATCTCCAAATGGCATCTGTAAGCCCATTCCCGACATCACAAGACAATTACCACTTCATGCGAGTGCAAATTTCTGGGCACTCTACTGTTCAATCATCTTCCACCTTCGGATCACGAAAGGCATGAAAGCCAATCTACATCCTCGTGTTTAAGAAGATTGAACAGGGACAGTTGTTGTACCCCAAAATTTTCCCTCCCATATTTCTCAAAGACATTGCAAGAAAAATCTCCAAGTTGCTCAAGGTTGCTCAAAGATTGACCAGACAAGTTATCTCCTAAGGCAGTCTATCCCAAATTAGGGTTTCACATTGCATCAAGATCCTTGAGTCCAAATGACCTCAAGTTATCCCTAATGTCCTAATATGTTTGTGATACGGTGGGAGAACTGACTTGAGGTTTTGCGTTGTTTTCGAAAACGTTTCGATTTAGCAAGAGTCGCCACCGACTTTTTATTTTATCCTAAGGAAAGGTTAAAAAGCACAGGAAAAACCTTTGAGATGTTTTCTTGGGTTCGGGGAGTAGATTATAGAAAGGGAAGGTATTAGCACCCTTTCTATCCATGGTTATCCATGGGCTCTTAGTTACTTGCTTAGATCACTTGCCTTTGCTTTTCAATTGTTTGAAATGGTGCTTTGTGTGTGTGGTTTTGAAAATGTTTTGAAAAAGATGCCTTGTCTAGGCAACCATTGTAACAATTCTTGTTTGAATGTTTTACAAAGGTGTGTGTCTTTTTGAAAAGATGTTTCAATGTTTTTTGAAAGTTTGTTTTGAAGTTGTGTTGTGATGTGTGTTTTGAAAAATGGCAAGGATTGTTTTGCAAGTTTGGTCAAGTAACCAAGAGCTATCTACCCTAAATTTCTCAAAGATCTTTCTCATGTTTTAACCCTTTTAACAGTGTTGTTTCACCATTGTATTTGGTGAACAACCTTGTGTTAGGATGTTAACGGGACGGGCGCGGGTCATCGTTTAGACCATAGATGCAATAGTGTCAAGTATTTTTGGCAATTTTCTTGAGGGACTATGATCATTTTGTTTAGGCAACTTGATAGCGTCATCGAGGGACTATGATCATTTGATTTGTTTTTGTTTTGCCAAAGTACTTGACATGCAACCATGGCCCATTTTTGAAGGCAACAAGTGGAGTAACCCTAAGGGTGCAAGTGTGCATTGTGTTTGTTTTTCATGCATGTTTATCTTGAATTAGGTCAAGATATTCGTTGATTATATTTGCATACAAACCCTAAGTCTATCATGGCATAATTGAAAGCTTTTAAATGCGGAAATTTAAATGCTAAGCTATTACAACAATGATTATGGGGATGGGGGTACAAGTTTGCATTGGGGATATTTGACAAGGAAATAAAATCTAAGTTATTACAACCATATCGAATATACAAATATTTAATTGTACAATATTTAAATAAATACAATAAATATGCAAAATGTATTATGCACAAAAATGATTTTTTATGTATGTGAAAGTATTTTTCAGTGTAAACTATAAACAAAAATAAAAAGGTCAAATTTTGAATATTTTTGTCATTTAGGGCAAAACCCTAGTTTTTAAATAAATAGTATTTATTTATTAATTATATACAATATTTGTTAATTATATACAAAAAATAAAAAGTATATTGTAAAAAAGTATTTTTTAGTGTCATATATTAATAAAAATAAAAATGTATTATTTTCATATTTTTGCCCTAATTATCTAATAAAATATACAAGTATTTATATATTATATATTAAATATACTAAATATGTACAAAAATAAAATATTAATTATTTACAAAAAATGTATATTTTAGAAAATGTTTTCAAAATGTAAACAAAAAATAATAACTGAAAAATAAATATTTTTTGTATTATTTTTAGGGTTTTAAATAAAAGAGGTTTTATATTATTTACATATATATACCTAATAAAACAAATAAATGCCAAATAAATGTAAAAAAATGTGAAAAAATATTTTTAATGTTGTTTTATGTTTGGACAAAAAATATCAAGTCAGAATAAAAAATAAAAAGTCAAAAATGATAAATATTTCACACAATGGGCCAGGGGGGTGCAAATTGAAAAAAAGGGTGCAAAAAGTAAGTTGACTCAGGCCCAGCCCAAGTCAACTCTGTCTTCAACCTCCAGCATTGTTTGAACAGAAAAACGCGCGCCTCTTTGATCCAACACCAACTCCTGATTCTTTGACTTTTACACAAAACTCATAACACCAATATTATAGAGCATCAAAAGATGAATTCAAACATGTAAAGAACTTGCCCTAACTCTAAGAAACCAGGGAGAATTTCTTCACCCCCAATTTCTGACCTAATTTTGTTCACATGTTCATGGCTAAAATTCTCACAGCACGCTTAACATAAATAAAAACTGATCACATGTATGGCTTCAGGGCTATGAGTAGAGCATGTTTCATTCACAAACCTAAGCCTAACTCTTCCTAGATTGAGAGATAGAAGTTCATGGTTTTACCTGTTTCAGCTTGACTTGAACAGAGCAATGTAGGTATCTTCAATGGAGTTTGAGCTTTTGTACAGCTTGCCTGAACTCCAAGGAAGCTTCCCCAACACCTAGCTTGCTTTGAATCACTCTGTATCGTGCTATGGAAGTTCACCTGCAAAACTGAAAAATGAAAATGGCAGATGAGGTTAGGGGTGTTACAACTGGTGTTTAGGGCTTGGAATAGTTTCAATGGGTGGTATGGAATATGTTTGCAAGGTTTTTAGCCAAAGTGTCCGAGTGGATTGAGTTGTGGACCTCAATCTGCAGCAGGTACCCTGTTTTGGCAACAAGATGGTGTTTTTGTGTATGAGGAGGTATGAGGGGTAGTTCAGTCGTGCCTTAGGTTCGTTGGGATGTATGGAAGATGAGAACAAAGTTTGTGTTTGGCTGTGTTGACAGGAAATGGAAGTTGGCTTCAGTTTGCAAGGTTTCTTCAAATGTAAGCAAGAAAGTGTAAGTTGACAATGCAGGCCTGTACCACCCTCTATGTATGCTGCATATCTTGCTCTTGAGACTTGTAACTTGTAGATTTGATTTGGCTTCAGAGATATGGCCCCATGCCTCTTGGATTTGGTATTTGACATAAAGCATAACTTTATCAAAATGGTAATTCACCTTTTTCCAATTAAGGGTTAATTTAACATGTATTGCCCAAATGAATGAAATAATGCATTAGCTCAATGGTTATGCATTTAATTATGGTGTGTAAAACTGGTTTTGAGGCCTGCAAGCTAGCTTTGTACAAGCTGATTTGAAAATGCAAGTTGTGATGAGCAAGCTTTGGCCATGAACAAGAATGAGTTTTGGCCAACTTTGCAAATTCGATTCTCTCTAACCACAAGGGTGTTTGAGAAGTTCTTTGACAATTTGGAAAGCTTGTAATGTTTACTACAATCCATCTTTGTAATTAAAATTGAAATTCCAAGTGGAACCATGTGAAAAATGGCCAAGAAGTTGGACAAAAATCCTGCCTAGAATAGGGCAAAATTTCTCTAAGTTAAAAATGTTTTGCACCCTTGTTTCAAAAATCATAACTTGAGATACAAGCTTCCTTTCAGAAAACTTTGTGAATAAAAGTTGTAGATTTTTCAATGAACTACAACTTTCATGTTTCAAGTTTTGTTTGAATCCAATTGCATCTTGGTGAAAAATGGGACAAAGTTAGGAAAAAATAAGGAAGTTTCATAACTTAGAAAAATTCTAAGTTATGAAATTTTCTCATTTTAAACCCTAATTTGCAATTTTGGGTTTCTTGATGAACAAGTTTCATAATTTGACATCTCTTGATGAAAAATGAACCTTGGCACTTGATTTTGACCAAAAAGTCAAAGTTTGACTTTTCAGTATACAGTCAAATTTTGATCAGTTGACTAAAAAATTCATCTGTCAATCTTATGCATTTGAGATCTTTTGAATTTGTTGAGTGGGTCAAGACAATGTCATTGAGTCCTTGAGTCCATATATGAACTTTGTTTGCCATTGGTTAGGTCAAACAGTCAAAAATTGCCTTTGTGTAGTCAAAACCCTAAAAATGACCATTTTGCCCTTTTGGTGATCTGATCAAATTTCTTATGGGATTGTGATCCAAACTTGACCAAATGGTTCATGTGAGTTCATTATGTTGATGTGGGTCAAAAATCATGAGGTTTGACTGTCAATTGGCCACATTTGACTTTTTCCCCAATATAGTTGATTTCTAGGTCAACTGTCCAATTGACTGGGCAAAGATTGGAATCAAGGCTTGAAGCTTGGTATGGATAAACTTGTGAGTCCAACATGAAGCATGAAAGTCACTTTGGGCATTTTAAGTCAAAACATCCCTGTGCAAACTCAAACCCTAATTTGGGTCAACAATGCAAGGAGGGGTCTTGAGCAGAGCAAACCCTAACTTGATCTTGAGTTCCAAGAGTCTTGTGATGAGAAAATGTTGGTGAAATGAGAGGGCAAATTTTGGGGTACAACAGTTGCCCCTGTTCAATCTTCTTGCACCTGAAGAGTTAGATTGGCAAGTTTGCCTTTCGCGTCTCGAAGGTAAAAGGAGATTGGACACTAGAGTGCCTGTAAATTTGCACTCGTCAAAACATGGATGCGGGAATGGGCTTAAAGATGCCATTTTGAGATGGGCTTAAAGATGCCATCTAGAGATGTGACAAAATCTTGTCAAGGGATGGGCTTAAAGATGCCATCTGGAATGTATGTTGTAGGTGAAAGAAACGAGTATCAGAAAGGTGTCCATGTTTTGGAACATCTCTGAGCTGGGGGTCTAAATAAGCAATAGATTGACCTCCGTATCTGGAAGCATCCGTAAATTGTTTTCAAAATTTGAATCTGAACAAGCGATAGATTAACATCCGTGTTTGGAGAATCCATAAACTGTTTTCAGAAGTCTTGAATCTGAACAAGCGATAGGTTAACATCCGTATCTGGAGAACCCGTAAACTGTTTTCAGAAGTCTAAGCTTATCAATCTTATCCTGAAAAGGGTAAAATATTAGCTGAAACACAAAGTTCTGTTGCATGAAATGTATGATGCAATGTATGTTATATCAATGTTTATGATATGAATGTAATGAATGCGCATGTAAGCTGATGAGCTGTCTTGCTGAGGAAGACGAATCCTGGATAATGAAATCTTTGACTGCTGTCGGGGAAAGTAAATCCTTGACTGCTGCAGGGGATTGAAAATCCTTTGATTGCTGAAAATGAGAAGTCCTGGGACCACTGTTGGGGAATCAGGAGCTTGGGTTGTATGCCAATCTACTGGGGTTTTAAGGATGAGAGTCTTCATTCTGTTAACAATTAACTGTTATCTGGTCGATCTCCAGGTTTTCACAGAAACTTGCATTGTTATCTGGTCGTAATCCAGGCTTCACCATAACTTGTATTGTTGGGCTGCTATCCGGTCGAATCAGGGCTTCGCGGCTTGTGTTAAAGATATACCACTATCTGGTTGACTCCAGGCTTCGTAGTATTCTTGGTTGCTGTCTGGTCGTAATCCAGGCTTCACAGAAACTTGTATTGCTATCTGGTCAGAATCCAGGTTTCACAATAACTTGCTAAGCTGTTACCCGGTCAAATCCGGGCTTCACGGCTTGTGTTAAAGATATACCACTATCTGGTCGACTCCAGGCTTCGTAGTATTCTTGGCTGTTGTCTGGTCGTAATCCAGGCTTCATAGAAACTTGTATTGCTATCTGGTCAGAATCCAGGTTTCACAATAACTTGCTAAGCTGTTATCCGGTCAAATCCGGGCTTCACGGCTTGTGTTTAGGGGACACCATTATCTGGTCGTAATCCAAGCTTCGCAGTAGTCTGATATTGTTATCCAGTCGTAATCCGGGCTTCACAATATGCTGTAGAGATCAAGATATTATCCGGTCAAATTCGGGCTTCATAACTTGAATTTTGTGGGAATTTGATATTTGACGACCGTAACTTCCAACAGGTGATGAAGGAACATTTGAACAACCGATCAATTCGAAATGTAATTTGTTTTGGAGAATAAATCCTTGACAAATGTTGGGGAAATAAACCCATAATCGAAGCTGGGGATTGAAAATCCTTTGATTACCGAGGGTGATAAATCCTTGTTGACTGCTTGGGGAACAAGGTCTTCAGTTGTTGAGGGATCTTAGGACCATTGCTGGGGATTGAAAATCCTTGGTGACTTGTGGGGAACGAGAATTCTGATGATCTCTACTGGGGAGTCCAGAACCTGATAAACTTATGCTGGAGAAGTAAGACTGAGAATCTTCAATCTGATAGGAAGTATCTCTGTGGGAGAATGCTCACTAATCTGGTTCCGCTGGGGATTGATAGTTGGAAGTTGTAGCTCCGCTGGGGATCTTGAAACTTACCTCTGAGGGGAATTAAGTTCTGGAAGGCCCTCTTGGCTGGGGAAATCATCTTTGAGAAATCTTTTATTCTGCTGAGGATCCTGAAGTTTAACTCTGTTTGGGGAATTAAGTTCTGAATCTTAACTTTGTTGAGGAATTTGGAGTTTAACTCCGCTGGGGATTCCTTCTGAAAGGGCATCAAGATATCTATCTGTACCTTCAACCTATCAGCAATCATCTTTCTTGATTTGTAAGAAAATGATTATGTTCAAATTCATATGCCTATTTAACAAAACATTGGACATTTCTCAAATAAAACATAAGTGTAAAAAGCAAAAGGAAGACAAAGCAAATTTATGTATTTGGAAAAGTGTTTGTATTAACTTTTTATGAGTATCTTTCTACAGAGGAGACAGGCATCCTAGTAAGAGGATGTCGTCGTAAAAAATTGAAAATTTTATACAAAAGAAAGATGGTTATGTGTAATAATTCCATGGGATTCCATTCTGTTGTAGCCTTCAAAACTTTGAATATCTTGTCCATTCAATGCTTTGTTCGCCGTTGATTGGATTGATCAGAAGCTCGGAGCTTGTTGATGAAGAGATTGTTCCTTAAAGTGATCTGACGAGACATAGTCATACGCTTTAATTACCTAACTTTTTCCTGGACCGCCCTTTCGGGTTTTCAATCCATCGGGAAACCCTTTTTTGCCCAAGTCGCCCTTTCGGGTTTTCAACTTGTTGGGTGTACATATTTTTTTTGTTTTATCCCTAATTTTTGCCTGGACCGCCCTTTCGGGTTTTCGGTTCACCGGGATGCCCATTTTTGCCCAAGTCGCCCTTTCGGGTTTTCGACTTGTCGGGTCGTTTTATGCGTAGTATCTTTTGACTATGTCTGCGTTCGCAGGGTGTGGCAAATTGTCGCCGTCCATGGTGGTCAGAATCATTGCACCACCAGAAAATATTCTCTTGATCACAAATGGTCCTTCGTAAGTAGGAGTCCATTTTCCCCTGGGATCACTTTGCGGTAAGATGATCCGCTTGATTACAAGATCTCCGACTTGATGTACTTGACGTCTGACTTTCTTGTTGAAAGCCTTGATCATTCGTTTTTGGTACGTCTGACCATGGCAAATAGCAGTGAGTCGTTTCTCATCGATCAAATTGAGTTAATCAAGTCGGGTCTGAATCCAATCGTCTTCACTCAAACCAGAGTCCTTCATAATCCTTAAAGAAGGAATCTGAACTTCCATGGGTAGGATAACTTCCATGCCATATACCAAAGAAAATGGGGTTGCCCCTGGTGAAGTACGTGTCGTGGTACGGTACCCATGCAGAGCAAACGGTAACATCTCATGCCAGTCCTTGTAGGTAACTGTCATTTTCTGAATGATCTTCTTGATGTTTTTGTTCGCAGCTTCAACAGCACCGTTCATCTTCGGCCGATAGGGAGATGAATTGTGATGATAAATCTTGAACTGTTCGCATAGAGCGGTGATCATAATATTGTTCAGGTTTGTACCGTTGTCTGTGATGATTCTGCCGGGGACACCATACCGGCATATGAGATTCTGCTTGATGAAGCGGGAAACCACATTTTTTGTAACAGAGGCAAAGGAAGCTTCTTCGACCCACTTGGTGAAATAGTCAATAGCGACCAAGATGAAGAGATGTCCATTGGATGTCGTGGGCTTAATCTCTCCAATCATGTCAATGCCCCATATTGCGAATGGCCAAGGAGCTGTCAGAACATTGAGAGGAACAGGAGGAATATGTATTTTGTCGGCATAGACTTGACATTTGTGGCAAGTACAGGAATGTTGATGGCAATCAGATTCCATGGTAGACCAATAATAGCCTGCTCTTAGGATCTTCTTAGCCATCGTATGTCCGCTCAAGTGGGTGCCAAATGTGTCGCTGTGTACCTCAGTCATGATCAACTCTGCTTCAGCTTTTTCTACACATCGGAGTAAAACACAATCATGGTTGCGCTTGTAAAGGATGCCATTGCTTAGGAAGAACTTGGCAGCAAATCTCCGTAAGAACTTTTTGTCATTGACGGAAGCTCCTTCGGGATATTCTCTAGTCTGGAGATACCTTTTAATTTCATGGAACCAGGGTTGTTCCACTACTTCTTCGGTATTAATCTCATGACAATGCGCAGGTTCATCCATTTGCTCGATGGTGATTTGGGGAGCCTCGTTATCCCAGTTGAGTTTAAACATGGAAGACATTGTAGCCAGAGCATCTGCTAGCTGATTCTCTTCTCGCGGGAAATGCTCGAAGGTGATCTGCTCGAAATGAGGCAGCAATGTCAGGACATGTTCTTTGTATGGGATAAGATTAGGATGCTTGGTATCCCACTCTCCTTTGATCTGACTTATAACCAAAGCCGAGTCCCCAAATACAACCAAAGATTTGATCCCCAAGTCTATAGAAGCCTTGAGACCAAAGATGCAAGCTTCAGATTCGGCCATGTTGTTGGTACATCTGAAACAAAGTCGGGCAGTGAAAGGTGTATGGCAGCCTTCTGGGGAAATGATTACCGCACCGATACCGTTTCCAAGTGCATTTGAAGCACCATCAAAGTACAGGGTCCATCGGGATCCATTTTCAGGTCCGTCATACGGTCCGTTACCTTCAATGTTGTCCAAAGTCATGATGTCCTCGTCCGGGAAGTCGAATCTCATGGATTGATAATCTTCGATAGCTTGATGAGCTAGATGGTCAGCTAGTACACTCCATTTTATAGCTTTTTGGGTAGTATACTGGATGTCATACTCGGTTAGGATCATTTGCCATCTAGCAATTCTTCCAAATAAAGCAGGCTTCTCGAAGATATACTTGATCGGGTCCATTTTGGAAATCAGCAAAGTGGTATGAGTCAACATATACTGCCTTAGTCGGCGAGCAGCCCATACCAAAGCGCAGCAAGTTTTCTCGAGCAGTGAGTAGCGAGTCTCACAGTCGGTAAACTTTTTGCTAAGGTAATAAATGGCATGCTCTTTTCGACCAGACTCGTCATGCTGGCCCAATACTCACCCCATTGAGTTGTCCAAAACAGTCAGATACATGATCAGCGGCCTTCCTTCGACGGGTGGCATCAGAATAGGAGGTTCTAGCAAGTACTCCTTGATCTTATCAAAAGCAATTTGACAATCATCGTTCCATTCGACTACCTGATCTTTCTTCAATAGTTTGAAAATTGGCTCACAGGTAGACGTCAGATGAGAGATGAATCTGGCAATATAGTTCAAGCGTCCCAAGAATCCTCTAACCTCCTTTTCAGTATGGGGGGCAGGCATTTCTTGTATAGCCTTTACTTTTGTTGGATCGACCTCAATGCCTTTGTTGCTGACAATAAACCACAGGAGTTTTCCAGACCTAACTCCAAAAGTGCACTTACTTGGATTCAGCCTGAGTTTGTACTCTTTCAACCTGGAAAACAGCTTCTGCAAATGTTCAAGGTGTTCCTCCTCTGTTTGTGATCGAGCTATCATGTCGTCTACGTAAACCTAAATCTCATGATGTATCATATCATGAAAAAAAGCTACCATGGCGCGTTGATAAGTTGCCCCTGCGTTCTTCAGTCCGAACGGCATCACCTTGTAGCAGAAGGTACCCCATTGTGTAACAAAAGTCGTTTTCTCCATGTCCTTGGGGGCCATTTTAATCTGGTTGTAGCCCGAGAATCCGTCCATGAAGGAAAACACTTTGTGCTGAGCCGTGTTGTCAATCAAGATGTCGATATGTGGTAGCGGAAAATCATCTTTAGGGCTGGCCCTATTCAAATCCCGGTAGTCCACACACATTCTGACCTTGCCGTATTTTTTGGGAACGGGCACAATGTTAGCAACCCATTGTGGATAGGATGTAACGGCCAGAAAACCAACGTTGAATTGCTTCATTACCTCAGCTTTAATCTTCTCAGACATGTCGGGCCTCATTCGGCGGACTTTTTGCTTGATCGGTGGACAATCCTCTCTTGTAGGGAGACGGTGAACCACGATGTCTGTGTCTAACCCTGGCATGTCTTCATAAGACCAGGCGAAGATTTCAACGTATTCATTCAACAGCTGTATTAAGCGCTCCTTGACACTTGGTTCCAGATTGGCACCCACTTGTACTTCTTTCCTGTCTTCCTCTGTTCCTAAGTTTACAGTTTCCAACAACTCTTCATGAGGCAAGATGGCCCTTTCTTCTTGTTATAGAAGTTTGGCTAGCTCTCCCAGTACTTCACAATCTTCGTCATCTTCGTACTCAGCCTGATTGACCAAATCTTCAGAGTTATTGAAGGATACAACAGAATAGTCACCCATGGAATCCGGAGTGGACGGGTACCTGCATTTGTGAGTGTGGGTGTGTGTAAGGGATAGCCATCCTTAAACAAACAAAAATGCAAAAGGAAAGAAAATGAACACAGCAGCTTATAAATGAAAAACGTCTAATGAATCATTAAACATGGCATATGATTATGAAGAGAATCAAAACCCTTACAAATGGACCTACATGCCTCGGGCAGGGCATGAGGTGAAAAAGTGTGCAGATTGTTTTAGTAATTATTACAGACCAACAGGAAATGTTCAAAAGATAAATTACTGATTGATGAAAGTAATGGGAACGAAGTCTTTCGCCTCCCAGTTGTGCAGTCCCCTTTCAATGGTTGGGAAGATCCAATCTTCAATGTTGGCCTCTTCGTCTTCGTCTTCTAAAGCATTGATTCCATGAGGAGAAATCTTGATGGGTGTCTTTTCAATTTTGGAGCGACGCATAGCTTTTTGCCCCGCAGCGGTGAATCCCAACCCAAACTTGTCTGTCTTGTGAGGAAAGTCATGAAACTGTCCCCATGTTGAGCTCTTCCCCTCCTCCATTGCAGCCTTTGCGTCTTTCAGAGATGCCATCCTGGCCACCTGCTTGGGTACCTCAGGTACCGCCTTTGCTACTGCCACCTCGGGAGAAACTTCCTCGAAGTGTTGGAACGGTGTCTCGATGAATTCGCCATCCACTTCCACATACCGAAAGGAGTTCAAATGACTGATCATGTACTCCTCCTCACCGTGTATAGTTATGATTTTACCCTTAACAGGGTACTTCAGCATCTGATGTAGAGAAGAAGTGATTGCCCCAGCATTATGAATCCAAGGTCTCCCTAGCAAGCAAGAGTATGATGGGCGGATGTCCATCACATAGAATGTTGAGTGGAACACTAAAGTGCCTACCTTGATGGGAATGTCGACCTCCCCACGCACCATTCTTTTAGACCCGTCAAAGGCTCTGACAATGATATTACTTAGTTTCAGCTCCAAGCCCTCACAATCCAATCGGTCCAGAGCTTTCTTAGGCAGCACATTTAGGGAGGAACCAGTATCGACCAAGACATGGGCGAGAGTAGTTCCTCGGCATTCAACTGACACATGCAGTGCGTCATTGTGCTATCTTCCCTTCGGAGTCAGGTCAGCATCAGAGAAACCCAGGCCGTTGTCGGCGGTAAGGCTGGCTACACAATCCTGGAATTGATCGACTGAGGTTTCTTGGGGCACATGGGCTGTCTTCAAAAACCTTATCAAAGCTTTGGCATGAGCCTCCGAACAAAGCAGCAGGGCCAACATGGAGATCTTCGAGGGGGTTTGCCTCAGTTGCTCCACCATATCATAATCACTCTTCTTAATTATTTTTAGAATCTCCTTCATTTCTTTCTTAGAGGTTTCGGGGATGACCAACGGTTGAGCCCTCGTTTTGACGAGCTCTTCTTGGATCCCTTTCCCCTTATCAGCAGCAGTAGGAGGGACAACCACAGGAGTAACAGCTTCTTCAATCAATGGCGTTCTGGCAGATAGTTTTACCGGTGCAGGGGTAACCTTGGGAACAACTGAGGGTCCAAAGATTGCCTTTGGAGGGGCAATCTCTGGAGAGAAAATTCTTCCACTTCGGGTAATTTTGCTCGTACCGACAATGTTTCCAATGTCGGCAGTTTCTTCGTCAGAACTCTCTTCAGTTATCTCAATTTGTTTAACATTGTGGTAGTAGATTTCTCCACCATAATTCCATGGTATTGATTTGTCAGATTTGTAAGGGACGGGCCCGGGCATGGTTATCTTCAAGGGTACAATCTTCGGAGCGGATGTAATCTTAACAGGCCTTTTGGGGACCTTGGAAAGATTGGTGGAAATGGTTATTATTGAAACTTCATTGATAGGAGTTGGAGTAACAGGAGTCTTTTCGAAAAGAATTTATTGGTTGTCCATTAGGCGTTGGATGCCTATCTTCAGCAATGGACAGTCGATCGGTAGGGAGGAACAAAAGTAGCAATCTTCTTTACAACCTGGGAAAATCCAAGCCTTCAACTTGATTGTTAGTAGTGGAGTTATCAGATCATCAACGGTAGAAACAAACAGATCTTCTTCAACAGCATGGACATTGCGACCATGCTTTGGCATTGGAGCGGAGATTACATTCGGCTTCTCGGGGGCGTCGAACTCAACCTCTTTTGCATCTACCAGATCCTGAATTTTATTCTTAAGCGCCCAGCAATCGTTGGTGTCATGCCTGGCGCTGTCAGAATGATAGACACATTTAGCATTGGGATGATAGTGTAGGGAAGCGGTATTCACAACCTTTGGCGCCTCTCTAATATTGGTGAGATTTAGCTTCAACAAATGGGGAAGAACTTGTGCAGGCGTCATGTTGATGCGGGTGAACTGCCGTTGTGGCCGTTCTACCCGTTGCTGGTTAGGTCTAGACTGATTGTTACGAGGCTGATCATTTGACAAATTTTGAATCATCACGGCCCCTACAGTCGGTCGGCGCTCAGTTCTTCTCAATCCTTTATGAGAGTATATAACAGCTGCTTCCTTCTTGGCTGGGAAAGGTTTTTTAACAATTGTGGAGGCATAGGCATCCCTTTGAATCTTCCCACTCTTAATACCAGCTTCCACCCGTTCGCCAGTCAGAATCAGTTCAGTAAACCCCGCGGAAGAGCTCCCAATCAAATGGTTGAAGAAAGGGCCAGATAGGGTCCCCAAGAACATATCAACTAGCTCCCTATCTGAAAGCGGTGGTTGTACTCTTCCGGCCAAGTCACGCCATTTCTGGGCGTATTCTTTGAATCCCTCATTTGAGGCCATCCCCATACTTTGTAACTGAGTACGGGTCGGTGCCAAGTCAGCGTTATATTGATACTGGAGATAAAAGGCAGCTGCCAAATCCTCCCAACTATGCACTTCTGACCTCTCAAGCTGGTAAAACCAATCTAGCTGTGTACCGGACAGGCTGTCCTGGAAGAAGTGTACCCAAAGATTTCTATCGGATGAGTGAGGTTGAATTATTCTAAAATATGACCTTAGGTGCATCTTTGGGCAAGACAGACCATCATATTTTGCAAAAGTTGGCACCTTAAACTTTGGAGGGATCACAATTCCAGCAATCAATCCCAATTCTTCAAAATCTAGCCCGGGAACCCTTTGCAGCTCCATAGCTGCCAGTCTATCCTCCAGGTTTTTGTATTTGTCGTCCGCTGGCGGGTATTGCTGCTCTGAATAATCTTCATCTTCCTCAACCTCTTCCTCTTCAGCCTCGAACTCAGAAGGTAATGCAGCCCCTTTTCCCTTACCGGTCCCCTCGTCAGATGTGGAGGGGAATTCAAGAACTCTCCTAGCTTCATTCTCAAATCTTCTTCCCAGTGTAGCTACCCCGACTCTTTTCTTTTTCTTTTTTCCTTTTTCTTGATCTTTATTCCCTAACAGTGCTTTAAGATCCTCCTGACCCTTTGCCAAGGTCATAAGGAGCTATTGAAACTGCGAGTTTTGTGCCTGCAGATCTTTGACCGTTTGTTTAAGATCCATCTTACTGAAATAAACAGCAGAAAGATAAGGAAACCTGGTGTGAAGACCTGTTTATGCATATGATGAATGATATGTTTATTCATGCAATGCATTCGAGGATTTAGAAATTCAAAGTTGTTGTAAACAAAAAGAGCACACGTCATATTAATAAGAAGAAATTTTGTCAGTACATAAATGCCCCATGGGCCAAATATTACAAAAACTTCTTAAGGTAAAAAGATGTTGCGCATCCTCTTTGGTGCGATGTAAGTGTTAAGGGTCTCCTCCTCGTGAAGTTGGTGAGTAAGCTCCAAAACCTTCTTCTCACTGGCGTAGAAGTTGGCTTCAAAAGTATCCCTTTCTTCCTTGAGTTGGATCCAACTCTTCTGCATTTCCTCCCATGATGTTGGCATGTCAGGATGTAGGATGGTATATGGAACCTCTCCTTCCTTAGCAGGTTCTTTAATCAAAGGGAGAATATGAGGGTAAGGCATTATAAGACTCTGGGCTCGGGTTCGTACCCACTTGAGGTAAGGCTCAAGAGGGATGGAGTTCTTGTATCCCAGTGTCTTGCTATCTACCTTGTTAGGCATCCTCCAAGCTCTGATGAATCTTTGGCGAAGTCCTTGCGCATCATTGTCGAAGTCAAAAACTAGGTCAGGAATCAGCATGTCATGAGGGCCATCCCTCCGTGCATATCCAAATTGTCTCAAAGCTAGACAGGGGTTGTAGGTAAAGCCTCCCCTAATGCCAAGTAATGGAACATTAGGGAACTCACCACAGCGATCGATCGATGATGACATTTTCTCTGGACCGAGAACACCAATGTACATCAGAATGTGTGAGGGTCATCAATCGTTGTGACCACCTTGAACCTTGATTATTCTTCAAAACAGATTGTGGAAGGTGAGAAATAAACCACCTTGCAAGGAGAGGAGTACACCACATGAGAACACCTTTCTTCCTCATTGTTCGTGTGTAAAATGAGTGGAGGATGTCCCCAAGCAAAGTAGGTATGGGATTCCTGGATAGGAAAATCTTGACAGCATTCACATCTATAAGTTGGTCAGGATTTGGGAACAAGACCAACCCATAAATGAGGAGTGCCACAATCTCTTCAAAGACTTGCAGATCCAAAGAATTCCAACACTCTTGTGCCTTCTCAAACAAGAATTTTGCCAAGAAGCCTTTGACACCACTTCTAGTCTCCCAATGCCCCTTGATGTCAGATGGTTGCAAGTGTAGTGCTTGAGCAACATCTTCAGGCTTTGGTTCTTTTTCCGTACCGTTGTAGGGTAGTTGATTAAGAATAGGAATTCTCAGGAGTTGAGAAAATTCCTCCAAAGTGGGCACCAATTGGTAGTCGGGGAATGTGAAACAGTGGTGAAGGGGGTCAAAGAACTGGAACAACACTTTCACCATATCTTCTTCAATGCTGGTGTTGACTAGGCTGAGCAGTCTACCATGTCTTTCACTGAAGAGAGAGCTTTCTGGAATTCTGGATGTAAGCTCCTTGAGTTAAGGAGGGATTCTCACAAGGTTGACTTGGATAGTTTTCTTGCGAAGAATTTCCATGACCTACAAAACAAGAATAAAGATGAAGATCCAAACCCTTGAAATGGTTAGTGGATGCATATGATGCTTTATGATGTTCATGATGTATGCACAAACACATGTACAAGCAAGTCACACAAAACCCTAGTTACAGTCTTACATGGGGTTTCATAGGTAAGTACCCTCTTGAGTTTAGTTGGCTTAAAAACTTGTCCTATAAATAGTAACCAGGTTCTAAGGAGCTCAATATCATTGGATTTTTTTCCATGTTCATTGTTTTGGTTTAGCCACTTAACTAGCGACCAAAATATTCCAAGAAAACAACCCTCAATGAGTGTAGTATTGAGTATCTACCAACTTCGGACTGCACCAAAGCCGGTCATCTCACTACCCCTAATAAAAGGCCAAGATGGTCAAGTAAGGTTCTAGGTCATTAGTGCTTGGTGACATCACTCAGCAGCCCCGTACTCTCCTTGATTGAACTCAAGGGTTACCGGTACTCACAAATATGTCGCACTAATATAGCTATTGCTTCAACCGTGTTGGTATACCCCGCACAGTTTCCACAATGTATTCCTATCTATGAATGTTTCCCAAATCCGGGTGTAGGATTTCAAGCCCAAACAAGAGAACCAAAATGTAAAGCAATCAAAGCAAACAATTAGTCATGCAAAAGGTAATATAAGCCCTAAGGTTACTCCACTTTTAAAGCATGTCCCCAGCAGAGTCGCCAGTTCTGTGATACGATGGGAGAACTGACTTGAGGTTTTGCGTTTGTTTTCGCAAATGTTTCGGTTTAGCAAGAGTCGCCACCGACTTTTTATTTTATCCTAAGGAAAGGTTAAAAAGCACGGGAAAAACCTTTGAGATGTTTTCTTGGGTTCGGGGAGTAGATTATTGAAAGGGAAGGTATTAACACCCTTTCTATCCATGGTTATCCATGGGCTCTTAGTTACTTGCTTAGATCACTTGCCTTTGCTTTTCAATTGTTTGAAATGGTGCTTTGTGTGTGTGGTTTTGAAAATGTTTTGAAAAAGATGCCTTGTCTAGGCAACCATTGTAACAATTCTTGTTTGAATGTTTTATAAAGGTGTGTGTCTTTTTGAAAAGATGTTTCAATGTTTTTTGAAAGTTTGTTTTGAAGTTGTGTTGTGATGTGTGTTTTGAAAAATGGCAAGGATTGTTTTGCAAGTTTGGTCAAGTAACCAAGAGCTATCTACCCTAAATTTCTCAAAGTTCTTTCTCATGTTTTAACCCTTTTAACAGTGTTGTTTCACCATTGTATTTGGTGAACAACCTTGTGTTAGGATGTTAACGGGACGGGCGCGGGTCATCGTTTAGACCATAGATGCAATAGTGTCAAGTATTTTTGGAAATTTTCTTGAGGGACTATGATCATTTTGTTTAGGAAACTTGATAGCGTCATCGAGGGACTATGATCATTTGATTTGTTTTTGTTTTGCCAAAGTACTTGACATGCAACCATGGCCCATTTTTGAAGGCAACAAGTGGAGTAACCCTAAGGGTGCAAGTGTGCATTGTGTTTGTTTTTCATGCATGTTTATCTTGAATTAGGTCAAGCTATTCGTTGATTTTATTTGCATACAAACCCTAAGTCTATCATGGCATAATTGAAAGCTTTTAAATGCGGAAATTTAAATGCTAAGCTATTACAACAATGATTATGGGGATGGGGGTACAAGTTTGCATTGGGGATATTTGACAAGGAAATAAAATCTAAGTTATTACAACTATATCGAATATACAAATATTTAATTGTACAATATTTAAATAAATACAATAAATATGCAAAATGTATTATGCACAAAAATGATTTTTTATGTATGTGAAAGTATTTTTCAATGTAAACTATAAACAAAAATAAAAAGGTCAAATTTTGAATATTTTTGTCATTTAGGGCAAAACCCTAGTTTTTAAATAAATAGTATTTATTTATTAATTATATACAATATTTGTTAATTATATAAAAAAAATAAAAAGTATATTGTAAAAAAGTATTTTTTAGTGTCATATATTAATAAAAATAAAAATGTATTATTTTCATATTTTTGCCCTAATTATCTAATAAAATATACAAGTATTTATATATTATATATTAAATATACTAAATATGTACAAAAATAAAATATTAATTATTTACAAAAAATGTATATTTTAGAAAATGTTTTCAAAATGTAAACAAAAAATAATAACTGAAAAATAAATATTTTTTGTATTATTTTTAGGGTTTTAAATAAAAGAGGTTTTATATTATTTACATATATATACCTAATAAAACAAATAAATGCCAAATAAATGTAAAAAAAATGTGAAAAAATATTTTTAATGTTGTTTTATGTTTGGACAAAAAATATCAAGTCAGAATAAAAAATAAAAAGTCAAAAATGATAAATATTTCACACAATGGGCCAGGGGGGTGCAAATTGAAAAAAAAGGGTGCAAAAAGTAAGTTGACTCAGGCCCAGCCCAAGTCAACTCTGTCTTCAACCTCCAGCATTGTTTGAACAGAAAAACGCGCGCCTCTTTGATCCAACACCAACTCCTGATTCTTTGACTTTTACACAAAACTCATAACACCAATATTATAGAGCATCAAAAGATGAATTCAAACATGTAAAGAACTTGCCCTAACTCTAAGAAACCAGGGAGAATTTCTTCACCCCCAATTTCTGACCTAATTTTTTCACATGTTCATGGCTAAAATTCTCACAGCACGCTTAACATAAATAAAAATTGATCACATGTATGGCTTCAGGGCTATGAGTAGAGCATGTTTCATTCACAAACCTAAGCCTAACTCTTCCTAGATTGAGATATAGAAGTTCATGGTTTTACCTGTTTCAGCTTGACTTGAACAGAGCAATGTAGGTATCTTCAATGGAGTTTGAGCTTTTTTACAGCTTGCCTGAACTCCAAGGAAGCTTCCCCAACACCTAGCTTGCTTTGAATCACTCTGTATCGTGCTATGGAAGTTCACCTGCAAAACTGAAAAATGAAAATGGCAGATGAGGTTAGGGGTGTTACAGCTGGTGTTTAGGGCTTGGAATAGTTTCAATGGGTGGTATGGAATGTGTTTGCAAGGTTTTTAGCCAAAGTGCACGAGTGGATTGAGTTGTGGACCTCAATCTGCAGCAGGTACCCTGTTTTGGCAACAAGATGGTGTTTTTGTGTATGAGGAGGTATGAGGGGTAGTTCAGTCGTGCCTTAGGTTAGTTGGGATGTATGGAAGATGAGAACAAAGTTTGTGTTTGGCTGTGTTGACAGGAAATGGAAGTTGGCTTCAGTTTGCAAGGTTTCTTCAAATGTAAGCAAGAAAGTGTAAGTTGACAATGCAGGCCTGTACCACCCTCTATGTATGCTGCATATCTTGCTCTTGAGACTTGTAACTTGTAGATTCGATTTGGCTTCAGAGATATGGCCCCATGTGTAGCGATAAAAAATGTAGCGGGGTAAATCGGAGATCGAATTATTGATTAATTCGTCTCACAAAAGCAAGAGTCGCCACCGCGCTTTATTGTTTCCAAGGGAAAAGGGGAAAGAGCGAAATAAAACCCTAAATATGCAATGTAAATAATACTTTTTAAAAGTAATAAAAATACAAGGCGTTTTTGAAAAGAGATCTATGGTTTGGGGGTTGGTTATACAATGGGAAGGTATTAGCACCCAATGTATCTATAGTACTCTATAGGAACCTTTTGAAATATCTGTTTATTAAAATTGTTCGTTTGATTGAAAAATGAATCGTTTTGGCCGAAAAAGGGGTACGGACGGGTTTTTGAAGAGACGACGACCTAATGTCGAAGTTTTTGCTTAAAAGGTATAAGTTTTGAAAAGAGTGAATATTTGAGGAAAAATTATCCTAAGTTTTGATGAAATGCAAATGTTCGCGTGATTAGACTTGAGGACATGAAGTCAACAAATTCAATCGTTTTTTCCCTTGGATTTAAACGTAAACAGAATAATCATGTGAATATGAAATGATTAAATAGAGAAATTATGCGGATAACAATTAAATAAAAGACTAAGTGTGTGAACGTGCGTTTTTATGGTTTTTGTTTAATATTAATGAAAAGAAAAATGTTTTAATAGTTTTCATTTTTTACGCATTTTTTATATGGATAAAAGCAATGAGAATTAATTAATAAAAATGTTTTCTTAAGTTTTTTAAGTTCTATTTTTTATTCTTTTTATGTGTTTTTTTATATTAATATACAAAATTTAAAAAAAAACCTGATGTTTTATACTAATTTAAATATTTTAACTAATTTTTATATAAAGTCCTAATTAATATATAATAAGGCATTTGTTCATTAGTCAATAAATAAGAGCAAAATACTTAATTAAACTAAATATGAAAAGAAAAAGGTTTATCATTTAAACATTAGAAAAGAGGTAAATTAAAAATGGTTTATGAGATGTTAAAACAAAATGAAAAGAAAGTAAAAAAGATGGGCCAAAGCTCTAAAGGGCCCAAACAGAAGCAAGTAAACTGGGGGGTGTACCTAAGGAGGTCCGTTTGGGCTTAGGGGCATGGGTTAAGTCCAAAACAATATTTCATTAGGGGTTAAACATATTTGGTTGGTTGAATTAGGGATTAGGTTAAGGGTTTACAGGACGGCGCTCGTACTTGTCTTCTTCGCTTGCGTTCTTCTCCGATCGTCCCCTTGTCCGCTTCTGCGTTCCACAGCCCAAGCCACTGGCATCTCAACCTTCTCTTCCCTCCAGTCCAAGCGTTAGGGCGACGGTCACGGATTCACGGTACAAACATTATCTTTCAATTCTTTAGGTTTTGGTTACGATTTGCATGCTCGTGATTTTGATTCTGTTTGTTTTATTATGTTGATTTGAGGCATTTTTTTGAAAAAAAAGAAAAGAGAAGAGATACCTTTGGAGACGGAGGAGAGGTTGAGGTGAGCTAGGAGGCTGGGACGGCGAGGAGCGCGCGTGACACTTGCTTCGGATTTACCGGTACTTCGTTCCTTTTGTCCCTTTTATGATGAATTTCTGTTGCTTGAATGCTTATGATGCCTTGAAAACTTTTCCTATCTTCTTCTTCACTGTGTTGATGCTGGACCGTTTCTTCCTTCTTCTCGCTATTGTTGCCTTCTAATGGCCTATGATGATATACTGATGCCTTTGCGTTGCCATGAATATTTTGAATGCTATTGTTGAAAAAATTATTTTGACTAGCTTGATGATATTGATGCTTTTCCTCTCCTTCTCAGTTATGCTTCTGTATGCTTGGGTTTGGTTTTTGGGCGTGTATGGTTTTAGGCTATTACAGGTTGCACTGGTTTTTGATCGTGATACAGTAGGTTTTGGGGCTTGATGGTTTAGGCCATTATAAGTTGTACTGGTTTTGATTTAAGCCATGGTTATGTGACAGGTTATTGGTTTTATGCAGTAGGTGTTGATACAGGTTGTATTGGTTTTGATACTTGAACTGGTTTTGGTTCTACTGGTTTTATGCAGTAGGCATGTATGGCTTATGTTGGAGGTAGCAGTTTTTTTTGTGATTAAGGTTGATGGTTTTTATGGTTATATGCAGGTTTGACAGTAGGCTATGGTTTTTAGGCCATGGAGTGATGGTTGTGAAAATGGTTTTGGAAAGTAGGTTTTTGAACTGGTTATCTTGATGGAAATTGGTTTATGTTGTAGTATTGCTTTACTGAATGCTTTTGGCAGGTTGAATTCTTTTTTTTTCTTGAAGGGGTTCTTGTGTTATGTTATACAATTTTGCTTGGCATCTTTGTTTACGTTACAGGCTTAGGTTTGAATATTTTACAATATTCTCTTGGCAATTCTGCACATCTGCTTCATATGGTTTGTTTGTATTCCTTTCTTATGCTTCTTTTTCCTACTGAGTTACTGCTGTAGTTTTGTTTTGTAACTCCTTTTGCCTAAACCAAAACCTGTAAAACCATCTTTCTATCTCTCTTCTCTCTCTTAAGTACCATTTGATATCAAAATGATGTGTACTTTATGTTCTGAAATTGCATAGGCTGGAACATGATGAGAAAAATGGAAAATATACTTGCTTGCATAATTGATTTGAACTGCATATTTCTTTTGTCTACTGCATGGCACAGTAGGAGCCTATTTGTTTTGGCCTCTTCTTATGTTGTATGGCAAGGTTTACGTTGGCTTTTGGTGGGAAGCTTGCATATGCTGTTGATTTTGTATGCTGTGTATATTTTTGAAATATGCATTTTTTGACAAAAGAAATTATGCATATTTGAAATATGCAATTGGCCTTTTTTTAAATGCAATTGATTTTAATTATGCAGTTTTGAAAATAAAAATGAATTTGTGCATGTTTTAAATTGTGCATTCATTTATGAAAATAAAAATTCCTCCCTTTTTTGTGAACCGGGAGAAATCTCGTGATTTGCAAAAAAGGGTAAACTGATTCCAGCCGTTTGCTTTTAATGATGAACACTGAAATAATTTTCTGCTTTTAATCATTTATTTATTTCTAACTTTTCTTTTAATTGTTTTTGCAGGTAAAATTAAATGAGCAGACAAAAAGGCATTGGATAGAAGATGAAGATTTAGAATTTAGGAAAATAGTTTTTATTTTACTTTAAACTCTTTATGTAATTGTCATTATAAATATTTTGTAAATAATACAATATTTAAATAACAATTGTAATAAATAGAATAAAGTGAATAAAATTCTATTATTTCCCAATTAATTCTTTTTCTTTTCCAATTATTTATTTATTGTTTATAATTCTTTAAATTGTATAATAATTGAAAATCAATTTCAATCACTTAAATTCAGAATAATAAACAAATAAATAAACATCATTGATCAATTAATAATTTCAATTATTTAATTCATTATTCATAATTCTCTAAATTATAATAATTAAAAAATAGAATTTCAATTATTTAACTTAGAATGATAAATAATTAAATAATCATTGTTGACCAATTAATAAACCTCTTTTCCAATATTTATTTTATTATCTATAAATCTTTAAATTATATAACAATTGAAAATAAATTCCAATTATTTAAATTTAAGATAATAAATAATTAATAAACATTGTTTTAGCATGAATCGATTAATAAATTTAACGTTCAAAAATAAACAGCTCTCGACTCGAAAAAGTTATGAATTTAAAAAATCAAAAGATTAAAACACTTGCAATGTAATGATGCAGATGGGAGATGGTATCTTAGGTCAAAATTTGGGGTACAACAGCTGCCCCTATTTAAGTTTCTTCTATCCGGAGATATGAAGATTAAAATCTTCGTTTCGACGAGATTGAAGGTACTTAAATACATAATTACGCAAATTTTGTCCTAAGATGCCGCCCTTATGTTTGATATGAATGCAGTGATTGAATTCACAGAGAAAGATATTGTATGAAACAAGACAATGCTGGAGGAACCAAGCACCAACAAAACACAGAGATGTGGATTATACACTACTGGGGAAACGAGCCATCGATTTCAAATGACAGACTCTTGACGGCGAATAAAATTGAGGGAACACGACCTCTGATCCTAACAAAAAAGGCATCTTGCATAGGCCATAAAACAAATTATTGACCCAAAACAGTGAGTTCACAACTCAAGGTCGAAGATAGACGAAAAGTATTAATCTTGCTGGTGATGGATTACCGACTTCTGAAGGTAATGATTCATGACAAGCTTCTCTGCGAGATTTCCGGAGATATACTCATTAATGCTGAGATAACATGGTCGTAGATGCGCAAGTCGCTCAAATAAAGAAGCTGCCACTTGCTGTCGTCCAAAGAAAATACCAATAACATACAAGCTGCTCAAATAAAGAGGCCGCCGCTTGCTGTCGTCCAAAGAAAATACCAATAACATACAAGCTGCTCAAATAAAGAGGCCGCCGCTTGCTGTATTCCAGAAAAATAATAACGTACAAGTTGCTCAAATAAAGAGACTGCCGCTTTCCGAAAATGAAAATAACGCACAAGTTGCTCGTGAAGAGCTGCCGCTTGTCGTTTTTTCCAAAAAATAATAATAACGCACAAGCTGCTCGTGAAGAGCTGCCACTTGTCGTCTTCCGATGTCTATAACGTACAAGTTGCTCATGAAGAGCTGCCGCTTGTCGTTTTCCAAAGAAAATAACGTACAAGTTGCTCGTGAAGAGCTGCCGCTTGTCGTTTTCCAACGATGTCTATAACGTACAAGTTGCTCATGAAGAGCTGTCGCTTGTCGTCTTCCAAAAATGAAAATAACGCACAAGTTGCTCATGAAGAGCTGCCGCTTGTCGTTTTCCGAAAATCACTCAAAAGGAAAAAGCGATGACAACTGGCAGAGAATAAAATCTTCGTCAAAGAGAATCATGAATCAATCCTTCCCGAGGTGATCACATACTTAAACGTGCAAAATAAATGCACCATCCGTCTAGGTCGCGACTTCACTGGGGAAAATCATGAGATAGCCTACGCAAGAGACAATAACTTCATCCAGGAATAACTAAAGAGAAAACAGTCAAACAAGACTCCACCCAATGAGAAAGCAACTCGATTGGGGAATTCATCCTATCCAGAAATGGACAAGGTGAGCTAAATCAAAAATCATTCATGAGGATTAGCTCAGTTGGCGAATTTAGAAAGGAAGCACATTTTCTGCCTAAGCTAACCTTCTACTTGGAAAGAAACATGTACGTTATTTGAATAAACAAAGTACAACCCAAAAGTCAACGGCAAATGTGAGTATGCGTGCATGATATAAGTGTAAATGGGTAAGTGAATGTTATGCTGACAAAACAAACAGATGGAATATCCTGAAGACAATAAGATGTCACGACAAAATAGATACTCGGCCAATCTTAAAAACAAAAGACGGAAGATAACTGGAACCGGAACCACAGAGCAACGTCAGAGCATAACACGCCGCAAGGCTCAAATCTTATGAGGAGAAAAGCATTCAAATCCAATCTTACAATACCAATAGACCACTGGCAAGAGACAAAGCGTACCACACTTCAGAGATCTCCCAAATAAAGATAACTGAAACAAATCTTAACTGGAACACTTGGGGAGTCACCAAACTTAGCACCACTAGAACCAAGAGTGTACACAACCAACACCTCATGACGGTTTGAAACGAAACATGTTCATCATGTAAGGATAAAATTACTGTACTGTTTTGCATTTTATGGCTTGACCATCCTTGGAACAAACTGTTAATATTCCTTTCGTCATTCACGACACACTTTTTTTAAAATAAGAATACTTTAAGTAAATTTGTTTCAAGTATTTCCACAAAAATTAAAATTTTGCCCACAAAAGGTAAATGCTCAAATTTCATTAATAATATGGTAGCTCGCTAACAATGCGACTCCAACGGTTTACAAAAGTTTGGGAAATAGTACATGAAAGGAAAAGGTTACACAAAAACAATGATCGCTATTCTCCCTAACAACTTCGAATTCCAAAATGTGCTCAAATGCCAAAATTAGTCTGACCAAAATCCTGCCTAAGCGAAATACTTCTTGACTGCATCGGCGTTCATGGGACGCGGGAGTTCTTCACCGTCCATATTGGTGAGAATCAAGGCACCTCCAGAGAAAACTTTCTTAACGACATACGGTCCTTCATAATTCGGAGCCCACTTGCCCCTAGAATCAGGTTGGAAAGATAATATCTTCCTGAGCACAAGGTCACCTTCTCTGAACTCGCGCGGTCGAACCTTCTTATCAAAAGCCTTCTTCATTCTCTGATGAAACAATTGACCGTGACACAAAGCTGTCAATCTCTTCTCTTCGATTAAATTCAACTGATCATATCTACTTTGACACCATTCGGCCTCAGAAAGTTTAGCTTCCGTCAACACTCTCAGAGACGGAATCTCAACCTCCACGGGGAGTACAGCTTCCATACCATAAACTAGGGAAAATGGGGTTGCACCTGTTGACGTCCGAACTGAAGTACGGTATCCATGTAAAGCAAACGGAAGCATTTCATGCCAATCTTTATAAGTTACCACCATCTTGTGGACAATCTTCTTGATATTCTTGTTAGCAGCTTCAACAGCCCCATTCATCTACGGTCTGTAAGGAGAAGAATTATGATGTTCGATCTTGAACTCTTCACAAAGCTCTCTCATCATCTTGTTATTCAAATTCGAACCATTATCAGTGATAATCTTGCTCGGGATGCCGTATCGACAAATGATCTGATTCTTGATAAACCTGACTACCACCTGTCTGGTTACATTAGCATAAGATGCTGCTTCCACCCATTTAGTAAAATAATCGATCGCTACCAAAATGAAACGATGACCATTTGAAGCTTTGGGTTCAATCATTCCAATCATATCAATGCCCCACATAGAGAAAGGCCAAGGTAAAGAGATAACGTTGAGGAGGGTCGGTGGCACATGCATCTTGTCCGCATAAATCTGACATTTATGACACTTCTTCACATATTTGCAGCAATCATATTCCATTGTCATCCAATAGTAACCAGCTCTCAACATCTTTCTAGCCATTGCATGTCCGTTGGCATGAGTGCCAAAGGACCCTTCATGTACTTCTTGCATCAGCATGTCTGCTTCACGTCTGTCTACACATCTGAGCAAGACCATGTCATAATTCCTCTTATACAAAACCTCTTCATTGAGGAAGAAACTGCTTGCTAATCTTCTCAACGTCTTCCTATCTTTATTGGATGCCCCAGGCGGGTACTCTTGAGTTTGAAGAACACGTTTAATGTCATAGAACCACGGTTTGTCGTCGGTAACCTGTTCTACTGAGAACACATGAGCAGGTCTATCGAGGCGCATAACTCTGATTGTAGGCACATCGTTCCAACCATTCACTTGAAACATTGAAGACAAAGTAGCTAAAGCATCAGCCATTTGGTTCTCATCTCTAGGGATATGATGTAACTCCACTTTGTTGAAGAAAGTTAACAATCTTCTAGCATAGTCTCTGTAAAGGATCAAACCAGGATGACGAGTCTCCCATTCTCCTTTGATTTGATTAATTACCAATGCCGAATCTCCGTAAATATCAAGAATCTTAATCCTTAGATCCACTGCTTCTTCGAGACCCATAATACATGCCTCATATTCCGCCATGTTGTTCGTGCAGTCAAACTTCAATCTCGCCGTGAACGGGATATGAGTACCTCGGGGAGTGACGATGATTGCCCCAATTCCATTTCCATAGGAATTCATAGCTTCGTCAAATATCAAACCCTAATGCGATTCAGGATCAGGTCCTTCTTCAGGTAATGGCTCTTCACAATCTTTAGCTTTCAACTACATAACATCTTCATCTGGGAAATCAAACTTGATGGATTGATAATCGTCAATTGGTTGGTGAGCCAAATGATCGGCTAAAATACTCCCTTTGATTGCTTTCTGAGCGTGATACTCAATGTCATATTCAGATAACAACATCTGCCAACGGGCTATTCTTCCAGACAAGGCGGGCTTCTCAAAGATATACTTGATCGGATCCATTTTGGAGATCAACCAAGTGGTGTGGTTAATCATATACTGGCGCAGACGGCGAGCAGCCCAAGCTAAGGCACAACAGGTTTTCTCAAGCAATGAGTATCGAGACTCACAGTCTGTGAACTTCTTACTCAGATAATATACGGCATGCTCCTTTCTTCCAGTCTCATCTTGTTGACCGAGCACACATCCCATGGAATCTTCCAATATAGTCAGGTACATAATCAAAGGTCTTCCTTCCACCGGAGGAATCAAAATGGGAGGTTCAAGCAAATATTCTTTGATGCTATCAAAAGCTCTCTGACAATCTTCTGTCCACACACATCCTTGGTTCTTTCGGAGAAGCTTGAAAATCGGCCCACAGGTAGCAGTCATATGAGATATAAATCTAGAGATATAGTTCAGTCTCCCAAGGAATCCTCTTACTTGTTTTTCCGTCTTGGGTGCGGGCATTTCCCGAATAGCTTTGACTTTATCAGGATCTACCTCGATACCTTTCTGACTGACAATGAAACCCAGAAGTCTTCCAGAACGAACACCAAAAGTGCACTTGTTGGGATTCAGACGGAGTTTGTACTTTCTCAAACGCTGGAATAACTTCAACAAATGTTCCAAGTGATCCTCCTCAGTCTGTGATTTGGCAATCATGTCATCCACATACACTTCTATCTCTTTATGCATCATGTCATGGAACAAAGCAGTCATGGCTCTTTGGTATGTTGCGCCAGCATTCCTCAAACCAAACGGCATAACTCGATAGCAAAAAGTTCCCCAAGGTGTAATGAAAGCGGTCTTCTCCATATCTTTCGGCGCCATCTTGATTTGATTGTAACCAGAGAAGCCATCCATGAAAGAAAAGACTTTGAACCTGGCGGTACTGTCGACCAAAACGTCAATATGAGGTAATGGGAAGTCATCCTTCAGACTAGCTCTATTCAGATCTCTATAGTCTACACACATCCGAACCTTGCCATCTTTCTTTGCAACAGGCACTATGTTGGCTAACCACTGAGGATAGACCGATGTAACAAGGAAACCTGCATTAATCTGCTTTTGAACCTCTTCCTTGATCTTGTCAGCCATATCGGGACGAGTCCTTCTCAGCTTTTGCTTAATCGGCGGACATTCAGGTTTCAACGGTAAACGATGCTCCACAATATCGTTGTCCAAACCCGGCATATCTTGGTAGGACCAAGCAAACACATCAACATACTTTTTGAGAAGCTCCAACATCTTCTCTTTGACCTCCGGGATGAGCAATGCTCCGACTTTGACTTCCTTTCTATCTTCTTCATCACCCAAATTGACCAACTCTAAAGGTTCTTCAAACGGTTGAATGATCTTATCCTCGTGCTCAAGCAAACGGGAAATCTCAACAGGGATCTCTTCGTCATCCTCCTCTTCGGCTCTGAACACAGGGAATTCAAAGTTGGGAGAGGGCATAGGATCATTGTTTTTGATGGTTAAATCATGGATTAATCTGCACATATGATTATGCTTTATTTTAGAAATCGATTTGTGCAAATAAAACAAAAAGTTATTATATTTTCCTATTACTACCAATTAATTTTCATTACTATTTCCCAGAAAAAGTGAAAAATAAAACAGTAGTGGACAAAATAACATTTTTATTCATTGAAGGGAAATACTTGAAACAAAGGGCCCAGACATTTCTCTTTTGCCTTGGGCAGAGCAAAAGGAATTATTTTTCATAGCCCGACACAAAATACTTTTCGCCTTGGGCAGAGCGAATTTTTCCAAAGAAAAACAAAATAAAACATTACTCCGAAATGTGCATAACAAAAGGAACATCAACAGCTATCCAGTTTTGGCAAGCCAATCCAGGCGTCACAAAATCGGGCAAATCCTCCTCGGAATCATCTTCTATGATAGCATCCACCTCAGGATGTATAAACCCTGCACTTCGGAAAACCTCTTGAATCGGACGAACAACCACCTCCTTCTTGACTCTCGCAGACACGGGACGAAAACCCAGACCTTCCCCAGACTTGTTCTCGGGCAAAGTCAACACCTGGCCCCATCCTTCGGCCGAACCACTTTCCACCACTCGTCGCGCATCCTCAAAAGAAGAAATGGATGCCCCTGGCTTCTTCACTTCATTCTTGGCAACAGATAAACCTTGGAACTGGGTTCCAACATCCTCGTCAGCATCAATAAAAGAGAATGATGATAAATGGCTTACCACCATAGCCTGCTCTCCACCGATCATCACTAGCTTCCCGTGCCTTACAAACTTCAGTCTCTGATGGAGCGTGGAGGTGACTGCCCCTGCATCATGGATCCATGGACGACCCAATAAGCAACTGTAGGCAGCACGAATATCCATCACTTGGAAAGTGATTTGAAAAGTATGAGGACCAATTACTATAGGAAGATCCACTTCACCAATGACTGTCTTCCTAGAACCATCAAACGCTTTAACAATTACTCCACTAGGTCTCATGGGAGCACCTGGATATGAGAGCCGAGATAAAGTAGTCTTGGGCATCACATTCAACGACGAACCTGTATCTACCAACACGCTTGATAAGGTATCATTTCCACAACTTACTGAGATATGCAAAGCCATATTATGGTTTCTCCCCTCTTCCGGGAGTTCTTCATCACTGAAACCAAGATTGTTACACGAAGTAATATTTCCCACAATCCCATCAAACTGGTCAACTGTCACATCATGATCCACGAACGCCTGGTCCAAGACCTTCATCAAAGCTTCTCTATGGGCACCAAAATCTCTCAGTAAAGCAAGCAAAGAAATCTTGGAAGGAGTTTGCAATAGTTGGTCCACAATCTTATATTCACTTCTCTTGATAAGCTTCAGAATCTCATCATCCTCAGGGAGAGGGATAGGTTCACTGGATCGACCTATCTCAACCCTTGGTTCCACATTTCTCACTGGAATTTCCGCCGGTATGGGCCTCCTGACTTGAACTTCTGGTCTCTTCAAAGGTACTGCTTCAAAAACACGTCCACTTCTCGTAACTCTACTCACATCAGCAATGTTAACAAAAGACGGTCTTGTCGGTATAGGGACTTCTACCCCATTCTCAATCATTGTGGCATTATACTTATACGGTACAGCTTGGTCTGAGCTGTAAGGCACAGGACCAGGTGGGTAAATAATCAAAGGATCAACAGGTGCAGTCTGACTGTCGTAAACGATCTCTACTGATTCAGGCAAATTGAATTGTGGTATGATAACATTCACTTCATCCTCCGGATCTCTGTCATACGTAATAGTGATAACTCTCTGGTCTAGCAACTTCTGAATGTCCTCCTTCACAATAGGACAATCAACCTCTCTTGAACAAAACTCACAAACATCATAATCATGCTGATGCCTAACAAAGGCAAGTCTTCTCAAACTCTGATGTAACCTGATCAACGACTCTCTTATGTGTTCAACTTGAAAAACTCGAAAATTTCCCGGACAACCTTCCACCATATTCACTGAAGCTGCCCCATGTCGAGGCAAAGGATTATCTCTAACATTTGGATTAACATCCTTGAAAGACAAGATACCATTATTAATCAATCTCTGTACGTCCGCCTTCAGAGCAAAGCAATTCTCAAGGTTGTGCCCCGGCGACCCTTGATGA
Source organism: Vicia faba (assembly GCA_948472305.1). NCBI lineage: Eukaryota > Viridiplantae > Streptophyta > Magnoliopsida > Fabales > Fabaceae > Vicia > Vicia faba. Next base: position 448,179,975 of record OX451739.1, on the reverse strand, counting down.
TATTCATAAAACTGATCTGCCTTGTACCACGGAGAAGTACTGTTCGGTGCGACAGGAGGAGGCTTTGTCGTTATGAGATTCTTTCTGATAAGAGCAGGGAACAATTCAGTATAAGTCATAGGAATGGCATCGAACTGCGGTTTTCTGGGTGAACGGTTCTGATTGTTGAATGGATAAGCCTGTTGTCGAGGCTGCTGCTAAAATGGCCGTTGTTGAGTTGGTGGGGTTTGATGAGCTGGGGTCATCAAAGCTGGGCGGACAGTCGGAGTGACTGCCGCAACGTGAGAGTAACCTCTCCTTGGTCTCCCTGGGAACAATGCGCTGACATCCTGCTCTTTTCTTTTCGGGAAAACACTTCCAAACTTCTTGGTGCTGCTAGATGGACTTCCTTCTTTAACCAAACGCCCTTCACGAATCCCTTCCTCTAACCGCATGCCCATGCTTACCATTTCGGTGAAGTCACTGGGTGCGCTGGCTATCATTCTTTCATAGTAAAAGGAACCTAAAGTCTTCAAGAATATCTTAGTCATCTCTTTCTCCTCAAGAGGTGGATAGATTTGAGCAGCAATTTCACGCCACCTCTGGGCGTATTCCTTAAAAGATTCTCGGTCTCTTTGCGACATCGCCCGGAGTTGATCCCTGTCCGACGCCATGTCAACGTTGTACTTATACTGGTGGACAAAAGCTTCGCTAAGATCGTTGAAGTTGCGGATCCGAATACTGTCTAAACCTATATACCACTTTAGAGCAGCACCCGTCAAACTATCTTGAAAATAATGAATCAACAAGTCGTGATCATCGGAATACGTAGACATCTTTCTCACGTACATTTTCAAATGACTTCGAGGACACGAATCACCCTTATATCTCTCAAAGTCTGGCACTTTGAATTTGGCTGGAATCTTGACATTCGGAACTAAACAAAGGTCATGCGTGTTCTTCCCAAACAAATCCTTCCCCTTTAACGCTCTAAGCTCCTTCTGCATTTCCTGGAACTGATCTTGAAATTCTTCCATTCTATCAAAGAGACCCAAACTTTCAGCAGGCTCGGCAGGATAAGTAGGTTCATTCAAGTATGGCACGGAGTGGACCACAGGAGCGACAGTTGTCATAATCGGTTGCGGAAAAGGTGTCACAGACGGAATTACTGGCGGCATGGCAGTTGTCTCTGGCTGAGGAAGAGACAAAGTAGGTTGAAACAAAGGCTGTACGGCAGGCAGATACCCCTCTGGCACAAAGTTGTAAGGCATTCCCCACGGAAAACCTTTCGGCATCTGATGCTGAAGCAGAGAGTTGATTTGAGTCACGGAGGTAGGAACGGTGACAATCTCGGAAACCACTGGAGTTGAAGTCTGAATCTCGGCAGCTGTAGTCGATGGTTGATTCTGAACAGCCACCAAACTTTCCACTAATGCAGTTAACTTTTCCATCTCGATACGAAGGGTAGCAACCTCCCCACGAAGCTCATGGTTTTCCTGTTCCAGATCTTCCATTTTCCTCTGACGATTGGCTCGAGTGTCGTATCGGTGAGACAGCTTGACAACCTTTGGAGTGGAAAAGAAACAAGGATAAGACTCTAAAAAAGTGTGAAGTGAAATGTTGAATGATGCATGATGTGTGATGCAAATGATGATTCATTTTAATAGTTTTTCAAGGAACCTCGATAATTTTGCATACATCAATGGTAAAGGAATTTGGAACAACAAAAACTCAATCCATTAATAAAACAGTAAATTACAACTTACAATTTTGGAATAACAAAACAATAAATTACAACTTTGGGATAACAACCCAATAGATAAAGCAGTAAATTACAACTTTGGAACATGAAGCCCATAATAAAGCAATAAATTACAACTTCGGAGCATGAAGCCCTTTTACATAGTTTTACAAAATGACATCAATAAAATAAAACTAAAAGCTAAAGATCACTCAGAATCATCAGATGAGGGACCAAACACCAACTGTAACCGGAGTTTCTTGATCTTCTCTTCATAAAAGTCTTCCATCTCTTTCTTCTCAGCTACCAGTCGATCAATGATTTCCTTTTGCGGATTAGGAACAAGAGCAACGCTTAACGAACCTTCCCTCTTTCTCTTCCTCTAACTAGCATACTTCTTCAGTAAAGCATCATTTTGACGAAGCTTCTCATCATGATCAATGAACCAGCCGTCTTGAATAAAGAGTAAATCCTCCTTTTCCTTTAGCTGTCGAGTCAGGACTCAATTCTCATATTCAGACATATTGTACTTCTCTTTCCAAGCATCCCTCTTGGACTTCATCCTAGCCAGATTTCCTTGGTATTCTCCTATATTCGCGATAGGGATAACAACAGATGATGGTGCAACGGTAGGGAATAAAGGTTTCTCAAGTTTATAGGGCATCTTGAGAGCACAAGCCCTAGCACGGACCCACTGTAGGTAAGGCTCCAAAGAAACGGCACCCCTATGTCCTAACATGTCTCTCCCTTTCCTATGGATGTGGCGCCAAGCTCCTTCGATCTCCCTCTTAGCTGCCTGATGATCTTGTCCTTCCTGTAGAAAGAAACCACTCACATGGATGTTGTTTGGCTTATCTCTCATCGGGTACCCAAACTGACGGCGCGCGAGAACAGGGTTATAGTTAATTCCACCTCTCGTACCGAGAAGAGGCACGTTAGGAAAAGCACCACAGCTATCGATGATCTTCACGTCGTAGTAAACTCGATTATACCAATCAATGTCGAAATGAGTGAGAGCCATAATCTTTGGCGCCCATCGCGGTTCCTTCTCGAGATCCCAGAAAACATCAGACCCAGGTAGATGCGAAACATACCACTGATACAGCAACGATGCACAACAAATAATCATCCCTCCTTGATAAGAGTTTCGAAGGTGGATGGAGTAGTAGGTATCTCCGAGCAGCGTAGGGACCAGATTTCCAATCAAGAAAATTCTGATGGCGTTGATATCCACAAACTTATCAACGTTAGGGAACAAGAATAAACCATAAGCAAGTAAAGCAAAGACGTCTTCAAAGGCAACAACATCTTTTATCTCAGCAAAATGACGAGCTTTCCTCAACAAAAACTGCACAGACAAACCTCGGATTCCCCCTTTTGTAGTCATGTTCTCCTCTATCTCTGACTTCTTCAAGTGGGTGATGGTCGCTATCTCGTGAGATTTGGGCTCCTCTTCTAATCCAGAAAAAGGAACACAGTCGGTGATCAGCAAACCAAGTATGTAGGAAGACTCTTCTAAGGTGGGCATCAACTGGTAATCCGGAAAGGTGAAACATCGGTACAAAGGATCGTAGAATTGAACCAACGTATTAAGAATGCCTTCCTTCATCTGGCGCTTCATGAGAGGTATAATGGACCCATACTTCTTCTGAAAATCCGTCGGGTTCTCGATCTTCGGAATCAAACTCTTCAGTTCTTCAATCTCGGGCTCCTTAAAACTAAAACTTCGAGTGTTTCTCCTTCCAAATTCCATAATACTTGAGGTGTCTGCAAAAATCATTCCGAAGTTCCTTGAAAAACAAGTTTTTTTCAAAAAATGTTGATGAATGCATGAATGAATGATAATGCAACAGTTACACACAAGTTTGCAAACATGGGGTTCAAAGGTTCAACGTTCAGCATGGAGTCGAGGGTAAAGCCCGCCCAAAGGTATGTACTAACGGTTCAATCGCACCTGTAAGACAATGTTCTAAGAGTTCCCAGAGTCTACATTCCTCCTTCGGATATTACCAACGTCTTGATTACTCAATAATTAGCAATATTCTCAAGAGAAACTCGTACGAGCGTAGCATCGCGTAACAACTACTTCCGAATTACTCCGTTATAGTCTCCGCGCTACACCTAAAAAGGCCAAGATGGGTTAGGGTTCTACGGTCCTCAACTTCTCGGGCTCCTAGGTCGAAAATAATAATGTCTTCCCGATTACTCGGTAAACAAATATTAAGTTCAAGAGGGCCTTCCATTGAGTGGGGGATCTCATGCCTTCTTCTTCGGGATTACTCCCTCAAAGTTAACATGACTATACCGCCCGTCCTATTCCTTAAGTGTTACTTAATCCGGGTATAGGATTCGTCCTTTGCAAAATCCCAAACACCCCAATTTAAACACACATTCAAACAAATCAAATAATAGTAAAACAGATAAAACAAATTAGGCTTAACCCACTTAGGGATGGACCAGCAAGAGGTCAATCTTTCCCCAGCAGAGTCGCCAATTCTGTAGCGATAAAAAAATGTAGTAGGGTAAATCGGAGATCGAATTATTGATTAATTCGTCTCACAAAAGCAAGAGTCGCCACCGCGCTTTATTGTTTCCAAGGGAAAAGGGGAAAGAGCGAAATAAAACCCTAAATATGCAATGTAAATAATACTTTTTAAAAGTAATAAAAATACAAGGCGTTTTTGAAAAGAGATCTATGGTTCGGGGGTTGGTTATACAATGGGAAGGTATTAGCACCCAATGTATCTATAGTACTCTATAGGAACCTTTTGAAATATCTGTTTATTAAAATTGTTCGTTTGATTGAAAAATGAATCGTTTTGGCCGAAAAAGGGGTACGGACGGGTTTTTGAAGAGACGACGACCTAATGTCAAAGTTTTTGCTTAAAAGGTATAAGTTTTGAAAAGAGTGAATATTTGAGGAAAAATTATCCTAAGTTTTGATGAAATGCAAATGTTCGCGTGATTAGACTTGAGGACATGAAGTCAACAAATTCAATCGTTTTTTCCCTTGGATTTAAACGTAAACAGAATAATCATGTGAATATGAAATGATTAAACAGAGAAATTATGCGGATAACAATTAAATAAAATACTAAGTGTGTGAACGTGCGTTTTTATGGTTTTTGTTTAATATTAATGAAAAGAAAAATGTTTTAATAGTTTTCATTTTTTACGCATTTTTTATATGGATAAAAGCAATGAGAATTAATTAATAAAAATGTTTTCTTAAGTTTTTTAAGTTCTATTTTTTATTCTTTTTATGTGTTTTTTTATATTAATATACAAAATTAAAAAAAACTTGATGTTTTATACTAATTTAAATATTTTAACAAATTTTTATATAAAGTCCTAATTAATATATAATAAGGCATTTGTTCATTAGTCAATAAATAAGAGCAAAATACTTAATTAAACTAAATATGAAAAGAAAAAGGTTTGTCATTTAAACATTAGAAAAGAGGTAAATTAAAAATGGTTTATGAGATGTTAAAACAAAATGAAAAGAAAGTAAAAAAGATGGGCCAAAGCTCTAAAGGGCCCAAACAGAAGCAAGTAAACTGGGGGGTGTACCTAAGGAGGTCCGTTTGGGCTTAGGGGCATGGGTTAAGTCCAAAACAATATTTCATTAGGGGTTAAACATATTTGGTTAGTTGAATTAGGGATTAGGTTAAGGGTTTACAGGACGGCGCTCGTACTTGTCTTCTTCGCTTGCGTTCTTCTCCGATCGTCCCCTTGTCCGCTTCTGCGTTCCACAGCCCAAGCCACCGGCATCTCAACCTTCTCTTCCCTCCAGTCTAAGCGTTAGGGCGACGGTCACGGACTCACGGTACAAACATTATCTTTCAATTCTTTAGGTTTTGGTTACGATTTGCATGCTCGTGATTTTGATTCTGTTTGTTTTATTATGTTGATTTGAGGCATTTTTTTGAAAAAAAAGAAAAGAGAAGAGATACCTTTGGAGACGGAGGAGAGGTTGAGGTGAGCTAGGAGGCTGGGACGGCGAGGAGCGCGCGTGACACTTGCTTCGGATTTACCGGTACTTCGTTCCTTTTGTCCCTTTTGTGATGAATTTCTGTTGCTTGAATGCTTTCGATGCCTTGAAAACTTTTCCTATCTTCTTCTTCACTATGTTGATGCTGGACCGTTTCTTCCTTCTTCTCGCTATTGTTGCCTTCTAATGGCCTATGATGATATACTGATGCCTTTGTGTTGCCATGAATATTTTGAATGCTATTGTTGAAAAAATTATTTTGACTAGCTTGATGATATTGATGCTTTTCCTCTCCTTCTCAGTTATGCTTCTGTATGCTTGGGTTTGGTTTTTGGGCGTGTATGGTTTTAGGCTATTACAGGTTGCACTGGTTTTTGATCGTGATACAGTAGGTTTTGGGGCTTGATGGTTTAGGCCATTATAAGTTGTACTGGTTTTGATTTAGGCCATGGTTATGTGACAGGTTATTGGTTTTATGCAGTAGGTGTTGATACAGGTTGTATTGGTTTTGATACTTGAACTGGTTTTGGTTTTACTGGTTTTATGCAGTAGGCATGTATGGCTTATGTTGGAGGTAGCAGGTTTTTTTGTGATTAAGGTTGATGGTGTTTATGGTTATATGCAGGTTTGACAGTAGGCTATGGTTTTTAGGCCATGGAGTGATGGTTGTGAAAATGGTTTTGGACAGTAGGTTTTTGAACTGGTTATCTTGATGGAAATTGGTTTATGTTGTAGTATTGCTTTACTGAATGCTTTTGGCAGGTTGAATTCTTTTTTTTTCTTGAAGGGGTTCTTGTGTTATGTTATACAATTTTGCTTGGCATCTTTGTTTACGTTACAGGCTTAGGTTTGAATATTTTACAATATTCTCTTGGCAATTCTGCACATCTGCTTCATATGGTTTGTTTGTATTCCTTTCTTATGCTTCTTTTTCCTACTGAGTTACTGCTGTAGTTTTGTTTTGTAACTCCTTCTGCCTAAACCAAAACCTGTAAAACCATCGTTCTATCTCTCTTCTCTCTCTTAAGTACCATTTGATATCAAAATGATGTGTACTTTATGTTCTGAAATTGTATAGGCTGGAACATGATGAGAAAAATGGAAAATATACTTGCTTGCATAATTGATTTGAACTGCATATTTCTTTTGTCTACTGCATGGCACAGTAGGAGCCTATTTGTTTTGGCCTCTTCTTATGTTGTATGGCAAGGTTTACGTTGGCTTTTGGTGGGAAGCTTGCATATGCTGTTGATTTTGTATGTTGTGTATATTTTTGAAATATGCATTTTTTGACAAAAGAAATTATGCATATTTGAAATATGCAATTGGCCTTTTTTAAAATGCAATTGATTTTAATTATGCAGTTTTGAAAATAAAAATGAATTTGTGCATGTTTTAAATTGTGCATTCATTTATGAAAATAAAAATTCCTCCCTTTTTTGTGAACCGGGAGAAATCTCGTGATTTGCAAAAAAGGGTAAACTGATTCCAGCCGTTTGCTTTTAATGATGAACACTGAAATAATTTTCTGCTTTTAATCATTTATTTATTTCTAACTTTTCTTTTAATTGTTTTTGCAGGTAAAATTAAATGAGCAGACAAAAAGGCATTGGATAGAAGATGAAGATTTAGAATTTAGGAAAATAGTTTTTATTTTACTTTAAACTCTTTATGTAATTGTCATTATAAATATTTTGTAAATAATACAATATTTAAATATCAATTGTAATAAATAGAATAAAGTGAATAAAATTCTATTATTTCCCAATTAATTCTTTTTCTTTTCCAATTATTTATTTATTGTTTATAATTCTTTAAATTGTATAATAATTGAAAATCAATTTCAATCACTTAAATTCAGAATAATAAACAAATAAATAAACATCATTGATCAATTAATAATTTCAATTATTTAATTCATTATTCATAATTCTCTAAATTATAATAATTAAAAAATAGAATTTCAATTATTTAACTTAGAATGATAAATAATTAAATAATCATTGTTGACCAATTAATAAACCTCTTTTCCAATATTTATTTTATTATCTATAAATCTTTAAATTATATAACAATTGAAAATAAATTCCAATTATTTAAATTTAAGATAATAAATAATTAATAAACATTGTTTTAGCATGAATCGATTAATAAATTTAGCGTTCAAAAATAAACAGCTCTCGACTCGAAAAAGTTATGAATTTAAAAAATCAAAAGATCAAAACACTTGCAATGTAATGATGCAGATGGGAGATGGTATCTTAGGTCAAAATTTGGGGTACAACACCATGCCTCTTGGATTTGGTATTTGACATAAAGCATAACTTTATCAAAATGGCAATTCACCTTTTTCCAATTAAGGGTTAATTTAACATGTATTGCCCAAATGAATGAAATAATGCATTAGCTCAATGGTTAGGCATTTAATTATGGTGTGTAAAACTGGTTTTGAGGCCTGCAAGCTAGCTTTGTACAAGCTGATTTGAAAATGCAAGTTGTGATGAACAAGCTTTGGCCATGAACAAGAATGAGTTTTGGCCAACTTTGCAAATTCGATTCTCTCTAACCACAAGGGTGTTTGAGAAGTTCTTGGACAATTTAGAAAGCTTGAATGTGTACTACAATCCATCTTTGTAATGCAAATTGAAATTCCAAGTGGAACCATGTGGAAAATGGCCAAGAAGTTGGACAAAAATCCTACCTAGAATAGGGCAAAATTTCTCTAAGTTAAAAATGTTTTGCACCCTTGTTCCAAAAATCATAACTTGAGATACATGCTTCCTTTGATAAAACTTTTTGAATAAAAGTTGTATATTTTGCAATGGACTACAACTTTCATGTTTAAAGTTTTGTTTGAATCCAATTGCATCTTGGTGAAAAAATGTGACAAAGTTAGGAAAAAATAAGGAAGTTTCATAACTTAGAAAAATTCTAAGTTATGAAATTTTCTCATTTTAAACCCTAATTTGCAATTTTGGGTTTCTTGATGAACAAGTTTTATAATTTGACATGTCTTGATGAAAAATGAACCTTGGCACTTGATTTTGACCAAAAAGTCAAAGTTTGACTTTTCAGTATACAGTCAAATTTTGATCAATTGACTGAAAAATTCATTTGTCAATCCTATGCATTTGAGATCTTTTGAATTTGTTGAGTGGGTCAAGACAATGCCATAGAGTCCTTGAGTCCATATATGAGCTTGGTTTGCCATTGGTTAGGTCAAACAGTCAAAAATTGCCTTTGTGCAGTCAAAACCCTAAAAATGACCATTTTGCCCTTTTGGTGATCTGATCAAATTTCTTATGGGATTGTGATCCAAACTTGACCAAATGGTTCATGTGAGTTCATTATGTTGATGTGGGTCAAAAATCATGAGGTTTGATTGTCAATTGGCCACAGTTGACTTTTTCCCCAATACAGTTGATTTCTAGGTCAACTGTCCAATTGACTGGGCAAAGATTGGAATCAAGGCTTGAAGCTTGGTATGGATAAACTTGTGAGTCCAACATGAAGCATGAAAGTAACTTTGGGAATTTTAAGTCAAAACATCCCTGTGCAAACTCAAACCCTAATTTGGGTCAACAATGCAAGGAGGGGTCTTGAGCAGAGCAAACCCTGACTTGATCTTGAGTTCCAAGAGTCTTGTGATGAGAAAATTTTGGTGAAATGAGAGGGAAAATTTTGGGGTACAACAGTGTTCTCAAGATCATCCATGTCAAATTTCAAGCCTTTCCGTGGAAGTTTGCTCAGTCAATTGCCCAAAGGTCCAAAAGTCGATTGTGCTAGGGCAAAAGTCAACTGTGACCTACATACAGTCAAACTTCAAGATTTTTTGTCAACATTCTCATTTTGAAGTATATTTCATCATTTTATCAAAGGTTGATCATGATTCATCAAGGATTGCTCACAATTCATCAAGATTCAAAAGTTGCTAAATTAGGGTTTTGCAGGAAAAGTCAACCAAACTTTGACCAAGCATAACTTTCTCATACTTTATGATAAATGACCCATCCAAAGCTCATTTTGAATAGGATGCAATTTCCTACAGTCCATCTTCATATCCCAAGATCAAAAAATGTACTCACAAGAAGTTATGAATTTGGACATTATAGATCATTTTGAAAAGTCAACAAAAACACCCTTTTTTCCAAAGCTTCTAACTTGAGCATGGAATATAAAAATGAGATTAGACCAAAGTGGTTGCTTAGAGGAAATCTCAAGCTTTCTAAAAAGTCCAAGAACACCCTCATAAGGTTAAAATTGAGAGAGATATGCATTTTCAAAGTTGGACAATTTTTGAAAAAATGCATGAAGCAAATATTGACCAAACTTGGATTTTTTCCAAATGGGCCTATCTTTTCAATTTTGAAACTCATTCCTAACATGGTCCACGACCTCTAAGCCCATCCATACATTTTTCTACTATTTATTCTATTTATTTTGATATTTTATTCATTAAAATTCAAAATTAAATAAATAAATAATAGAAATAATGTAAATTTTGATGTGAATCCATTTTGGGAAAGTTTTATGCTGGTTTATGTCAATTGATTTCGTGAAATAACTTTTCAAATATGTCCAGGTTCATCCACATGTGAAAATGGCATAAAATCATCAAATATGGCATTTTTTTCAAATCTTGATCATGGTCTTAAAACACAATATTATGAGGGAGATTCTTTCCATGCTTTCTTGTCTCCTCATTATCCTCTATAAATATAGAGCCATACAATCTTGAAAGGGACAAAAATCCTCTCTAAAAATCTCTCAAAAAGCTCTTCAAAAAGCTCTCTAAAAGCTCTTCAAAAAGCGCTCCAGAAATCAAAGAATTGGTGCAAGTCATATCTCGAGATTCCGGTCTCTCTCAATTAACATCAAGCCTCAAACCATCCTCTTGAAGTCCTCAAGAGTCTTACAAGGCCCAAGAACAATCCATCACACGCCTAGTACGCCCCCATTTGACAATACCGGTTTGGTTCCACGAAAGAATAAAAAAACACCATAGTTAGAGCGTGAAGCTTTCGAAGATTCAGGCCTAGAGATTTCTGATGATTGCACCCCCACATTGCAGGCCCAGTTTGCTTTTCTCTAATTCTTTTATATTTATATTATTTCATTTATTTATTTTACTAACCCATCAAATTATTTTCTTTTTTATCAAAAAAATCACAAAACATTTTTCTATCCAATTAATTTCTTTTTACATAATTAAAATTAATTAGAATAAATAGGTTTTATTACTAACTTAATTATTTTATTTCTTTCCTAAAATAACAAAAACCCAAAAATATGTCATTTAATTATTTTCATTAATTAATTTAATATCCAATCAATTTTGCATTTAATTTAAAAATCTAATTTCTTTTCTTAAAAAAATATTAAAAACAACAAAAAAACATTTTCTTTTTTTTAATTAGGATAGAAGGGTCAAAACCCTAATTTCTCATCGATCTAATTTTTAATTGCGCGCTTTATTATTATTTTGCCCAATTATTGTATCTACTCACAGTTTGTAATAATTTAATTAGGACGTTTATTTACCATTGCCGCTTTTATTCTATTTTTTTACGATATTTAATGTAACTGCTCATGGGATGTAATAGTTTAATTAGGACGTTTATTCTACATTTATCGCTTTAATTTCGAAGGGTTTGTTTTTGGCTATGTAAATACTCAAGCCTTGTAATAGCTTAGTTTAATTTTCGCATTTTAAATTCCGCAAAATATTAACTGTTAGATGTATGATTTAGGATGCATGACAAGAATGTATGTTTAATCTTAAAATGGTTAGATCATCCTAAACATGTGCAAAGATAAAAATAATTGAAATCAACACACTTGCACATCCGCACTCTTAGGGTACACCCCACTTGGTTTCCTTCGTACACGGTCATTGAGTATAGGTCGTTTTAAAGGTCGCCCTCTTGTCTAAAAGATCATAGTTGTCTCGAAATGGTTGCCTCGGATATTGTTGCCTCAAACAAATGATCTAATACATTAGGGTTACCGCTAAGGCGTCCTAACATTGCTTTGGTGACCGTAAGTCCCTCATTAGAATTGACCCTTAAAACTCCAACGACGGTGCTACCTACTCATTAATAGTGGGATAGCATTGTCTAAAGGAAATTAGCATAGAACAATTTCTTTTTCGAGTAGGTAGATGGTTCTTAGATACTTTATCAATCCAAACAAAACTTTTTTTCACACTTACACTCCTTTTCGAACAAAGTTTTCAAAAATACTTCATACGCTCTTGAGGACAGAAGCAAGAGTTAAATCGAAGTTTTTCAAAACAAAAACTTTTTCAAACCCACAAGCACAAAAAAAGCAATTTTGAAAACAATTGAGCAAGTACCTAAGAGCCCGTGGATAATCACGGATAGAAAGGGTGCTAACACCTTCCCTTTCTATAATCTACCCCCCGAACCCGAGAAATATCTCGAAAAAAGGAAGTTTTCTGTGCTTTTTTTCCTTTCCTTGTTGGATAAAATAAAAGTCGATGGCGACTCTTGCTTACCGCGACATTTTGCGAAAACAAACGCAAAACGCAAACCAGCATTCCAAAAAAACAGTCAGTTCTTCCCACCGTATCACACATTACAAACTTAGGGATTCCCAGAAAAAGCGAAAACCGGGTTAAATTAAAGATGGACAGATGAACGAGTAGAGGCGTTGAGTGAGAAAGATGAATGAGGGAAAAAATGAGAGAGACGGAACAGAGCGGCGCCGCTGTGAGAAGATCACAAACCCTAATTTTCCATTTCACCCTAATCAAACAATTATGAAAGGGTTAAGGCAATGGGCTCTGTTTACAAACCCTTAGGCCCACACACAATTGCTGGTTCACCCCCTTTGCCTTTTATTTGTTTCAGCAATAAGGCTAATTCACCTTTGGGCCTCACACCTTTAAAATCTTAAGCCCATTTTCATTTAATTTGTTTTCTTTTCTTTTCTTTTTGTTAATAATATACTAATGTTTTTAAAATTCATTTCATTAAATTGGTTTAGTTTTTTTTTAAAGTGATTAGTTTTCTTTTACTATTTTCTTTTTTTTAATAAAAACTTATTTTTATTAATTTGTTACATTTAATAAAATACCAAAAAATCAAGGACTAGTTTAGTTAAGTTTCTTTCTTTAAACTTTTCTTTTAAAACTAATAAAAGTTAACAAAAGAATATAAAGATTTTTTTTTAAATTTAAATCATTTTTCTTATTAGATTAAGTTTTGTTTTTCTTTTTTAAGTAAATACATTATATTTCATACTTTATTGATTTCTTTATTTTATAAATTGTCATAGCTTTGTATTAAATCACACAGCAATTCAATTTGGTTGTATTATTTGACATTCAGACACTGCTTTTTTTTATGTGATTCATCCCCATTTGTAATAATTATACCCCCATTCACTGATACTTTTGTAATAGCTTAGAATTTTAATTCTCGCAATTTATTGCTTTCTATATACTGTATAGTAACTAGGCGTGTATGGCAAGATTCAAAAATCAATCGCTAGATGACCTAATCCAAGAACAAATAACTTGAAATCAACACACTTCTCACACACGCACCTCTAGGGTAACCTCGCTTGTTGCCTCAGAAATACAATCATGTCCCTCGAATATGAGACACTCTAGAAAATGACCCTTAGATAAACAAAGATCGTAGTCCCTCGATGACCCTCGATGTTGCCTTTGATAAAACGATCTCGTCCCTTACAAAATTGCTAGAGCGTCTCACAAGTTGCTTTCAATGATTGTAAAGTTGACCCGCGCCTGTCCTTTCACATCCAATGATGGGGCTTCTTACCAAATCAATGTTAAGATAGCACCATTAAAAGGAAGAAGAAAAGAACAACTTAAGACCTTTCGAGTAGATAGATTCTCTCTTAGTTACTCGCTTGCTCATGACAAAAACTTTTACATTTACACCTCCATTTCAAAACATTTTTAAAAGACAAAACATTTTGCATACGTTCTTATAGAGACGAGAACCATGGCAAAAACTCTTTTCAAAACACTTTTCAAAACACGATTCACAAACACCTCTTTGAACCATTTTTCTAAACAAAACTTTGTATATGTTCTTATAGAGACGAGAACCATTACAAAGAAAACTTTCCAAAATACTTTCAAAAACCACACCACAAGCACACAATCAAACAAAAGCAAGTGATCTAAACGAGTAACTAAGAGCCCGTGGAAAACCATGGATGAAAAGGGTGCTAACACCTTCCCTTTTCATAATCTACCCCCCGAACCCGAGAAAATTCTCGAAAGGTCTTTCCTGTGCTTTTTTACCTTTCCTTTTGGATAAAAGAAAAGCCGGTGGCGACTCTTGCTAACCGCACAAGTGCGAACGAAATGCAAAACCTCAAGTCACTTCTCCCACCGTATCACACCTGGAAATCGACCAGATAGCAATACAAGATACTATGAAGCCTAGAATCAACCAGATAATGGTATAAGACACTGTGAAGCCTGGATCACGACCAGATAGCGGCAAAGGATACTGAAGCCTGGGACACGACCTGATAGCAGTATAAGGTACTGTGACGCTTGGGATTCGACCAAATAGCAGTTTACCCGGCCAATTACTATGAAGCCCGGAAATCGACCGGATATTAGTAGGCCTTAAATTCAAGTTGAAGCCCAGATGCGACCGGATAACCACTTGATTCCTTTTGAAGCCTAGAGCACGACCAGATAAGAATCGAGAAATTGAAAAGCCTGGAGAACGACCAGATATCAAGTTTAATCTCATCTCCCCAGTAAGTCACTATAAAGCCTGGAGCACGACCAGATAGCATTCGGTCTTATTTTCCTCAAGAAATCACTGTAAAGCCTAGAGCACGACCAGATAGCAGTTCATTTTCACGTCCTCGACTAAGAGATGATTCCCCAGTAGAGTAACGGACAACTGAAGTTCCTAAAACTCTATATCTCTCAAGACAAAGAACAGCATTCCCCAGCGAAGTCCTCCTCAATGACAGGTATACGGACTCTCGCAAAGGAATCTCTTATGCGATCGACACTTCTTCTGATGGCATCTTTAAGCCCATCTTCTGACATCAACTTCCAAATGGAATCTATAATCCCATTCCCGATATCACAAGACAAGTACCACTTCATGCGAGTGCAAATTTCCAGGCACTCTAGTGTTCAATCATCTTCCACCTTCAAATCACGAAAGGCAGACAAGCCAATCTACATCCTCAGGTTTAAGAAGATTGAACAGGGGCAGTTGTTGTACCCTAAAATTTTCCCTCCCATTTTTCTCAACACATCTCAAGTGAGGTCCTCAAATTGCTCAAGGAAGTCCAAGGGTTGACCAGACAAACTCTCTCCTAAGGCAGTCTACCCCAAATTAGGGTTGCATTTTGCACCAAGGTACTTGAGTCCAAAGAATACCAAATGATCACCATTGTCCTAATATGTTCTCAAGATCATCCATGTCAAGTTTCAAGCCTTGCAGAGGAAGTTTGCTCAGTCAATTGCTCAAAGGCCTAAAAATCGACTGTGCTAGGGCAAAAGTCAACTGTGGCCTACATACAGTCAAACTTCATGTTTTTTGGTTAACATTCTCATTTTGAAGTATTATTCATCATTTGATCAAGGGTTGATCATGATTCCTCAAGGATTTCACATAATTCATCAAAACCCCAAAAGTTGCTAAATTAGGGTTTTGTTGGAAAAGTCAACTCAACTTTGACCAAGCATAACTTTCTCATACTTTATCAAAAATGACCCATCCAAAGATAATTTTTAAGAGGATGTAATTCCCTTCAATCCACCTTCAGCTCCCAAGTTCAAAATATGCACTCACAAGAAGATATGAATTTGGACATTATAGGTCATTTTGAAAAGTCAACAAAAACACATTTTATTTAAAAGCTTTATACATGAACATGGAAGACTGAATTGAGATGAGACCAAAAGGGTTGCTTAAAGGACATCTTAAGCTTTCTAAAAAGTCCAAGAACACATCTGTAGGGTCAAAAGTGAAAGAGTTATGCATTAGTAAAGTTGACCCATTTTGCAAAATTGCCAAAAGTCAAATGTGCCCAAAATTGCATATTTTGTCAAATGGGCCCAATTTTTTATGCTTGCATTGAGTTCGTAATGTGACCCGCGACCCATGACCCCTTCCATTTGTCATTCTTTTATTTTTGTCATTTATTTTGATTTTATTTCAATTAAATCAAATAAAATCAAAATAAAATCATGAAAATATCAAAAACTAATAAAAGCTTGAGATTTTGTACATGTTTAGGTCTATTATACAGCTGGAGATGGAATCAAATTGTGCAACGATCATTTGGACACAAAAATATTGTATTTTGCTTGATTTGGAAAGATTTGCACAAGAATCAAATCATGAATCAATGATCATAATTGGAGAAGATTTGAAACCAAGTTGCAACCCTAATTCATTCTTGGATACATAAGGAAGGATTGCAGACCAAAAACAAAGAGATTGGAGGCGTGTAAACAAGAAAGCAAGTTTCAAAAAAATTTAAAAAAAGTGGCACACTGATTTCTAAGTTGCAGACCAATTCAAAGCATTCTAAGCATCCCAAACGTTTGCTGGACATCCCAGGAACGTGTTTCAACCATTAACAAGCTTCCTAACATCCATAATTGCACTGTAAGTACCCCGCGATTTTCACATTTTTCTTGAAATCGAATTCAATAATTCTGGCATATTTCGCATGATTCGTTGACATATTCTTAATCCTTGAGTCATTTGCAAGCTAATGATCATATTTAATTGTGTTTTCATTGACTATACAGCAAGTTGCCATAGTTAGGGTTCTTGCTTCGTTTTTAGGGTTTTCTTGTATAGGGACAATTGGCCATGGATAGTGGTACCATGATGCTCGTGAGGTTGCAACGAGTTGATTGGTACCACTGGTATTGATTTATCATGCAGGGACAAGATTTTGGAGAAGCACAGGTCTATACCTACGCCTATTTGTCCGTAGGTAAAAGTTCTTGATCTAAAACGACGGAGGCTCGAGGACGATGATGGCGTGGCAGGTGGTGAATGGACCATTCAAATTGCGCTCGTTTCAGAGTTTAGCTTTATTGTTTTATCATATAATATTATTTTGTCATTAGGTATACAACTAATACAACCAGCTCAGCTGGCAAGCGTGCAATGGATGAATGCTGAAGGACCTAGGTTTGATCCCCAGGTCCCTATATTGTTGCATATTATTTTTCCTTGCATATTCAGGTGTGTTGATACACCAAGAAGTCCATCATGCACTCTCCAAATCTGGGCATCCAAGCCATCAACAGGCTAGATCCAAGGCCTTCTCAATGAAGGTCTACCATGGGCGTGAGTCAAGCTAACACACAGGATTTGGAAAAGTCAATAAAGGCCAGAAATTGTTGGGCCTAGAAGTCAGATCCACACCCCCCTTTTCTGAAAAACCACCAGGCCCATTCTATTTCTTTTCTAATTTTTCTTTTATTTAATTTCTTTTATTTAATTATTTTCTAACACAAATTAATCTCTTTTTTACAAAAAAAAATCATAAAATCAATTTCACAAATATAGAATTAGGTTTTATTTTTATTTTATCAAATTTAATTTAATATTAGTCTAATTTAATTTAGGATTAATTCTAACTTTTTCATATATTTAAAATCAATTAGAAAAATTAGGGTTATCATGTGATTTAATTTTTATTTCTTTTTCTCAATAAAACAAAAATACCAAAAATAGGTTAACTTAATTATTTTTCTTAATTTAAATTAATTAGAAATTAGGTTTGTTTTTCAATTAAATCTTATTTTCTCAAAACAATCAAAACAACAAAAAAATGATTTTTTTTCTTTAAGTTTCAATTAGGTTTAGATGGGGTCAAAACCCCAATTCTCTCGTTTCGATTTATCGCGCGCGTTTTATTATTTTCGCAATATTAATGTAACTGCTTACGGTATGTAATAGTTTAATTAGGATTTCCTTTTTATTTATCGTTTCATGGGTTTTTGGCTATGTAATTAATCCCCCATCCCGAAGCCTTGTAACAGTGTAGGTTTTATTTCTCGCATTTTAATTCTCGCAAATATTAACTGTTAGATGTATGTTAATAGGATTGTATGACAAGACTACATGATATTTTTAAAACGGCTAGAAAATCCTAATGTGCAAAGATAATAACTTGAAATCAAATCACTCGCACATGTGCACTCTTAGGGTATACTCTCACTTCGGTTGCCTTCGGTAAACGATCATTAAGTATAGGGTGTCTTAGTGGTTGCCCTCCTGTCTAAACAAAGATCAAAAGTCCCGTTCGGAAATGTTGCCTCGGAAAGGTTGCCTCGGAAATGTTGCCTAGAATATGATCTTAAGACATTAGGGTTATTACTAAGTCGTCCTAGCATTGCTTTAGTGATCGTACGTCCCTTACGAATTGACCCTTACAACTTCAACAACGGTGCTACCTATTTCTCAATAGTAGGATAGCGTTGTCTAAAGGAAACGAGAATAGAAATAATCCTTTTTCGAGTAGGTAGATGCTAGTAGGTACTTGCTCAAAACAATAAACTTTTTTCACACCAAACACTTTTTTCAATCAAAGTTTCCAAAAACACTTCGTAACACTCTTGAAGACAGAAGAAAGGGTTAAAACAAAGTAAAACAAACTTTTTCAAAATAAACACACACAAGCAAATTTCAAAAGATGAGCTAGTACTTAAGAGCCCATGGAAAACCATGGATAGAAAGGGTGCTGATACCTTCCCTTTCTATAATATACCCCCCATACTCAAAATCTCAAAAAAGGAATTTTTCTGTGCTTTTGTCCTTTCCAATTGGATAAAATAAAAGTCGGTGGCGACTCTTGCTTACCGTGACATTTTGCAAACACAAACACAAAACACAAACCATCATTTTTCAAAACAGTCGGTTCTGCCACCGTATCACAGGAAGGCATTAGCACCCCACACACCCGTAGTACTCTATGGTATCCATTCTTGTTGTCTATCTTATGGGTGTGTCTAAACTATGCTTATTGTTTATTGTTAAGGAGAAATGCATGCAAAATAAAGGAGAAAAGAATGTAGGGAAAATAAAGTTGTACTCGCTTGGGCCCTACCCCAATGCCTACATATCCTTTTTGAGGAATTAGAGCTACCGTAGTTCGGCTCACATGTTTTCGCTTGTTTTGTGTTTTTTTATGGACGATGTTAATCCCTCCTTCTGCCGCAGCTCGACCTTTGGAGACTTATGCATTGGCACAGAAGTAAACTAATCATGTCCTTACCTGAAAAGGGTTTTGGAGAAAAGGTACTTGAGCGTACAAAAAGGTTTGAGTTGGTTTGTATTTTGTTGCAGATAATGACTAGTTGACCTCAAGAGAGATATATTAGCCACTTTTCTACTTATCCATGAAAGGAGTCTTTGAGACTTAAACCACACCTAGGCCTGAGATGGAGAACAATAAGATCGAGAAGAGACCCGCTTATCATTTCCCATACTCAACAAAAGTATGATTATCATCAGTAATTTTAAAGTGTTTTGAAGTTTGAAAGGAAAAACAAGTTTTTGTTTTAATGCAAATGCAAAAAGGAGAAATAAAATTCAAAGGGAGACTAGCCTATTTCTAAACCTAATGTTATTATGCACCATGGACCTAAAATTGGAATTTCGAGGAAATTCTACCTAATATTTACATGCTTGGATTTAGAAGCCTAATGTCTAATTTTAGTTCAAATAAATCGAAGATTAAATTTGAACCAAAATCTCCTAAGGAATCATGAAAGAAAAATTTAAAAGAAATTATAAAAGGAAATTGAGAGAAACAAGGGGTAAAAATTGAATTTTAGGAGGGTGCAGAAATCAGGGCGCTAGGCCCATTTCAGAAAGTCCAAATTGTATTTTTGTTCTTCTTCAACTCATATTTCAAAAAAAAAGTAACATGCCTAGGGGTGTGTTACTCAATTGAGGCCTAACAAAGTTACTTGAATCATAATTTTGTTTTATTAAAAATAAAATAAAAAAGGGTTAAAGAGAAAAAAAATGAATTAGGAATAGGGTTACTATGAGTGACGATTAAAATCTCCTAATCAGAGTCCCTCCTTCCTTCTCCCTTATCGAAAACACAATGGAGGCCAAGCTTTACTCTCCTCCAATGTCCTCCATTCACCGCCTCACTCAAACTCACGACACAATCCGATTTCTTCCTCATTCATCCCACTCAACCTCCTCATCTTCGTCTTCGATAACACGCTGCTGCAACCACCATTCTCTTCGTCTTCGATAACACGCTGAGAGGGGTTGAGGGTGATGGAAGAAGAAGATGAAGGTTGAGAATTTCTATGAATAAAGAATCGTGAATGGTGTTTGGTTTGAATGTGAGTTAATGATTATATAGAGATTGTGGAAGTGAGGAATTCAGTTGGAGGTGAATCAATCTCAGCCCTAGGATTGAATTGATTTTGTTATTGATCTGAGGGTGAAAAGTGAGTGGTTAGAGAGGTTGAAAATCGGTTATGAAGTTGGTTAGAACTTATTTTTGATTCTGTTAGAGATGTTAAGAAAAGTTGTTAGAAGGTTAGTTAGGGACCTGAAAAGTTGTTAGCCATCAGTTAGGAAAAATTAGTTGGAATTCTGTTTGGATATTTTTCTGTTATGGACAGCTAGGTTCTTGGTTAGTTTGTTGAGAGGTTGGAAACTATTAGGGAAAACAGTTAGGAGTTTTTGAGGGAGTTATTCTGTTTGGACAATTGGTTGAATTAGTTATAGTTAACTAGGAGGTTAGGGGGGAGTTAGAAACAGTTAGAAAATTTGTTAGGAAAATAGTCATATACTGTTAGTGAACTGGATTTGTTTCAACTGTTTGATAATGCAGTGGTCTGTGAACTGCTTTGGGCTTCTTCTTAAAACTTGAGCAAGTCTTGTGCTAATGTGCATATGCTTTGATGCCTTTGTCTGCTTCAGAATCGGGCTTTGGATTTTTTGCAACATGTAACCATTCTAGCTCTGCAATTTTAAATATTCTATTCAGATTTGGACTGTTTTTGATTAACTGTTTGTTAGAACCTTGGAATTCGGTTAGGATCTGTTTTTGTTATTTCTACTAGAAGTTTCTATTTTTTCTTTTTATTTCCACCTGTGTTAGAAAATTGCTCATGCCAACCCTTTGACCAATTTCGAAGCTGTAAAACAAGTGACTGATTCTCGATGATATCCTTTAGATTTGTAGGTCAATGTTTCTCTGTCCACATCACATTAGGCTAAACAGTAGCAACTTTAAGCTTCACTTGGTTGGAAAAGCATGAAGACAAAGAGGCCTTTGTTTCTGCTTTCAGAGGAATTTTTTACGGGGATAGCACTACAACAGCCTTATTCAGAGATTCCTTGCTTTCATCTTGCTTAGGAGCTTTTGTAGGTGCTATTTGGAGTTGAATATTAATGTGTAACTATTTCAGGCTTTGTACTGATATATTTGCTTGTCTATTAATATTTCTGAATTGTCTTGAATTAGGAATTGAGTTGTTTTGCTGATTTCTCTAAAACGTGTCGGGCTTGTGCAAGGTTGTTTCTCTCCAACTTAATTCTTTTCTGTTTTCATTTCTTCTGAACTTATTTTTTGATTTTGAACCGATGCAGGTTATAGCATAGTCTCGGGTGCCATTTCTAGCAGGCAGCAACAACTTTTCTTGAGTTATCGTATCGATTTAGAGAGGAATTAGCAAAGATCCTGGGCTTATTTTGAAGTTTTATGATTGACATGCTTGTTGAGGCTTGGTTTAGGACTTAGAAAATTTTACACGTATATTGTAACAATATTTCGATTTATACTGGTTTGTAAATCAAACATCTTGTACTATTCTTGAAAGCTTTTTCCTCTTTTTCTAGTTGAATTCAAGTTCTCCTTTTTGAATTAAGTTCTTCATGTATCAAAATAAATCCAAAATCGTAGCTTGTATGGTAAGAACACAATGGGTTTGTAGCTTCCATAAAAATGAACTCGATTCCATATTTTGTAACAAAGAAACCTTGTCTTTAGGACCAAAGTTCTTTGAACAATAATGCATCTTGCATTTGCCTTTGTAATGACATCTTGGATTCCAATTTTGTAAGCTTGTCATCTTAAGCAAAATGATCCTTTGGACATCTTGAACATAATTGGAGTTTATGGAATCACTTGAATCAATTTCTGATCCAAATCAACTTGCCCATTCTAATCGCAAAATCCAAATCAAATAATAACAATGCCTTGCATACAATTCGAGTCCCCAACATTCTCTTTATACCATGACTTATACTTTACAAATCTTCCAATAAAATATTTTGACTTAACCAAATCTCTCTTCCTTTGGGGTTCTTTATCAAAACAAAATCCATGAAGATTATTATAATAGATATCCAGTAATTATGTTAAGATGCAAATTTAGTCTTCTTGCCATGTGTTGTACCCCAAAATTTGCCCTCCCATATTTCTCAAAACATTTCAAGAAATATCTCCAAATTGCTCAAGGTAGCCCAAGGGTTGGCCAGACAAGCTCTCTCCTAAGACAGTCTACCCCAAATTAGGGTTTCATGTTGCATCAAGATCCTTGAGTCCAAGTGACCCCAAATGCTCACCAATGTCCTAATATGTTCTCAAGATCATCCATGTCAAGTTTCAAGCCCTACAGAGGAATTTTGCTCAGACAATTGCTCAAAGGTCCAAAAATCGATTGTGCTAGGGCAAAAGTCAACTGTGACCCACATACAGTCAAACTTCAAGATTTTTGGTCAACATCCTCATTTTGAAGTATATTTAATCATTTTATCAAGGGTTGATCATGATTCATCAAGGATTGCTCACAATTCATCAAGATTCAAAAGTTTCTAAATTAGGGTTTTGTAGGAAAAGTCAACTCAACTTTGACCAAGCATAACTTTCTCATACTTTATGATAAATGAACCATCCAAAGCTCATTTTGAATAGGATGCAATTCCATACAATCCATCTTCAGCTCCCAAGTTCAAAATATGCACTCACAAGAAGTCATGAATTTGGACATTATAGGTCATTTTAAAAAGTCAACAAAAACACCTTTTTTGTCAAAGCTTCATACATGAGAATGAAATATCAAAATAAAATGAGACCAAAAGGGTTGATTAGAGGACATCTCAAGATTTCTAAAAATTCAAAGGACACCTCCAAATAGTCAAAATTGAGGAAGTTATGCATTGTTGAAGTTGACCTTTTTTGCAAAATTGCCAAAAGTCAACTATCCCCAAAACTTCAAATTTTGCCAAATGGGCCCATTATTTTTCACTTGTTTTGAGTTGGCGTTATAGCCCACGTGCTCTAACCTTGGCCACTTGTCCATATCATATTTTTATTAATTATTTTGATTTTTATTTGAATTAATTTAAATTAAATCATAATAAATCAAATAAAATCCAAAGCATTGATAACAAAGGATCTTTTGATTGTTTCAGGCTCTAAGTACAGCTAGCAAGGCATTCAAATTCGCATCAAGCCATATGTGTACAAAAAGATTGGAAATAAGCCATATTTGGAAAGTTGTTCAAAGCAAATCAAATCAATATCAAAATCATTGAAAGAAGAAGATTTGGACAGGGTAATCAACCCTAATGCATTGTGTGATACATAAGGGTTGTGTGCAGATCAAAATCAAGGTTAGAGACAGGCGCTATAGAGCAAACAAAATCTGAAAAAATCAAAGAAAAGTGTGAGATCAAAATCCCACTTAGAGGCATCCTCAAGGCTTGAGACCTCTCCCAATCGTTTCCTGGAAATCTCCACAAGCGAAAGCAATCAAAAGCAGGCGTTTTCAAGCCCTCCCACGCACTGTAAGTCACTCACGGTATCACCCTTTTCTTGAATTCGAATAGCCTTGTTCTTGCATCCATAGTGTAAAATAATGGCATAATCTTAATCTACAGAGCATTTGCAAGCTTTTGGCATTATTCAATTTCATTTATATGACCTATGCCGTGAATCACCATTGTTAGGTTTTCTTGGAGTTTTTTAGGGTTTTTGATTTCAGGAACAATTGGCCCTAGTAATGGCTATGGTTGTGATCAGAAAGACAAGATGAATCTAACCATGGTGTTAGAATCCATTTATGTGGCATGTAAAAGCTTTTGGAACGAGCAAGGTCTGTAGCGACGGACACTGTCCGTAGGTATAGCCCTTTGAATTTTTAGCCACGGTGCAGAGGAATGAGACGATGAAGTGTCACTCTCCCATAGGCCCGTTCAAACGAGCGCGCGTTTTTTTATTTGTTTTCCAATTTTCTTTTGTTTTTTATATTATCATTATTTTGTAATATGTTAACAAATAGAACAACACAGCCTAGTGGTTGCCACGCAGGTTTTCAAGGCATTGGAGGCTGGAGGTCAGGGGTTCGATCCCTGCCTCCAGCATTTGTTATTTTTCCTTGTTGTTTCAGGAAATCCAGTACATGCTCAAGCCTAATGTCCACCATATGCCTTCCTTATCAACGTGCCAGATGGCCAGATCTGGTGGCTACCACTGAGGGTGCACCAAAAGACCAAGTCAATGCATACGCGCAGGATCAAGAAAGTCAAATGCATCTCTCCTCAATTGGGCCCACAAAATTGTTATGCACACCCTTAAAAATCAGGCCCAATCTCTTTCTTTATATTTTCTCTTCTATATTTCATTTAATTATTTTATTTTATTTTATTTAATTACTAACCAAAATTAATTTTCTTTTCATCAAAAAATCACAAAAAAATATTTTTACCCAATTAAATTTTAGAAATTTATTTTTCATTAATAAATATTAATTAACTTAATTAGGTCAATTTTAGGTAACTTCCATTTATTTTGTAAATAATTAAAAATCAATTAGAATAATTAGGTTTTAACATTAATTTAATTATTTTATTTTCTTTCCTAAATTAAAAAAACTCCAAAAAATATGTCATTAATTATTTTTCATTTATTAATTTAATAATTAATTAATTTAGCATTTAAATTTAGGAATTAATTTCTTTTCTTAAAAAAATAAAAACAACAAAAACATTTTCTTTTAATTAGGAGGGTCAAAACCCTAGTTTCGTGTCTGATCAAATTTTCTCGCGCGCTTTATTTTTCTTTATTCAATTATTGTATCTGCTCCCGGTTTGTAATAATTAATTAGGACATTTATTTATTTTTCCGCTTTTAAATTTCAAAGGGTTTGTCTTTGGCGATGTAAATACCCGACGCCTTGTAATAATTTAGTTTAAATTTCGCACCTTTAATTTCTGCAAATATTCAACTGTTAGATGTTTGATAATAGGGTTTGCATGACAAGAATGAATGCCTAATTTTAAAACAGTTAGATCACCCTTAACAAGTGCAAAGATAAAAATAACTGAAATCAGCACACTCTCACATGCGCACTCCTAGGGTTCACCCCACTTGGTTGCCTTCGTACACGGTCATTAAGTATAGGTTGTTTTAGAGGTCGCCCTCTTGTCTAAAAGATCATAGTTGCCTCGAAATGGTTGCCTCGGATATTGTTGCCTCGAATAAATGATCTGAGACATTAGGGTTACCACTAAGACGTCCCGACATTGCTTTAGTGACTGTATGTCCCTCTTTCGAATTGACCCTCAAACTCCAACGATGGTGCTACCTACTCACTAATAGTGGGATAGAATTGTCTAAAGGAAATTAGCATAGAACAATTCCTTTTTCGAGTAGGTAGATTAGTTCTTAGATACTTGCTCATCTAAAACAAAACTTTTTTCACACTTACACTCTTTTACAAACAAGTTTTCAAAAACACTTCATTACACTCTTGAAGACAGAAGCAAGAGTTAAATTGAAGTTAAAACAAAAACTTTTCAAAACCCACAAGCACAAAGAAAACAATTTTGAAAATGATGAGCAAGTACCTAAGAGCCCGTAGATAACTACGGATAGAAAGGGTGTTAATACCTTCCTTTTCTATAATCTACCCCTCATACTCAGAAATATCTCGAAAAAGGAATTTTTATGTGCTTTTTTTCCTTTCCTTGTTGGATAAAATAAAAGTCGGTGGCGACTCTTGCTTACCACAACATTTTACGAATACAAACATAAAACGCGAACCAGCATTTCAAAAACAGTTTGTTCTCCCACCGTATCACAGAACTGGCGACTCTGTTGGGGAATAATCTTTAAGTGGGGTATACCTTGGGAATAGTTCATCATATTGTTTTCAATTGTTTGATTTGTATGCTTTATCTTTGGGTGTTTGAATCGGAGTTACTATGGATCCTAACCCGGATCTGGGGATACCGTTTAGGTAAGTAGCAATAGACTGTGAGGGAACTGTACGGTATAGACTGATACGGTTGAAGCAGTAGCTACGTTGGTGTTGCACTTTAGTTTGTACCGATATCCCTTGTGGAGGAACAAGGAGAATGTGGGGCTGCTAAGGGGTCATTAAGCACCAACTGACCTTAGAACCTATAATTGACCAACTTGGCCATAGAAAAGTAGCAGTATGCTACACTCATTGAGACCAAACTCTCACGATGATTCCGGTTGCAAGAAAAGGTTGCTAAACTGGAATTATGACCGATCGAGGGTGGTCAGTTATATTGAGATCCTCTAGAACCCGGTTACTATTACTAGGACAGGTTGAACCAACTAAACTGAAAGAGGGTAATACCTAAACTCCATACCAGCCTGAAATCTAAGGGCTACTATGTGACTTGTGTGCCCTTACCATATTTGCTATCTGTGAATACTTGTGGTGTGTTTCTATCATGACATCATGCATCATGACATTGCATGCATATTTCATTAGACTAACCCATTTCAAAGACCGAGGGGATTCATTTTTGTTCTGTTTTGTAGGTCATGGCCTCTATGCGTAGAAACACTATTTGGATTAGCTTTGTACAAATTCCTACTCAGCTTAGAGAGTTGGTTTCTAAAGTTCCAGATACTTCTTCCTTTGTTAGAAGACATGGTCACCTCCTTGGTTTGGTCACTTCTAAGATGGATGAGTAGATGATGAGTGTCTTGTTCCAGTTCTTTGACCCATTGCATCACTGCTTCACCTTCCCGGACTATCAGTTGGTCCCTACTTTGGAAGAGTTCTCTGATTTACTTGGTATTTCTATTATAGAGAAAACGCCATTTACAGGTTGGGAGATAGCTCTTAGACCAGAGGATGTTGCTACAGCCCTACATTTGACAAAGGCTGATGTAATGTCTAACTGGGAGACTCGGAGTGGGACAAAAGGCTTCTTTGCTAAGTTCTTGATTGATCAGGCTCAACAGTTTTGGGACAGTCTGGACTTTCAAGCATTTGAAGATATCCTGGCACTTCTCATCTATGGTTTGGTTATGTTCCCTAATTCAGATTCTTTCGTCGACGTGAATGCAGTGAAGATCTTCATGTCCTGTAATCCAGTGCCTACTCTCTTAGGTGACATTCTACATGCTCTTTATGCCCGTACTGCTCGGAAACGGGGAACCCTTATGTGTTGTGCACCATTGCTGGCGAGGTGGTTTATTTCTCACCTCCCCAAATCTGTTTTGAAGAACAAGGAAGGTATGGGTTGGGCCTACAGAATTATGTCCCTTGCTCATACGGACATCATCTGGAGTACTAGAGACATGGAAGAAGTGGTTGTTATTAACCGGTGCGGAGAATACCCCAATGTTCCACTGCTTGGAATTAGGGGAAGAATAACCTATAATCCTTGTCTAGCCTTACGACAGTTTGGGCGAGCTCGAAAGGACGGTCCTCATGAGTTGCTGATTCCGAGCATTGTCTTTGACTTCCAAGGGGATAGTGAGGGACATCGCTGCAGGTTCATACGAGCTTGGAATAGGGTTAACAGGTCTGATCCACATGAGCTAGGAGTGAAGACTTCTCTTCCGATGGAACCGTATCTCCGGTGGGTTCGGGCCCGTGCCCAAAAGCTAGGGATTCCATACGAAGTTGTCTTACCGGTAATTGTTGAGAGTACTGATGAAGAAGGGGTTCCTCATATTGTCCTCCATCCATACATGCCTACTGACATTGGGGCATTAAAGAGGTCTTGGATCCAGTTGAGAGAAGAACGGGATACTTACAGAGAAAAGTATCATGAGCAGGAACGGGAGATCCTAAAGCTTACAAGGCAGTTGGAGAATGAGAAGGTCCTCAACGAATATGTCAGCACGGGAGGAAAACGACCATGGGGGCGCTGATGTCTTTTTCTATTTCTAGTTTTGATTTACTTTTCAGTTTTTCTCTTTGTAACGCCTTAAAGGCATTTGTCAAACATTGTTTCGAGTTTTTTATCTAATAAAAGTGTGTTTCGTTTTAGTTTACGAATTTGAATCTCCCTAAAGTCTTTGAAATCATATCATATGCATTCCATTCCCATGAACCTCATTACAGGTACCCTTACAGGTCTCTTATCTTCTTCGTTGTTTATTTCAGCATCATGTCTGCTGAAACATCCACTGATTAAGCTATCAAGGCTCTACAAACTCAAAACGCTCAGTTCCAGAAAATGTTCATGAACCTGGCCAAAGGACAGAAAGATTTGAAGACTCTTATCTTGAAGGATAAGAAGAAGAAGAAGAAGAAGAAGAAGAAGAAGAAGAATAAGAAGACAGTCCTCCTGAACATGGGTCACAGGTTTGGAAATAGGTTGCGAGAGGAAGTTGATTTGTATCACTTATCTGGAGGGGGAGAGAATCAGGAAGAAATGAGGGCTCCTAGCCCTGTGGTTTCTGACAATGAGACTGACTTTGACGAAGACCAGTATCCTCCGGCTGAGGACAGGTATAAGCAACTTGAAGACCGGTTAAGCGCAATGGAGATCCAGAAGATACCTGGGCTGGATTTTGAAGAGTTAGGTCTGGCATCTGGGGTGGTGATTCCCCACAAGTTTAAAGCGCCTATCTTTTCTAAGTACGATGGGGTCTCCTGCCCAAAGCTACACCTCCGATTGTATGTTAGAAAGATTCAACCATATACTGCTGATAGGAACCTTTGGGTTCATTTCTTTCAAGATAGTCTTTCAGGGACTCAACTTGAATGGTTCTATCAGCTAGAAGGAGCTAACGTCCGTAATTGGGAGGACCTTGCTGCTGCTTTTTACAAGCAGTACCAATATAATGCCGACCTCGCTCCCATGCGTACCCAACTTCAGGGTATGTCAATGGGTGCGAGCGGAGGTTTTAAAGATTACGCTCAAAAATGAAGAGATCTTGCTGGTAGAGTACAACCCCCTCTGGCTGACAGGGAGTTGGTGGATATGTTTCTGGGGACCTTGTCTGGTCCATATTTTAACCATTTGATCGGAAGTTCATCGTCAGGTTTTACTGAGTTAATTATGACTGGGGAAAGGGTTGAAGCTGGTATCAAGAGCGGCAAAATACAGAAGGGTGCTTCGTCAAGCACAGAGAAGAAGCCTTTTAAGAAGGAGTCTAGTGCAGTTTACAGCTCTAGGAACCAAAGTCAACCTGAGCGCCGCCAAGCAGTGAATGCGGTAGTTATAGCAAGACCAATTGTTGCCCCACAACGCAACAATCATCCAAGAGCATAGAGGCCTCAGAGACAGTTTACTCAGCTCAGCATGACTTTATCTCAAATCCTGCTACAGTTGTTGAAGACCAACTTCGTGATTCCGAGGGAAGCTCTAAAGAATCCCAACACCACATCATCGTTGTACAATCCAAACGCCCGTTGTGCTTATCACTCTGATAGCCCGGGGCATGATACTAATAATTGATGGGCCTTGAAGAATAAGGTACAGGATCTGATTGATGCTAAGGAGATTAAGTTTGAAGCGCCAGAAAAGCCTAACATTATGACTTCTCCTATGCCCAAGCATGGAGTGAATGCTGTAGTTGATGACTCGTTTGTGACTTCCGTAGAAAACATTTCTACTCCATTGATGACTGTGAAGAAGAACCTTATGTTATCCGTTTTATTTCCAGGCTGTGGCGAAGGTTGCCATCTGTGTTCCATCCTACCTACTGGTTGCCATCTTCTGAAGTCAGGTGTCCAACGCCTGATGGATAATAAAGAAATCTTGTTCGAGAAAACTTTTGTTCCTTTGGTTCCTATTGAAGAAGTTTCTATAATCACCATTTTCTCCAATTCTTCCAAGGCTTCCTCGAGAAAGCCTGTTAGAATTACATCTGTTCCGAGAATCGCTCCATTGATCATTATTGTTCCTGGACCTATCCCCTATACGTCGGATAAGGTTGTCCCATGGCACTATGGGGCCGATGTGTATTATCATGGGGTTAAACAAGACTTGAAGGATGAAGAGGTTGATACTGATGTCAGAAATATTGTTGGATCTAGTAAAGTCACCCAAAGCGGAAGACATTTCTCCCCTGAGATCTATCCACCAATTATTCAGAAGCCTGTTGTTATTACACCTGCCAGTACATCTACTACTGTCCCTGTTCATGTTCCAATACTTACCCCTGTCGCCGAGTCATCTGACGCTCGGGGCAAAGGAATCACCGGTGGGCCTTCCCAGACGGAGGCACCGAGGAAGATTATTGTTGAAGCCTCTAGACAGGAGATAGAGGAAATTTTAAAGATCATCAAGAAAAGAGACTACAATGTAGTCGAACAGCTGGGGTAAACCCCGTCGAAGATCTCTATGTTGTCTTTATTGATGTGTTCAGAGGCCCATGCTAAGGCTCTGATTTCTTTCCTGAAGACTGTGCATATGCCGCAGGAGACATCTACTGACCAGTTCAAAGACTGCGTGGCTAGTTTGACAGCAGATAACAGGTTGGGTTTCTCCGACGCAGATTTGACTGCTAAGGGGAAGAATCACAATAATTCTCTACATGTTTCAATCGAGTGCAGGGGCACTACCTTAGCTCACGTATTGGTGGATACTGGGTCCTCGTTGAATGTTTTACCCAACAAAGCGTTAGACCGGTTAGACTATGAAGGGTTGGTGCTGAAGCCAAGCAACATCGTGGTTAGGGCCTTTGACGGGTCCAAGAGGATGGTGCATGGAGAGGTGGATATTCCAGTTAAGGTTGGTTCTCATATTGTCGCGTCTACATTCTACGTGATGGACATTTGACCATCTTATTCTTGTTTGCTAGGTTGCCCGTATATCCACAAAGTTGGGGTAGTAACTTCTACGCTCCACCAGATACTGAAGTACCCAGTGAAGGGGAAAATCGTTACGGTGCGAGGAGAAGAGGAGTACATGGTAAGCCACCTCAACTCATTCCGGTATGTGGAGATGGACGGGGAGTTCATTGAAACCCCGTGTCAACATTTTGAAGAAGTCCCCCAGACTCTGGCGTCGACTGAAATTGTTGCTGGAGATCCTCTAATGAAGATGGCTTCCCTAAAGGATGCCCGGGTTGTTATTGAGAAAGGTGGGTGTGCGAATTGGGGCTAACTCCCTGATTTTGTACATAAGACTGACAAGTTTGGTTTGGGTTTCACTGCAGAATCTCAAAGGGTTGTTCGGCATGCGCGGATTGGAAGACCTCCCCTGTGTATTACTAATCCTGAAGTGAATATGATTGAAGACGAT
Organism: Vicia faba; assembly: GCA_948472305.1. Taxonomy (NCBI): domain Eukaryota; kingdom Viridiplantae; phylum Streptophyta; class Magnoliopsida; order Fabales; family Fabaceae; genus Vicia; species Vicia faba. The sequence goes on along the minus strand of OX451739.1, from coordinate 448,148,753 downwards.
GATGAAGAGTCTGAGTTTGACAGCTGGATTTACCCGACTACCAACGGCGGACTAAGCAACTGGACGGCAAAGGACTTCGTGCCAATTTCTTTTATCACACAGTAATAGACTTTGGTTTTGAGTTTGTAACAGACAATTTTTAAACTTTACAGCCCGGTGCCTTACCCGAGACACCGTGGCTTTGTTGGTGAGGGCTTTATGTGTGTCATTTCCATATATCATTAATAAAATCATTGGACGTTTTCTTGCATTACAAATTTTGCGCTCCTTGTTTTTATTTTCTATCTTGCAAAACAGCTATTTTACACACACTCACATATACAGGTCTACATCCACTCTGGATCCCACTAATAACGACTCTGCTACTGCCAGTTATGACTTCTAAAGTCCGATCAACCAAGTCGAGGACGAAGGTAAGGATGATTATAAAGTGCCTGGTGAACTTGCTAGACTGTTACTTCAGGAAGAGAGGGCTATACAGCCGCACGAAGAGCCAGTGGAAATAGTAAATCTGGGTACAGAGGTAGACAAGAAAGAGGTCAAGATCGATGCAAATCTGGAGTTTAGCGTCAAGCAACGATTGATATAGATGTTGTGTGATTATGTTGAGATCTTTTCCTGGTCTAACAAAGATATGCCTGGTTTAGATACCGATATTGTGGTTCACCGCCTGCCCACCAAGGAAGACTATCCTCCAGTGAAACAGAAAGTCTGCCCAATGCGCCCAGAGATGTCTGAGAAAATCAAGGCTGAGGTTATGAAACAGATTGATGTCGGTTTTCTAGCAGTTACTTCTTACTCGCAGTGGGTAGCCAACGTGGTTCCGGTGCTGAAGAATGATGGTAAGGTCCGAATGTGTATTGACTATAGGGATCTGAACAGGGCAAGCCCCAAGGATGATTTCCCTCTGCCTCATATCGACGTTCTGGTTGACAACACCACACAACATAAGGTCTTCTCCTTTATGGATGGTTTCTCCGGTTATAATCAGATTAAAATGGCTCCCGAAGACATGGAGAAGACAACCTTCGTTACTCAATGGGGTACCTTTTGCTACAAAGTCATGCCTTTTGGGTTGAAGAATGTTGGGGCAACGTATCAGCGCTCCATGGTCGCTTTGTTCCATGACATGATCCATCATGAGACTGAGGTATACGTTGACGACATGATTGCAAGGTCCTAGACTGAGGAAGAACATTTTGACCACCTTCAGAAGCTATTTGACAGGTTGAAGTTGTACAGGCTGAGGTTAAACCTGAATAAGTGCACCTTCGGGGTGAGATCTGGTAAGCTGCTAGGTTTCATTGTAAGCGATAAAGGTATTCAAGTGGATCCTGCAAAGGTGAAGGCTATACAAGAAATGCCAACTCCCCGGACAGAAAAAGAAGTCAGAGGCTTTCTGGGACGTCTGAACTACATTGCCCGATTCATCTCGCACCTAACTGCTACTTGTGAGCCGATCTTCAAGCTACTGAAGAAAGATCAAGTGGTAAGATGGAACGATGAATGTCAGGCTGCTTTCGAAAGGATCAAAGAATATCTCCAAGAGCCACCCATTATGATGCCTCTAGTTGAAGGGAGACCTTTGATCTTATACTTGACAGTACTCGACAATTCAATGGGGTGTGTGCTGGGGCAGCATGATGAGTCTGGCCGAAAAGAGCATGCTATTTATTACCTTAGCAAAAAGTTTACCGACTGCGAGACCCGATACTCGTTGCTTGAGAAAACTTGTTGCGCTTTGGCATGGGCTGCTCGCCGGCTGAGACAGTATAAGTTGACTCACACTACTCTACTGATATCAAAGATGGATCCAATCAAGTATGTCTTCGAGAAGCCTGCCTTATCCATAAGAATAGCAAGATGGCAGATGATCTTGACTGAGTATGACATCCAATACACGACTCAAAAAGCAATCAAGGGAAGTGTGTTAGCAGATCATTTAGCACATCAGGCAGTGGATGATTACCAGTCTATAAACTTTGAGTTTCCGGATGAGAACATCATGTTAGTAACTGATTGTGAGACACCTGGACTGGATGAAGGACCTGAGGAAGGATCCCGATGGTCTATGTACTTTGATGGAGCTTCAAACGCTTTGGGTAATGACATTTGCGTCGTGATCATATCTCCTGAAGGCTCTCATACTCCATTCACCGCCCGACTATGTTTCAACTGCACCAACAAGATGGCGGAGTATGAAGCATGCATTATGGGTCTTCGAGCAGCTATTGACCTAAGGATTAAGTTTCTAAGCGTTTTCGGAGATTCCGCTCTCGTGATCAGTCAGATCAAAGGCGAGTGGGATACGAAACACCCTAATCTTATTCCTTACAAGGAGTATGTGTTGACGTTGCTTCCGCACTTCGAGGATATAACCTTTGAACACTTCCCTAGAGAGGAGAATCAGTTGGCGGACGCGCTAGCTACAATGTCTTCTATGTTCAAGGTCAGATGGGACAATGAGGCTCCCCAGATTAGCATTGAGAGGTGTGACGAACCCGCATATTTCTGTGACATTGAGGCTGAAGAAGTAACAGATAAACCCTGGTTTCACGAGGTGAAGAGATATCTTTATGCTCAAGAATACCCCGAGGGTGCGTCTGTTAATGATAAGAAGTTTTTGAGAAGGTTCGCGGCGAAGTTCTTCATTAGTAACGGTATCCTTTACAAGCGTAACCATGATTCAACCTTACTGCGATGTGTGGATAAGAACGAAGTAGAAAGGATAATGGTAGAGTTGCATGAAGGTACTTTCGGAACTCATTCCAGTGGACACACCATGGCAAAGAAGATCCTTCGGGCAGGATACTATTGGTCTACTATGGAAGCTGACTGTTATCAGCATTCTCGGACTTGTCACAAGTGCCAAGTCTATGCTGATAACGTGCACATACCTCCAGTTCCTTTGGACGTCTTGACAGCTCCGTGGCCTTTTGCAATGTGGGGCATCGACATGATCGGCGAGATCAGACCTACGGCATCTAACGGGCATCGTTTCATTCTGGTAGCGATTGATTACTTTACGAAGTGGGTTAAAGCAGCTTCCTTTGCTACCGTAACCAAGAACATCGTGGCACGGTTTATTCGGCATAATCTGATATGTCGATACGGTGTACCAGAGAGGATCATTATGGACAATGGTACAAATCTCAATAATAAGATGATCACTGAGCTCTGCAGGCAGTTCAAGATACAGCATCACAACTCTTCTCCTTACTGGCCGAAGATGAATGGGGTTGTTGAAGCGGCTAATAAGAACATTAAGAAGATTGAGCAGAAGATGACGGTGACATACAAAGATTGGCACAAGATGTTACCTTTTGATCTTCATGGGTACCGTACCTCAGCATGGACGTCAACAGGGGAAACACCCTATTCCTTGGTATATGGCATGGAGGCAGTCTTGCCCATTGAAGTTCAGATACCCTCTCTTCAGATTATGAAGGATGCGGGTTTGAGCGAAGAAGACTAGATTCAGACCCGACTTGATCAACTGAACTTAATCAACGAGAAGAGACTTACTGCTATTTATCATGGTCAGACGTATCAAAAGCGAATGATCAAGGCATTTAACAAGAAAGTCAGACGACAAGGGTATCAAGTCGGGGATCTGGGGATCAAGCGCATCATATTGCCTCAAGGTGATCCCAGGGGCAAATGGACCCCTACGTACGAAGGGCCATTTGTGGTTAAGAACGTTTTCTCAGAAGGAGCTATGATTTTAACCACCATGGATGGTGACGACCTTCCTTACCTCGTCAATGCAGACATAGTGAAAAAATACTACGCCTAATCAAAGACCCGCTAGGTTGATTGGCCTAGGCAAAAATAAGGGCTTCCCGGCGAACCAAAAGGGTTCGGGAAAAAATAAGGGATGAAAATGAAAAGAATATGTACACCCGACAAGTCGAAAACCTGAAAAGGAGGCTTGGGCAAAAAAGGGTATCCCGATGGACTGAAAACCCAAAAGGGAGGTTGTGATACGGTGGGAAAGAACTGACTGTTTTTTGGAATGCTGGTTTGCGTTTTGTGTTTGTTTTCGCAAAATGTCGCGGTAAGCAAGAGTCGCCACCGACTTTTATTTTATCCAACAAGAAAGGAAAAAAGCATGGAAAAATTCCTTTTTCGAGATATTTCTCGGGTTCGGGGGGTAGATTATAGAAAGGGAATGTGTTAGCACCCTTTCTATCCATGGTTATCCACGGGCTCTTAGGTACTTGCTCATATTGTTTTCAAAATTTTGCTTTCTTTGTGATTGTGGGTTTGAAAAAGTTTTTTTGTTTGGAAACTTCGTTTGAAAAAGTGTAAGTGTGAAAAGTTTTTGTTTTTTGAAAGAGCAAGTACTTAAGAACCATCTACCTACTCGAAAAAGGAATTGTTCTATGTTATCTTCCTTTAGACAGTGATATCCTACTATTGATGAGTAGGTAGCACCGTCGTTGGAGTTTAAGGGCCAATTCGAATTTAGGGACTTACTGTCACTAAAGCAATGTTAGGACGCCTTAGCGTAACCCTAATGTCTTAGATCATTTGTTTTGAGGCAACAATATCCGAGGCAACCGTTTCGAGGCAACTATGATCTTTTAGACAAGAGGGCGACCTCTAAAGTGACCTATACTCAATGACCTTATGAAGGCAACCAAGTGGGGGTGTACCCTAAGAGTGCGCATGTGCGAGTGTGTCATTTTCAGTTAATTTTATCTTTGTACATGTTAATGGTGATCTAGGTTGATTTTAGGTTTAAACATTCAATCTTGTCATGTATTCCTATCATCAAACATCTAACAGTTATATTTTGCGGAAAATAAATTGCGAAAATTAAATTACAAGGCGTCGGATATTTACATCGCCAAAAGCAACCCTTTGAAATTTAAATGCGGAAAATAAATAAAGCGATAAAAATAGTCCTAATTATCTATTACATTCTGGAAACAAATACAATATTGAATAAAAATGGATCGCGTGCGGGAAGTTAAATCGAGCGTAAATAGGGTTTTGACCCTTTGTTATTTAAAGAAAAGATTTTTTTGGTTATTTTTTAATTAAGAAAGAAATTAAACTAAGTTAATTATTAAATTAAATCAATTAATTAATTAATGAAAATAAATACTTTTTTGGATTTTTGATTATTTTAGGAAAGAAATAAAAATAATTAATGTTAGTAAAAACCTAATTAAATCTAATTGAATTTTAATTATTTACAAATATATTAAAGTTAATTCTAATTAATGACCTAAATTAATTAAATTAATATTTGTTAATAAAAAATTAAAATACTGAATTTTAATTTAATAAAGAAAATATATTTTTTGGTTTTAATTTTATAGAGAAAATTATTTGATTGGTTAGTTAATAATAAAAATAATAACAATAAATAATTAAAACAAAAAAATATAAAATAGAGAGAGAAAGGGGGGTTTGGGCCTGAATAGGAGGTTTGAGAAGCAATCTGAGGCCCATAGCAAGCTCGCCTTGTTTGACTTTTGGAGATCCCTTATGCGCATGTTGATTGGACTCCATGGTGGACCATCAACTTGGATCACCAGATTTGGCCTTGGGCCATTTTGCGCTTGATTGAGTGAGGGAGTATGATGGGCTATGTGCCTGGATCTGCATGTGATAACCTGTAGAAAAATAAAAAATGCAAATTGGGGGGACCTGGGATTCGAACCCAGGTCCTGAAGGCGTTTGGATGCACACGTTTACCACTCAACCATTGCGTTTCAATTGTTAATATATTAAGCAATAATAATAATAATAAGAGATAATGCGCTAATGTGCCAGCAAATAAAAAAAGTGCGCGAAAATTGAATCAGCCATTGGGGAGATGACACGCCATCGTCCCCTACCTCCAGCCCTGTAACTTTACCTGTGGATTTAGATTCGCAGCTAAATGTGTAGGTCATTCCTAAAACTTATCTCAGGCCATATAAACTCCTCCCAAGACCATGGTTGCGTTCGTCTTTCTCTTTCGGTCATGTCCATGGCCATCATTGGGGCTAATTTTACCTGTAAGAGAAACGCCCAAAAACAAACCACAAAACCCTAGATACGGTACTTGGCTTTACAGGCCAGATAAATAAAATTGGGTAATACAGAAAGCTTGGAAATTTGATGAGGATTATGAATATGCCAATAGTTTGTACAAAAGATGCAGGAATAAAGATTCACGAATTCAAATGCATAGCGGTTTTCTGTGACACTTACAGTGAGTTTGAGCGTGTATGGAGGCTTGCTAGGGATTGGTTCTGACTCAGTGAACCTCCATCAATTGATTGGTGTCAAGCTTTGCTTCTGAAAATGCCTCAAAGGATGATTTTGGTTTCACACTTTTTACCACTTTTTTCAAGTTTTGTTTGATTGGTTCTTGTAGCCTCTAGCCTTGTTTCCGTGCCCTCTAGCCTCCTTATTTATGATAGAATGCATTAGGTTAACAATTGTGCCTTGAATCTTTCCACATCAATGCCATGGGATTTGATTTGATTCACCATTATTAAACCTTCCAAAATTGTCAAAACTCAATCTTTTTCCACATGGATTGCTTGATACGAGTTTGATACCCTTGATGATGATGATGATTCAGTCCTGAAATAGCCAAAAAGATATCAAGTAATCAATATTTGGATTTTATTTGATTTAATTTGATTTTAAATGAAATAATTCATTAAAAAATCAAATAAAATAATAAAATTGATAAATTGACACAAGGCTGAAGCTAGGACACGTGTGCAATGTGGCAAGTTCAAATCAAGTGGAAAAGAATGGGCCCATTTGACAAAATTTGAAGTTTTGGGGATAGTTGACTTTTGGCAATTTTGCAAAAATGCCCAACTTCAACAATACATAACTTCTTCAATTTTGAACTTTTGGAGGTGTTCTTGGACTTTTTAGAAATCTTGAGATGTCCTATAACCAACCCTTTTTGTCTCATCTCATTTTTATATTCCATGCTCAATTTATAAGCTTTGGCAAAAAAGGTTTTTTATTGACTTTCAAAAATGACCTATAATGTCCAAATTTATAACTTCTTGTGAGTGCATTTTCTGATCTTGGGATATGAAGATGAATTGTAGTAAATTTCATCCTCTTCAAAATGAGCTTTGGATGGGTCATTTCTCATAAAGTATGACAAAGTTATGCTTGGTCAAAGTTGAGTTGACTTTTCCTACAAAATCCTAATTTAGCAACTTTTGAATCTTGATGAATTTTGAGCAATCTTTGATGAATCATGATCAAACCTTGATCAAATGATGAAATATCCTTAAAAATGAGAATGTTGACAAAAAATCTTGAAGTTTGACTATTTGTAGGTCACAGTTGACTTTTGCCCTAGCATAGTCAATTTTTGGACCCTTTGGGCAATTGACTGAGCAAATTTCCTCTGCAAGGCTTGAACCTTGAGATGGATGACCTTGAGAACATATTATAACATTGGGGAGAACTTGAGGTCATTTGGACTCAAATATCTTGATGCAACACAAAACCCTAATTTGGGGTTAACTGCCTTAGGAGATAGCTTGATTGTCCAACTCTTGAGCAAACTTGAGATACTTGGAGACTTTCCTTGCAATGTTTTGAGAAATATGAGAGGGAAAATTTTGGTGTACAACAGCGGTCCAGGCAAAAATTAGGTATTAAAGCGTAACACTATGTCTCATTGGATCACCTTGCAACCAGACTTCGATATCGACTATCAAGCTCGGACAGCACCAATCAGTCTGGTCCTCCTTCAACCAAGTAGCGAAGTGATGAGATGCTCGAGGATATAAAGGAAATAGCAGAGTTGGAACCCAGTGGGATTGTTCACATAGCTGCTTTTCTTTGTTTTTTCACAAATTGTATAAACTCTATTGATCGACGGCGTTCTCTTACTAGGACGTCAGCCTCTTGTACAAAAGACGCCTATTTACAGGCTAACTTCAAAAATCAATACAAGTCATTTTCCCAAAGAAATTTCAAACTGTTTTTCTTTTTCTGTTTTGTTTTGCGAGAACGTCCAATGTTCATTTTTGATATATGGATTTGACATTGATTGCTGCTCATAAAAATTTACATGCGAAACAAAAGACGATTACTTGTAATATCAGAAACAGGGGCAAACAAAAAACGTCCAAGTCATACAGTTGCTCTGTCCACCAGGTATAGGGATAGACCTAGCTGGAGGAAACGATTGAAAGTACATTCATTCCCCATAGAGTTAGAAGAAAGGTAGTAGATGCTAGCTCTCCCCAGCTGAGACTCGTAACTGTGAATGAATCGGTAATATTCTCCCCAAGCAGAGTTTATCTACCATCAACACTAAAAAGTCTTATTATCCCCTGCGGAGTATAAAGATTATTCCCCATGAAGTCGCAACTGGAAGATTATCCCCAGTAAAGTCTAAAAGGGATATCCCCAGTAAGGTCTCTATTGGAAAGTCATCCCCAGCGGAGTTTCTTCCCTTTCACAAAACAGGAATTTAATCCCCAACAAGGTGTATTATCACTAGCAACGGTAATTTATCCCCAGCTGAATTTATCAACGGAATCCTCAACAGAGCATCTCTTCCCCACAGAGTCATTCTCTCATCAGTTTATTCCCCCATCGGAATTATCCTCTCCTGCAGGTTTATTCTCACAATCATCTTCATTCACTATCCTTAGCGGGAACGAAGAATTCAATTCTTTTCTCCAGCAGCAATCCGGGATTAATTTTCCCCAGATAAAAACATCACATTTTCATACATCATGACATGCATACGCATCATACAACATAATCTCATTTATTTTGAGAACATCATTGCTTGATGCATATCATGCATTACATACAGCTAACCTTTACCTTTCAGGAAAGATTCTCACAAAATTCAAGCTACGGAGCTTTCACCTCAGTCGAATTACGGACAAGTTCCTAAATCTCGACAAAGACGTTTCCTCAGTTGAATTATGGACAAGCTCCTAAATCTCAACAAAGTTGTTTCTCAAAGTTGAATTACGGAAAGGATCCTAAATCTCAACAAGGTTGCTTCTCAAGTTGAATTACGGACGAGTTCCTAAATCTCTGCAGAGATGTTTCCCCAATTGAATTACGGACGAGTTCCTAAATCTCAACGGATGGTTGCTTAGTTGAATTACGGACAAGTTCTTAAATCTCAGCAAAGTAGTTGAATTACGGACGAGTTCCTAAATCTCAACATAAATACTCCCCCTGTTGAATTACGGACGAGCTCCTAAATCTCAGCAAATCTATCTCTCAAGATGAATTACGGACAAGTTCCTAAATCTCAGCAGAGATGGTTTCTTAGTTGAATTACAGACGAGCTCCTAAATCTCAACGAAGATGCTTCTTCAGTCAAATTAAGGACAAGTTCCTAAATCTCGACGAAAGTATTTCCTCAGTTGAGTTACGAACGAGTTCCTAAATCTCGAAAAAAGTACTTCCTCAGTTGCATTACGGACGAGCTCCTAAATCTCAGCAGAAATGTTTCCTCAGTTGAATTACAGATGAGCTCCTAAATCTCGACAGAGATGTTTCCTAGGTTGAATTACGGACGAGTTCATAAATCTCAACAGAGCTGGTTTCTTAGTTGAATTACGGACGAGTTCCTAAATCTTAGTAAAGATGTTTCCTCAGTTGAGTATGGACGATCGAAGTTCCTAAATATCAACCGAGACGACGCACCAGCAGAATAATGGACGACCAAAGCTCCTAAAGTTCTATCTCTCTCAACAAAAGATCAGACTTCCCTGGCGGAATCTTCCTTAACAACAGGTATACCAGCTCTCGCTAAGGAATCTCTTATGCAATCGACACTTTTCCAAATGGAATCTGTAAGCCCATTCCTGACATCACAAGACAATTACCACTTCATGCGAGTGCAAATTTCTGGGCACTCTAGTGTTCAATCCTCTTCCACCTTCGGATTACGAAAGGCACGAAAGTCAATTTACATCCTCAGGTTTAAGAAGATTGAACAGGGGCAGCTGTTGTACCCTAAATTTTCCCTCCCATATTTCTCAAAACATTTCAAGAAAGATCTCCAAATTGCTCAAGGTAGCCCAAGGGTTGGCCAGACAAGCTCTCTCCTAAGACAGTCTACCCCAAATTAGGGTTTCATGTTGCATCAAGATCCTTGAGTCCAAGTGACCCCAAATTCTCACCAATGTCCTAATATGTTCTCAAGATCATCCATGTCAATTTTCAAGCCCTACAGAGGAATTTTGCTCAGTCAATTGCTCAAAGGTCCAAAAGTCGACTGTGTTAGGGCAAAAGTCAACTGTGACCCACATACAGTCAAACTTCAAGATTTTTGGTAAACATCCTCATTTTGAAGTATATTTAATCATTTGATCAAGGGTTGATCATGATTCATCAAGGATTGCTCATAATTCATCAAGATTCAAAAGTTGCTAAATTAGGGTTTTGTAGGAAAAGTCAACTCAACTTTGACCAAGCATAACTTTCTCATACTTTATGAGAAATGGCCCATCCAAAGCTCATTTTGAATAGGATGAAATTCTCTACCATCCATCTTTATCTCCCAAGTTCAAAATATGCACTCACAAGAAGTCGTGAATTTGGACATTATAGGTCATTTTGAAAAGTCAACAAAAACACATTTTTTATCAAAGCTTCATACATGAGCATGGAATATCAAAATGAGTTGAGACCAAAAGGGTTGATTAAAGGACATCTCAAGATTTCTAAAAAGTCCAAGAACACCTCCAAAGAGTCAAAATTTAGGAAGTTATGCATTGTTCAAGTTGACCTTTTTTGCAAAATTTCCAAAAGTCAACTATCTCCAAAACTTCAAATTTTGCCAAATGGGCCCATTATTTTTCACTTGTTTTGAGTTGACATTATAGCCCAAGTGCTCTAACCTTGGCCACTTGTCCATATCATATATTTATTAATTATTTTTATTTTTATTTGAATTAATTTAAATTAAATCATAATAAATCAAATAAAATCCAAAGCATTGATAACAAAGGATCTTTTGATTGTTTCAGGCTCTAAGTACAGCTAGCAAGGCATTCAAATTCGCATCAAGCCATATGTGTGCAAAAAGATTGGAAATAAGCCATGTTTGGAAAGTTGATCAAAGCAAATCAAATCAATATCAAAATCATTAAAAGAAGAAGATTTGGACAGGGTAATCAACCTTAATGCATTGTGTGATACATAAGGGTTGCATGCAGATCAAAATCAAGGTTAGAGACAGGAGCTATAGAGCAAACAAAATCTGAAAAAATCAAAGAAAAGTGTGAGATCAAAATCCCACTTAGAAGCATCCTCAAGGCTTGAGACCTCTCCCAATCGTTTCCTGGCAATCTCCACAAGCGAAAGCAATCAAAAGCAGGTGTTTTCAAGCCCTCCCATGCACTGTAAGTCACTCACGGTATCACCCTTTTCTTGAATTCGAATAGCCTTGTTCTTGCATCCATAGTGTAAAATAATGGCATAATCTTAATCTACAGAGCATTTGCAAGCTTTTGGCATTATTCAATTTCATTTATATGACCTATGTCGTGAATCACCTTAGGTTTTCTTGGAGTTTTTTAGGGTTTTTGATTTCAGGAACAATTGGCCCTAGCAATGGCTATGGTTGTGATCAGAAAGACAAGACGAATCTAACCATGGTGTTAGATTCCATTTATGTGGCATGTAGAAGCTTTTGGAACGAGCAAGGTCTATAGCGACGGACACTGTCCGTAGGTATAGCCCTTTGAATTTTTAGCCACGGTGCAGAGGAAGGATATGATGAAGTGTCACTCTCCGATAGGCCCGTTCAAACGAGCGCACGTTTTTTTATTTGTTTTCCAATTTTCTTTTGTTTTTTATATTATCATTATTTTGTAATATGTTAACAAATAGAACAACACAGCCTAGTGGTTGCCACGCAGGTTTTTAAGGCATTGGAGGCTGGAGGTCAGGGGTTCGATCCCTGCCTCCAGCATTTGTTATTTTTCCTTGTTGTTTCAGGAAATCCAGTACATGCTCAAGCCTAATGTCCACCATATGCCTTCCTTATCAACGTGCCAGATGGCCAGATGGCCAGATCTGGTGGCTACCACTGAGGGTGCACCAAAACACCAAGTCAATGCCATACGCGCGGGATCAAGAAAGTCAAATGGACCTCTCCTCAATTGGGCCCAGAAAATTGCTATGCACACCCTTAAAAATTAGGCCCAATATCTTTCTTTATATTTTCTCTTCTATATTTCATTTAATTATTTTATTTTATTTAATTTAATTACTAACCAAAATTAATTTTCTTTTCATCAAAAAATCACAAAAAAATATTTTTACCCAATTAAATTTTAGAATTTTATTTTTCATTAATAAATATTAATTAACTTAATTAGGTCAATTTTAGGTAACTTCCATTTATTTTGTAAATAATTAAAAATCAATTAGAATAATTAGGTTTTAACATTAATTTAACTATTTTATTTTCTTTCCTAAATTAACAAAACTCCAAAAAATATGTCATTAATTATTTTTCATTTATTAATTTAATAATTAATTAATTTAGAATTTAATTTTAGGAATTAATTTCTTTTCTTAAAAAAATAAAAACAACAAAAACATTTTCTTTTAATTAGGAGGGTCAAAACCCTAGTTTCGCGTCTGATCAAATTTTCTCGCGCGCTTTATTTTTCTTTATTCAATTATTGTATCTGCTCCCGGTTTGTAATAATTAATTAGGACATTTATTTATTTTTCCGCTTTTAAATTTCAAAGGGTTTGTCTTTGGCGATGTAAATACCCGACGCCTTGTAATAATTTAGTTTAAATTCCGCACCTTTAATTTCTGCAAATATTCAACTGTTAGATATTTGATAATAGGGTTTTGCATGATAAGAATGAATGCCTAATTTTAAAACAGTTAGATCACCCTTAACAAGTGCAAAGATAAAAATAACCAAAATCAACACACTCGCACATGCGCACTCCTAGGGTTCACCCCACTTGGTTGCCTTCGTACACGGTCATTAAGTATAGGTTGTTTTAGAGGTCGCCCTCTTGTCTAAAAGATCATAGTTGCCTCGAAATGGTTTCCTCGGATATTGTTGCCTCGAATAAATGATCTGAGACATTAGGGTTACCACTAAGACGTCCTAACATTACTTTAGTGCCCGTATGTCCCTCTTTTGAATTGACCCTCAAACTTCAATGACGGTGCTACCTACTCACTAATAGTGGGATAGCATTGTCTAAAGGAAATTAGCATAGAACGATTCCTTTTTCATGTAGGTAGATTAGTTCTTAGATACTTGCTCATCCAAAACAAAACTTTTTTCACACTTACACTCTTTTACAAACAAGTTTTCAAAAACACTTCATTACACTCTTGAAGATAGAAGCAAGAGTTAAATCGAAGTTAAAACAAAAACTTTTCAATACCCACAAGCACAAAGAAAACAATTTTGAAAATGATGAGCAAGTACCTAAGAGCACGTAGATAAGTACGGATAGAAAGGATGCTAATACCTTCTCTCGAAAAAGGAATTTTTCTGTGCTTTTTTCCTTTCCTTGTTGGATAAAATAAAAGTCGGTGGCGAATCTTGCTTACCGCGACATTTTGCGAATACAAACGCAAAACGCGAACCAGCATTTCAAAAACAGTCAGTTCTCCCACCGTATCACACCATGGATGTAATATTGAATGAAAAAGCAGCTTAACACTAAATCCATAGTCCATAATCTTCTCAATCAGAACCATTGATGAGAAAGAAATAAGTCTTCAATGGCCGCAATCACAAACTCTAATTCCTCAGACCACAGTTGATGAAGGAACAAAATCTCAAGGCCCGAGAAAACCCTAATTTTCCAATTCAATGCTCAGAGGTGAAACAAACGACTCAGTATTATTCGATATATGTGTCTCAGAACACCATGAAACCCTTATCTTGCATGGTCATAAAACTTTTGAACCTTAAGTGCCTTATTGAATGTAAGTGTGTTGCACCCCAAAATTTTCCCTCTCATTTCTCAAAGGATCATCCTGGACCCTCAGGTTTGCTTCTATCGAGTTTCAAGTCTTGAATTACAGCTTTTCAAGAAAATCATTCACAAGGGCAAAATGGTCAAAAGCACACTAAAAGGTCAAACTTTGACTTTTAAATCAAAAATCAAGTTTCAACAATTATATTTCATCAAGACATGGAATTGGTTCATCAAAAATCAGAAGTCAGAAATTACTTTGAAAAAAAAACAAATTTCTGAACATTTAGAAATTTTTCTAAGTGTTAAGAGAATATGGTACTTCAGAACTTCTGAGCCAGCCTCCGTGCAAGTGCGGTCAGAATTTGCAAACATGGTTGAGAACATGATTCTTCAATCAGAACATGACTCTTAAGCATATGCTTCGATCATATCATCACCCTTCGAGTTTCATTCTGGTCTTCTTCGATCAGAACATCACAAAGCCCCAAAACCTTGTTTGAACAGCCAGCTGCACTGCTATAGCATAGTCCTGCAACCAGCTGCCACAACACTCCAAATTGCTGCTGATCTAGTCCACGCTTGCGTTTTTTTTAAACCCTATATTTGCACCAAATTAGCATACAAAAATTGTGATTAAAAAGCAATGGAACAGTATACCAAAAAGGTTTAAATCCCATTTGTTCCCCCCCACCCCCCCCCCCCCAAAACTACAGCAAACCCATCTATAAATAAGTTGCTCCATCACACGTTCAAGGGGTTGGATTTTGGAGAGAGAGAATTGTCAAAAGAGAGAAAAGAAAGCTGTGAAACCTTCGTAAAAATCCATAATCCCCAAACAGAAAATCAAACCTTTGTTCTTCCCCTTGAGTCAAAGAACTTGGTGTTTTCTATTCCGTTTCTCTTGCCGACTCCAGAACATCTGAAGGCAGCAGCTCAAGTCCTAGGCACACACTTCAGATTCAAGGTAAGTCTTTCTGACTTTGCATATTTTCATTTAGAACATCATTAAATATGTAAATATCATAGTATTAATGTTGTCCATATCATTGCATAAGTAGAAAAATTGTGGATCAGAACTTCTTGATTAGGGCTAGGCTCAGATTTAGGATTAGAACTTCTATAAACTGTTGTGCTTTTATCCTTATGATTTATTGTTTGTTAAGAACTGAATAAATTGATGATGTACTGATTAATATGAGGAAAGAGTTGAAAGGTGGCACAAAACCTCTGATTTCCACTCACTGTTTTAGCACAACACATAACTTATGAGTTCTCCTTACTATTAGACACACTGAACTTATGATGTTTCCACTCATTGTTTTAGCACAACATAGAACTTCTGAGTTCTCCTTACTATTAAACACACTGAACTTCTGATGTTTCCACTCACTGTTTTAGCATAACACAGAACTTCTGAGTTCTCCTTACTGTTAAACACACTGAACTTCTGATGTTCACTCATTGTCTTAGCACAATACAAAACTTCTGAGTTCTTCCCACTGTTTTGGCACGTACAGAGCTTCTAAGATTTTCTCACTACTCTCACATTCAGAACTTCGGCACGTAGCAACCCAGAACTTCTGTGTTTCCCCTCTAATGTTTCTTGCAGGACCTCAGAGTGTATTAACCCAGAACTTCTGATTTCCTCTGATGTTTCTTACTGAACCACAGCGCGCCCGGCATCAGAACTTCTGATCCCTGTTGCTTTGCTTTCAGCAACATGCTGATTCTTTTCTCTCGTTATTTTCCTTTTTATCATTTTTAAATTCTTATAACCCCCCATTTGTAAATTTGTACCCCCATCCCTAAATGTTGTAATAGCGTAGGACTTTATACTTCCGCAATTTATCGCTTTTCAAATATAATGCTAGTAATTAGGGTGTGTAAGGCAAGACATGAAACCAACAAATAGATAACCCTAATCAAGACTAAATGCATGAAAATCAAACACGCTTGCACACTAGCATCCTTATGGTAATCCCATTTTGTTGCCTATCAAAAAATATTCATGTCCCTCGAATATGGGTATTTTAGCCAAAGACCCTCGATAAAAGATCGTAGTCCCTCTGTGATCGGTGGATCTGGAACTGACTGTTTAACGCTGGTTCGCGAAATGTCGCGGAAGCAAGAGTCGCCACCGTCTTTTATTTTCTCCAAATGGAAAGGACAAAAGCACAGAAAAATTCCTTATAGAGATCGCTCTCGGTTCGGGAGGTAGGTTATAGAAAGGGAAGGTGTTAGCACCCTTTCTATCCATGGTTATCCATGGGCTCTTAGATACTTGCTCAATGTGTTTTCAAAAATGTTTTGTTTGCTTTTCAACTGTGGGTTTTAAAAAGTTTCTTTGAAAAATTTCAGTTCGACTCGTACGTCAGAGTGTTTGAAAAATTTGCTTTGAAAGCTTTTGAAAATGTGTTGGTGTGAAAAGTAGTTTTGTTTGAAATTAGAGAAAGTATCCTTGAGAACCTACCTACCCTAAGGAATTTGTCTGTGTAAATGTCCTTTAAAGTAGCGCCATCCCACCATTGAGAGGTAGGTAGCACCACCGTTGGAGGTATTCGGGTCAATTCGAGTTTGTAGGGACATGATGATCACCAGAGCAATGGGAAGACACCTTAGAAGCTACCCTCATGCCAGGTTCCCGGATCATGAGGACTTACTAAGACATCCTCTACTCGACGATCACCTTTCAAGGCAAGGCAACAGTGAGGCGTACCCTAGGGGTGGTGTGTGCGATTCGTGTGTCGTTTTCATTGATTTTTTGTCTTGTCATGTTAAAGTGATCTATGCTTGATTTTATTATGTCCATTCATTCTTGCATGCTTTGTTAACAGTTAAGAAATATTCGCGGGAAAGTAAATTCTAAGCTATTACAAATGGCGCGGGTCCACATCGCCAAAATTAAACCGGACCCGATTTGACGGAAAGTAAATAAAGCAAATAAAAATAAAAGTGCGAGAAGTTTAAGTTACATGGCTTCGGGACAGATACATAACTATTTAAGCGAAATAAAATAAATACGCAAATTAAATAAATTACGAACGAGGGCGTTGGACCCTTTTGCAAAATATTATTAATAAGGAATTAAAATTAAGAGTTAAAAGAAAATGTTTTTTAGTATTTTTGTGTTTTTTAGATTTAATAGAAAAAAAGAGGATTAATTATAGCTAAAATAAAATGTCAAACCCTAATTCTAATTATTTTTTAGTTATTATGAAAAATATTGAATTTTTAACTAATTTAAACCTAAGTTAATTTACATGCATTTTTAATTATGACAATAAATAAAATAAATATTATTATTGTAAAAAAAAAGGGAAATTAAAAGGAATCAAAATTAATTAAACATATTTCTACATATTTTTTGTATTTTTGTTATTTAAAAGAAATTGAAATTATATCCTAATTAAAACTAAATATTTACATGTTAATTTATTTATGAAAATATTAGAATAAAATAATTTATTATTTTTTTGTCTTTTTCTGAATTTTTATGTATTTTATAAATTTGTAAAATATAATTAATTAATTTAAAACAATTGAATAAAATAAAATAACAATTCACAATAAAATAAAAATAAGTAAAAAAGAGGAAAGAAATTGCAAACCAGGGGGGGTTCAGGCCCTATTGTGAGGTGTTGATCCAATAAATTGAGCCCAATAGCTTCAGAATTCGTTGACTTTCCAGGTATTATGTGGCACGTTGACTGAGGTTTTAGGATGTTCATCCCACCTATGCCGTTGATCTGAGCATGCTAGACGCGTGGACGCTTGGATAATGATGGAGCATGGTGTACATCAATGTTGTGCCTGCATAGGAATTAACGTGGAAAAATAATATTGGAATTATGCAAGACTTGGGACTTGAACCCAGGTCATGAGGGTTACCAGCGTTGCCTCCAACCAACTGTGCCAATTCACGCTTTTGTAATATAATTAACAAACAAATAATATAATAAAAAAAACGAGATTAGTGCTGGAAAACGCGCGAAGTTTAAATCAACGAATCATGCTTTGCCACGCTTCATCGTCTCCACGCGTTTTTTTCTTTTTTTCTGAAACAAGGACGTATGGCAACGGTTTTCCACGCGTTGCAGAAGATAGGCTATTGGAAAATAGCGAACAGGGCTATGGTATACATGAATTGATCGCGAATGGTGTTTCATGTTCGTCCAGGCTTGCTGAATACAACCATCATGGTCTTGAGGGCCAATTTTACTTGATCTTAAAAGCCCTAATTCCTCATCCTGAAAACCCTAGAATTTAAACATGGTGGAATCGAATATAACGCATAATAATTCAATCAAAACATTGGGTTAGCTTCAGAAACTTATAACAAACATGAATCCATGACTCAAAATGACAAAGTGTGCATAAATTATGATGCACGATCCCAGAAATTTTTGGACACAGTTGAGGTTCAATCTACCAGTTCTTGGCGTGTTGATGGATGTTTGAGATTGGAATTTCTTCTGGGAACCTTGAGGAAGCCAATGGAATCAATATTAGGACTTGAATCCACCTAGAACACTGATTTCAGATTTGAGTTTTATGGAGAAAATTTCAAGTTCCTTGGGAGCTTTTCTGCGCAGCTTAGGGTGTCCAAGGATTAGGTTTATCATTCTGAATATGTAGTAAAGCTATTAGGTTAAAAAACTCAATCCAATCTCTCATAATTATGGATTTTGAATATTTGATTTCAAGGATCTTTTTGAATCTTTTTTTCATGTGTTCTTTGTTCAATCATGCTCAGATCAAACCAAAACTTTCCCCATTTACATATGCACGAATTATTGAGTCTAGAATGTGTACAAAAAGATTTGTTTGGTTATGTTAGATATTTTTCACATATTTATATAATTTAAATGAATTAATATGAATAATAATTCAAATAAATAAATAAAAAATGAGAAAATACTTCCCTTTGGGCCAAGTGGTCGTGCATAGGCTTGGAATGATGAATCATGGAAGAAAAATAGGCCCATTAGCAATTTAAGTCATTTGAAGTAAAGTTGACTTTTCAAAATTCCCAAACATTTCCCAACTTCCACAAGGCATAACTTGCTCAATTTTTAATCTTTTCTCATGATCTTGGACATTTTGGAAAGGTCTTTGAGTCCTTTAACCAATGCCTTTGGTCCCATGTTATTTTGATTTACCAATCTCAAGTTATGGCCTTTGACTTAAAGTCCCTTTTTGTTGACTTTTGAAAATGACCTATAATGTTGAAATTGATAACTTTTTGTGAGAGCATTTCTTGGACTTGAAGTATGAAGATGAGTTGTAGGAAATGTCTTTCTCTTCAAAATGAGCTTTGGATGGGATTTTTCTGATAATCCATGTGAAAGTTATGCCCTGGTCAATTTCAGTTGACTTTTTCAGCTGTCCAAATATAGTAACTTTTGCATCCTGATGATTTTCTGAGCCAAATTTTGAGAATCATGATCAAGCATTGATCAAATGATGTTTGTGGCTTCAAAATGATATGTTGACCAAAAATTTGAACTTTTGACTGCCAAATGACCATTTTGCCCCTACAGTTGACTGTAGTGCAATTTAGGGTTTTTGACTGTGCAATTTTGAGCTGAATGCCTTGAAACTTGATATGAGGATACTTGACCACATTTGTAGGCATGTGAGACTTTATTGGGCCTTTGAAAACTTCCTTTCTTTGATCAGAACACAAACCCTAGTTTTGACTGTATAGGAGACAGTTGGACTGTGCAACCCTTGGGGAGTTTTGTAGCTTGGCTTGGCAATTTCTTGGAGAATATGGGAGGGCAAATTTTGGGGTACAACAGTTGCCCCTGTTCAATCTTCTTAGACCTGAGGATGCAGATTGGCTGACGTGCCTTTCGTAATCCGAGGGTAGAAGATGATTGAACACTAAAGTGCCCAGAAATTTGCGCTCACATGTTAGCAGTGTGATGGGGAATGGGCTTATAGATGCCATTGGGAGGTTGCTGGATAGGATGATGGGCTTATAGATTCCATCTGGATGTTGATGGATAGGATGATGGGCTTATAGATGCCATCTGGATGTTGATTGCGTAGGAGATTCCTTAGCGAGAACCTGCATACCTGCAAAAGAACAAATGAGTACCTGACACGTTGCAGGAGCTGGTTTTCAGATGCTTGGTATAGATGTGTCCTGACTGGTTACAGGAGCTGAGTCTGGAGCTTCAAAAGATGATGAATGAACCAGGGATGGTTACTGCCTTGGCATGAATGGTAAGAGAACCTTGGGTGATTTTAACTTCAACAATGCTCGTTGAGAAAAATCTTGGCGGGAATTACCATCTTTGCAATATCGGAACGAGAACCGTATGCCATTATAATCTGAAAGGGAATCACCTCACTCGCTGTCGGAGAGGGAATCATAGGAAAAAGAATTGTCACCTCACTCACCGTTGGAGAGGGAACCATAGGAAAAAGAATTGTCACCTCACTCACCGTTGGAGAGGGAACCATAGGAGACTATCACCTCACACTCATCGTCGGAGAGGGAAACATCTGAAGAAGGAATTACCACCTCACGCACTTGTCGGAGAGGGGACCATAGGAGACTATCACCTCACACTCATCATCAGAGAGGGAAACATCTGAAGGAGGAATTACCACCTCACGCACTTGTCGGAGAGGGGACCATAGGAGACTATCACCTCACACTCATCGTCGGAGAGGGAAACATCTGAAGAAGGAATTACCACCTCATGCACTTGTCGGAGAGGGGACCATAAATTCTGCTGAGTCTTTATCAGAAAAATCTGTTGGGAGTCGATTTAGCTGGACTAGAGAAGGCTTTGAAATATGTTTGAGCATTTTAACTGCGTCTTTCCTGAAAGGTAAGGTCAGTCATATGCAATGCATGCTATGGATCAAGCAATGATATTCTCAACATAAATGAGATTTGTATGATATGATGCGTTATGTATGCTACAATGATGTATGTGATGTTTTATGAATGTTTTCGTCTAGGAAAGAAAATCCATGACGGGTGCCGGGAAGTTAATATCCTGGGCTGATGTTGAAGAATAAGCTTTCACTTCCGGTTGGGATGATAGTTGCAAGAATACCGGTAGGAGAAGATGACTCCGTTGCAGAATAAACTTGGCGAATAGATTCTGCGGGGAGACAAGATATTTTAGCGTCCATGCTGGGAAGCAATACTCTGTGGGGATAGAGATGCTTTGCTGAATGTTGATAGTAACTTGCTGAGGATGTCTTGTTGTTGGAAGTGTGAATAGACTTCGCTGGGGATAGGAAGGAACTACGTTGACGACGACCTTTCCGTGGCTTTTGGCTGAGGATAACCCAGTTATATCCTATTGAGGAAATAACTCTTTGAATAAAGCCGGGAGACGCGTTCGTGTTCTGCGAGGGGATAAGCTTCCAGAATCTACTGGGGATAAGCTTGCTGCTTGGGGAGATGGATTCCAACCTTCCTGGGGGACTGGACTGGACTCTTCTGGGGAAGTCTCGATATGCTGGGGAAGTGATTCCTTTTGAATGTTGAGATACCGCCTGGGAACAATCTTTAGACCAAGACTGCCGGGGATGCTTGTTAAGAATATATATATGCTGCTACTGGGGAAGGTTGAGATCTGCTGGAGGATACCCAACTTCTTTAAGTTTGATTGTAGCTTGGAGAAGAATATATTGTTTTACTGAACCACTCTCTGGGGAATTAAGGTATCTGGTTATGTTCTTTAGCCGAACCTACCTTGGTACCTTGGAGGATAAAACAATTAGACTGCCTAGACAACTCTTTTATTGCCCCTGTTTCTAGTGTCACCTGTAATTAATTCCTTTGTTTCGTATGCAAATATTTATGAGTTAGCAAATTATTGTCAATGCATATATCACAAATTGAACCTTGGACGTTCTTCGCAAAACAAAACAGAAAAAGAAAAAATACTTGGCACGTTTAACTGAAAATATATTTGTATTGATTTTGAATGGCCTGTAAATAGGCGTTTTGTGTACAAGAGGTTGACGTCCTAGTAAGAGGAACGTCGCCGAACAAGAGAGTTTATACAAGTTTTTGTAAAAAAATAAAACGGCTGTGTGAAATGAATGATCCACTGGGTTTCAACTCTGCTATTGCCTT
Source organism: Vicia faba (assembly GCA_948472305.1). NCBI lineage: Eukaryota > Viridiplantae > Streptophyta > Magnoliopsida > Fabales > Fabaceae > Vicia > Vicia faba. The sequence goes on along the minus strand of OX451739.1, from coordinate 448,126,711 downwards.
TATAATTCCGAGCGTCTCATCACTTGATGACCTTGGTTGAAGATGAAGCTGACTGATCGATGCCGTCTGAACTTGATGTAGATACCGGATTCTGGATGCAAAGTGATCCAATGAGACATAGTATTACGCTTTTATCCCTAATTTTTGCCTAGACCGCCCTTTCGGGTTTTCGGTCCACCGGGATACCCATTTTTGCCCAAGCCGCCTTTTCAGGTTTTCGACTTGCCGGGTGTACAGATTTTTTTCATTTTCATCCCTTCATTTTGCCTGAACCCTTTTGGTTCGACGGGAAGCCCTAATTTTTGCCTAGGCATGTCAGCTTAGCGGGTCTTTTTTCATGTGTAGTATTTTTTAACTATGTCTGCATTGGCGGGGTGAGGAAGGTCGTCACCATCCATGTTGGTTAAGATCATTGCTCCTCCTGAGAACACATGCTTAACCACAAATGGCCCTTCGTACGTAGGGGTCCATTTGCCCCTTGGATCACTCTGAGGAAGGATGATTCGCTTGATTACCAGATCCCCAACTTGATATTCCTGTGGTCTGACCTTTTTGTTAAATGCCCTGATCATCCGTTTCTGATACGTCTGACCATGACAGATAGCAGCAAGTCTCTTTTCGTCTATGAGGTTGAGCTGATCAAGTCGTGTCTGGATCCAATCATCTTCGTTCAGATTTGCATCCTTCATTATCCGGAGAGAGGGAATTTGTACTTCAATCGGCAAGACTGCCTCCATGCCATAAACCAGAGAGAAAGGAGTTGCCCCGGTTGACGTCCTAGCTGAAGTACGGTACCCATGCAGAGCGAACGGTAACATCTCGTGCCAATCTTTATAAGTTACTGTCATTTTCTGCACGATTTTCTTGATGTTCTTATTTGCTGCTTCTACAGCCCCATTCATCTTCGGTCTGTAAGGAGAAGAATTGTGGTGCTGTATTTTGAACTGTTCGCAGAGCTCAGCAATCATCTTATTGTTTAGATTGGTACCGTTGTCTGTAATAATCCGCTCAGGGACGCCGTACCGACAGATCAGGTTGTGCCGAATGAACCGTGCCACAACAGTCTTGGTTACCGTAGCATAGGATGCTGCCTCAACCCACTTCGTAAAATAATCAATCGCCACTAGGATGAAGCGATGCCCATTAGATGCTGTAGGTTTTATCTCGCCGATCATGTCTATGCCCCACATTGCAAACGGCCAAGGCGCGGTTAGAACATTCAGGGGAACCGGAGGAACATGCACCTTGTCTGCATAAATCTGGCACTTGTGGCATGTCCTGGAGTGTTGGTAACAGTCAGCTTCCATTGTGGACCAGTAATATCCTGCCCGTAGGATCTTCTTAGCCATTGTATGTCCACTGGAATGTGTACCAAAGGTCCCTTCATGTAGCTCTTCCATGATCCTTTCTGCTTCAGTCTTATCCACACAACGCAGTAAGGTTGAATCATGGTTTCGTTTGTACAAGATGCCGTTGCTTAGGAAGAACTTGGCTGCGAACCTCCTCAGGAATTTCTTATCATTGATAGAGGCACCTTCAGGGTATTCCTGAGCTTCCATATATCTCTTCACTTCGTGGTACCAAGGCTTCTCAGTCACCAATTCAGTTTCGAGATCGCAACAGTATGCCGGTTCGTCCAGTTTCCAGATGATGATTCGGGGAGCTTCATTATCCCATTTGACCTTGAACATTGAAGACATTGTAGCTAACGCGTCCGCTAACTGATTCTCTTCTCTTGGAAAGTGCTCAAAGGTTATCTCCGTGAAGTGGGGGATCAGGGTCAACACACATTCTCTGTAAGGAATCAGGTTTGGATGTTTCGTATCCCACTCTCCTTTGATCTGATTGATCACAAGAGCGGAATCTCCGAAGACACTTAGAAATTTGATCCTTAGGTCGATCGCAGCTTGAAGACCCATGATGCACGCCTCATACTCCGCCATGTTGTTGGTACAGTTGAAACACAGCCGGGCAGTGAGTGGAGTATGAGTACCTTGTGGAGATATGATTATGGCGCCGATACCGTTTCCCAAAGCATTGGAGGCTCCGTCAAAGTGCATAGACCATCGGGATCCCGGTTCAGGTCCTTCATCCGGTCCAGGTACTTCACAATCAGTCACTATCATAATGCTCTCATCCGGAAACTCGAAGTTCATTGATTGATAGTCATCTACAGCTTGATGAGCTAAGTGGTCTGCCAATACACTCCCCTTGATGGCTTTCTGGGTCGTATACTGAATGTCGTATTCCGTCAAGATCATTTGCCATCTTGCAATTCTCCCAGACAGAGCAGGCTTTTCGAATATGTACTTTATCGGATCCATTTTTGAGATCAACAAAGTAGTGTGAGTCAGCATATACTGTCTCAGCCGGCGAGCAGCCCATACCAAAGCGCAGCAAGTTTTCTCAAGCAGTGAGTATCGGGTCTCACAGTCGGTAAACTTTTTGCTAAGGTAATAAATGGCATGCTCTTTTCGGCCAGACTCGTCATGCTGCCCCAGCACACACCCCATTGAATTGTCGAGTACTGTCAGGTATAGTATCAGAGGTCTCCCTTCAACCGGTGGCATAAGGATAGGTGGTTCTTAGAGATACTCTTTGATTCTGTCGAAGGCAGCCTGACATTCATCGTTCCAACGTACTACCTGATCTTTCTTCAGCAGCTTGAAGATTGGCTCACAGGTAGCAGTCAGATGTGAGATGAACCGAGCAATATAATTCAGGCGTCCTAAAAAGCCTCTGACTTCCTTTTCTGTCTTAGGAACTGGCATCTCTTGAATAGCTTTGACCTTAGCAGGGTCCACTTGAATTCCTCTATCACTGACCACGAAGCCTAGCAACTTCCCAGATCTTACCCCGAAGGTGCACTTGTTCGGGTTCAATCTCAGCTTGTACAGTTTCAACCGGTCAAACAACTTCTGCAGATGATCTAGATGCTCTTCCTCAGTCTGGGACCTCGCGATCATGTCGTCCACATACACCTCTATCTCGTGATGGATCATGTCATGAAATAAGGCAACCATGGCACGTTGGTAGGTTGCCCCAGCGTTCTTCAACCCGAATGGCATGACCTTGTAACAGAAGGTGCCCCACTGAGTAACGAATGTAGTCTTTTCCATGTCTTCAGGTGCCATCTTAATCTGATTGTAACCTGAAAAGCCATCCATGAAAGAGAATACTTTGTGCTGAGTCGTATTATCAACAAGGACATCAATGTGAGGCAAGGGGAAGTCATCCTTGGGGCTGGCCCTATTCAGATCCCTGTAATCGACACACATTCTGACCTTTCCGTCCTTTTTAGGTACCGGCACCACATTAGCAACCCACTGAGGATAAGAAGTCACTGCAAGAAACCCGGCATCAAACTGTTTCATCACCTCGGCTTTAATCTTCTCAGACATCTCTAGATGCATCCGACGGACCTTTTGTTTGACTGGAGGGCAGTCTTCCTTAGTCGGCAAATGATGGACCACAATATCGGTATCCAACCCGGGCATGTCTTCGTAGGACCAGGCAAAGATCTCTACATAATCATGTAGCATCTTGGTTAACCGTTGCTTCACGCTGAGCTCTAGGTTGGCACCAATCTTTACCTCTTTTCTGTCTGCTTCAGTACCCAAGTTTATTGTTTCCACTGGCTCTTCATGGGGTTGAATTGCCCTCTCTTCCTGAAGCAACAGTCTTGCAAGCTCACCGGGCACTTCGCAATCATCTTCACCTTCGTCTTCGGCTAAGTTGATCGGATTTTCGAAGTCATAATTGGCAGTAGCAGAGTTGTTATCAGTAAGATCCAGAGTGGATTGGAACCTGTATGAGTGAGTGTGTGTGTAAATACAGCTGTTTTGAAAATTATGTAAAGGAAAGGAAGACAGAAAAGGAACACAATATTTGCAATGCGAAAATACGTCCAAGATTTTCATTCATGATATATGAAATGACAGTTTGTATGCCCTCACAAATAGAACCACGGTGCCTCGGGTAAGACACCGGGCCATAGAGTTTATCATTGTTTATTACAAAATAACAAAACATAGGAATTCATTACTTAGTAACAAAAGAAACAGGGAGATTGTCCTTTGCGCTCCAATTGTTAAGTCCTTCGTCAGTTGCCGGGTAGATCCAGCTATCAAACCCAGCTTCATCAACTTCCTCTTCACCCCCGATAGCATTAACTCCATGAGCAGGCAGGGGAGCTGTCACTATGTTAGGCTTGTCAGATGCCTCAAACTGTACCTCCTTAGCGTCAATGAGGTCCTGTAGTTTGTTCTTTAGTGCCCAACAGTCATCGGTAGAGTGCCCCGGGCTTTCTGAATGGTAAGCACAACGAGCATTCGGGTTGTACTTGGGAGATGTTGTATTGGGGAACTTCGGGGCTTCCCTGACAGTCACTAAGTTAGTGGCTAGCAACTGTGGCAGAATCTGTGATAGGGTCATGTTTAACCGGGTAAACTCTCGCCGGGGTCTTTCAGCCCTTTGAGGATTATTCGACCGAGGAGCGGCAGCAGGCTTAGCAATCATCACCGCACTGACAGATTGGCGGTGCTCAGGTCTCTCTGATTTCCTAGAACCATACACGGCACTAGACTCCTTCTTGAATGGTTTCTTTTCCGAACTAGATGATGTACCCTTTGTAATCTTCCCAGATTTCAGCCCAGCTTCAATCCTCTCTCCAGTCAAGATTAAATCAGTGAACCCAGCAGAAGAATTCCCAATGAGATGGTTGAAAAACGGCCCAGATAGGGTCCCCAAGAACATGTCTACCAACTCCCGATCAGTCAATGGTGGCTGCACCCTACCAGCCAGGTCTCTCCACTTCTGAGCGTACTCCTTAAAACCTTCGCTTGCACCTAACGCCATACCCTGGAGTTGGGTACGTGTGGGGGCAAGGTCGGCATTATATTGATACTGCTTATAGAAAGCAGTAGCCAACTCCTCCCAGTTACGAACTTTGGTCCCATCCAGCTGATAGAACCATTCGAGATGAGTCCCTGAAAGACTCTCCTGGAAGAAGTGGATCCATAAATTCTTATCCGCAGAGTACGGCTGAATTTTCCGAACATAGGACCTTAAGTGCAGCTTGGGACAAGACGCCCCGTCATACTTGGAGAAGGATGGTGCTTTGAATTTATGCGGGATAATCACACCAGTCGACAAACCCAGATCTCCGAAATCCAGCCCAGGTACCTGTTGGATCTCCATAGCCTTCAACCTATCCTCCAGTTGCTTGTACCTGTCGTCTGCAGGAGGGTACTGCTCTTCATCAAAATCTGTCTCGTTGTCGGAGACTACTGGAGTAGGAACCTTTACTTCTGCCTGAGAAGGACTCTTGCCAACAGAAGAACCAGCCTCTTCATGCTGCAGAGTATTGCCGAACCTTCGGCCCGAGTTGAACAGAACAGTTCTTCTCTTCTTCTTCTTCTCCTTCTTCAGGAGCATAGCCTTTAGTTCTTCTTGGCCTTTAGCCAGACCCTTGATTAGTTCTTGAAACTGCGCATTCTGCGCCTGAAGAGCCTTGATTGATGTCTCAGTTGATGCAGATTCGGGATTCATGATGCTGAAATAAACAGCGAAGAACTGTAAGCAACCTGAAAAGGGAAAAACCTGCTATGCTTATGATGTATGAAATGCGTATGAATTATGTTTTCAAAGACAATCGGGAACCAACTTTGTAAACAAAAAAGAACACACTTTATTAGATTCAACTTTGCAACTGAAATTATTCAACAAGGTTGCCCTTAGGCGTTACATGAAAGGAAATACTGGAAAGGAAATAAAACTGTAAAGGCATATTCAGAGTTCCTTATTGATCCCATGGTCTCCTCTTCTCAGTACGGATGTAGGCATTCAGAGCTCTCTCATTCTCCAACTGCTTTGTCAGCTTCTGGATCTTTGATTCCTGCTCGTTGAACTTTTCCCGGTAAGAATCCCGTTCTTCTCGCAGTTGCGACCAAGATCTCTTCAATGTCTCATAATCAGTAGGTATCTGAGGAGGAAGGACAGTTGGAGGAACACCATCTTTATCAGGACACTCGAGAATGACGGGTCTGACAGCTTCATACGGCATACCTAACTTCTGAGCACGGATGCGAACCCATTTGTAGTAGGATTCCATAGGTAAAGAAGTCTTTGACCCTAGCTCTTGTGGATCAGCTTTATGAACTTTGTCCCAAGCCTTGATGAACCTACGACGTAGCTCGTCACTATCCACCTGAAACTCGAAACTGATGTGAGGCACCAACATCTCATGGGGGCCTGCTCTTCTTGCTCTCCCAAACTGACGGAGTGCTAGACATGGATTGTAAGAGATCCCTCCTTGAGTACCAATCAGAGGAACATTAGGATATTCCCCGCATCGATCAATAATAGCTATCTCATCCAAACCTCTGCAAGTCCAAATGATGTCTTTATCGGTGAGAGACATTAATCTGTGAGCCCAACCTCTTCCTTCCTGGTTCTTCAGTACGAACTTAGGGAGGTGCGAAATAAACCACCTCACCAACAAAGGGATACAACACCATAGGGTTCCTCGTCTTCGGGTAGTACGGGCATGAAGTTGTTGCAAGATGTCACCCAAGAGAGTGGGCACAGGATTCTGAGACATAAAGATCCTAATGGCAGTGACATTGATGAAGTTGTCAGGATTAGGAAACAGGACTAACCCATAGATTAGGAGAGCCAAGATGTCTTCATATGCCCTAAAGTCCAGGTCGTTCCAGAAATTGTTAGCTTTACCAATTAGAAACTTGGCCAAGAAACCCTTAACTCCGCTTCTAGTTACCCAGTTGTCTGTTACCTCTTGATGGGTCAAAGGAAGAGCTGCAGCAATGTCCTCAAGCCTGAGGGTCTTTTCCCAACCAGTAAAGGGAGTCTGATCCAAGATAGGGATACCAAGCAGATTAGAGAACTCTTCCAGGGTAGGGACCAGCTGGAAGTCTTGAAAGGTGAAGCACTGGTACTGAGGGTCATAGAACTGGGTCAGAACACTCATCAACTGTTGATCCCGCTTTGCAGTGACTAAACTGAGAAGGGAGCCATGCCTCTGAATGAAGGAAGTGGTGTTTGGAATTCTGCTAACCAACTCATCAAGCAACTCAGGTGAACGAACAAAGTTGAACCGGATAGTATTCCTTCGCACAGGCATCATAATGTCCTACAAAACAGAGCAAAGATGAAACCCTCTTGTCTTTGAAATGGTCAGTCCTTATGCAGGATGCATGCAATGCTCATGATGCTATGATGTTATGATAAAGCACACCACATACAGATACAAAGGCAAACATGGTAAGGCACACAAGTCACACAAGGCAAGCCCCTAAAGTTTAGGCCAGCATGAGGTCTAGGTACTACCCTCTTTCAGTTTGTTGGTTCATACCTGTCCTAATCAAAAGTAACCGGGTTCTTAGAGGATCCCAATATCATTGATTACCCTCAATCGGTCATAACTCCAGCATCGCAATCTTTTCTTGCGGCCAGAACCATCACGAGAGTTTAGCCTCAATGGGCGTAGCATACTGCTACTGGTCTAAAGGCCAAGTTGTGTCAATTAAGGTTCTAAGGTTGTTGGTGCTTAATGACTCCTTAGAAGACCCATATTCTCCTCGTTGCGACACAAGGGATATCGGTACAGACCAAGGTGCCACACCAACGTAGTCACTGCTTCACCTGTGTCGGTCTACGCCGGACAGGTCCCTCACAGCTTATGCTACCTAAACAGGGTATCCCCAGATCCGGGTTAGGATCTATGTATCTCCGATGCAACCCACAATAGTAAAGCAAGCAAATCAATATAAGTGAAAACACAGTTATGACCTAGCCCTAAGGTACACCTCACTTTAAGTAGTATCCCCAGCAGAGTCGCCGGTTCTGTGATCGGTGGATCTGGAACTGACTGTTTAACGTTGGTTCGCGAAATGTCGCGGAAGCAAGAGTCGCCACCGTCTTTTATTTTCTCCAAATGGAAAGGACAAAAGCACAGAAAAATTCCTTATAGAGATCGCTCTCGGTTCGGGAGGTAGGTTATAGAAAGGGAAGGTGTTAGCACCCTTTCTATCCATGGTTATCCATGGGCTCTTAGATACTTGCTCAATGTGTTTTCAAAAATGTTTTGTTTGCTTTTCAACTGTGGGTTTTAAAAAGTTTCTTTGAAAAATTTCAGTTCGACTCGTACGTCAGAGTGTTTGAAAAATTTGCTTTGAAAGCTTTTGAAAATGTGTTGGTGTGAAAAGTAGTTTTGTTTGAAATTAGAGCAAGTATCCTTGAGAACCTACCTACCCTAAGGAATTCGTCTGTGTAAATGTCCTTTAAAGTAGCGCCATCCCACCATTGAGAGGTAGGTAGCACCACCGTTGGAGGTATTCGGGTCAATTCGAGTTTGTAGGGACATGATGATCACCAGAGCAATGGGAAGACACCTTAGAAGCTACCCTCATGCCAGGTTCCCGGATCATGAGGACTTACTAAGACATCCTCTACTCGACGATCACCTTTCGAGGCAAGGCAACAGTGAGGCGTACCCTAGGGGTGGTGTGTGCGATTCGTGTGTCGTTTTCATTGATTTTTTGTCTTGTCATGTTAAAGTGATCTACGCTTGATTTTATTATGTCCATTCATTCTTGCATGCTTTGTTAACAGTTAAGAAATATTCGCGGGAAAGTAAATTCTAAGCTATTACAAATGGCGCGGGTCCACATCGCCAAAATTAAACCGGACCCGATTTGACGGAAAGTAAATAAAGCAAATAAAAATAAAAGTGCGAGAAGTTTAAGTTACATGGCTTCGGGACAGATACATAACTATTTAAGCGAAATAAAATAAATACGCAAATTAAATAAATTACGAACGAGGGCGTTGGACCCTTTTGCAAAATATTATTAATAAGGAATTAAAATTAAGAGTTAAAAGAAAATGTTTTTTAGTATTTTTGTGTTTTTTAGATTTAATAGAAAAAAAGAGGATTAATTATAGCTAAAATAAAATGTCAAACCCTAATTCTAATTATTTTTTAGTTATTATGAAAAATATTGAATTTTTAACTAATTTAAACCTAAGTTAATTTACATGCATTTTTAATTATGACAATAAATAAAATAAATATTATTATTGTAAAAAAAAAGGGAAATTAAAAGGAATCAAAATTAATTAAACCTATTTCTACATATTTTTTGTATTTTTGTTATTTAAAAGAAATTGAAATTATATCCTAATTAAAACTAAATATTTACATGTTAATTTATTTATGAAAATATTAGAATAAAATAATTTATTATTTTTTTGTCTTTTTCTGAATTTTTATGTATTTTATAAATTTGTAAAATATAATTAATTAATTTAAAACAATTGAATAAAATAAAATAACAATTCACAATAAAATAAAAATAAGTAAAAAAGAGGAAAGAAATTGCAAACCAGGGGGGGTTTAGGCCCTATTGTGAGGTGTTGATCCAATAAATTGAGCCCAATAGCTTCAGAATTCGTTGACTTTCCAGGTATTATGTGGCACGTTGACTGAGGTTTTAGGATGTTCATCCCACCTATGCCCTTGATCTGAGCATGCTAGACGCGTGGACGCTTGGATGATGATGGAGCATGGTGTACATCAATGTTGTGCCTGCATAGGAATTAACGTGGAAAAATAATATTGGAATTATGCAAGACTTGGGACTTGAACCCAGGTCATGAGGGTTACCAGCGTTGCCTCCAACCAACTGTGCCAATTCACGCTTTTGTAATATAATTAACAAACAAATAATATAATAAAAAAAACGAGATTAGTGCTGGAAAACGCGCGAAGTTTAAACCAACGAATCATGCTTTGCCACGCTTCATCGTCTCCACGCGTTTTTTTCTTTTTTTCTGAAACAAGGACGTATGGCAACGGTTTTCCACGCGTTGCAGAAGATAGGCTATTGGAAAATAGCGAACAGGGCTATGGTATACATGAATTGATCGCGAATGGTGTTTCATGTTCGTCTAGGCTTGCTGAATACAACCATCATGGTCTTGAGGGCCAATTTTACTTGATCTTAAAAGCCCTAATTCCTCATCCTGAAAACCCTAGAATTTAAACATGGTGGAATCGAATATAACGCATAATAATTCAATCAAAACATTGGGTTAGCTTCAGAAACTTATAACAAACATGAATCCACGACTCAAAATGACAAAGTATGCATAAATTATGATGCACGATCCCAGAAATTTTTGGACACAGTTGAGGTTCAATCTACCAGTTCTTGGCGTGTTGATGGATGTTTGAGATTGGAATTGCTTCTGGGAACCTTGAGGAAGCCAATGGAATCAATATTAGGACTTGAATCCACCTAGAACACTGATTTCAGATTTGAGTTTTATGGAGAAAATTTCAAGTTCCTTGGGAGCTTTTCTGCGCAGCTTAGGGTGTCCAAGGATTAGGTTTATCATTCTGAATATGTAGTAAAGCTATTAGGTTAAAAAACTCAATCCAATCTCTCATAATTATGGATTTTGAATATTTGATTTCAAGGATCTTTTTGAATCTTTTTTTCATGTGTTCTTTGTTCAATCATGCTCAAATCAAACCAAAACTTTCCCCATTTACATATGCACGAATTATTGAGTCTAGAATGTGTACAAAAAGATTTGTTTGGTTATGTTAGATATTTTTCACATATTTATATAATTTAAATGAATTAATATGAATAATAATTCAAATAAATAAATAAAAAATGAGAAAATACTTCCCTTTGGGCCAAGTGGTCGTGCATAGGCTTGGAATGATGAATCATGGAAGAAAAATAGGCCCATTAGCAATTTAAGTCATTTGAAGTAAAGTTGACTTTTCAAAATTCCCAAACATTTCCCAACTTCCACAAGGCATAACTTGCTCAATTTTTAATCTTTTCTCATGATCTTGGACATTTTGGAAAGGTCTTTGAGTCCTTTAACCAATGCCTTTGGTCCCATGTTATTTTGATTTACCAATCTCAAGTTATGGCCTTTGACTTAAAGTCCCTTTTTGTTGACTTTTGAAAATGACCTATAATGTTGAAATTGATAACTTTTTGTGAGAGCATTTCTTGGACTTGAAGTATGAAGATGAGTTGTAGGAAATGTCTTTCTCTTCAAAATGAGCTTTGGATGGGATTTTTCTGATAATCCATGTGAAAGTTATGCCCTGGTCAATTTCAGTTGACTTTTTCAGCTGTCCAAATATAGTAACTTTTGCATCCTGATGATTTTCTGAGCCAAATTTTGAGAATCATGATCAAGCATTGATCAAATGATGTTTGTGGCTTCAAAATGATATGTTGACCAAAAATTTGAACTTTTGACTGCCAAATGACCATTTTGCCCCTACAGTTGACTGTAGTGCAATTTAGGGTTTTTGACTGTGCAATTTTGAGCTGAATGCCTTGAAACTTGATATGAGGATACTTGACCACATTTGTAGGCATGTGAGACTTTATTGGGCCTTTGAAAACTTCCTTTCTTTGATCAGAACACAAACCCTAGTTTTGACTGTATAGGAGACAGTTGGACTGTGCAACCCTTGGGGAGTTTTGTAGCTTGGCTTGGCAATTTCTTGGAGAATATGGGAGGGCAAATTTTGGGGTACAACACCCTCGATGACCCTCGATGTTGCCTTCGGTAAACGATCCAGTCCCTAAAAACGACATTGCTCTAACGTTCCATGGGTTGCCTTCTATGACTATACAATTGACCCGCACCTGTCCCTTCACATCCAACAATGGGGCTTCTTACCAAATGAATGGTAAGATAGAAACATCTAAAGGAGGAGGAAAAGAACATTTAGGACCTTTTGAGTAGGTAGATTCGCTCCCAGTTGCTCGCTTGCTTACAACCAAACATTTTACACCAACACTTTCACATTAAAACCTTTTTCTCAAAAGACAAAAGCTTTTTGTATACATTCTTATAGAGACGAGAACCATTACAAAAACATCTTTTCAAGAATACTTTCACAAACACCTCTTTGAACTATTTTCGAAACAACACTGTGTACGCGTTCTTATAGAAACAAGAACCATTACAAAGACATTTTCAAAATATTTTCAAACCCACAACACAAAGCACACTTTCAAACAAAAGAAAGTGATCTAGCAAGTAACTAAGAGCCCATGGAAAACCATGGATGAAAAGGGTGCTAACACTTTCCCTTTTCATAATCTACCCCATGAACTCAAGAAAACATCTCTAAAGGTCTTTCCTGTTCTTTTCAGCCTTTCCTTATTGGATAAAATAAAATTCGGTGGCAACTCTTTCTAACCGCAACATTTGCGAACACAAACACAAAATGACCCAAGTCAGTTCTCCCACCGTATCACAAAACTGGCGACTCTGCTGGGGAATATAATTCAAAAGTGGGGTTACCTTAGGGACAGAACACATTTACTTGCTTTCATTGTTTGACTTGTATGCTTTACATTATTGTTCTTTGTTTGGGTTTGAAATCCTCTACCCGGATTTGGAATGCCTTATAGGTAAGTAGCAATACATTGTGGAAACTGTGCGGGGTATACCAACATGGTCTAAGCAATAGCTACATTAGTGTGACATATTTGTGGGTACCGGTAGCCCTTGAGTAGTCAAGGAGAATACGGGGCCGCTGAGTGATGTCATGAAGCAATAATGAACTTTTAGAACCTTTACTTGACCAACTTGGCCATTAGAACATAGTGAGATGACAACCTTTGGTGCAGTCCAAAGTTGGTAGATACTCGATACTACACTCATTGAGGTTTGGTTTTTTGGGATATTTCGGTCGCCATTAAAGAGGCTTGCGCTGAAATAATGCCCAAGGAAACAAACCAGTGATATTGAGCTCCCTAGAACCCGGTTACTATTACTAAGGACAGGTTTGAGCCAACTAAACTTCAAGAGGGTACTTACCTATGAGACTCCATGCAAGCCTAAACCTAAGGACTTGTTTGCTTTGTTAGTGTATATATACCTGTATATAACATCATGAACATCATAACATTATACTCATACTCACTAACCATTTCAAGGATTTTTGGGATTTATTTTTGTTTCTGTTTTGTAGGACATGGATTCTATTCACAGGAAAATCATTCAAGTCAATCTCGTAAGGATTCCTCCTCAACTCAAAGAGTTAGCATCAAGGATTCCTGAGAATTCTCCATGTACCGAAAGACATGGTCGCCTCCTAAACTTGGTCACCTCCAAAACTGATGAAGATATGATGAAGGTGCTCTTTCAATTCTTTGATCATCTACACCATTGCTTCACATTTCCCGATTATCAACTTGTGCCAACTTTGGAAGAATTCTCCCAACTCTTGAGGATTCCCATTCTCAATCAACTACCTTTCAATGGTATGGAAAGATATCCAAAGCCCGAAGAGATGGCTCAAGCTCTACACTTGCAACCATCTGATATCACAACTAATTGGGAGATAAGGAGTGGTGTCAAGGGTTTCCTAGCAAAGTTCTTGTTTGAGAAAGCCCAAAATTGTTGGAACTCTTTGGATTTGCAAGATTTTAAGGAAATTATGGCTCTCCTCATCTACGGGATGGTTTTGTTTCCAAACCCTGACCAACTCATAGATGTGAACGTCGTCAAAATCTTCATGTCTCATAACCCGGTGCCTACTTTGCTAGGAGACATCCTACATTCCTTTCACACTCGCACTATGAGGAAAAGAGGTATCCTTATGTGTTGCACCCCTCTCTTGGAAAGATGGTTTATTTCGCATCTTCCCCAATCTGTATTGAAGAATGAACAAGGCTCAAGGTGGTTACAAAGGTTGATGACGCTCAAACATTCAGACATCCATTGGTGTTCCCGATCTATAGAGAATGTTATCATCGTCGACCGTTATGGAGAATTCCCTAATGTCCCCTTACTTGGAATTAGGGGAGGTATCACCTATAACCCCTGCTTAGCTTTAGGACAGTTTGCTTATGCCCGAAGAGATGGTTCCCATGAGATGCTGATTCAAGGGTTAGTATTTGACTACGAGAGTGACAATCAAGGTCATCGCCAGAGGTTTATCTGAGCCTGGAGGATGTTGAACAAGGTAGATAGCAAGACATTGGGGCACAAGAATTCCATCCCTCTTGAGTCTTACCTCAAATGGGTACGAGCTCATGCTCAAAGTCTTATGATTCCTTACCCCTCTATTCTCCCGGTAATCATAGAGCCTGTTGTGGAAGGAGATGTTCGATACACTATCCTACATCCTGACATGCCCACCTCTCTTGAAGACTTACAAAGGGATTAGATACAGCTTAAGGGCGAGCGAGACACTTTCGAGTCCCAATTCTACACCAGCGAGAAGAAGGTTTTGGAACTCACTAAGCAACTTCATGAGGATCGGACTCTAAACTCCTACATCGCACCAAAGAGGATGCGTACAACCTTTTTATCTTAGAGTTTTTGTATTTATTTGTAAGCCCAAAGAGGAATGATGTACTCAAGCTTTGATTTATTAATATAACGTGTGTTTCCTTTTTGTCTAAAGCAAATTTGAATCTCTAATTTCCTTGAAATCATTGCATATACATATCATCCATAACATCTCATAAGCAGGTACTGTTACAGGTTTCTCATCTTCTTCGCTGTTTATTTTAGCAAAAATGTCTTCTGAACAAAGCATCAAAGATTTTCAGGCACAAAATGCCCAATTTCATCAGATGTTCATAACTCTGGCAAAAGGGAAGGAGGATCTGAAGGCCCTCATCCTGAAAGAGAAGAAGAAGAAGAAGAAGAAGAAGAAGAAGAAGAAGAAGAAGAAGAAGAAGAAGCTCACTGGTGCCCTCAATATGGGAAGAAGATTTGGGGGCCGCTAAGGCAACCAGTCGATCTGACCTCCTCGTCCAAAGAAGGGAAAAATCAAGAGAGAGAAACAAGGGAGGAGAACCCTAGTCGTGAAGTCTCTGACAATGATACAGACTACAATAATGAGCAGTATCCTCCCACTGAGGATAGGCACAAGCAGTTAGAGGATTGGTTAAGATCCATGGAAATCCAGAGAATACCATGGCTGGATTTTGAAGAGCTGGGATTGGTGTCTGGGGTAGTCATCCCACAAAAATTTAAAGCTCCAGTTTCCGAAAAATATGATGGGGTGTCTTATCCCAAGCTTCATCTCCATTCCTATGTGAGGAAGATCCAGCCTCACACTGCTGATAGGAACTTGTGGGTTAAATTCTTTCAAGACAGTCTGTCAGGGACTCAGCTTGAGTGGTTCTACCAATTGGAGGGAACCAATGTCCAAAACTGGGAGGATTTGGCTGCTGCTTTTTACAAGCAGTATCAATATAATTTCGACCTTGCCCTACCCGTACTCAACTTCAGAGTATGTCCATGGGTGCAGGTGAAGGCTTTAAGGACTATGCGTAGAAGTAGAGAGATTTGGATTGGAGAGTCTAACCCCCTTTGTCTGATAGGGAGTTGGTCGACATGTTTCTTGGCACGCTGTCTGGTCCATTCTTCAACCATTTAATTGGTAGCTCATCGGCTGGTTTTACGGAGCTGATATTAACTGGAGAGAGGGTAGAAGCTGGGATCCGGAGCAGTAAAATACAGAAAGACACCTCCTCGAGTTTAGTAAAGAAGCCCTTTGCTGGTAAGAAGGAATCCAGTGCTATTTATAGCCCAAGAGGTCATGATAGAGCTGAACACCGTTCGACAATAAATGTTGTAATGATACCTAGGTCTACGGCTGCTCCACAACACAATAATCAACAAAGGGTAGAAAGACCAAAAAGGCAGTTTACCCGGATTAACGTGACGTTGACAGAGGTTCTACCCCATCTACTGATATCCAACTTGGCGACTTTGAAAGAGGCTCCCAAGAATACTAATACCTCCTCTCCTCGGTAAAATCCAAATGCTCGGTGTGCCTACCATTCTGAGATTCCTGGTCACGATACAAATGACTACTGGGATCTAAGAAATAAAGTACAAGATATGATTGAAGCCAAGGAGATTGAGTTCGATGCCCCGGAGAAACCCAATATCATAACTGCTCCCATGCCTAAGCACAACCGTGGAGTTAATGTCGTTGATACCGATCTGTTTGTGACCTCAGTTGATGAAGTTTCTACTCCCCTTATGACTGTTAAGAAGAATTTGTTGCTGGCCGGTTTATTTCTGGGTTATGGTGAAGGTTTCCACATGTGTTCATCTCTGCCCTCTGGTTGCTATTTGTTGAAGACAGGTGTCCAGCGCCTGATGGACAGTAGAGAAATTTTGTTCGAGAAAACTTTGATTCCAGCTGTTCTGTTCGAAGATGTTGCTATTATAACCATTTTCTCCGATCCTTCCAAGGGCTCCTCGAGAAGACCTATTAGGATTACACCTGCTCTGAGAGTTGCTCCGTTAATAATCACCTTTCCTAGTCCTATCTCGTACGCCTCGGACAAAGCTGTCCTTTGGCATTATGGCGCCGATGTTTACTATCATGGCGTTAAATAAAATTTGAAGAATGAAGAGACTGATCCTGATGTCAGTAACATTGTCGGGACCAGTAAGATTACCAGAAGTGGAAGGGTATTCTCTCCCGTGATTTCCCCAAAGACTGTCAATAAGCTTGTTGTTATTTCATCTACTGTTCCTGCTAGTACTTCAGCTACTACTCCTGTTCTTACTCCAGTTGTTACCCCTGTCGATGAGTCATCTGGAACTCGAGGAAAAGAAGCTATAGGTGGACCTGCTCGGACGGAGGCACCTAGAAAAGTTGTTGTGGAATCCTCTAAGCAAGAGATAGAGGAAATCTTAAAGATAATCAAAAAGAGCGACTACAATGTGGTCGAGCAGTTGAGGCAGACCCCCTCGAAGATATCGATGTTGTCTTTACTGTTATGTTCTGAGGCCCATGCAAAGGCCCTGATTGCATTCCTCAAGACCGCATACGTGCCGCAAGAAACCTCGGCCGATCATTTCAAATATTATGTGGCCAGCCTGACTGCCAATAATGGGCTGGGTTTTTCAGATACTGACTTAACTCCAAAAGGGAGAAAACACAATGATGATATGCATGTCTCGATCAAATGCAGGGGCACTACTATGACTCGTGTGCTGGTGGATACTGGGCCTTCACTAAATGTGCTGCCTAAGAAGGCTCTTGATCGGTTAGATTGTGAAGGCTTGGCCCTAAAGCCTAGTAACATTGTGGTAATGGCTTTTGACGGGTCGAAGAGAATGGTGCATAGGGAGGTGTACATCCTTGTCAAGGTAGGCTCTCATACTTTTAAGTCCACCTTCTACGTGATGGACATCGGGCCATCGTACTCTTGTTTGTTGGGTCGTCCTTGGACCCATGAAGCTGGGGCTGTTACTTCTATACTACACCAAATGCTGAAATATCCAGTGAAGGGGAAGATTGTCACTGTGCATGGCGAAGAGGAGTACATGGTGAGCCACCTGAACTCGTTCAGGTATGTAGAAATGGACGGGGAATTCATAGAGACTCCTTGTCAAAACTTTGAAGAAGTTCCCCAGATTTTGGCGTCGACCGAGACTACCACCAGTACCAAACCTCCTCTGAAGATGGCTTCTTTCAAGGACGCCAGAATAGTGGTTGAAGAAGGCGGGTGTACCAATTGGGGATGGCTCCCTGATTTTACTCACAAAACTGACAAATTTGGTTTGGGCTTTACTTCAGGGGCTCAAAGGGTTGTTCGACACTCCCGGGATGGAGGATCTCCCCTATGCATCAGCAATCGTGTGGTCAACGCTATTGAAGACAGTGAAGAAGACCCTGACATTGACAGCTGGATCTACCCGACTACCAACGGTGGACCGAATAACTAGACGGCTAGATATTTTATTCCAGTTTCTTTTATTCTGCAGTAATTGTCTTACTTGTGTTCTGAATTTGTAATGAATAATTTTTAAACTTTTTGGCCTTGTGCTTTACCCGAGGCACAATGGTTCCATCTGTGAGGGTTATTATATGTCATTTCATATGTCATCAATAAAGCATTGGGTGTTCCTTGCATACAAATTTTGTGTTCTCTATTTTTCTTTTTTGTTTTTACTTTATTAATACAGCTATGCTCTTACACACACTCACGTATCAAACTTCAGATCCATATCCACTCTGGATCCCATTGATAACAATTTTGCTACTGTCAGTTATGATTTCGAAAATCCAATCAACCAAGTAGAGAACGAAGGTGGGGACGATTGTAAGGTGCCTGGAGAACTGGCTAGACTGTTACAATAGGAAGAGAGGGCTATACAGCCTCATGAAGAGCCGGTTGAGACAATAAACTTGGGTACGGAGATAGACAAAAAAGAAGTCAAGATCGGCGCAAATATGGAAGCTAAGATCAAACAGCGGTTAATGCAGATGTTGCACGAATACGTTGAGATCTTCGCCTGGTCATATGAAGACATGTCTAGTTTAGACACTGACATCTTGGTACACCGTCTTCCTACTAAAGAGGATTGTCCTCCGGTTAAACAGAAGGTCCGCCGTATGCACCTTGAAATTTCAGAGAAGATCAAAGCAGAGGTTATGAAGCAGTTCGATGATGGGTTCTTGGTTGTCACCTCTTATCTGCAGTGGGTTGCGAACATTGTTTCGGTACCTAAAAAGGACGGTAAGGTACGGATGTGTGTAGACTATAGAGACCTGAACAGGGCAAGCCCCAAGGATGACTTCCCGCTTCCTTACATTGATGTTCTGGTTGACAACACCGTGCAACATAAAATTTTCTCCTTCATGGATGGTTTCTCTGGCTATAACCAGATCAAGATGGCTCCTGAGGACATGGAGAAGACAACCTTCGTCACACAGTGGGGAACTTTCTGCTACAAGGTGATGCCTTTTGGGTTGAAGAATGTTGGGGTAACTTATCAGCAAGCCATGGTCTCTTTATTCCACGATATGATTCACCGTGAGAACGAGGTTTATGTTGATGACATGATAGTCAGGTATCAAACCAAAGAAGAGTACCTCGACCAACTACAAAAGTTATTTGACAGGTTGAAGACATACAAGCTGAGGCTAAATCCGAATAAGTGCACCTTCGGGGTAAGATCTGGTAAGCTTCTGGGTTTCATCGTCAATGACAAGGGTATTCAGGTAGACCCCGTAAAGGTAAAGGCCATATAAGAAATTTTGGCTCCCCGCACAGAGAAGGAGGTTAGAGGTTTCTTGGGACGCCTAAATTATATCGCCAGGTTCATTTCACATCTAACTGCTACTTGTGAGCCCATCTTCAAGCTTCTGAAGAAAGAGGAAGTGGTAAAGTGGAATGACGAATGCCAGATTTCTTTCGAAAGAATTAAGGAATACCTTCAGGAACCACTAATTCTGATGCCTCTGGTTGAAGGAAGGCCTTTGATATTATATTTAACAATGCTAGACAATTCAATGGGGTGTGTACTGGGTCAACATGATAAGTCTGGTCGAAAAGAGCATGCAATTTACTACCTTAGCAAAAAGTTTACCAACTGTGAGACACGATACTTACTGCTCGAGAAAACTTGCTATGCTTTGGCATGGGCGGCTCGCCGACTAAGACAATGCATGCTGACTCACACTACTCTGTTGATATCTAAGATGGATCCAATCAAGTACATCTTCGAGAAGCCCGCTCTCTCCGGAAGAATAGCGAGATGGCAGATGATCTTAATTGAATAAGATATACAATATACAACCCAGAAAGCAATCAAGGGAAGTATATTGGCTGATCATTTGGCTCATCAGGCCGTGGATGACTACCAGTCCATGAATTTTGAGTTTCTGGATGAGAATATCATGCTAGTGACTGACTACGAAGAACCTGGACCGGATGAAGGACCTGAGGAAGGATCTCGATGGACCATGGTTTTTAACGGAGCTTCGAACGCACTCGATAATGGCATTGGCGCCGTAATCATATCTCCTAAGGGCTGTCATACTCCTTTCACTCCCCGATTATATTTCAACTGCACTAACAACATGGCAGAGTATGAAGCTTGCATCATGGGTCTCAAAGCCGCTATTAACCCCAGGATCAAGTTCTTAAATGTCTTCGGGGATTCAGCCTTGGTGATAAGTCAGATCAAAGGCGAATGGGATACGATGCATCCGAATCTCATCCCATACAAAGAGCATGTACTGACATTTCTCCCACACTTTGAGGAAGTAACCTTTGAACATTTCCCACGAGAGGAGAATCAGTTAGCGGACGCGCTAGCTACCATGTCTTCTATGTTTAAAGTCGGGTGGGACAACGAAGCTCCCCGAGTCACCATTGAAAGGTTGGATGAACCAGCACACTGTTGTGAGATTGATACTGAAGAGGTGGAAGACAACCCCTGGTTTCATGAAGTAAAGAAGTATCTCGAGACTCAAGAGTATCCCGAAGGGTAATCTGTCAATGATAAGAAGTTTCTGAGAAGGTTCGCCGCAAAATTCTTCCTCAGTAATGGAATCCTCTACAAGCGCAACCATGACTCTACCTTACTACGGTGTGTAGACAAGAGAGAAGCAGAGAGAATCATGACAGGTCTGCATGAAGGTACCTTCTGAACCCATTCCAGTGGACATACCATGGCTAAGAAAAACCTACGGGCAGGATACTATTGGTCGACTATGGAAGCAGATTGTTATCAGCACTCCCGAACTTGTCATAAGTGCCAAATTTATGCTGATATGGTGCATGTGCCTTCGGTTCCTTTGAATGTCTTGACAGATTTGTGGCCCTTTGCAATGTGGGGCATTGACATGATCGGAGAAATTAGGCCTACCACTTCCAATGGGCATCGCTTCATCCTAGTGGACATCGACCACTTCATAAAATGGGTTGAGGCGGCCTCCTTTGCTACTGTTACCAAGAACGTGGTGGCGCGGTTTATCAAGCATAACCCGATCTGTCAGTATGGTGTGCCAGAGAGAATTACCACCGACAACGGTATGAATCTCAACAACACGATGATCACCGAACTCTTTAAGCAATTCAAGATACAACATCATAACTCTTCTCCCTACCGGATGAAGATGAATGGCGTTGTTGAAGCGAATAACAAGAACATCAAAAAGATCGTACAGAAGATGACAGTGACATACAAAGACTGGCATGAGATGTTGCCATTCACTCTTCATGGGTACCGTACCTCAGCACGGACGTCGACATGGGCAACACCCTACTATCTTGTATATGGTATGGAGGCAGTCCTACCGATCGAGGTCCAGATTCCTTCTTTAAGGTTTATGAAAGAAGCGGGTTTAAACGAAGACGATTGGATCCAGACTCGACTTGATCAACTAAATCTGATCGACGAAAAGAGACTTACTGTTGTCTGTCATGGTTAGGCATACCAAAAGCGGATGATCAAGGCTTTCAACAAAAAAGTCAGGCGCCAGGAATATCAAGTCGGTGATCTGGTAATCAAGCGTATCATACTTCCGCAAGGTGATCCCAGAGGCAAATGGACTCCCCTATATGAAGGGCCATTTATGATTAAAAACATTTTCTCGGGTGGGGCCATGATTCTAACCACCATGGATGGTGACGACCTCCCTCACCCTGTCAATGCAGACATAGTGAAAAGATATTATGCATGATAAAAGACCCGCTAGGCTGACTGGCCTAGGCAAAAATAAGGGCTTCATAGAGAACTAAAAGGGTTCGGGAAAAAATAAGGGATGAAAATGAAAAAAAATTGTACACCCGGCAAGCTGAAAACCTAAAAAGGCGGCTTGGGCAAAAAAGGGTATCCCGGTGGAATGAAAACCCGAAAGGGCGGTTCAGGCAAAAGTTAGGGATGTAAAGCGTATCATTATATCCCATTGGATCACCTTGCAATCAGACCTCAGTATCAACTGTCAAGCTCGAACGACACTAATCAATCTAGTCAGCTTCAGACAAGCAGCAAAGTGATGAGACGCTCGAAGACATAGCGGCAATAGAAGAATTGGAACCCAATGGCATTGTTGTACATAGCTATTTTCTTTTTACATAATATTGTATAACTTTTATCCTTACAGCAGCGTTCTCTTACTAGAGCGTCAGCCTCCTTGTACAAAAACACCTATTATAGGCCAACTTCGAAAATCAATACAAATCATTTTTACAAAAAAAAAATGAGTTTTTGTCCTTTTCTATTTTGTTTTGCAAAAATGTCCAATGATTTATTCTTGACATATGCATTGAATATGGTTACTGCTCATAAATATTTACATAAGAAACGGAAAGACAATTGCTCGTAACTTAAGAAACAGGGGCAAAAAACCAGAAAAGTCAAAACCCGACAGTTACTCTGTCCATCCGGTACCGGGGAAAAGACAACTTTGAAACATAATCATCAGCGCATACGACCTCGTAGCATCTGTATCCCCCACAGAGTAAAGTTAATCAAAGCATTGATGTCATTTCTCTTAAAACGGGAAGTAATCTTCCTAGCCAGGGTTGTCCAGAAACCTGACATCTATATCCCCCAGCCGAATTTCATAATCGCGAGCGGATCATCCTAAATTTTTATCTCCTCAAGAAGAGTTTGTTTCTCTAGATACAGAAGCTCAATCCCCAACAGAGCTTAACAGATTCATTCCCCCGCAGAGCTATTCTCATAGAGTCTCTCCCTGGCAGAATATTCACAAACAACAAAGAGCAAATCTTCGGCACAGTCATTTCCGTTCGCCATCCCCAACAGAAGTGGAAGAATCACAGTTCTCTACAACACTCGGGAATTCTATACTCTCCAGCAGTAGTCAGGGATTTATTTTCCCAAACTCGGACATGTCACAATAGCATTTCATGTTCATACACCATGACATGCGCATACATATTGCATACAGCATAATCTCATTTATTTTGAGAACATCATCACACAATTCATTTCATGCATCGCATATAATTAATCATGTACCTTTTCAGGAAAGATGGTTATCATCAACAATTCCAACAGTTCAAGATTAAACCCATGAAGCTATACATGTCATAAGCTCTACTATCCAGGCTTTCATCTTGAAGTAACCCTACGACCCAGGTTCCTTCTCATGGCCCTACTATCCAGACTTTCATCTCGAAGTAACCCTACTAGCCAGGTTCCTTCTCATAGCCCTACTATCCAGGATTTCATCTCGAAATAACCCTACTACCCAGGTTCCTTCTCATGGCCCTACTATCCATGCTTTCATCTCGAAGTAATCCTACTACCCATGTTCCTTCTCATGGCCCTACTATCCAGACTTTCATTTCGAAGTAACCCTACTACCCGTTGTACCCCAATTTTTGCCCCTAAGATCCCTTCATCATACCATGTTGATTCACTCACAACAAGATCACACTAGGATTCTTGGTTCCCCTCCCTACTTTGAGCTTTGCTCCTTTTGAGGGATTACCAAGCACCTTGACTTATGTTCCTTTTGTGATCATGAATATTGTTTTGTTTTCTTCATTTAACTAATAAAATGCAATGTTGTTTTGTCTTTCTTGTTATCCATGTAGGTGAAGGCAATGAGATTTAGCAAGCTACCCCATGGGTTCATGAGTTTATTTCCATGCCCTAGTCAATATAGCTTGAG
This sequence comes from Vicia faba, assembly GCA_948472305.1. Classification (NCBI taxonomy): domain Eukaryota; kingdom Viridiplantae; phylum Streptophyta; class Magnoliopsida; order Fabales; family Fabaceae; genus Vicia; species Vicia faba. Next base: position 448,103,223 of record OX451739.1, on the reverse strand, counting down.
AAGTTCAAACCTCACCATTGGATTGGTTTTGGAAGAATTGGCATGGCAAGGTTGCTTTGATTCATCACATTTCAAGGTTATTAGATGTGACTCAAAAGTACAAGGGGTTTATTGGAGAAGTTGTCATGTTTGGACAAGGCTTTGTTCCTATTGGTCACAAGAGCATATTTTTATCAAAATTCAAGATATGGAAGTGGTTTTGGTGGCTATGAGTCTTCATTATCATCCTCAACAACTTCTATTCACAAAGCAAGAATATTGGTACAAGAAGTTTGTTCAAACTTGTCAAAGTACCTCAAGGCATTCTCTTGATCTAGAAGCTAGGTTTTGAACTTTAAAGGAGTATATCTTGCTCACCTTTTGGTATTTTTGAATGATTCCAAAGACATCCTTCTCTTCAAAGGTTTATCAACAAATCACTTCAAAAGTTCCAAGGAGTTTTCATGTGGAAGAAACTTGGTGAAGAAGAAGGATTACAAGTCATCCAAATGAATCCACAATTTTACATAAGTGATTTCAAATGATCATAACTTGGTCAATTCTTATCACCTTGAGTCCATTATTTTTCCATAATGATCTTGAAGAGGTGAACTTTATGTCTTCTTTTATGTGCAAAGTGGGAAAATGGATCGAAGTTGCCTTAAATATGCAAAAGATTATAGGTCATTTCATGATTTTTGGACAACTTTAACAAGTCATAACTTGCTCAATTTTTGGATATTTTGAGTGGTTCAAGTTTCAAAATGTCAATAAAGAGATCTACTTAATTCCATATTTTTTGGTCAAGAGCAAATTCCAAGTGGAAGGCCATGTTTGGATGCAAAAGATTATAGGTCATTTTTGAAGAAGAATTTGAAATATTTCGAAGTATGGAAAGTCAACCCTTTTTCTTCAACTTTGACTCAATGCAACTTTCAGCTCAAGCATCCATTTAACTCCATTCTTTTTCCATTGCAAAGCTTGTAACCTCATATTTCTAAAGCATCAAGAATCATTCCCTAAGACCCCTTGAGTTGGAAATGCCATGGATTTGAATTTGGTAACTTGAAACTGAATTTTCCACAAAGTCATAATTTTGAAATCCATAATGTGACTTCTAAACACAAGATTTATGCGTGTTTTTGATTTAAACTTGTTTAGAAAACTTGCCAGAAGTGATTAGCACCCCAAAACGCAAGATTTGGTTGAGTTTTGATAGAAAAGAAGTCACACTTCACTCGTGCTCGACCTTCACTCAATTTCCCTCCAAACTTCCTTGTTTCTTCCAATTTTCATTCCCATTCACTTCCCTATAAATAGAGGGTCATCCCCCATTCATTTCTTCAAGCTTTGTGAGCCAAAAACACCCTTCCAAAACTTCATACGAACCCATCTTTTTTTAATTCAGATTTTGAGATTTAAGCTCCCTTTTCCAAAATTCTTTGCGCATTCATCATCCTTAAGCATCATATAAACTCTCCAGCACTTACCAATCAAAACGAGCTATAATTCAAGCTACAGAAGTCCGGTTTCGGAGCTTCTTCCTTGAACTTCGAAAAGGTAGAATTCTCCACCATTTGGATCCAAATCAAGCACTAATCTATTCTAATCCTTCTCCTGATTCTAATGTTGCTTACATCTTTTAAATCCATTGAGAATTGAGAGAGAAATCTCAAATTGAAGGTGCTCTCTATTTTCTGGGTTTTTGATTCATATCTCTCTCTATACCTTATATAAATTTGGCGCGATGGTGGTGTTAGAATCGTCTTGAAGAGACGAGTTCAATGACACTAGCCTGGGATTCTAATTTTTCCATTTGAAGGATCTCACAAAATCCCCATTGTAGGGTGTCTGGAGGTTGAAGACGATGACATGTCTCGTCTCAGCCAATCAGAGCGCGTCAAACGTTTTAATTTCATTGGTTGCCCTTTTTCTGATCATATGCGTATCTCACTAAGGTCCATATCAAGCACAACGCGTCTGGTCCACTGGATCAGCTTACTAACGCGTTTTTACTATGATCTGATGGTCCACATCTTTTTGGTTTAATTTTATTTTCTGATTTTATATTTTTATTGATTAAATTTTCAAAAATTCATAACTCTTTTATTTTTTATCCAAAAATTATGAAAAAATTCACAAAAATACTTTGAATTATTTCTGATCTCATGACTATTTTTTCACATTTTTATTTTGAAATTTGATATTTTTTGTTTTTTTTAATGATTTGTTTTCTTTTAATTACTTAAAAAATACTTTCTGGCATTTTTTAATTCTGAAAAAATTCATAAATATTATTTTGCATATTTTTGACTTTCTAAAAATTTTAGGGAATTTTATATTGAGGTTTACTATTTTTGACCTATTTTCTATTTGTTTGAGCAATTTTAAATAGTTTAAAAATAGTTTCTAACTTTTAAAAATTACCAAAAAATTTATAAAAATATTTGGATCCATTTCTAATTTTTCTATGGCCTTACTTTTTCTTTCTTGATTAATTTGAACATAGTTGATATTTTTCTCCTCTATTTTGATTTTTTTAACATTTTTTAAACCCTTTTAATGTATATATTAAATATAATATTATTTTGTGATTATTTTCTAGCTGTCTTGAGTTGATTTTTTGATCATGACTTTATTAACATCATTGGATCTTGGGTGTTGAGTTCAACTCCACCAAAATGGATGAATGATTTTAATAATAGTTTGATTAAATTGTTGATTTAAATGTGGTTTATTTTCTTTTTCCCATCCCTCTTCATCTCATCCCCTTCTTATTGCACTAGATTTTGTTGGAGCATGATCCCTATATCATGTCTCAAAATAAATGGTGCATAAATTGCTATTGAACGGGCTCAAAATAGATGTGACTTCTATATAAGTCCACTTATGATTGCTTAACATAGCGCTAAATTTTGTCCTGATTCGAATAAATGATCATTTGTGGCCCAAACATATGATTGCAAGCCCAAGTATGTTAATTTGATATCTTTAATTCAATAACCTTGAGATTCATTGTATGGAGGCTTTGGTTCTACCAATCCTCTAATGGATCTACAACACCTTTGGTCAATGCAGATCACTTAAACATTGTTGATCATTAAATGGTACCTATGAGAATTCCAAATGGATGATATACTTGACAAAAAGCAAATGCAACTTGTTGTGTGGAGGCTTTGGTTCTACCAATCCTCTAATGAGTTCCAAATGCAAGCTTCGAGATGGTCATCCAACTAACCACTAATTATTGACTTGTTTTACCTTATGCTTTCATTATTTTTTATGCTTTATGTACCATTTACTTTTAGCATTTACATTTTATGCCATTTTCATCTTTGCACATTTGAGAATTTACTTTCTTTCCATTTTTACTTTGCTCACTTGAGCTTTTCTTTTCCTTTCTTAAGATACTTAATAATTAACATAAACCCTAAAAAATCTTTAATGGTACTTGGACTATTTGGTTACTACCCTTGGCATTATGGAGCATGGGACTTTTCTTGGACTTAGGATTAGAAACCTTGGCCTATCTTGGAGATCTTATCTGATTATTTTGTCTGGAGTTCTTAAGGTTTACCTCAAGACATTTGGTTGCTTGTTTGTCTTTGTGTGCAGGTTTTTGTGATTACATCCTCTGTTTGTAATCTGGAATTCAGCCGTATACAGCCATTACTTTGCCCAATTTTTGTGAAGACTTAATACACTTGAAGTTTGGTTCTCTCAAGAGGTCTAGTATTTTTGCTTGCTTGGTTTAAATCCAAAGATTGGGAATTGTGATCGGTGGGAATGAGAACTGATTGTTTTTAGCTGGTTTCGTGAAATGCCGCGGTAAGCAAGAGTCGCCACCGTCTTTTATGTTCTCCAACATGGAAAGGACAAAAGCACAGCAAAATTCCTTATCGAGAATGTTTCTCGGTTCGGGAGGTAGATTTATAGAAATGGAAGGTGTTAGCACCCTTTCTATCCGTGGTTATCCACGGGCTCTTAGGTACTTGCTCTTACGTTTTCAAAATTTGTTTGCTTTTCAAGTGTGTGTGGGTTTTGAAAAAAGTTTCGTTTGAAAAAATTTCTAAATAACTCTTGTATCAGTCCTCAAGAGTGTATGAAAAATTTGTTTGAAAACTTTTGAAAGTGTAGGTGCGAAAAGTTGTTTTTGTTTGTTTTGAAAAGAGCAAGTACTTAAGAGATCTACCTACCCTAAGGAATTAGGCTGTGTAAGAGTCCTTTAGATAGTGCTATCCCACCATTGAGAGGTAGGTAGCACCATCGTTGGAGGTGTTCGGGTCAATTCGATTAAGGGACATGTGTGATCACCGAAGCAATGGTAGGACACCTTAGAAGTAACCCTAATGTCCTAGATCCTTTGTATCCGAGGCAACCATTTCGAGGCAACTGGATCTTTTGGACAGAAGGGCGACCTCTAAGACACCCTATACTTGATGACCACGTTTGAGGCAACCAGTGAGGCGTACCCTAGGGGTGGCATGTGCTTTGCGTGTTGTTTTCAGTTAATTGTCTTTGTACATGTTATTTGTGAGCTACAGATTGATTTTATTTACATACATTCTTTCATGCATTTAACAGTTAGGAGTGCGAAAAATAAATTGCGGAAAGGTAAATCTAACTATTACAAGGCGCGGGTCTATACATCGCCAAAAATAAAAACCCGTTTTTGAAAAGTAAATGCAGAAAATTAAAGAAAGCAATAAAATCCTAATTACTATTACATCCTCTGTACAGATACATAAATATAATCAGAATAAATAAATACGCGCGAATGGAAATTTAATCGGGAACGTCCTAAGGGTGTTGACCCTTTTTTGAATAAGAATTGAATTTTTGTCTCCTTTTTACAATTAATGAAATTATGCCTAATTATTAATTTATTTATTTATTTACAAGAAAAAGTACTTTTTTTGTTTTTATGTTTTTAATTAAAATTAAAATAAAAATAAGAAATTTAAAGTTAAAAGAAAAAAAAAACCTAAGTCTAATTCATTTTTATTTATTGGAAAAGGAAATTAAAATTACCTAATTAAACTAAATCAATTTATTAGTGTTTTATTTACAAAAATAAATAATAGTGAACAATAAAAAATATTTACATTTTTTAGTTTTTTTTGAATTTTTATGAAAAATATTAATTATGTTAAATTTGGTGGTAATAATAATAATTATAAAAAACCAATTAATAACTAAATTAGAAAATATAAAACAAAAAGAAAAAAGAGTGAACCAAGGGGGGTGTTGGACCCTTAAGGAGGTGAATCTGGAAATTTAGGCCCATTAACCAGCCAAGCCATGTTGACTTTCTTGCTTGCCTATGCACAAGGTTGACCAGGAGCATGGTGTGCGTCATCTTTAGGCCACTGGATGGACGCTTGAGGACACTTGACGTCTGGATGAGGAAGGTGTATGATGAACCTTCTTTTGGAACCTACACACAAGCATGTAAAGAAAAAAAATGTATAGAAATTTTGGGGGACCTGGGAAGAACTTACAGCACGGTATGATAGATCTTAGGACGTGGCAAGGGTTGCTTTAGCTTCAGGGGATGGCAAAGAAGAGAGTCACGTTCTCCTTTTGGCCTGAAAACGCTTGCAATACTCCTTTTGATCTCACACTTTTTTTGACACTTTTTGGATTTTGCTCTGGCCGTTTTGTGTAAAGTTCTAGGTTGTGAATGAGGCTTGCAAGGCTTGTATATATAGTAATGAGTGAGAATAAGTCACATTTAGGAGCCTTTAACCATTGCAATTAAGCTTTGGATTTTGTCTTAACCACCATTAAAGGCCTTTCAAAGCTTGTTCAAAATTTGAATTTTCATGCCTAAATGAGCTTAGCACGAAATTGGTAGGTTGCAAATGCTTCATGAAGGCTATTCAAACCATAAGATACCATTTAATTAATTTTTTTAGATTTACTTGAATTATTATGGATTAAAATTAATTAAATCCATAAAAATTAAATAAAAATAGAAAAATAATTATTTGGTCTTGAAATTGATCATGGGACACGTGGGTGGCATGACAAGGCTGAATCAAGTGGAAAAAAGTGGGCCCTTTTGTCAAAAATTGAAGTTTCAAGGATAGTTGACTTTTGCCATTTCACAAAAATTTCCCAACAACCCCAATGCATATCTTGCTCAATTTTGATCATATGAACATGTTCTTGGACATTTTGGAAAGGTCTTGAAGTCCTCTAACCAATTCCTTTGGTCCCATGTCATTTCTAGTTACCAATCTCAAGTTATGGTCTTTGACTTAAAATGCCTTTTTGTTGACTTTTGAAAATGACCTATAATGTTGAAATTGATAACTTTTTGTGAGAGCATTTCTTGGACTTGGAATGTGAAGATGAGTTGTAGGAAATTTCCTCCCCTTCAAGATGAGCATTGGATGGGATTTTTCTGATGAACCATGACAAAGTTATGCCTTGGTCAAGTTACAGTTGACTTTTCAACTGTCCAAAAAGGGAAACTTTTGTATCTTGATGATTTTTTAGCCATGCTTGTGGAATCATGATCAAGACTTGATCAAATGATGATTGTGGCTTCAAAATAAGATGTTGACCAAAAATTTTGACTTTTGACTGCCAAATGACCATTTTACCCCTACAGTTGATTGTAGAGCAAATAGGGTTTTTGATTGTGCAACTTGACCTTGTGAGCCTTGAAACTTGGCATATGGATGCTTGGAAATGTATATAGGCATATGGGACTTGATTGGACCCTTGAAAACCTCAACTTCCTTGCAAGAACCAAAATCCTAATTTGACTGGCTTAGGAGGGTGTTTGAACTGTGCAACCCTTGAGTAGACTTGAGCAAATTGAGATGATGCTTGTCAAAACTTTGAAGAATATGGGAGGGAAAATTTTGGGGTACAACAGTTGCCCCTGTTCAATCTTCTTAGACCTGAGGATGTAGATTGGCTTGTGTTCCTTTCGTGATCCGAAGGTGGAAGATGATTGAACACTAGAGTGCCCAGAAATTTGCACTCACATAGTGAGGTATCAGCAATGTGATGTCGGGAATGGACTTACAGATGCCATTTGGAGAGATGGTGGATAGGAGGATGGGCTTATAGATGCCATCTGGAGATGTGACAGAACCTTGTCGGGAATGGGCTTATAGATGCCATTTGGAGACTGTTGATAGGTGGATGGGCTTATAGATGCCATCTGGAGGTGGTCTGTTGAATTGTAATTTTTGTAAGTTGAAAGAGGGAACCTGTGTAGGGTTGCCTGATGATGAGCTCGTGTAAAACTGCATCTTGGAAAGAAGGACACCTGTGTAGGGTTGACTGATGATGAGCTCGTGTAAAACTGCATCTTTGGAGGAAGGAAACCTGTGTAGGGTTTACTGATAATGAGTCCGTATAAGACTGCATCTGAAGTGGAGAAGGAACCTGTGTAGGGTTACTTTGATGACGAGTCCGTGTAAAACCGCATCTAGAGCTGAGAAGGAAATCTGTGTAGGGTTTACTGATGACGAGTCCGTGTAAAACTACGTCTGGAGTTTGAGAAGGGAACCTGTGTGGGGTTACTTTGATGATGAGCCCATGTAAAACTGCATCCTGGGAGAAGTAAAACCTGGGTAGGGTTTCTGATGACGAGTCCATGTAAAACTGCATCTTTGGAAAGAGAGAACCTGTGTAGGGTTTCTTTGATGACGAGCCCGTGTAAAACTACGTCTGGAGAGAGAGAAACTGTGTAGGGTTTCTTCGGGATAAGTTCGTGTAAGACTTCTGGAGGAACCGGGGTAAGGTTACTTCGGGATAAGTCCGTGTAAGACTTCTGGAGGAACCGGGGTAAGGTTACTGCAGGATAAGTTCGTGTAAAACTTCTGGATGAACCGGGGTAAGGTCATCTTGAGATAAGTCCGTGTAAGACTTCTGGAGGAACCGGGGTAAGGTTACTGCAGGATAAGTTCGTGTAAAACTTCTGGATGAACCGGGGTAAGGTCATCTTGAGATAAGTCCGTGTAAGACTTCTGGAGGAATCGGGGTAAGGTTACTGCAGGATAAGTTCGTGTAAAACTTCTGGATGAACCGGGGTAAGGTCATCTTGAGATAAGTCCGTGTAAGACTTCTGGAGGAACCGGGGTAAGGTTACTGCAGGATAAGTTCGTGTAAAACTTCTGGATGAACCGGGGTAAGGTCACCTTGAGATAAGTCTGTGTAAGACTTCTGGAGGAACTGGGGTAAGGTTACTGCAGGATAAGTTCGTGTAAAACTTCTGGATGAACCGGGGTAAGGTCATCTTGAGATAAGTCCGTGTAAGACTTCTGGAGGAACTGGGGTAAGGTTACTGCAGGATAAGTTCGTGTAAAACTTCTGGATGAACCGGGGTAAGGTCATCTTGAGATAAGTCAGTGTAAGACTTCTGGAGGAACCGGGGTGAGGTTACTGTAGGATAAGTTCGTGTAAAAATTCTGGATGAACCGGGGTAAGGTCATCTTGAGATAAGTCAGTGTAAGACTTCTTCTGAAAGAAAAGGAACCGGTGTAGGGTTACTTTGATGATAAGTCCGTGTAAGACTTCGTCTGAAAATTGAGAAGGAACCGGTGTAGGGTTGCCTGATGATGAGTTCGTGTAAAACTACATCTGAGGTTGAGAAGGAACCGGTGTAGGGTTGCCTGTTGATGAGCCCGTGTAAGACTTCTTCTGAAAGAAAAGGAACTGGTGTAGGGTTGCCTGAGGATGATCAAGTAGATAATTGTCCTGTTTGGTTTCGGATATTAACCCACGATCAGTCGTCCACAGAATTTTCCTGGCTTGTTACCGGTGTTGATTTGGAACTGTAAAGGTAGATGGTAATCATCTTTTGATTGACTTTTTTTTCTGAAAAGGTAAAGTATTAGTCGTATGCAATGTCATGATGTATGAAATGCATGATGTCGTGAGATCGTGTCGTATGCACTTTATCATGTATGTAAGCAGGATGTGTGAAATGTGAAATGTTTATGAATGTGTTTCGTCTAGGAAAATAAATCCTTGACGAGTGTCGGGAGCTTGTTGAATCCTGGGCTAATGTTTGAAGAATAGAGTTCTTCGTTTCCGCTGGGGATGATGGTTGCAAGAATAAACCGGTAGGAGAAGATGACTCTGTTGGGGAATAAACTTGTTGGAGAGATACTCTGCGGGGAATTACTCTGTGGGAAGAGATACTTCGCTGAGGTTTTGATGAGAGCTCCGCTGGGGATTCCGTTGATAAGCTTTGTTGGAAGATATGATGAACTCTGCTGGGGATAGGAAGAGCTTCGCCGAGGATGATCTTTCCGTGGTAATTAGCTGAGGATAACCCAGTTATAAGTTCTGGTGGGGAATAACTTTATGAATAAAGCCGGGGAGAAGCGTTCGTACTCTGACGGTGATAAGCTTCCAGAATCTACTGGGGAGATTGATTCAACTCTCTTGGGGAAACTTTTGGACTGTACTGGGGGAAGTGGCTCCACTGGGGTGTCTGTATTCCGCCGGGGAACAATCTTATATTAAGACTGTCGGGGATGCTTGCTTAGGAACATCTGTATACTCCGATGGGGGATATTGAGATTTTCTGGGGGTACCCAACTTCCTTAGGGCTGACAGTAGCCTAACTCTGCTTGGGGAGAGCGTTGCTGACTTGCTGGAGATACTGTGCCTTTTCAGGGCTGATGAGAGACCAACTCTGCTCGGGAGAGAGTATTACTGATTCTGGTCTTACTCTGCAGGGAGTGAAGGTATCTTGGTCACGTTCTTCAGCTGAACCTACCTTAGTACCTTGGTGGACAGAGCAACTAGATCGCTTAGACAATTCTTATTGCCCCTGTTTCTGTGGGAGAAGATACCTGTGGAGGCGCTTGATGATTGCCGGTTGACAAATCTTCTTCTGATAGGCAAGTGACGAGATGACGGAACATAGTCGTACGCTTTTGATCCCTAACTTTTGCCTGGACCGCCCTTTCGGGTTTTCAGTCCACCGGGATACCCATTTTTGCCCAAGCCGCCTTTTCAGGTTTTCGACTTGTCGGGTGTACAGATTTTTCTATTTCATCCCTTATTTTTGCCCGAACCCTTTTGGTTCGCCGGGAAGCCCTTATTTTTGCATAGGTGTGTCAACCTAGCGGGTCTTTGATTATGCGTAGTATTTTTCGACTATGTTCGTGCTCTTAGGATACATGGAGTTGTCACTGTCAGTAGTATCGCGTTGCCCTACTACCAGAAGATCTTCGTTTGATCGTCCAATGCCCCAGGTGATCCAGATGGAGATTTTCCCCAAGTTGGTTGGCTTTTTGAGAGATTCTCAAAATCTTGACTTAACTGCCCCAGATGATAGATAATGATCATGCCATGCCCCTTGGTTGGAAGTGTTTCCTCTATTTGAGCTTTCGTTGAGAAGATTTTTGTTCACCGGATATTCGTCGTGCGAATTTCTCTGCTGTTCAAACAAATAGTCATATGCAAGCAATGTTATATTAAAAATGCAAAGCTTATGTCTGTCTTGAAGTTTTTGAAAATGCATTTTTTCAGTAAAACAAGCAAATTATGTAACATGTGATGTCAACTCAAGATTTTACAACGAGCCTTAAGGAGTCAGGATACCTTTGTAACAATATGCTTTCGAATTAACCCATGCTTCAGCTAGGACTTTTGAGGGTTATAACGTGGCCTGGTTCACGGTTTAAGAAACAAAGGATAAAGGCTCAAATTATATTTGTACCCACCCACTCTTCGTGATGTTCTTCAAACCTAAACTCAGTTGATCGTGCGTTAGACCCTGTTCGAGTCTTTGTCCTAATATTCCCATGATGGTTCGGATGTTGACATTTTATTTTGAATAGGCAGTCATTTCCTTGTTGAGGGTTTGCAGGTCCTCTTTTCTTTTTAATTTCGTTATCCCTGTTTTTTGCCTGAACTGTTTCTTTTGTGATTACAGTCAGCGGGATGCCCCAGTTTTGTAAGTCTCCTTCATAGGTTTTGACTTAATGGGCGTTTATTTTGAGGGATAATGACTTCCTGTCTTTATGATTATTCGGAGCCATCACTGTCTTTTGTTTTGGAAGGACTCCTTTGATGTCATTCATTGTGCACCTAGATCAACTGAGAAAACTACCCTGCCCCAGGTTATGATTAAGGGTTTTAATTTTCGAAAAGAAAACTCCTACTTCTTTGGCTCAAAGGGGTTGACGAGGGATTATCATCCTTATAACTCCAGTGTTTAGGAATTGAAACAATGCCTGTACCTCATCAGCGGGGTCTGTTCAAAAGCATATTGTAGATTGTGGTATCGTTTTCGTCATCCTCCCTCAAGAGGCTTAGAATTATTAATTGAGAGTTGACATCAAAAAATGAAAGCAGTTTGAATATAGAGAATGCGAATATATTGATTCAAAACAGACATATGCGATGCATTGATAAAGTAAAAGAGTTTGACATGAACAAATGTTTGAACAATCAAAGAAAAATACAACTTGAACATTCGAATAAACAAAAGCTTCTTAGTTTGCACTAGTCATCTCAGATGGAAGATTCTCAGCGGAAGATTTTCATTTTGCCACCCGGCATGAACTCCAGCACCCTTCCGTTGATCAAGTCCTAGAACTTGTTCCTCAAGCTCCAACAGTCGCCAGTGTCATGTCCAGGACTGTCAGAATGGTAGGCACACCTTTCATCCGGATTGTACTTTAGGGAGGTTATGTTGATATTCTTAGGAGGATCCTTTAAAGCAATCAGCTTGACCTCCAACAAGTGTCTCAGTATCAGTGATGATGGTATACCAGTCTCCGAGAAATGTCTTCCAGACGTATTTCGCTTACGCCGATTACCCTGTTGATGCTGGTGAGGTTGATGCTGGGCTTGTGACCCTGAAGCAAACTGAGGAGCTTTTCCCTTGTCTTCTTTCCCCACAGGTGGTTGAATGATGGCTTGCTCTTCAACCTTAGATGTTTGCCCCAGTTGGTTATCCCGAAGCAGTTGGTTGACGAGAACCCTGAGCTCTCCTTGTCTTTGAGATAAGTCTTGGATAAGAGCCATTTGCCCCAGCAACTGGGTTCTCATTGTATCCACCTCAGCTTGTAGACGTTTCAACCGTTCGTCCCTATCGTCTTCAGGATTGTTCCTGACCAAAGTCCCCATGAGGAGTGTTCTCAGCTCTTCCTGCCCCTTGGATAGATTTAGGAGGATCTCCCCGAACCGAGTCTCTTGAGCGTGAAGATCCTGGTTGTCTTGTTGGGAAGCCATTGCTGAAATAGACAGCGAAGAAGGTAAGAGACCTGTACCAAGGGTACCTGTAATGCAATGATATGTATGTATGCATGTGATGTTTTCAAGGATCTCGCGGGGTAAACAAGAAAAATTGTTAGAATTTGAATTTTGTAGCTTGATGGAAGGAACTTCATGTTGATGAGAGTCCTTCTTCAAGAGTCAAAGCTCACCATATCGAGTGGGTCATAGCCCCTGACTCAGGTTACCCTGTTGGGATTTCCACTTTGGCTAGAGGAAAATAAATCCCCTTTGCCCCTTGCTAGACATTTGATTCATCATGACCTGCATCACAAGCCCTTGAGATCCTTGAAACGGATTAGTCCTTATGTAGGATGTATGCAATGGTATGATGGTATGATGTTATGGTAAAGCACACCACAAGTATTCACAAAGGCAAACATGATAAGGCACACAAGTCACACCAGACAGCCCTTAGATTTTAGGCCAGCATGAAGTTCAGGTACTACCCTCTTTCAGTTTCGTTGGTTAAGACCTGTCCTATCAAAAGTAACCGAGTTCTAGAGGATCCCAATATCACTTACTACCCTCAATCGGTCATAACTCCAGCGTCGCAATCTTTTCTTGCGGCCAGAACCATCGCGAGAGTTTAGCCTCAATGGGTGTAGCATACTGCTACTGTTCTATGGCCAAGTTGGGTCACATTAGGGTTCTAAGGTCGGTTGGTGCTTAATGACTCCTCAGAAGACCCATATTCTCCTTGTTGCAACACAAGGGATATCGATGCAGACCAAGGTGCCACACCAACGTAGCCACTGCTTCACCCGTGTCGGTCTACGCCGGACAGGTCCCTCACAGCTTATGCTACCTAAAAGGGTATCCCCAGATCCGGGTTAGGATCTATGAAACTCCAATGCAAAGCCCACAAATATAAAGCAATCAAAGCAAAGCAATTGAAAACATAAGTATGATCTAATCCTAAGGTACACCTCACTTTTATTCCCCAGCAGAGTCGCCAGTTCTGTGATCGGTGGGAATGAGAACTGGCTGTTTTTTAGCTGGTTTCGCGAAATGTCGCGGTAAGCAAGAGTCGCCACCGTCTTTTATGTTCTCCAACATGGAAAGGATAAAAGCACAGCAAAATTCCTTATCGAGAATGTTTCTCGGTTCGGGAGGTAGATTTATAGAAATGGAAGGTGTTAGCACCCTTTCTATCCGTGGTTATCCACGGGCTCTTAGGTACTTGCTCTTACGTTTTCAAAATTTGTTTGCTTTTCAAGTGTGTGTGGGTTTTGAAAAAAGTTTCGTTTGAAAAAATTTCTAAATAACTCTTGTATCAGTCCTCAAGAGTGTATGAAAAATTTGTTTGAAAACTTTTGAAAGTGTAGGTGCGAAAAGTTGTTTTTGTTTGTTTTGAAAAGAGCAAGTACTTAAGAGATCTACCTACCCTAAGGAATTAGGTTGTGTAAGAGTCCTTTAGATAGTGCTATCCCACCATTGAGAGGTAGGTAGCACCATCGTTGGAGGTGTTCGGGTCAATTCGATTAAGGGACATGTGTGATCACCGAAGCAATGGTAGGACACCTTAGAAGTAACCCTAATGTCCTAGATCCTTTGTATCCGAGGCAACCATTTCGAGGCAACTGGATCTTTTGGACAGAAGGGCGACCTCTAAGACACCCTATACTTGATGACCACGTTCGAGGCAACCAGTGAGGCGTACCCTAGGGGTGGCATGTGCTTTGCGTGTTGTTTTCAGTTAATTGTCTTTGTACATGTTATTTGTGAGCTACAGATTGATTTTATTTACATACATTCTTTCATGCATTTAACAGTTAGGAGTGCGGAAAATAAATTACGGAAAGGTAAATCTAACTATTACAAGGCGCGGGTCTATACATCGCCAAAAACAAAAACCCGTTTTTGAAAAGTAAATGCAGAAAATTAAAGAAAGCAATAAAATCCTAATTACTATTACATCCTCTGTACAGATACATAAATATAATCAGAATAAATAAATACGCGCGAATGGAAATTTAATCGGGAACGTCCTAAGGGTGTTGACCCTTTTTTGAATAAGAATTGAATTTTTGTCTCCTTTTTACAATTAATGAAATTATGCCTAATTATTAATTTATTTATTTATTTACAAGAAAAAGTACTTTTTGTGTTTTTATGTTTTTAATTAAAATTAAAATAAAAATAAGAAATTTAAAGTTAAAAGAAAAAAAAACCTAAGTCTAATTCATTTTTATTTATTGGAAAAGGAAATTAAAATTACCTAATTAAACTAAATCAATTTATTAGTGTTTTATTTACAAAAATAATTAATAGTGAATAATAAAAAATATTTACATTTTTTAGTTTTTTTTTAATTTTTATGAAAAATATTAATTATGTTAAATTTGGTGGTAATAATAATAATTAAAAAAAACAATTAATAACTAAATTAGAAAATATAAAACAAAAAGAAAAAAGAGTGAACCAAGGGGGGTGTTGGACCCTTAAGGAGGTGAATCTGGAAATTTAGACCCATTAACCAGCCAAGCCACGTTGACTTTCTTGCTTGCCTATGCACAAGGTTGACCAGGAGTATGGTGTGCGTCATCTTTAGGCCACTGGATGGACGCTTGAGGACACTTGACGTCTGGATGAGGAAGGTGTATGATGAACCTTCTTTTGGAACCTACACAGAAGCATGTAAAGAAATAAAATGTATAGAAATTTTGGGGGACCTGGGAAGAACTTACAGCGCGGTATGATGGATCTTAGGACGTGGCAAGGGTTGCTTTAGCTTCAGGGGATGGCAAAGAAGATAGTCACGTTCTCCTTTTGGCCTGAAAACGCTTGCAATACTCCTTTTGATCTCACACTTTTTTTTTACACTTTTTGGATTTTGCTCTGGCCATTTTATGTAAAGTTCTAGGTTGTGAATGAGGCTTGCAAGGCTTGTATATATAGTAATGAGTGAGAATAAGTCACATTTAGGAGCCTTTAACCATTGCAATTAAGCTTTGAATTTTGTCTTAACCACCATTAAAGGCCTTTCAAAGCTTGTTCAAAATTTGAATTTTCATGCCTAAATGAGCTTAGCACGAAATTGGTAGGTTTCAAATGCTTCATGAAGGCTATTCAAACCATAAGATACCATTTAATTAATTTTTTTAGATTTACTTGAATTATTATGGATTAAAATTAATTAAATCCATAAAAATTAAATAAAAATAGAAAAATAATTATTTGGTCTTGAGATTGATCATGGGACACGTGGGTGGCATGACAAGGCTGAATCAAGTGGAAAAAAGTGGGCCCTTTTGTCAAAAATTGAAGTTTCAAGGATAGTTGACTTTTGCCATTTCACAAAAATTTCCCAACTTCTCCAATGCATATCTTGCTCAATTTTGATCATATGAACATGTTCTTGGACATTTTGGAAAGGTCTTGAAGTCTTATAACCAATGCCTTTGGTCCCATGTCATTTCTAGTTACCAATCTCAAGTTATGGTCTTTGACTTAAAATGCCTTTTTGTTGACTTTTGAAAATGACCTATAATGTTGAAATTGATAACTTTTTGTGAGAGCATTTCTTGGACTTGGAATGTGAAGATGAGTTGTAGGAAATGACCTACCCTTCAAGATGAGCATTGGATGGGATTTTTCTGATGAACCATGAAAAAGTTATGCCTTGGTCAAGTTACAGTTGACTTTTCAACTGTCCAAAAAGGGAAACTTTTGTATCTTGATGATTTTTGAGCCATGCTTGTGGAATCATGATCAAGACTTGATCAAATGATGATTGTGGCTTCAAAATAAGATGTTGACCAAAAATTTTGACTTTTGACTGCCAAATGACCATTTTACCCCTACAGTTGATTGTAGAGCAAATAGGGTTTTTGATTGTGCAACTTGACCTTGTGAGCCTTGAAACTTGGCATATGGATGCTTGGCAATGTATATAGGCATATGGGACTTGATTGGACCCTTGAAAACCTCAACTTCCTTGCAAGAACCAAAACCCTAATTTGACTGGCTTATGAGGGTGTTTGAACTGTGCAACCCTTGAGTAGACTTGAGCAAATTGAGATGATGCTTGTCAAAACTTTGAAGAATATGGGAGGGCAAATTTTGGGGTACAACAGGAATTATATCTTGGTTCATAATGTCAAGTATTGGCTTCTTGTTAGTTAGATGGTTCTTATCTCTAGCTTTTACCTTATGCTTTAGGATAGTCTCTTCTTCTCCTCCCATCTTCTTTAATTTCAGAAATCTTCTCCCCCCTTTTTTTTGAAAACTCTTCTTGTTTTTGAACTTGAACCATTTTCATAATAAACTTGGACTTATGTCCATGCATTTTCAAAATATTTTCATAAATAAACTCCAATCAACTTAATAATACTTGACATTTTTTCTGAGAAGACTAAAAGTCAATCAATCTCATTTCAAACCATTTTTCCACTTTGGCTTTTTATCTTTAAAACTTTTCTTAAAAGATTAAACTCTTGTCAATCCTTGTAGTGATGCAAATAACTATACTTCTACAATATGAAGTGAAGTGAGATATTTTCCACTTGGGTGTTAAGTGAGGCATTGTTGATTTTGAAATCCAAGCCATATCCTCCACTTTGAGATGATGCAAATTCTCCTTTCTCGTGATTGTGGGTAGTAAGTGTGTTTTCCACACGGACAATGATGATGATGCTTTATCTCATAAAATAAACCAACACATTTGTGTTTTAAACTTTTGAAAGAGGAACTACGTGTACCCTGATCCCCTATTGCACGAAAGGTGGTACGTAGGCACTAAAGGTTCGCAACCGCGGCGGGTGCAAAAATTATAAAAAAATATATATTTCTTTCCTCACCTCCACCATCCACTTTTTTTTATATACAACAGTTTTCATAGCCAAAATATACAAATTTTTACAAAGAGGGTGCTGCGGAGTACCGTGGATGTTTAGGGTGCTAATACCTTCCCTTTGCATAACCAACCCCCTTACCTTAAATCTTTCCCCCTCTTTTTGGGTTATTCGCTCTTTTCCCATTCCTTTGGAAATAATAAAGCGCGGTGGCAATTTTTATTTTGATTTGTATAAAGTCTAGTCAATCCAATGGTTTAGTCTTGAACATTTCTACCGCTACAGAAAAATGGCGACTTCACTGGAGACAGATTGACCTCTTGTTGGTCCATCCCTAAGTGGGTTAAGCCTATCTTTGTTTATATCTGTATATGTGTTATTACTGTTTGTTGTGTTATATGTTATATATATGTTTGTCTAGATTTTCCTGGTTTTCAGGGTGCTTGGTGATTACTCATAAGTCCTATACCCGACTTGGGAAAACTTTAAGATAGGACGAGCAGTATAGTCATGTTAACTTTGAGGGAGTAATCCCAAAAAAGGAGGCATGAGATCCCCCACTCAGTGGAGGCCCCTTTGACTATAATTTCGTTTACCGAGTAATCGGGAAGATATACTGCTTTCGACCTGGGAGCCTGCTGAAACTGAGGACTGTAGAGTATCAAACCCATCTTGGCCTTTAAGGTGTAGTTCGGAAGCTATGACGGAGTAATCCGGAAATAGTTGTCACGCGATACTACACTCGGACGAGTCTTTATTGAGAATATTACTAATTACCGAGTTAATCAGGAAGTTGGTAATATCCGAAGGAAGGATGTAGACTCTGGGAACCTCTAGAACCTTGTTCGGTAGGTGATAACTTTAGACCAATACCTTATGGGTAGTACCTTCGACCTCATGCTCGTGACGTTGAACCTATGAACCCTATATGTGTGATCTTGTGTGTGATTATTGCATCATGCATCCATGCACTCATAAGCATCTTTTGAAGAAACCATATTTCAAGGGATTTAAAGGTTGACTATTTGTGAATAACTCAGGTACTTTTAACCATGGATTCTGGAAAGAGAAAGACCGGGAAATACTGTTTCAAGGATCCCAAGATAGATGAGTTGATCTGTCTAATTCCCAAGATCGAGTGTTCTGCAGACTTTCGGAAGAAGTATGGATCCATTATCTCTCTCATGAAGCTGAAGATGAAGGAGGGTATTCTCTCGACCATGGTCCAGTTCTATGATCCGATGTATCATTTCTTTACTTTTCCCGACTATCAGTTGATGCCTACACTGGAGGAGTAGTCTTATCTATTGGATTTACCTGTTATCGATCGTGTTCCTTTTACTGTTTTGGAGGGTGAGCTAAAACCACATGAGATTGTTGATTTGATTCACCTGGGGAAGTCTGAGGTGGAAGCCCATATGACTACCAAAGGAGGGATTAGAGGATTACCAGCTCAGTTCTTATTGGAGAAGGCTCGTTACTTTGCCAGAATGAAGAGTACGGTTGCTTTTGAGGCCATATTTTCTCTACTTGCTTACGGGTTGTTCTTATTTCCTAATGTGGACAAGTTTGTCGACATTAACGCTATCAAGATTTTCATGATTGGAAACCCAGTTCCTACATTGTTGGGTGATGCTTATTACTCTGTTCATCTTCAGAATTCTTATCATGGGGGGTGATTATCTGTTGCACGCCTCTATTGTACCGGTGGTTTATCTCTCATATGCCTAAGTCTGATGCTTTTTGAGATGTCAAGAAGGAACCCCGTTGGGCTCCTAAGATCATGGCACTTACTTACTCGGATATTGATTGGTACCATCGAGCTTACCAGGATATAGATATTATTGACAGTTGTCGTAGTTTCCCCAATGTACCTCTTCTTGGTACAAAGGGAGGAATTAACTATAACCCTGTTCTTGCACGGCGACAACTTGGTTATCCAATGAGGGATAAACTAAATAGTATTCATTTGAGTAGTTTCTTTCTGAAGGAAGGGGAAGACCATAGGGAAGCTAGGGAGCAGATTGCAAAGGCTTGGCGTCACATTCATAAGAAGAGTAGGAAGGATTTGGGACCTAGGGGTGATGTTTCTTTGGAGCCATATCTTCAATGGATCCGATCGAGAGCCATTCAGTTAAAGATGCCATATACCCGGGAGACACCCATGCCTGATTTATTTGTGAAGACCACTCCTCCCTTATTAGATGATCTGGAAGAGCTGCAACTTGCTTTGGTTAGGATGCAACAGGAAAGGGATGCTTGGAAGAATAAGTTCCAAACTTTAGAGAGTTCCTACAAAGCAGACCTGAAGGAGAAAGATGACTTGATTGAGATCCTTGAGAGTCGAGTGGTAGAGTCTATGGAGAGGCAAGGGGATTTATTTTATCCTAAGCCTCAATCAGGCGCTGATCACTTACTTCCTGATTCAGATGATTGGAAGGAGATTTCCATCAGACATGTGGAAGAAAACCAGAGGTTGAAGGCTCAGATTGCCAGGCTCATAGGGAAGCGCCAGCGTATAGAGTGATCTCCATCATATCTTCTTCTTAGGGCTTTAGATTTTATTTTCATATTGTACTTGGGATCATTGAAACTTGTAATCCATTTTGGAGTTATTATAATAAAAAATTTCAGTATTTCAAAAGCTTTATTATTTTGATGTTTGCAATATGTCTATAAACCTTAAATCCCTTGAAATATTAAATAATGAAGTAAAAAATTCATGTGCATTGCATATCATGCATCATATTGCACATATTTCTTGCATTTGTTATGCATATCCAGGTGTATTACCCAGCTTCTTTACTTTGTTCAGCAAGCTGACTCATCACTACAACACTCGGGCTAATTTCAAAAAGAAGATGGACAACTTAGAACAAGAGAATCGCGAGCTGCGCGAAGAAGTTTCTGCTTTGAAGGCCGGCATGGCCAATCTGACTACTCTGATAAAAGCTCTGGCGTCTGCTCAGAATCAGCCAGCGAGTGTTCAACCTCAACCAACAAGGGCAACTACTGAAGTTTCGACTGTTCCTGTATCTTCTACTCCAATTGTTGTTCAGAATCGCATGCCTCAAGGTTATCCATGGGGAATTCCATAGAATTTTGCACCTGAAGGTTTCAATCTTGGTCCTCAAGATACTCCAGTGGTTCAGACTATTGTTACTCCAGCACCTCCGGTGGTGCATGTTGTTCCTGTTGCACCTCCTTCGGTGAATTTGGTTTCGTTTGTTAATGATGATGTGTGTCGTCCTTTCCCTCCACCGAGTGAAGACTTGGGTCTTTATGACAGAATGGATGATTTTCAAGAGCAGTTTGACAAGATGCAAAGAGAGATGAAGGCCCTTAGGGGAAAAGAGCTATTTGGGCAAAATGTGAATGAGCTATGTTTGGTCCCGAACGTTAAGATACCTACTAAGTTCAAGGTCCCGGAATTTTAGAAGTATAAGGGCAACACTTACCCTCTTGCTCATCTGGTGATGTACGTGCGAAGAATGTCTACCCATATTGATGATCAGCGTCTGCTGATCCACTTTTTTCAGGATAGTTTGACTGGTGCTGCATTGAAGTGGTATATGAGTTTGGACAGTGCTAACATCCATACTTTTAATGATTTGCGAGAAGCATTCATCAAATAATACAAGTACAACATGGACATGGCGTCTGACCATGATCAACTTAGAGCCATGGTTCAAAAAGATAGGGAATTGTTCAAAGAGTATGCACAGAGATGGCGTGAGATAGCCGCCCAAGTGATTCCTCCCATGGAAGAGAAGGAGATGACTAAGATTTTCTTGAAGACGCTGGGTGATTTCTACTACGAGAGGATGGTAGCAAGCGCGCCAAGTGACTTTACTGAGATGGTAGGAATGGGTATCCGCTTAGAAGAGGCTGTAAGAGAAGTCCGTTTGACGAAGAGTGAAGGATTTGGAGGTGCAAAGAAGCCATATTATGGGTTTACCGAGAAGAAAGAGGGAGATGCAAATGTTGTTATACAAGAGAAGAGGGTAAACGCTCCTAGAAGGAATTATCAGCGTCATCAGCAGGTCGCCTCAGTTACTCCTATTATGAATGCCGCTCCGACTACCGTTGCTTATCAGAGACCGTCCCAGCAGGGGAATCAAGCGTATAATCAGAGAAGGGGAGAGTTATTACCCTATTCCCATGAGCTATGCAGAGCTACTACCAGCATTGATTCAGAAAAAGTTAGTCCAGACACGACCACCTCCCTCTGTACCATCACCATTGCCTTGGTATTACAAGGCAGACCAAACATGTGCTTTTCATCAGGGAGCACCAGGGCATAATGTTGAGAATTGTTATCCTTTGAAGAATGAGGTGCAGAAATTGGTAAATTCTGGTGTTCTATCTTTCAAAGACATGGGAACTAATGTGAAAGATAATCCTCTACCCAAGCACGGGGGAGTAAATGCTGTAAATATGGTGGCCGGTTGTCCAAGCGACTTCCAAATTTTTGACATTAATCTGGTTAGAGGAGATTTGGTGAAAATGTACGCAGACCTATGTGAATTTAGCTACTATACACATGACCATACCAGTTATGCTACTTGCAGTTCAGATATACAGGGTTGCGATAAGATAAAGGCTGATTTACAGGAGATGATGGATGAGAGCCTCATCCACATAATCAGGCCTAGGGCAGAATATGAAGAGGAAGTGAATATGGTTTCTAGAGGTCCTGGTGAATTCAGAATTTTTGATGTGGAGTATATGAATGAGGATCTCGTGTAGTTGCATCCTACCTTTTGCCATATAGTTGTTTAGGTGGAACACCAATATGGATCTTGCCTAGTTTGCTGTCGAGACCCCCGAGGATGTGCAATCATGAATAAGGGTGTTCAATTGCTGTTAGATAATGGAACTATCAAGATCACAGGTCAGAGGGATGATTATCATGAGGTTGGTATGGTTGAGGTTTGTTTAAAGGAAGAAGAGTCAGAGGAAGAGTATGCCTCCGCGGATGAGTATTTCTCTTCAGACGGAGATTTGTTTTTCCAAAAATGACTTATTGATGACTGGTTGTGTTGAAGAAGGGGTAAACGTCATTGTGCCTTGTTTTGGTGCACCAGCCCATTTTGAAGTGGAGTATCATAGAAAGCCAGTTGTTACCCCATTGGTAATTAGTTTGCCATGTCCTATCCCCTACAAATCAGATAAGGTTGTGCCTTACAAATACAAAGCTACAATCTTAGAAAATGGGATGGAAGTTCCCATCCAGCCAATGCCCGATGTTGGAAATATAGCTGAAAATAGCAGGGTGACCCGTAGCGGTCGTGTGTTTGTGCCAGTTGTTCGGAGAGATGTTGTTGTTGGAAAGAATATTGTTGAGAATGATGAACCTAAGAAGGCTACAGGAGACACTAGCAGAGCTATGCTAGAGAAAGAAGTGGATGATATTTTGAAGATAATTAAGATGAGCGACTACAGAATTGTAGATCAGTTACTGCAGACTCCTTCAAAGATATCTATCTTAGCTTTATTGATGAACTACTCTGCTCATAGAAAATCCTTGATGAGGGTACTAGACCAAGCTTTTATGGAGAGTGACATGCCAATAGATCAACTCAGCAACTTAATTGGAAACATTACGTCATGTAATAACTTGAGTTTCTGCGATGATGAATTACCAGATGAAGGGAGGAATCACAACTTGGCCCTCCACATATCTATGAACTGCAAGCATGATTCGCTATCCAATGTGCTAATTGATAATGGATCCTCGTTGAATGTTATACCGAGGAGTACTCTCATGAAGTTGAAATATCAAGGAACGCCTATGCGCCCGAGTGGCATCATTGTGAAAGCATTTGATGGGTCGAGGAAATTTGTCATCAGTGAAGTGGACTTACCTATCCATATAGGACCATGTTTGTTCCAAATAACCTTCCAGGTTATGGAAATTATTCCCGCATATAGTTGTTTGCTAGGACGGCTATGGATACATGAAGCAGGGGCTGTCACTTTAACTTTACATCAGAAGCTAAAGTTTGTGCGTGAAGGGAAGGTAGTGATCATAAATGGGGAGCAGGCGTTGTTGATATCTCATTTGTCCTCCTTCAGTATTGTAGAAGCGGATGAAGCGGCTGTTGGAACCCAGTTCCAAGCCTTATCCATTGACAACATAAGGAGAAATGAGAATTCCATGGTCTCACTGAAGGATGCGCAACAGGTTGTGCGTAAGGGTCATAATGAAGTTTGGGGACGAATTGTGGATCCACCCGTGAACAAGAACAGAACTGGCTTAGGGTTCTCTTCGAAGAATGGCAGAGGCGAAGGTTTGAATTCAAAGTCTACTATGAGCATCTATCATGATGTTTTCCGCAGCAGAGGTTACCTCTATCCAACTGATTCTGGGATTAATGTTGTTGAGGAAAATGAAGCAGAGCAGGAAATTCCGAATTATGTGATGCACGGAGTCAGGGTTCAGAACTGGGTCACCATTGATGTTCCATCTTGCATACATGTTTCAAAGTAATTTGATTTGATTAATATTGTTTTTAAAGGCTTCCACTCTGTCCAAGGTGGAAGTATTAATGTTGTAGGGCTTATCCGTTTGCTGTAACTTTTAAGATCATTAATAAAAGTTGACTTTGTTTCCCAAATTGTGTTTTTATTTTTTGCTTTTTCTTGGAAATGGTAATCAGAAAAAAACCCTTTCAAAATAAATAATAACTGAAATTCAATATGCATGATCACTTGTTATATGTGTCAGTTTCTAAAAGCAATCATAAATCATATGTGCAGATTAATTAAAAAACTTGTTGAATACAATGACCCTGCACCCTCTCCCAACTTTGAATGTCCTGTGTTTGGGGCTGAAGAAGAAGATTATGATGAGATTCCAGAAGAGGTCTCACGGTTGCTTGAGCACGAGGAAAATACCATTCAACCATATAAAGAGCCTTTGGAAGTGATCAATTTGGGTTCAGAAGAAGATCTGAAGGAAGTCAAGATTGGAGCATCGTTGCATCCCGATGTGAAGAGAAGGTTGATTGAGTTATTGAAAGAGTATGTGGATATTTTTGCTTGGTCTTACCAAGATATGCCTGGTCTAGATACAGATATTGTAGAGCACCATTTGCCGTTGAAGCCAGAGTGTCCGCCAGTTAAACAAAAGTTGAGAAGAACTCACCCAGATATGGCAGTAAAGATCAAAGAGGAGGTTCTAAAGCAGATTAACATTGGCTTTCTTGTGACTTCAGTGTATCCTCAGTGGATTGCCAATATTGTCCCAATACCAAAAAAAGACGGAAAAGTCCGCATGTGCGTAGATTACAAAGATCTAAATAAAGCTAGTCCAAAATATGATTTTCCATTACCTCACATTGACATGTTAGTGGATAGCACAACAAAATTCAAAGTATTCTCGTTCATGGACGGATTTTCCGGGTATAATCAAATAAGAATGGCTCCAGAGGATATGGAAAAAACATCGTTTATCACACCCTGGGGAACATTCTGTTAGAGTGATGCCCTTCGGGTTGAAGAACGCTGGTGCAACGTACCAGAGGGCTATGACAACCCTATTCCATGATTTGATGCACAAAGAAATTGAATTATATGTTGATGATATGATTTCCAAATCCCATACTGAAGAAGGGCATATAGAAGATTTGTTGAAGTTGTTTCAGCGTTTGAGGAAGTATCGTCTCTGCCTGAATCCAAATAAATGCACCTTCGGTGTTTGATCGGGGAAGTTGTTAGGTTTCATTGTTATCCAGAAAGGAATTGAAGTTGACCCTGATAAAGTCAAATCAATTCAAGAAATGCCAGCACCAAGAACTGAAAAGCAAGTTAGAGGTTTCCTCAGGCGTTTGAATTATATTTCCAGATTCATTTCTCACATGACTGCAACATGCGAACCGATCTTTAAGTTGTTAAAGAAAGATCAAGGTTGTGTATGGAGGATAACTGCTAAAGGGCATTTGAGAGTATTAAAGAATATCTGCTTGAACCTCCTATCTTGCTCCCTCTCGTAGAAGGAAGACCTTTGATTATGTATCTGACATGTTAGATAAATCCATGGGTTGTATTCTGGGATAACAGGATGAAATAGGGAATAAGGAGTTCGCCATCTATTATCTCAGTAAAAAATTCACTGATTGTAAGTCGCGGTATTCCATGCTGGAAAAACCATGTTGTGCTTTGGCTTGGGCGGCAAAGCGTTTGGGGCAGTATATGTTGAATCACACCACTTGGTTGATCTCAAAAATGGATCCAATCAAGTACATTTTTGAAAAGCCTGCTCTTACTGGGAGAATTGCCCGCTGGCAGATGTTGTTATCTGAATATGATATTGAATACCACGCTCAAAAGGCTATTAAAAGTAGCGTGTTGGCAGATTATCTTGCTCACCAACCAGTGGAAGATCACCAGTCTGCAGAATATGAATTCCCCAATGAGGATGTGAAGTTCCTGAAAGTGAAGGATTGTGATGAACCATTACCTGAGGAAGGTCCTGATCCTGAATCTCGTTGGAGTATGATATTTGATGGAGCTGTGAATGCTTATGGTAAAGGAATTGGTGTTATGATTGTCACTCCTCGTGGATCACACATTCCTTTTATTGCAGGGTTAAAATTTGATTGCACTAATAATATGGCAGAATATGAGACTTGCATCATGGGTCTCGAGGAAGCTATTGGTCTCAGAATCAAAATTCTAGATGTGTATGGTGATTCAGCTTTGGTAATAAATCAGATTAAAGGAGAATGGGATACTCGTCACCTTGGCTTGATACATTACAAAGATTATGCTAGAAGATTATTACCCTTCTTCAATAAAGTTGAATTCCATCACATCCCTAGAGATGAAAATCAAATGGCGGATGCTTTGGCAACTCTGGCTTCTATGTACCAAGTGAATACTTGGAATGATATACCCCGAATTACGGTTCGACGACTGGATAGGCCCGCTCATGTGTTTACAGCAGAGGAGGTAGTAGATGAAAAACCCTGGTATTATGATATCAAGCATTTTCTTCAGACTCAGGAATACCCGATTGGTGCGTCGAGGAAAGATAGAAAGACATTGAGAAGATTGGAAGGCAGTTTCTTCCTCAGTGAAAATGTGTTATACAAGAGAAATTATGACATGGTCTTGCTCAGATGCGTGGATAGACACGAAGAAGACATGTTGATGCATGAGATTCGTGAAGGTTCATTTGGCACTCATTTCAATGGACATTCGATGGCTAAAAATATGCTAAGGGCAGGTTATTATTGGTTGACAATGGAATCTGACTGTTACAAATTTGCAAAGAAGTGCCATAAATTCAAAATTTACACAGACAAGGTCCATGTGCCTCCGACACTCCTCAATGTGATTTCCTCCCCGTGGTCTTTCTCTATGTGGGGTATTGACATGATTGGGATGATAGAACCCAAAGCTTCAAATGGGCACCGTTTTATCTTGGTAGAAATTGACTACTTCACCAAATGGGTGGAGGCTGCTTCATATGCCAATGTTACTAAGCAGGTGGTTGTGCGCTTCATTAAGAATAATCTTATATGCCGGTATGGTGTGTCGAGCAGAATCATCCCTGACAATTTCTCAAATTTGAACAACAAGATAATGACAGAACTTTGTGAAGAATTCAAGATTGTCCATCACGATTCATCTCCATACAGGCCTAAGATGAATGGGGCTGTTGAAGCTGCTAATAAGAATATCAAGAGAATTATCCAGAAAATGGTTGTTACTTATAAGGATTGGCATGAAATGCTTCCTTTTTCTTTGCATGGATATCGAACATATGTCTGCACTTCAACAGGAGCAACCCCGTTCTCCCTAGTGTATGGAATGGAAGTTGTACTCCCGGTCGAGGTAGAGATTCCCTCGTTGCGTGTGATAATGGAAACCAAGTTGACGGAGGCTGAATGGGTCCATAATAGGTTTGACCAATTGAATTTGATTGAGGAGAAGAGAATGACAGCCTTGTGTCATGGCCAGTTATATCAAAGAAGAATGAAGAAAGCTTTTGATAAAAAGGTTAAACCTCGTGAATTCGGAGAAGGCGACCTCGTGCTTAGGAAGATTATGTCTTTCAACACTGATTCTAGGGATAAGTAGACTCCCAATTTTGAAGGTCCATATGTTGTAAAGAAAACCTTCTCTGGTGGTGCATTAATTCTTGAAACTATGGATGGCGAGGAGTTCCCACGTCCCATGAATGTTGGCGCAGTCAAGAAATGCTTCACCTAAAGAAATAAAAGAACAGCTCGCTAAGTTTAAAACCCGAAAGGGCAGCTTAGGCAAAAAAGGAGCGTCTTGGTAGGCCAAAAACCCGAAAGGGAGGTCTAGGCACCGCTAAGTTGAAAACCCGCAAGGGCAGCTCAGGCAAAAGTTAGAGATTTTCTTGGCAAGTAACTATGTCAGACAAGACTTGATTGTTGAAGCAACAATCTTCTAGGATCCTCACCATACTTCAACAAAAGTTGCTGCTCAGGATTTCAAAAGTTGTTAGGGGGGGTAGTGCTCATTGTATCTCAATGTATCTTTTCCATTATGTATTACCATTTCCCAAACTTTGTAATTATCTATGGAGTCTCGCCATTCACAGACTACCATTCTATTAATGAAATTTAATCTTTTACCCAATTCCTTGTGTTTCTTATTTTATTTAGCTTGCAAAGACTCCATTTATTACTGATAATAACTTTCAAAGAAAAGAGATTAAAAAACAAATTTTATTTTTCAAAAAAAAAGATGTTTACAATTTACTTTTACTTTGAGATTTGTGATGAAACAACGACAACAAAAATGGTGATCCCAGGAATGGACAAACTCCGGTTGTTTTGAGAAGTTTTGTTCCCCTCGGGGAGGTCTACTCGGGTTGTTTTCTCTGTATGGGGTTTATGGTTTCGGTATCCTCGGTCAAGTTTGGATTCATTTCTCCTCTTTTCTGAGTTTTCATGATGTGAAGTTTCAATCCACATTTTTCTCCAGTGAAGTAGGCTTGAATTCCCCAGCGAAGTTTGATTGTTTCGGTGTCAGTCTACTTTATTTGAGACTGGTCTTTCAATCTTCAGTAGGCATGTTACTTTTGAAAAAACACTGGTTTCCCTGATGAAGCCTGGAGAAGGATGTTCTATCCTGGTATCCATTTATTTCATCACTTTGTTTTGTCTAGCTCCGGATTATGTTTCTCCTCAGTAAAGTTAAAAGCAGGCAGTAGGTTTGGTTTCTGCAAGCTGGCCTTTACCTTTCTTGGAATGATCATCTTGGTTAAAGTTTAGCCGACTGTTGTTAGTGCCCAAGGCAGTTTTTCCTGGTTGTTACACATGTTGTGTATCTGTTTTGTCAGCATGCACACGATAGCATCCATACATTCATACATACATCATGCATAGCTAAAATTGGCAAGTCTATGTTCATTGACATTTGTTAATATTTGTTGACATATTACCCTGTTTTGCAGATTTACGTTGTCCTCTCTTCACCAGAATGTTGGACTTAAGCAGAAAACGTACATTCTTTCAATTTCCCTACTGAGTTGTCCCTCATAGAAGATTTTTGCTTTAAACCTTCCGGTACAGCTCCTTGTTTGGATAAATTTGGTTTTCCCTCTTGAGTTTATTTCTCAAAGGATGAATTCAGGTTGACTGTTTCATTCCAGTTTATTCTTGATTTGGATTTGTGGTTCCCTGGCAACGCTATTCACTTTGGAATCCTGAAAAGCTCCAGATTTTGGTTGGTGTAGTTATTTTGCACGAGAACACTTCATCCCATCAGCAAGAATATCATGGCATCTCCTCAGGAAGTCATACCTCCTTCCCAAAAATCCATTTCTTTTACAATCCTCAGTGACCATAAATAGCAAGTTCTCTTTATTTGAGACAACTCATGTATTATCCTTTTCCAGGCGGAGTGCCTTGGTTAAAGAAGAAGTTGAGACCCGTTCTAGACGAAACACCAGAATTTTGGGGAAACTTGTTATATTTTTTCTACCTTCAGTGAACGTTGGTAGCTCATCGTCAGTGAACGATATGACATATTCTCTTTCTACCTTCACTGAAAGTTGGTAGACCATCGGCTGTGAACGTCGGTGTTTTTTATCTTGTTTCTATCTTCAGTGAACGCTGATAGTTCATCGTCAGTGAACAGAGGTGTTGTTATATTCTCTTTCTACCTTTAGTGAAAGTTGGTAGACCATCGGCAGTAAACGTCAGTGTTTGTTATCTTTTTGCTATCTTCAGTGAACATTGATAGTTCATCGTCAGTGAATGGCGATGATATGATATATTCTCTTTCTACATTCAGTGAAAGTTGGTAGGCCATCGGCAGTGAACGTCGGTGTTTGTTATCTTTTTTTCAACCTTCGGTGAACGTTGGTGGCTCATCGTCAGTGAACGGAGGTGATATTTCATATTCTCTTTCTACCTTCAGTGAAAGTTGGTAGACCATCGGCAGTGAATATCGGTGTTTATTATCTTTTTGCTACCCTCAGTGAACGTTGGTAGCTCATCGTCAGTGAACGGTGGTGATATGAAGTATTCTCTTTCTACCATCAGTGAAAGTTGGTAGACCATTGGCAGTGAACGTCAATGTTTGTTATCTTTCTCTCTGCCTTCAGTAAACGTCGGTAGCTTCACCTTCAGTAGAAGTTGGTGTGTCCTTTGGCCATCCTACCATCCTCTCTGATTCAGTTCTTTTGGTCCACCAGTGATTTATTTTCCTGGTGGGGGGTGCTCCTTTGTTTCTTTAATATTGTTACATCCCCAGTGTTATTTTTGCGTCTCTTTGGTCCTGTTCATATGCATTCATGATCATAAGCATTTGCATGGTATCTTAGGGCCAAAAATAAGGTTTGTTTTATATTTAAGTATCTTCGATTGCGTCGATACGAAGATTCTTAACCTTCGTATCTCTGGATAGAAGAAACTTAAATAAGGGTTGTGAAATCAAGCTTTCCAAATGTTTTGATGAAGACAAGCTAGCATGCAAAAATGAATGGATCAAGATAGAAGATTTATCTCAAGCAAAGATTCATTGATCAAGATCAACATTTCAAGACTTATGGCTTAAGGTATATGAAATTTTTGATCTTATGCTCTTAGTGCTCAAAACTATTTTTTCATGCATTCACTTTATTAAAATAATATTTTGAGTATATACTAAGTATGATTAAAGAAGGATATTTTAAATTGTTTAAAATCTTTGAAAATAATATTTTTTTCAATTTTTGTACTGAAGCAATCGATTATCATAAAACAACAATCGGTTGCATCCAAGAAAATTTTGATTTTGTTTGACATGCAATCGGTTGTCGTCTGGCAGCAATCGGTTGTCATGTATTTTATTTTCAAATTTTTTGAACGTTGGCTTTAGAGCAACCGATTGCTCCTCAATGACAATCGGTTGTCCTAGTTATAAATTTCAATTTTTTGAAACGTTACTATGCTGCAATCGATTGCTGCTCTGGTGCAATCAGTTGTTATGCCTTAAATTTTGAAAAAATTTATTTTTTCCAACAACCTTTGGTAACACCTTTTCATGGCAACGCTTGTATCTTTTCATATACATTGTTTTAGTAAAAATGGTCTAAACATTGCTATGTTTCATTGAAAAGGCATTACTTCACTATAAATTATTTTCTCTTTAGAATTTTGAAAAAAAATCAAAAAAAAATCAAAAAGAATCAATCACAAAAATCTAACAACTTTCTTATTTTTGATTATACTCTTTATACTCAAGATCTTGTTCATCATTTTCATATGCATTCTGAAAATTGTTCTTGAGCACTTAGAAGAGTATTCCATCTTAAATTTCATATTGATAAGAAAAGATCAATCAAGTGATTGACATTGCTCTTACACTTTCAAATTCTTATACAAAATCAAACAAACTATTGTACTTGTTTTCAGGATTGTTGGAAACAAGAAAGACACTTAGGGAGGATTGTTCTCTTTGTGGTCTTAGTGAAAATCCAAGAGGATTGTTCTTGGTCCAAGAGGATTGTTCTTGGCTTGTTAGGTAGTCTTGTACAATTACCAACAATAAGGAAATCTCTTTCATGTTGAAAGGGGACTGGAGTACTCTCGGACTGTGAGGGGAACCAGGATACATCATTGTGTTCTTTACTTTCCGCATTTACTGCTTTCATCACTTATCACAAAAAGAAAGAAAAGAAACACTTGCAAAAAATATTCATACAATTAAGAAAAAGTTTAAAGAACCTAATTCACCCCCCCTCTTAGGCGCATCTGAACTTACAATTGGTATCAGAGCAGGTTATAGGTAACTTGTTCCTACTAGATCCATAATGGCTTCCGCAAACAACAATTTTGTGTTCAGAGACGGTGGCAGTAGCAACAATCCTCCTCTATTCTGTGGTGAATATTTTGATTTCTGGAAGATCCGTATGAAGGCTCATCTTGAAGCACAAGGAGAAGAAATATGGGATGCTGTCCAAAATGGTCCTTTTATTCCGGTAATTGTTGTGAATGGCGTTGGTTCATCAAAACCTAAAACTGTATGGGATGATAATGATAAGAAAAAGGTCTTGTATGACAAAAAGGCAATAAACCTCCTTCAAAGCGCACTTAGTATGGATGAATTCTTCCGTGTCTCAGAATGTACAACGGCAAAAGAGATTTGGGATACATTGGTTGAAACACATGAAGGAACAACTGAAGTTAAGAGATCGAGACTTAATACGTTAAGTCAAGAATATGAATTGTTCCGCATGCAACCCGGAGAATCCATTCTTGATTTACAAAAGAGATTTGTGCATCTAACAAATCATCTAAGGGCACTTGGCAAAAAATTGACCAATGATGAATTGAATCTAAAAGTGCTCAGATCCTTGACTAGAGAATGGCAACCAAAAGTAACGGCAATCTCAAAAAAGAAGAGTCTCGCTACTATGACATCCGCAACTTTGTTCGGGAAACTTCAAGAATACGAGACAGAACTTGGTAGATTGGAAAAACGTGAAAATCAAGAAAAGAAGTCTAAGAAAATTGCCTTGAAGATTGACTCTAAGGAAGACGAAAAGAAAGATAATCCTGATGAAGATGAAAACTTCATGCTTCTCGTTAGAAGACTTGGAAAATTCTTTGGTAAAAATGACAAAGCCTTCTCGCACTCAAAAAAGAAGAAACACTTCAAGAAGAAGTAAGGATCCTCATCAACACAAGAAGTTACTTGTTATGAATGTGGTAAACAAGGTCACATCAAACCGGACTGTCCAAAACTTTCAAAGAAAAGTGGCTACAAAGGCAAGAAGGAATCAAAAGATAAGAAATCATATGTTGCATGGGAAGATGTTGAACTAAGTTCGTCATCCGACTCCGATAGCGACGAAAGTGCCAATCTTGCGTTAATGGCATCACACCACTCTGAAAGCGAAGATGATGAGGTTAGTAACGTATTCTCTCTTTTTGATAGTGATGCACAAGGTGCTATAAATGAACTGTTAAGTGAATGCAAAATTCTGTACAAAACTATCTCATCACAAACAAAACAAATTTCATCATTGGAAGAAAAATGTGGATCTATTGAAAAAGATCTCAAAGATGAAAAGCAAAAAGTTAGTGATGAAAAACAGAATTTTGTATGCACAAAGTGTGAATCTCTCTCTTTCCAAATTGTCCTATTGAAAAGGGTTCTTGAAAGGTATGAAAAAGGACAAATTGGATTGGAAGGTGTTCTTAGCCAACAAAGATACTCAAATGACAAAAGTGGTCTTGGATACTCAAAATTTTCAAAACCAAGTACCAACAAGACCATCTTTGTCAAGGCTAGCAATCAACCAACCAAAGAGAAAGAAATCACTCCCAAAATAGTTCATCACTATCCTAAAAAGAAGATACCCCCTAAGAATAAATCTTATCCTTCTAGATATAGAAGTAAATTTGAACCTACTTGTTTTTATTGTGGTATTCGAGGACACACACCTAATGCTTGTTATGTTAGAAACTTTGGCATGGCAAATGGGCATTATGTGTGGGTTAAGAAAGGAACTAATTATGAAGGACCCAAAGCAACTTGGGTACCTAACAAAACCTAATCCTGTTTTGTAGGTAAGCTTGACGACCACTTCAAATCTATGGTATCTCGATAGTGGTTGTTCCAAGCATATGACGGGAGATATCGACAAATTTTCAGATCTAACGCTTAAGGCCAAGGGTTATGTGATGTATGGAGATAACAATAAAGGAAAGATTCTTGGAATAGGAAAAATTGGTGGTCCACCTTTCACATCAATTGAAGATGTTCTTTATGTCGAAGGACTAAAGCACAATCTTCTAAGTATTAGCCAACTATGTGACAAAGGCTTCAAGATCAAGTTCACTAAAGATTAATGTTTGATAGAAGACGAAGTCACACATGAGGCTAAACTTAAAGGTAAAAGAGTAGATAATATCTTTATGATTTCCCTTAACGATTTATCTTTGAAGGTTAAATGTCTCATGGCAAACAACAACGACTCATGGCTATGGCACAAAAGAATCGCTCATATTCATATGGAACATTTAAACAAATTGATTAAGCATGACCTTGTTGTTGGGCTGCCTAAGATAAAGTTCATCAAAGATAGACTTTGCGATGCATGTCAAAAGGGAAAGCAAACAAAATCAACTTTCAAATCCAAGAATGTGGTGTCCACCTCTAGGCCACTACAATTGCTTCATATGGACTTGTTTGGCCCTTCAAGAACAAGAAGCTTCGGAGGTAATGTATACGCTCTAGTTATTGTTGATGATTTTTCTAGATATACTTGGACACTCTTTTTAGTGCAGAAAAATGATGCATTCAAAGCGTTCAAGAAATATGCAAAGCAAATTCAAAATGAGAAGTCACTATCTATTGCCTCCATAAGAAGCGACCATGGTGGAGAATTCCAAAATTCCTCCTTTGAAGATTTATGTGAAGAACATGGAATATACCATAATTTCTCAGCACCAAGGACTCCTCAACAGAATGGAGTTGTAGAAAGGAAGAATAGGTCTCTTATTGAACTTGAAAGGACAATTCTTAGTGATTCAAACCTTCCAAAATACTTTTGGGCGGATGCGGTAAGCACGGCATGCTTTGTGAGAAATAGAGTTAATGTTCGACCTATCTTGAAGAAAACTCCGTATGAACTCTTTCGAAGAAGGAAATCAAATATTTCATTCTTTCATGTCTTTGGCTGCAAATGTTTTGCCCTTAACAACGACAAAGACAACCTTGTTTGGGAACTTGTTCCTAGACCAAGTGACAAACACATCATAGGTACAAGATGGGTGTTCAAAAATAAACTTGATGAGAACGGTATAATTTTCCGAAACAAAGCAAGATTAGTAGCCCAAGGGTACAACCAAGAAGAAGGAATTGACTTTGAAGAAACTTTCGCTCCAGTTGCAAGGTTAGAAGCTATCCGTGTTTTACTTGCTTACGCTTGTTCATTGAATTTTCAGCTTTACCAAATGGACGTCAAAAGCGCTTTCCTAAATGGGTACATCAATGAAGAAGTCTATGTCAAACAACCTCCGGGCTTTGAAGACTTCAAGAATCCTTCACATGTCTTTAAGTTGAGAAAAGCTCTTTATGGCTTAAAACAAGCACCTAGAGCATGGTATGATAGACTCGGTACATTCTTATGCGGAAAAGGTTTCGAGAAAGGTAAAGTGGATAAGACCTTGTTCATAAAGAAGATCAAAGGTAACACTTTATTGGTACAAGTCTATGTCGATGATATTATTTTTGGTTCAACTAACCAAGATTTGTATGAAGAATTCTCGTTGATGTTGCAAGGAGAATTTGAGATGTCTATGATGGGCAAGATGAACTATTTCCTTGGATTGCAAATTAAGCAACTGAACGATGGTATCTTCATCAATCAATCAAAATATTGCAAGGAACTTTTGAAAAAGTTTGATATGGATAATTGCAAATCAATGCACACGCCAATGGGCTCCGGTACTTATGTTGATTAAGATGAATCTGGTATTTCCATTGACATTACTAAATATCGAGGCATGATTGGCTCACTGTTATACTTGACGGAAAGTTGTCCTGACATCATGTTCAGTGTATGTCTGTGTGCAAGATTTCAAGCAAACCCGAAAGAATCTCACCTTATGGCGGTAAAAAGAATCATGAAATATCTCAAAGGAACAACCAATGTCGGCCTATGGTACCCAAAAAGTAATATATGCAACTTAATTGGTTATTCTGACGCTGATTATGCAGGATGTAAAACAGATAGAAAAAGCACAAGTGGCACTTGTCACATTTTGGGAAATGCATTAGTCTCTTGGGCATGCAAGAAACAAGCTTGTGTGGCTCTTAGTACGGCCGAGGCAGAATATATTGCAGCGGGTAGTTGTTGTGTGCAAATTCTATTGCTCAAGCAACAACTCCGTGACTACGGACTCGACCTTGGATGCATTCCACTCTGATGCGACAACACAAATGCAATCAACATTACAAAGAATACTGTGATGCATTCTAGAACAAAGCATATCGACATTCGACATCACTTTCTTCATGATCATGTACTTCAAGGAGATGTCGAAGTCACCTTCGTGGATACGCATAATCAACTAGTAGATATTTTCACTAAACCGTTGGCAAGAGAACCTTTTTTCAAGATCCGAAGAGAGCTAGGTATCTTGGACGAAAATGACATTATCTAATTAAGGTACATGGCTATGATTTTAATCTTAACTTTATGGTAATATGTCTCAATCCATGTTTTTATTACTAAACTTATGATATATGATCATGAAATGCACAAAAATCAAGTATTTTTTCTTTTTTTGCTAATGACAATCGATTGTCATAGAGTGACAATCGGTTGTATCTTTTAATTTTTAGATTCTGTCTTCATGACAATCGATTGTCACTCCACGACAATCGATTGCACAGCTCAAATTTTTGAAATTTTTTATGTTTTTTCAGTTACACTATTTTTATTCATTTCTCTTCCATTGCCATTACTAATATTTATTGTGTACAAAGATTCTTATTCTCTTTTTGAATGTTTTAAGTGTTTGGTCAACAACTTTTAAATGCATAGTCCTTTCCTATGACAAAATTTCTTGGACACTTACACACTCCAGAATCTCTATGGTACAAGTCTTTATTGTTTTGACTAAACCATTGCATGCCTTACCTAACCATTCAATGCTTATCTCTCTATAAAAGTTCAACCAAAACCTAAGCCTCACATATCCTCTTCCATCTCAAGAAAACCCTACAAACACCAAATATCCTTTCCCCTTCCAATTCTCTCATTTCTCACCATGTCAACATCAAAGAAAGGCAGGGGAAAAGCTTCTTCCTCATCTCAAGGTGATGATATCTCAAGACTCATTCCATCAAGAAGCCAAAGGGAAAGATTTATGTCTCACTTTCAAAATATGACAGTTCTTTTTCCAAGGTTCGGTAATCTTGACAACTTTTATTCCGAATGCTTTAGTTTTCCAGCATTATTTAGATCTCAAGGGATGTACAACTTGATTGGTGTTAATGGACCCATTTACCCCACTTTGGTAAGAATTTTCTACAGCAATCTAACCATTTCTAAAGGTTGCATGATTTCAAATGTCAAAGGGGTTCCTATAGAACTCACAGTGCAAAATTTTGGTGAAGCTTTGGGTATTCCAAATGATGGTGCTTTCATTAAGCTTCTCTCAAATGCAAATCTGCCTGGCTACAACAAAAGAGACTTCTACTATGGAATTGCAAGAATTCCCGAGCGTGATTTTATTCAGAAAAGGCAAATAATACTTGGTGGTACTCCGGAGAGGAACTCTTGGTCTGCAGGAATTCTCACTATTGATGATCGTTTGATCCACTACTTTTTGGCGTATGTGGTTATGCCAAAGTTCTCAAATATTTCCAATGTCAATGATTGTGAGATGCAGATTTTGTATGCGATGAAGAATGGAATTCAAATCAACTGGTCTTATGTGATTCTACATCATATGGCACTTCATAACGAAAATGCTTCTGCTTTGCCCTATGGCTCCTGGCTTACCCTTGTTTTTGAGAAGTTCAATGTTCCCTTGTCTGGTGAACACATGGTGCTGATGTCTGACCCCAAACATGAAATCACTCCGAAGAAAGTATGCAATACCAAAACCGACGTCAAATTTGATCCAATTAATAGAACCATCACATACATTCATACTCCTCCACAAAACCAACCTCAACAAGAACAACAACCTCAAAACCAACCTCCACAACCAATGGAAAACTCTTACAATCAAGTTTTTGACTATCTTCAATACATGAACAACAACATGAACAATCAATTTGCTCATCTCTATGCCCATACCAATGTCCCTCCTTATGAAGCTCAACCTTATCATTACCCTTTCATTCAACCTCAACCCAATGAAGGCAATGATGGTGAAGGTCAAGATGATGAAGACTTTGTTGAAGGCATGGATGATTAGTTTTTTTTAAAGCTCTTATGTTTATGTCGTTCTTCTAGTTTCGTTTAAGACACTTTGTGTATTATGATCCTTTTGTTTTGTGCACTTTGTTTCTGTTATGTCTATGTATGCAAACTTTATTTATGCTATGTTGTTTCTATGTGCAAGATTTTATGATCTTCTTTCCCATTCCTTTTTGCTAATGACAAAGGGGGAGAAGACTTTGTAGTTTCTTTTGTGTTTCTCTAACCCAAATTGCAGCAAGCGAGCAATCTTCAAAACTCTCATGCAATAGATCAAGGGGGAGTATTTGATTTAGGGGGAGTTTCTAAACACCTTGATTAGAGAAAACCAAGATACACTCCAAACTTCAAGCAATGGTTGTCATCATTAAAAAGGGGGAGAATGTGAAATCAAGCTTTCCAAATGTTTTGATGAAGAGAAGCTAGCATTCAAAAATGAATGAATCAAGATAGAAGATTTATCTCAAGCAAAGATTCATTGATCAAGATCAATATTTCAAGACTTATGGCTTAAGGTATATGAAATTTTTGATCTTATGCTCTTAATGCTCAAAACTATTTTTTCATGTATTCACTTTATTAAAATAATATTTTGAGTATATACTAAGTATGATTAAAGAAGGATATTTTAAATTGTTTAAAATCTTTGAAAATAATATTTTTTAAATTTTTGTACTGAAGCAATCGATTGTCATAAAACAACAATCGGTTGCATCCAAGAAAAATTTGATTCTGTTTGACATGCAATCGGTTGTCGTCTGGCAGCAATCGGTTGTCATGTATTTTATTTTCAAATTTTTTGAATGTTGGCTTTAGAGCAACCGATTGCTCCTCAATGACAATCAGTTGTCCTAGTTATAAATTTCAATTTTTTGAAATGTTGCTATGTTGCAATCGATTACTGCTCTGGTGCAATCGGTTGTTATGCCTTAAATTTTGAA
The DNA here is from genome assembly GCA_948472305.1 of Vicia faba. Taxonomy (NCBI): domain Eukaryota; kingdom Viridiplantae; phylum Streptophyta; class Magnoliopsida; order Fabales; family Fabaceae; genus Vicia; species Vicia faba. Next base: position 448,064,833 of record OX451739.1, on the reverse strand, counting down.
AAAATTTATTTTTTCCAGCAACCTTTGGTAACACCTTTTCATGGCAATGCTTGTATCTTTTCATATACATTGTTTTAGTAAAAATGGTCTAAACATTGCTATGTTTCATTGAAAAGGCATTACTTCACTATAAATTATTTTCTCTTTAGAATTTTGAAAAAAAAAATCAAAAAAAAATCAAAAAGAATCAATCACAAAAATCTAACAACTTTCTTATTTTTGATTATACTCTTTATACTCAAGATCTTGTTCATCATTTTCATATGCATTCTGAAAATTGTTCTTGAGCACTTAGAAGAGTATTCCATCTTAAATTTCATATTGATAAGAAAAGATCAATCAAGTGATTGACATTACTCTTACACTTTCAAATTCTTATACAAAATCAAACAAACTATTGTACTTGTTTTCAGGATTGTTGGAAACAAGAAAGACACTTAGGGAGGATTGTTCTCTTTGTGGTCTTAGTGAAAATCCAAGATGATTGTTCTTGGTCTAAGAGGATTGTTCTTGTCTTGTTAGGTAGTCTTGTACAAATTACCAACAATAAGGAAATCTCTTTCATGTTGAAAGGGGACTGGAGTACTCTCGGACTGTGAGGGGAACCAGGATACATCATTGTGTTCTTTACTTTCCGCATTTACTTCTTTCATCACTTATCACAAAAAGAAAGAAAAGAAACACTTGCAAAAAATATTCATACAATTCAGAAAAAGTTTAAAGAACCTAATTCACCCCCTCTTAGGCGCATCTGAACTTACAATTGGTATCAGAGCAGGTTATAGGCAACCTGTTCCTACTAGATCCAGAATTGCTTCCGCAAACAACAATTTTGTGTTCAGACACGGTGGCAGTAGCAACAATCCTCCTCTATTCTATGGTGAATATTTTGATTTCTAGAAGATCCGTATGAAGGCTCATCTTGAAGCACTAGGATTCTTGGTTCCCCTCCCTACTTTGAGCTTTGCTCCTTTTGAGGGATTACCAAGCACCTTGACTTATGTTCCTTTTGTGATCATGAATATTGTTTTGTTTTCTTCATTTAACTAATAAAATGAAATGTTGTTTTGTCTTGCTTGTTATCCATGTAGGTGAAGGCAATGAGATTTAACAAGCTACCCCATGGGTTCATGAGTTTATTTCTATGCCCTAGTCAATATAGCTTGAGAAGTTCAAACCTCACCATTGGAGTGGTTTTGGAAGAATTGGCATGGCAAGGTTGCTTTGATTCATCACATTTCAAGATTATTAGATGTGACTCAAAAGTACAAGGGGTTGATTGGAGAAGTTGTCATGTTTGGACAAGGCTTTGTTCCTATTGGTCACAAGAGCATATTTTTATCAAAATTCAAGATATGGAAGTAGTTTTGGTGGCTATGAGTCTTCATTATCATCCTCAACAACTTCTATTCACAAAGCAAGAATATTGGTACAAGAAGTTTGTTCAAACTTGTCAAAGTTCCTCAAGGCATTCTCTTGATCTAGAAGCTAGGGTTTTGAACTTAAAAGGCGTATATCTTGCTCTCCTTTTGGTATTTTTGAATGATTCCAAAGACATCCTTCTCTTCAAATGGTTATCAACAAATAACTTCAAATTTTCCAAGGATTTTTCATGTGGAAGAAACTTGGTGAAGAAGAAGGATTACAAGTCATCCAGATGAATCCATAATTTTACATAAGTGACTTCAAATGATCATAACTTGGTCAGTTTTTATTAACTTGAGTCTATTCTTTTTCCATAATGATCTTGAAGAGGTGAACTTTATTCCTTCTTTTATGTGCAAAGTGGGAAAATGGATGGAAGTTTCCTTAAATATGCCAAAGATTATAGGTCATTTCATGATTTTTGGCCAACTTCAACAAGTCATAACTTGCTCAATTTTTGGAGATTTTGAGTGGTTCAAGTTTCAAAATGTCATTCAAGAGATCTACTTCATTCCATATTTTTTGGTCAATAGAAAATTCCAAGTGGAAGGCCATGTTTGGATGCAAAAGATTATAGGTCATTTTTGAAGAAGAATTTGAAATATTTCTAAGTATGGAAAGTCAACCATTTTTCTTCAACTTTGACTCAATGCAACTTTCAGCTCTGTTGTACCCCAATTTTTGCCCCTAAGATTCCTTCATCATACCATGTTGATTCAATCACAACAAGATCACATTAAGGCTTTTGGTTCTTCTCCCTATCTTTAGCCTTGCTCTTTTGAGGAGTTACCAATCACCTTGACTTGTTTTCTTTTGTGATCATGAATATTTTGCTTTGATTTTATCTCTAATTAATAAAATTCAATGTTGGTTTATCTTACTTGTTAATAATGTAGGTAAAGGAAATGAGGTTTTACAAATTGCTTCATGTGTTCATGAGTTTATTTCCATGCCCTAGTCAATAGCTTGAGAAATTCAAACTTCACTATTGGAGTGATTTTGGAAGAAATGGCATGACAAGGCTTATTTTGGTTCAACATATCTCAAAGTTATCAAAATTGATTCAAAAGTACAAGGGGTTGAGGGAAGAAGTTGTCATGATTGGACAAGGTCTTGTTCCTATTGGTCACAAGAGCATATTTCTCTCTAATTTTAAGATATGGAAGTGGTTTTTGTGGCTATGAGTCCTCATTGTCATCCTCAACAACTTGTATTCACAAAGGAAGAATATTGGCACAAGAAGTTTGTTCAAACTTGTCAAAGTTCCTCAAAGCATTCTCTTGATCTAGAGGCTAGGGTTTTTAACTTCAAAGGAGCATATCTTGCTCATCTTTTGGTATTTTTTAGTGATTCCGAAGACATATTTCTCTTCAAAGAGTTACCAATAAATCACTTCAAAAGTTCCAAGGAGTTTTCATGTGGAAGGAACTTGGTGAAGAAGAAAGATTACAAGTCATCCAGATAAATCCCCAATTTCCCATATGTGACTTCAAATGGGCATAACTTGGTAAATTTTTATCACCTTGAGTCTATTCTTTTTCTATGATGATCTTGAAGATGTGTACTTCTTGCCTTATTTTATGTGCAAAGTGAGAAAATGGATGGAAGTTGCCTTAAGAATGCAAACGATTATAGGTCATTTCATGATTTTTGGCCAACTTCAACAAGTCATAACTTTCTCACTTTTTGGAGATTTTGAGTGGTTCAAATTGAAAAATGTCATTCAAGATACCTACTTAATTTTATCTTTTTTTGTAAAGAGCAAATTCTAAGTGGAAGGCCATGTTTGGATACAAAGGATTATAGGTCATTTTTGAAGAAGAACTTGAAATATTTCTAAGTATGGAAAGTCAACTCTTTTTCTTCAACTTTGACTCCATGTAACTTTCAGCTCGAGCATCCATTTGATTCCATTCTTTTTCCATTGCAAAGCTTGTAACCTCATCTTTCCAAAGCATCAAGAATTATGCCCTAAGACCCCTTGAGTTGGAAATGCCATGGATTTGAATTTGGTAACTTGAAACTGCTTTTTTCACAAAGTCAGGATTTTGAAATCTTTGTTTTGGCTTCTAATCACAAGTTTTCCACGCGTTTTGTTTCTAATCATGATTAGAAACTTGCCAGAAGTGATTAGAATCATGAAATGCACGATTTAGTTGAGTTTTGATCAAAATTGAGTCACACTTTCTTCATGATGCAGACCCACACGAATTCCCTCCAAAACGCATCATTCACTCTTCCTTTTGATCCCATTTGCTTCCCTATAAATAGAGGGTCATTCCCCATCCATTTTCCCAAGCTTAGATAGCCAGAATCACCCTGCCAAACTTGTTTCACAACCCAGAATTCAGCAACTTCGAAATCCATTCTCAAGCCTTTTTCAATCCATTTTTACCTCAATTCACCTTCCTTGATCTTCCTTGAATATAATCATATAATTACATTCAAGAATCGTGCCCTATATTGTTCCATAGAAGTTCAGTTTCAGAGCTCTGCAACTCAACTTCAATAGGTAGATTCCTTCATCAATTTTTCAAAACTCTGATATCATTGTGTTGCTCTCATTGCCCTGGTTCTAGTTGCAACACTTACATTTCACTGGAAATACGTTTTGACCATGAATCTTCAAATCCCTTTTCAAAACTTTCCTTCCAAATTGCTTGAGCTACAATTTATATAAATTTGGCGCGAGGGTGTGGTTGTTTTCGTCTTAAAGAGACGAAGCGATTGGTATAGATCTGAGCTTCTAATTTTACAGTTTGAGAGACCTGCAAATCACGTTGACTGGAGGTTGAAGATGACCTACGTGTCATCTTCCAACCAATGATGGCACGCCACTTGTTATTTTCAAAAATCTGATTTATATTTGATTTTGTACATTATTCACTAATGACCATGATATGCACAGCGCGCCAATCCCTTGGATTTGATTACTAACGCGTTTTGACTCTCATCCAATAGTCCACATATTTTACTTTTATTTTTTTCTGATTTTTATATTTTAATTGTTTTAAATTTCAAAAAATCTTAGAAAATTCATTTTTAGTCCAAAAAATCTAAAAAAATTATGAAAAATATTTTTGATATTCTCTTTCTGATTTTTATTTTTTCACAATTTAATTTTGTGTTTTGGTATTTTTTATAAATTTTACACTTATTTGATTTGTTTAAAATGTTTAAAAATACTTTTATACATTTTTAAATTCTGAAAAAATTATGGAATGATCCAATGATATTGTGACAAATATTGGTGACTTTATTCTATTTTTGTTTCTAACTTTACTATTTTTTACTATTTTTGTTTATTTTACCCATTTATTTTAATATTAAAAATAGTTTCTGACTTTTAAAAATTACCAAGATTTTTATAAAAATATTTGGATCCATTTCTGGTTTTTCTATGGCCTTACTTTTTCTTTCTTGATTAATTTGAACATAGTTGATATTTTTCTCCTCTATTTTGATTTTTTAACATTTTTAAACCCTTTTAATGTATATATTAAATATAATATTATTTTGTGATTATTTTCTGGCTGTCTTGAGTTGATTATTTGATCATGACTTTATTAATATCATTGGATCTTGGGTGTTAAGTTCAACTCCACCAAAATGGATGAATGATTTTAATAATATTTTGATTAAATTTTTTATTCAAATGTCGTTTATTTTCTTTTTCCCATCCCTCTTCATCTCATCCCCTTCTTATTGCACTAGATGTTGTTGGAGCATGATCTCTATATCATGTCTCAAAATAAATGGTGCATAAATTGCTATTGACCGACCTCAAAATAGGTGCGACTTCTATATAAGTCCACTTACGATTGCTTAACATAGCGCTAAATTTTGTCTCAATTCGAATAAATGATCATTCGTGGCCCAAACTTATGATTGCAAGCCCAAGTATGTTAATTTGATCTCTTTGATCTAATAACCTTGAGATTCATTGTGTGGAGGCTTTGGTTCTATCAATCCTCTAATGGATCTACAACACATTTGGTCAACGCGGATCACTTAAACATCGTTGATCATTAAATGGTACTTACGAGAATTCCAAATGGATGATATACTTGACAAAAAGCAAATGCAACTTGTTGTGTGGAGGCTTTGGTTCTACCAATCCTATAATGAGTTCCAAATGCAAGTTTCAAGATGGTCATCAAACTAACCACTAATTATTGACTTGTTTATCTTATGCTTTTATTCTTTTTTTATGCTTTATGTACTATTTATTTTTTAGCATTTTTATTTCATGCTATTTTCAACTTTGCTCATTTGAGCATTTATCTTCTTGTCATTTTTACTTTGCTCACTTGAGCTTTTCTTTTCTTTTCTTAAGATATTTAATAATCAACATAAACCCTAAAAAACTCTTAATGGTACTTGGACTATTTGGTTACTATCCTTGGCATTATGGAGCATGAGACTATTTCTTGGACTTAGGATTAGAAACCTTGGCCTATCTTGGAGACCCTGTGATCTTATCTGATTATTTTGTTTGGAGATCTTGAGGTTTACCTCAAGACATTGGGTTGCTTGTTTGTTTTTGTGTGCAGGTTTTTGTGATTACATTCTTTGTTTGTAATCTGGAATTCACCCATATACAGCCGTTACTCTGGCCAATTTTTATGAAGACTTAATACACTTGAAGAGGTCTAGTATCTTTACTTGCTTGGTTTCAATCAAAAGAATGGGAATTCTATCTTGGCTCATAATGTCAAGCTTTGGCTTCTTGTTAGTTAGATGGATCTTATCCTTAGCTTTTACCTTATGCTTTAGGATAGTCTCTTCTTCTCCTCCCATCTTCTTTAATTTCAAAAATCTTCTCCCTCCTTTTTAAACTCTTCTTGTTTTGAAACTTAAACTACTTTCATAATAAACTTGGACTTAGGCTCATGCACTTTCAAAATCTTTTCATAAATAAACCCCAATCAATTTAATAATACTTTGATATTTTTGTGAGAAGACTAAAAGTCAATCAATCTCATTTCAAACCATTTTGCCACTTTGGTTTTTATCTTTAAACTTTTCTCAAAAAGGTTAGACTCTTATCAATCCTTGTAGTGATGCAAACAACTATACTTCTACAATATATAGTGAAGTGAGATATTTTCCACTTGGGTGTTGAGTGAGGCATTGTTGATTTTAAAATCCAAGTCATATCCTCCACTTTATGATGATGCAAAATCTCCTTTCTCATGATTGTGGGTAGTAAGTATGTTTTCCACACGGACAATGACGATGATGTCTTATCTCTTAAAATCAACCAACACACTTGTGTTTCAAATTTTTTTTAAAGAGGAACTACGTGTACCCTGATCCCCTATTGCACGAAAGGTGGTACGTAGGCACTAAAGGTTCGCAACCGCGGTGGGTGCAAAAATCATAAAAACATATTTCTTTTCTCACCTCCACCATCCATCTTATATACAACATATTTTTTATAGCCAAAATATACAGATTTTACAAAGAGGTTCTTACGGAGTACCGTAGATGTTTAGGGTGCTAATACCTTCCCTTTGCATAACCAACCCCCTTACCTTGAATCTTTCCCCCTCTTTTTGGGTTATTCTCTCTTTTCCCATTCCTTTGGAAACAATAAAGCGCGGTGGCGATTTTCATTTTTGATTTGTATAAAGTCTAGTCAATCCAATGGCTTAGTCTTGAACATTTCTATCTCCAACAAACTCAAGCATCCATTTAACTCCATTCTTTTTCCATTGCAAAGCTTGTAACCTCGTCTTTCTAAAGCATCAAGAATCATGCCCTAAGACCCCTTGAGTTGGAAATGCCATGGATTTGAATTTGGTAACTTGAAACTGAATTTTCCACAAAGTCAAAATTTTGAAATCCATAATGTGACTTCTAAACACAAGATTTATGCGCGTTTTTTATTTAAACTTGTTTAGAAAACTTGCCATAAGTTATTAGCACCCCAAAACGCAAGATTTGGTTGAGTTTTAATAGAAAAGAAGTCACACTTCACTCGTGCTCGACCTTCACTAAATTTCCCTCCAAACTTCCTTGTTTCTTCCAATTTTCATTCCCATTCACTTCCCTATAAATAGAGGGTCATCCCCCATTAATTTCTTCAAGCTTTGAGAGCCAAAAACACCCTGCCAAAACTTCATACGAACCCATCTTTTTTGAATTCAGTTTCTGAGATTTAAGCTCTCTTTTCCAAAATTCTTTGCGCATTCATAATCCTTAAGCATCATATAAACTCTCCAGCACTTAAACAAATCAAAACGAGCCATAATTCAAGCTACAGAAGTCCAGTTTCAGAGCTTCTTCCTTGAACTTCGGAAAGGTAGAATTCTCTACCATTTGGATCCAAATCAAACACTAATCTATTCTAATCCTTCTCCTGTTTCTAATGTTGCTTACATCTTTTAAATCCATTGAGAATTGAGATAGAAATCTCAAATTGAAGGTGCTCGCTATTTTCTGAGTTTTTGATTCATATCTCTCTCCATACCTTATATAAATTTGGCGCGATGGTGGTGTTAAAATCGTCTTGAAGAGACGAGTTCAATGATACTAGCCTGGGATTCTAATTTTTCCATTTGAAGGATCTCACAAAATCCCTATTGCAGGGTGTCTGGAGGTTGAAGACGATGACATGTCTCGTCTCAGCCAATGATAGCGCGCCGAACGTTTTAATTTCATTGGTTGCCCTTTTTCTGATCCTATGTGTATCTCACTAAGGTCCATATCAAGCACAGTGCGTCTGGTCCACTGGATCAGCTTACTAACGCGTTTTGACTATGATCTGATGGTCCACATCTTTTTGGTTTTATTTTATTTTCTGATTTTATATTTTTATTGATTAAATTTTCAAAAATTCATAACTCTTTTATTTTTTATCCAAAAATTATGAAAAAATTCACAAAAATACTTTGAATTATTTCTGATCTCATGAGTATTTTTTAACATTTTTATTTTGAAATTTGATATTTTTTGTATTTTTTAATGATTTGCTTTCTTTTAATTACTTAAAAAATACTTTCTGATATTTTTTAGTTCCGAAAAAATCCATAAATATTATTTTGCATATTTTTGACTTTCTGAAAATTTTAGGGAATTTTATATTGAGGTTTACTATTTTTGACCTATTTTCTATTTGTTTGAGCAATTTTAAATAGTTTAAAAATAGTTTCTGACTTTTAAAAATTACCAAAAATTTTATAAAAATATTTGAATCCATTTCTGATTTTTCTATGGCCTTACTTTTTCTTTCTTGATTAATTTGAACATAGTTGATATTTTTCTCCTCTATTTTGATTTTTTTAACATTTTTTAAACCCTTTTAATGTATATATTAAATATAATATTATTTTGTGATTATTTTCTGGCTGTTTTGAGTTGATTTTTTAATCATGACTTTATTAATATCATTGGATCTTGGGTGTTGAGTTCAACTCCACCAAAATGGATGAATGATTTTAATAATAGTTTGATTAAATTTTTGATTCAAATGTGGTTTATTTTCTTTTTCCCATCCCTCTTCATCTCATCCCCTTCTTATTGCCCTAGATGTTGTTGGAGCATGATCTCTATATCATGTCTCAAAATAAATGGTGCATAAATTGCTATTGACCAACCTCAAAATAGGTGCGACTTCTATATAAGTCCACTTACGATTGCTTAACATAGCGCTAAATTTTGTCCTGATTCAAATAAATGATCATTCATGGTCCAAACTTATGATTGCAAGCCCAAGTATATTAATTTGATCTCTTTGATCCAATAACCTTGAGATTCATTGTGTGGAGGCTTTGGTTCTACCAATTCTCTAATGAGTTCCAAATGCAAGCTTCAAGATGGTCATCCAACTTACCACTAATTATTGACTTGTTTTACCTTATGCTTTCATTCTTTTTTATGCTTTATGTACCATTTATTTTTAGCATTTACATTTCATGCCATTTTCATATTTGCTCATTTGAGCATTTACTTTCTTGCCATTTTTACTTTGCTCACTTGAGCTTTTCTTTTCCTTTCTTAAGATACTTAATAATAAACATAAACCGTAAAAAATATTTAATGGTACTTGGACTATTTGGTTACTACCCTTGGCATTATGGAGCATGGGACTTTTTTTGGACTTAGGATTAGAAACCTTGGCCTATCTTGGAGATCTTATCTGATTATTTTGTTTGGAGTTCTTGAGGTTTACCTCAAGATATTGGGTTGCTTGTTTGTCTTTGTGTGCAGATTTTTGTGATTACATCCTCTATTTGTAATATGGAACTCACCCGTATACAGCCGTTACTCTGCCCAATTTTTGTGAATACGTAATACACTTGAAGTTTGGTTCTCTCAAGAGGTCTAGTATTTTTGCTTGCTTGGTTTCAATCCAAAGAATAGGAATTCTATCTTTGCTCATAATGTCAAGTATTGGCTTCTTGTTGGTTAGATAGTTCTTATCCCTAGCTTTTACCTTATGTTTTAGGATAATCTCTTCTTCTCCTCCCATCTTGTTTAATTTCAAAAATCTTCTCCCCCTTTTTTTGAAAACTCTTCTTGTTTTTGAACTTGAACCATTTTCATAATAAACTTGGACTTATGTCCATGTATTTTCAAAATATTTTCATAAATAAACTCCAATCAACTTAATAATACTTGACATTTTTTGTGAGAAGACTAAAAGTCAATCAATCTCATTTCAAACAATTTTGTCACTTTGCCTTTTTATCTTTAAAACTTTTCTTAAAAGATTAAACTCTTGTCAATCCTTGTAGTGATGCAAATAACTATACTTCTACAATATGTAGTAAAGAGAGATATTTTACACTTGGGTGTTGAGTGAGGCATTGTTGATTTTGAAATCCAAGCCATATCCTCCACTTTGAGATGATGCAAATTCTCTTTTCTCATGATTGTGGGTAGTAAGTGTGTTTTCCATACGGACAATGACGATGATGTTCTATCTCATAAAATAAACCAACACATTTTTGTTTTAAATTTTTGAAAGAGGAACTAAGTGTACCCTGATCCCCTATTGCACGAAATGTGGTACGTAGGCACTAAATATTCGCAACTGCGACGGGTGCAAAAATTATAAAAAAATATATATATTTCTTTCCTCACCTCCACCATCCACTTTTTTTTTATATACAACAGTTTTCATAGCCAAAATATACAGATTTTTACAAAGAGGCTCCTGCGGAGTACCGTGGATGTTTAGGATGCTAATACCTTCCCTTTGCATAACCAACTCCCTTACCTTGAATCTTTCCCCCTCTTTTTGGGTTATTCGCTCTTTTCCCATTCCTTTGGAAACAATAAAGCACGGTGGTGATTTTTATTTTGATTTGTATAAAGTCTAGTCAATTCAATGGCTTAGTCTTGAACATTTCTACCGCTACACTACCCAGGTTCCTTCTCATAGCCCTACTATCCAGGCTTTCATTTTGAAGTAACCCTACTACTCAGGTTCCTTCCCATAAGCCCTATTATCCAGGCTTTCATCTCGAAGAAACCCTACTATCCAGATTCTTTCCTATAAGCCCTACTATCCAGGCTTTAATCTTGAAGAAACCCTATTATGCAGGTTCCTTCCCATAAGCCCTACTATCCAGGTTCCTTCTCCCTTATCTCCAGACAACAGTTTACAATACTGTAAGGCCCAGACCCGACCAGATACAGTCGATTTCATATTTCCCCAGTAAATCGCTATACATCTTGGACCCTGACCAGATATGCATTCTACTTTCACCTCCTCAATCAAGAGTTAATTCCCCAGTAGAGTAATGGATAACCGAAGCTCCTAGATTCTACTTCCCAGGACATAAATCAACATTCCTCAACAAATTCCTCCTCAACAGCAGGTACAAGAATTCTCGCCAAGGAATCTCTTATGCAACCGATCTTTGCTGGATGATATCTTTAAGCCCATCTACGACGATTCTCTGTCGCCTTCCAAATGGAATCTGTAATCCCATTCCTGATATCACCAATCAGTATTACTTCATGCGAGTGCAAATTTCTGGGCACTCTAGTGTTCAATCATCTTCCACCTTCAGATCACGAAAGGCAGACCAGCCAATCTACATCCTCAAGCTTAAGAAGATTGAACAGGGGCAACTGTCGCACCCCAAAATTTTCCCTCTCATTACTTAAAGGATCATCCTGGACCCTCAGGTTTGCTTCTATCGAGTTTCAAGTCTTGAATTACAACTTTTCAAGAAAATCATTCACAAGGGCAAAATGGTCAAAAGCACACTGAAAGGTCAAACTTTGACTTTTAGATCAAAAATCAAATTTCAACAATTATATTTCATCAAGACATGGAATTGGTTCATAAAAATCAGAAGTCAGAAATTACTTTGAAAAAAATCAAATTTCTGAACATTTAGAAAATTTTCTAAGTGTTAAGAGAATATGATACTTCAAAACTTCTGAGCCAGCCTCCACGCAAGTGCAGTCAGAATTTGCAAACATGGTTCAGAACATGATTCTTCAATCAGAACATGACTCTTCAGCATATGCTTTGATCAGAGCATCACCCTTCGAGTTTCATTTTGGTCTTCTTCGATCAGAACATCACAAAGCCCCAAAACCTTGTTTGAACAGCCTGTTGCGCTGCTATAGCACAGTCCTGCAACCAACTGCCACAACACTCCAAATTGCTGCTGATCTAGTCTATGCCTGCGTTTTTCTCAAACCTTATATTTGAACCAAATTAGCATACAAAAAATGTGATTAAAAAGCAATGGAACAATATACTAAAAAGGTTTAAATCCCATTTGTTTTTCCCCCCAAAACCACAGCAAACCCATCTATAAATAAGTTGCTCCATCACAGGTTCAAGGGGCTGGCTTTTGGAGAGAGAGAATTATCAAAAGAGAGAAAAGAAGCTGTGAAACCTTCGTAAAAATCCATAATCCCCAAATATAAAATCAAACCTTTGTTCTTCCCCTTGAGTCAAAGAACTTGGTGTTTTCTCTTATGTTGCTCTTGCCGACTCCAAAACATCTGAAGGCAGCAGCTCAAGTCCCAAGCACACACTTCAGATTCAAGGTAAGTCTTTCTGACTTTGCATATTTTCATTTAGAACATCATTACATATGTAAATATCATAGTATTAATGTTGTCCATATCATTGCATAAGTAGAAAAATTGTGGATCAGAACTTCTTGATTAGGGCTAGGCTCAGATTTAGGATTAGAACTTCTATAAACTGTTGTGCTTTTATCCTTATGATTTACTGTTTGTTAAGAACTGAATAAATTGCTGATGTGCTGATTAATATGAGGAAAGAGTTGAAAGGTGGCACTGAACCTCTGATTTCCACTCACTGTTTTAGCACAACATATAACTTCTGAGTTCTCCTTACTATTAAACACACCGAACTTCTGATGTTTCCACTCGCTGTTTTAGCACAACACAAAACTACTGAGTTCTCCTTACTATTAAACACACTGAACTTATGATGTTTCCACTCACTGTTTTAGCACAACACAGAACTTCTGAGTTCTCTTTACTGTTAAACACACTGAACTTCTAATGTTCACTCACTGTCTTAGCACAATACAGAACTTCTGAGTTCTTCCCACTGTTTTGGCACGTACAGAGCTTCTAAGATTTTCTCACTGCTCTCACATTTATAACATCAGCACGTAGCAACCCAGAACTTATGTTTTTTTCCTCTAATGTTTCTTGCAGGACCTTAGAGTGTATCAACCCAGAACTTCTGATTTCCTCTTATGTTCCTTGTTGAACCATAGCGCGCCCGGCATCAGAACTTCTGATCCCTGTTGCTTTGCTTTCAGCAACATGCTGATTCTTTTCTCTCGTTATTTTCCTTTTTATCATTTTTAAATTCTTATAACCCCCCATTTGTAAATTTGTACCCCCATCCCTAAATGTTGTAATAGCGTAGGACTTTATACTTTCGCAATTTATCGCTTTTCAAATATAATGCTAGTAATTAGGGTGTGTATGGCAAGACATGAAATCAACAAATAGATAACCTTAATCAAGACTAAATGCATGTAAATCAAACACGCTTGCATACTAGCACCCTTAAGGTAATCCTATTTTGTTGCCTATCAAAAAATAGTCACGTCCCTCGAATATGGGCGTTTTAGAAAAAGACCCTCGATAAAAGATCGTAGTCCCTCGATGATCCTCGATGTTGCCTTCGGTAAACGGTCTAGTCCCTAAAAACGACATTGTTAAAACGTTCCATGGGTTGCCTTCTATGACTATACAATTGAACCGCGCATGTCCCTTCACATCCAACAATAGGGCTTCTTACCAAATCAATGGTAAGATAGCAACATCTAAAGGAGGAGGAAAAGAAAATCTAGGACCTTTTGAGTAGGTAGATTCGCTCATAGTTGCTCGCTTGCTCACAACCAAACATTTTACGCCAACACTTTCACATTAAAACCTTTTTCTCAAAATACAAAAGCTTTTTATATACATTCTTATAGAGACGAGAACCATTACAAAAACATCTTTTCAAGAATACTTTCACAAACACCTCTTTGAACTATTTTCGAAACAACACTTTGTGCGCGTTCTTATAGAAACAAGAACCATTACAAAGACATTTTCAAAATATTTTCAAACCCACAACGCAAAGCACATTTTCAAACAAAAGCAAGTGATCTAGCAAGTAACTAAGAGCCCATGGAAAATCATGGATGAAAAGGGTGCTAACACATTCCCTTTTCATAATCTACCCCCTGAACTCAAGAAAACATCTCTAAAGGTCTTTCCTGTTCTTTTAAGCCTTTCCTTATTGGATAAAAGAAAAGTCGGTGGCGACTCTTGCTAACCGCAACATTTGCAAACACAAACGCAAAACGACCCAAGTCAGTTCTCCCACTGTATCACAAAGTGTATGCCATGTTAGTGACCTAATAGAATATATGCAGATGAATGCAAAAGCTTATGCCAGATAAAAGTGAAAAGGTGGGACAAATTTGGGATATTACATCGAGAGATCAGATAGTTGGTCTGATTGATGGTCACAAACAGGGCCACAATAGTGGGATCAGCATTGGCGGGCACCGGGATTTCCTGGTACATTGCAGGCTCCTCGACCTGTCGGTGAGAGTTGTCAAGGGGATGCTCATGAGTGAAGGAGAATATAGTCATTCCGTCCCTAAGGTCATGTTAATCGTGAGTAACTTTCTCATTATTGTAGACGGCGGGGGCGTTGGTCTCGTCACTGTTATCGTTACCGTTGTTGTGTTGGCTGGCCATGATGATCGGTAGGTGTATATGAGTTTGCTTTGGTTTTAAGTTTGAAAAAATACGGGGAAGTAAAGGGTTCCCACAAATGGCACCACTGATCGTACCTGATCAAAATGGATCATCAATATCATGCGACATTTGGACTTCTGTTGTTGTTAAAGTGAATGAGGGGTATCTGCAAGACACAATGATGCCAAAGTGAGGTTTAGAGAAAAGTGCAAGTATCAAATAGTATAATAAAGTTTACCTGATCCTCTAATGAAAGAGGATATTTATAGCCCTCAGCGTTGGGCCAAGGTCTCCATTTGGGTCAGATGCCCATACCTATAATGGACTGCCAAGATCCTACGTAGGTAGAGGAAACTAGTTTGTGGTCTCTATCCTAGTTCAATTGCCCCGTGATTCTCGGAGGTGAATACCCATTCTTTTCGGGAGTAGGATGACTTTGTGATATTCGGAGGAACGTTGACCATATACTCTAAGTAGGCACGTGAGAGAGACATGCCCGACGATCAAGTGACGGGGACACCCTTGACAAGCAGGTGGAAGAGAGGTCTCTGACGGGCACGTATGAGAGATGTTATCTAACGGTCATGGCAATATAGACCACTAAAGTGAACCCTCCTCGTAGTAGTACTGGGCTGGACTCTGACAGGGGACCAAGTGCAGGCCTAGTCCATAACAGGTTATTAGGCCTCTTATAGTATTATGTTGGGCCTTGCCCGGCGGAAGACTAAGTGTTAGTGTCAATTAGGTTATTTTTCATATCAAATATTGACACTTTTAAGCTCTTTTTTATGAAATTTTGATTATGAAAATGACTTATTTTAAGTGATTTATTGCATCAATGTATATAATATTGGAAAATTTAATTTGTTTGTTAGTTTTTCAGCATTTTATGTTCAGAAGTTGCAGCTCAAGGCAAGAAGAATCAATGAACTCTAGTGTCAAAGTTTGAGAAGCCTCGCCCGACGAGAGGGAGACGAGTGAAGTAAACCTCACCCGGCAAAGGGGAGGCGAGACCAGGGGCGAGAGATCCTTCAAAATTCAGTATTTGTTGCCTTGGTCTCGCTTGTTGGAGCGCTCAACAAAGAGGAAGCGAGATTGGCTCGCCCGACGAAGCAGTTGGCTCGCTCGATGAGGCAAGATATTTTCCTCAGCCTGCTTGCGTTGTTGCTGGCACGTGGGCGTGTAAAGTGGAGCTCTCCCGATGAAGCTTGTGTAGTGTCGGGCGAAGCAGAGCGGACATGCCATGTTTATAAGCCACTTTGTAGATATTTGTGTCACTTCTTCCATTTTCTTACCTTCTTGTAACCTAGAAACAACTTTGTGTGATAGAAAAAATAATCTTCTTCATTTCTACTCAAAATCAAAGCTTTTAAACATCAATCATTGATACTTCAAGTTTGATGTTCATAAATCTTAGTTGTTTACTTATTGATCAAGCTACCATGACTATGGGTAGCTAAACCACTCTTTGTGTCAAGATTAGAGGTAGATAATCTTCACTTTTTATGTATTTCTCTTGATGTGTTGTATGTGAGCAAATTGATGATTAATATATGGTGAAAATCCTTGTTTTATGGTTTATGTTTGATTTGAATAATTATTGAGAAATATGTTCAACTCTTGACCTAGGTTTTCATTTATCAACACAATTTCTAGACATAGTTTTATTAGTTGATATTCACCTATATCAAACTTTTAAAGTTATCATATTGATAGTTAGGTAAAGAGATCATCTAAGGATCAATATGATAAAAACTCACAATTTGTTTTAGAGATGAAACTTATTGAGAGGATATGTGATTATATTGATTGTTAATAAGTTCACATGCTTTATTAAAAAAATACTTTAAAAATTGATTATCGAGCCCTAATCTTGACATACTTTTACCAATCGTTTAAAATCAAAACTCTCTTTTACCGATACTTAATACTTTTCATGAAATCGAAACTTTCCGAAACTAAAACCTTTGATAAACCCATACTTAAAACAATTTCGACTGTAGAACAGAGGTAATACCACCCAATCCTTGTGGATACGATAAAGAAAATATTTATCATGTAAAAGTGTTTCAACACTAAGCGCATGCCCATTCCAGAACACTTCCTTTTTCGTTTGGTCGAAATTTTTGTGACTTTTCCTTCCTCCTTTGATTAGAACCAGACTCTGATACCAGTTGTCGGAAAAAATATGAGGAGGAATCATTTACATTGGATCAAACACTCACCTAAATGTCAAAGACTCACATAAATAAGTGAGAGTGACACCACATATTCATCCAAAACTTTAAGATGATATGTGTATGAGTTCTCTGATTTATAAAGTGTTCAACTTTCACTTTTCCAAGAAATATAAAACTTAAAACTTACACATATTTCTCCATATAACTCACACTTATTTCTCAATAATTTTGACTTATTTTATTAATTATGTAAATTTTTTATACTTTCAATTTCAAATATTTGATTGAAGAACTAAATATATCATATTATTTATCTATTACTATAATAAATTAAATCCAACGCGACAGAGTATATTACGACACCTCATATACCATATAATTTTATATTTGTAAATCAATTAAAATATGATATATCACTCTTAAAATGAATTATATATCCCATGAGAGTTACTCTTAATTAAAAACAATTATTACCCCTTATATCATTCAAACTTCTCACCCTTCCATCTAAACTTTATTGCACATAATTTATTTCTTCTTTTTTAATAGAGTCTAATATTTAAAAAACAATAACAAAATTATTTTGACTCTATTTACTAAAATTAGTCGATAGTTGATAGTTGATAACTGATAGCTGATAATTGATAGTTGATAGTTGATGGTTGATAGTTTATAGCTAATGACTGATAGCTAATAAACTAATTTAAATATTTAATAAATTAGTTGTTATAATAACTGATAAATATAAAATGACATAAAAGGACATTCTTATTAAAAAAAATTGTAGTTTACTTATCTTATTACATTATATTATTATATTATTAAATTAATTTGTATTTGATAAAAATAAATATATTAATAAAAACATGTAAAACAATTTTAATATATTTGAAAATTTTAAGATAGCATCAAAATATTAAGTTTATATAAATTTTATAATAAAATTTAACGAGATATATGAAATTTGAATTCATTTAAATTAATCTAAAATAATGATAAAAATAAATTTATTATATAATTTAAATGTTATTTAAAATATTGAATATTCATCATCTTGTAAGTTAAAATAATAAGGGTATAAATGAAAGAAAAAGTCACAAGTTAAAAGCTATAAGCTCAAAAGTTACTTCAAATAGTTTTTGAAAAAAAAGTCAAAAGTAAGTAAAAAAGTTAAAAGCTAAAAGTTAAAAACAGTTACCAAACATAACTTTATTATTTATGTGAGCTGAAAAGCTAAAAGCTAAAAGCTCTTTTTGTGGTCTTACCAAACAGATCCTTTGTTAAATTGAAAAAACCATTTAGCACAAAAATAAATCGATTATTCAAAAATTAAAAAAAATTTTAAAAAGATGACTAATGTAACACTCCGTTTTTATCAAAGTATTTTAATTTAATTATATATGTGTTTATTTAATTAATATATGTGGATGATTAAATGAATATGGGTGAGAGGAGCAATGTCTAACCTTATGCTAGGGTGTAGAGAGTAATTAGAGCAAGAAGAAATAAATTATAATTTATTTTATTAATTAAAATAATAAATTGATTTTATTATTTAAATAAAATAAAAGAAATAAATATGTGTAGAGAAATTAATGGTAAGCTAGTAATTATAAGAATAAGTTGAGGGTAGAAGAGAGAAAGCCTAATTAAGAGAAAATATGTTATTAGAAAAGAGAGAAGTGAGAAGAAAATTAGTTTTCATCATACGTAAAAACTTGGAAAAAGAGGAAAAGGAGGCTAGGGTAAGAGTTTGGACTTGAAGCTTTACGAGGGAAGAACATATCAATAAAACCAGAATTTTTTGCAAATAATTGAGGTAAGAGTGGGAATTTGATTCAATAATAGGGGTATGATGAATGATAGAGGAAGAATCTTGCATTTGATGACTCTATATGATTTCTGCTAGAACATAGTTTGATTCTACAATCCTTGTAAGAGTTTTGATGATAACAAACACAAAGAACAATTATGCTCCCTAAATTTATATTTTATTCTGCAGAGAAGTTCTGATGGAAGAAGATCAAAAGATGGGTTAAAAAGTTATTTCAACTCTGATTCTAAACATCTCTTAAAGAAGTTCTAACGCTGCAAACAGGACTCTGTGTTTCTGGCCTACAAAGCTCTAGAAAGAAGCAACGAATACCTTCATCTTCTGAAGCAAGCATGTTCGCAAGCGTTACAAATCAATTATTACCATTTCAAAAGTAACAACTGGAAGGGAACATGGATCTTTATTTTTGGAAATCTCTTTAATTTTCATTGATCAATATTCCAAAAGCTCCTACATGCTTCGCCTATTTAAACAAAGTTTAAAGGATAAACCTCTTACGATTTTTCACGCACGGTAACGAAGCTGTCTTTTTCATCCTCAAACATTCAAAATTCAAACTGTGTAAAACATCACTTGTGATACTATTTTATTAGAAAACATTCTTGTACACTTTTATTCAATATTGTTTAGAGAAATTCCTTGAGAAAATCGGCTTGTGGTTTATACTCAAGAAGACTTTGACGGTTGTCATAGTAGTTTTGTAATCAAGATTGATTAGTGGATTAAGACCTCGTTGAGAGAGGAGAATCGCCTTGGCATGTGGAATGGATTAGTTTGAGTTCAAACGGAGTAGGATAATCAACGTGTTCTTTTCTTTAAGTTTTAAAAATCCTAATTCAACCCCCCCCCCTTTCTTATGTTTTTCCATTCTTCAATTGGTATCAGAGTGTCTGGTTCTGAGTACAAGCACTTAACCGTGTCAGAAAAAGATCCAAGCTAAGAAAAACACTATGATGAGACTAAGTCAGAACATCAGCAATGACTACCATGATGAGAAAGACAGAATGTGCGGAAAACCTCCAATCTTTGATGGAGAGAACTTCGATTACTGGAAAGACAGAATCAAAAGTTTCTTTCTAGCTTATGACGCTAATCTCTGGGACATGGTGACTGATGGATACATACATCCTATTGATGAAAGCGGTCAGAAGATTGATAGAAAAAGAATGTCAGATCATCAAAAGCGAGATTTCAGAAATCATCACAAGGCCGTAACTATTCTCTTGAGTGCTATCTCATATACAAAGTATGAGAAGATCACAAACAGAGAGTCAGCAAAACACATGTTTGATTCCTTGAGAATGACGCATGAAGGCAATACGCAAGTCAAAGAAACCAAAGCTCTTGCGCTCATTCAGAAGTATGAAGCCTTCAAAATGGAAGAAGATGAAACCATTGAAACAATGTTCTTAAGATTTCAAATCCTGGTTGCTGGGCTAAAAGTTCTGGATAAAGGGTACTCGACTGTTGATCATGTAAAGAAGATTATCAGAAGTTTACCAAAGAAATGGAGACCCATGGTCACTGCTCTTAAATTGGCCAAAGATCTGAACAAAATCTCTCTCGAAGAACTTGTCAGCTCTCTTAGAAGTCATGAGATAGAGTTAGAAGAAGATGAGTCCCAGAAGTAAGGTAAGTCTTTAGCTCTTAAATCTAACAAAAAAATATGAAACTAAAGTTTTGCATGCAATAGAAGAAAACTCTGGTGGATCCTCATCAGAAGAAGACGAACTGTCTCTTCTCTCCAGAAGAGTCAATCAGTTGTGGAAGCACATGCAAAGGAAGTTCAAAAATTCCAGAAAAACAGGGAATCAGTCTGAACCATCGTCTGGATACAGAAAGTCTGAACCATCTTCTGGATACAGAAAGTCAAGTAACAAAG
Source organism: Vicia faba (assembly GCA_948472305.1). Lineage (NCBI taxonomy): Eukaryota > Viridiplantae > Streptophyta > Magnoliopsida > Fabales > Fabaceae > Vicia > Vicia faba. The sequence continues at coordinate 448,044,294 of OX451739.1, read as the reverse complement.
ATATTTTCTGTTACAAATGCAATGAACAAGGGAATTACAAAAGCGATTGTCCGAAGCTTCAAAAGGAGAAACCTAAAAATAAGTTCTTTAAGGAGAAGAAGAAAAGTCTCATGGCAACTTGGGATGACTCTGACTCTTCTGAAGCTGACACAGAATCAGAAGATGAAAGAGCCAACATAGCCCTTATGGCCAACGTGTCAGACGATACTGAATCATCTGGATCAGAATCAGACTCAGGCAGAAGAGGTATTTTCTAACTTTTCTAGATCTCAATTAGAAGAGAGTCTGTCAGAAATTATAGAAAGATATCAGAAACTTCGAGTCATAAACAAGAACCTGAAAAAGGGTCTAGTTTCTGACTCTGAAGAAACTAAGAAACTAAGATCAGAAAACTTTGAGCTAAAAGAAACAAGTTCAAAACTTGACAATAAATTACAAAATGCTCATAATGAAATTGTGTCAGATGTTCCTAGTGAATCTGATAAGATCATAAAGGAATATGATCATAGCTTTCAGAAGTTTCTTGCTAAAAACATAGATAGAAGCAAGATGGCTTCAATGATCTATGGATTTAGCAGAAATGACAGGAAAGATATATGATACAAAGTTAAAGTATCTCAACCTAAGAAAGTTAAGGATTTGGTAATTAAACGCACTCCTCTGAATTCTCACATTACCTATGGGCACACACATGACTTAAAGTATACTAGTAATACTTTTTCTGCTAAACCAAAATTCAAACAAAATTTTGGTAACTCTAACAAACAAGGATCCAAAAAGATATGGGTACCTAAGGATAAAATTGTCTATATTGAAGATATCTTTAACAGCAAGACTGAAACACCAATCTCGGTACCTGGACTCTGGATGCTCTCGACACATGATGGGAAGAAAGTATATGTTCCAAATCCTGGAGCTTAAATATGGAGGCTACGTAGGTTTCAGAGGCAATCAGAAGGGGAAGATCATTGGCTCTGGAACTATTGCGCAAAAGTGTATTATGTTAGGATACTCTGAACGCTCAAGAGGCTATAGAGTATACAACACATAAACATGGATTGCAGAAGATTCAATCAGTATCAGATTTGATGATAAGCTTGGCTCTCAAAAGTCAAAGCAAGATACATATTTTGCAGATATAGAAGTCTAATTTACAGGTACTGAAGACATTGCATCAGAAGTTTCTCACAAAGAATCACAATCAACTCTAGAAGAAGATGTCACAAATATTACAGCAACATCTGAAGAGCCTCTCCAGAAAAGATAATCCAGAAGCATCTTAGCTCATCCAGAAGACAAAATTTTAGGAAAGGAAGAAGACCCAATCAGAACAAGACCCACATTCAGAAACCCTGAAGAATCTCTCATAGGATTAGTGTCTCTGATTGAGACAACTTCCATTGATGAAGCTCTTCTGGAAAATGATTGAATACTTGCAATGCAGGAAGAATTAAACCAATTCACCAGAAACAATGTGTGGGATCTGGTTCCTAAACCAAAAGGGTTCAACATCATTGGAACCAAATGGGGTATTCATAAACAAACTGAATGAACAAGGAGAAATCATCAGAAACAAAGCACGGCTGGTGGCACAAGGTTATATTCAGCAAGAGGGAATAGACTATACATAAACCTTTTCTCCAGTCGCCAGGTTAGAATCTATCAGACTTTTAATTTCTTTTGTTGTAAGTAATGGAATCACTCTCTATTAGATAGATATCAAAAGTGAATTCTTAAATCGTTACATTGATGAAGAAGTTTATGTGCACCAACCCCCTGGTTTTGAAAATTCAAAACATCCAAAACGTGTCTTTAAACTAAATAAATCACTATATGGTCTAAAACAAGCTCCCAAAGCTTGGTATGAAAGACTAAGTAGCTTTCTGTTAGAAAATGATTTTACCAGAGGGAAGGTGGACACAACTTTATTCTGTAAGCCATTTAAAAATGACATTCTATTTTGTCAAATTTATGTAGATGACATTATTTTTGGATCTACTAAAGCCTCTCTGGGAAGAGAATTTGCTAAGTCTATACAGGCAGAGTTTGAAATGAGCTTGATGGGAGAACTCGAGTTCTCTCTAGGCATCCAGATCAATTAAACTCCAGAAGGAACATACATACATCAAATCAAGTACGTCAAAGAACTTTTGGAGAAATTCGACCTATCAGATGTAAGCCAGCCAAAACTCCAATGCATCCTACATGCATTCTGAAAAAGGAAGAGAATAGAAAGAAAAAGTACTTTTGTAAGCTGCTAATTTTTGGGAGAAGATCTGATCTCGTGGTCCAGCAAGAGGCAATCCATAATTGAATTATCAACCGCTGAAGCTGAATATATAGCAGAAGCTGGATGTAGCACACAGATGCTCTGGATGAAAAGTCAGATTGAAGACTTCAACATATTTGAGAGTAACATTCCTATACTCAGTGATAATACTTCTGCCATTTGTTTATCTAGAAATCCTATTTTATATTCTAGGTCTAAGCATATAGAAATAAAACATCAGTTCATTAGGGACTATATTCAGAAAGGAATTCTTTCATTAAAATTCATTGACAAAGACCATCAATGGGATGATATCTTCACTAAACCCCTTTATAAAGATAGATTTAATTTCATTCTGAAACATCTCAGCATGAAATTATGTCCAGAATAAGAGTTTTATTTATGTATTCTTTAACCCTCGGAATTTTATGTTTTTTTTGTGAACATCTGATCAATAATTCTTCAGAAGTTAGAAGGACAGTTGTATCAGGATCTATCTAAGATCTGAACAGTTCCTAAACAGTTCATTTCAAAGATAGAAGCATGCAGTTCACAACATCAACATTTGTCATCCTCTCACAACAGTTTCTTCTAAGGATGAACACGCTTTCAAATTCTGAAGAGACTAAAGCGTTGATTGGATGCATTGAGACTCGTGTCGTATCGGTAATTGTTTTATATCTCCACGCCATCTCCCTATTTTCAGGAATCATTAATTCTATGAAATCATTTCTTTTCACTCTTTTCTTGTTAATTAAGTTTTCTATTTTTCTATAAATACACTGCTCACTTTCACTTTCACTTTTTCACTCTCACTTCTTCTCTCTATTACTTGTCTTCAATTTTTTTCTTCAAAAATCCTCAAAAGTCTGTGTGAATAATGGCTTCTTCTCAAACTACTCAAAGCTCTCAAAGTGTTCCTGGCTCTTCGTCTTCAACAACAGACATATATGAAGAACCCTCAAGAACACTCCTGACTCCCATTGATTCGCTAGAAGTTTTATGTGAAATCATTATGGACTTCGTCAGTATGAAGGAAAACATTTACGATCTTACTCCTGATGTTGAATTTCAAGGGTGGACAAAGTATTTTAATCGTATACTGGGTCCAGTTTTTCCAAGATTAGTTAAAGAATTATGGATTCACGCTACTGCTTCAAACCATCAAGTTACTTCTTTTGTGATGGGAAAGAAAATAGTAATCTCTGAAGATCTTATTGCATGTTTGATAGGTCATGACAGCAGAGGCATTCGTTGCAGCGACATGGCAGATAAATGCTCTGACCTAACAACGATTTCAAAAGAGATTTTTTCTTCTGGCCAACCTTAAAACAAAATCAAAGATCTGAAATACTACTTCAGAATTTGGTCAAAAATCATCTTAGGCTGCATCAACCACAAAAAACCCACAAGTTCTCCAGACTATACCAACATTGATCAGCAATTTCTTTTGTACTTCATAGCAACCAAGGAAAAGTTCAATCTTCCTCATCTTCTGTTTAATAATCTGAAGACTAGAGTCAAAGAGACTAGAGAAGAAGAAAGGACAAAGAGGGACCGGATACCTCTGGGCAGGCTCATATCATATATTTTGACGGAAAACAAATTGATAGAACATCTGACTGAGGCTCAACAGGTTAACATTCTGGAAGCATGTGCTGGTAAACCTCTTAATGCAAAGAATCTAAAGAAAATGAAGATCATTGACACCATCAAGAAGGATCCAACAGTAACAACAAAGGAAGTCATCACAACGAGGCGAGTACCTCTGAAGGATTTTCCCCTTTTCTCTCAAACAAATGCTTCTCCAGAAATTATTGTCAGATATCTGGAAGCTTGCAAAATGGACGGGACAAATCCAAAAGTGAACATTTGCAATCTCTGATAACAAGCTCCGGAGACTGTCCTCAAGAAATCAAGGAAAAGGAAAGTTGTTGGAGAAGGATCTTCTCAGAAGGTTCCCAAGGCTGCTAAGAAGAAAGCTAACTCTTCTTTTATTTATGTTATAGAATCAGTCCTTTTATCAACATCTGAAACCACCTCCTCTCCAAAACCCACAGAAGAACCTTCACCACAAATCTTTGATGATTTTGATATTGAATTTGACCCTTCACTTACTCTAGAAAACATTCTGGATGAACCACCTTCTACCCATCTTGACCAAAATCAGCCAGAACTTGCTCAAGTTCATTCTGATATTGATCAATTTGATCCAATTTTTCAATCTCCCCACTCAGAAAATCCAAACTCTCAAGCTCCCCACTATGAAAATCCAAACTTTCATGCTCCCCAATCAGAAAATCCAAATTTTGACTTTGATACCACTACATCCATTCTTGGAATTACATGCCCTCTCATGGTCCAACAACCAATCATAATCCACAACACATCCCAGAAATTCCATCTCCCTATCATTCCACTCCACCAAAAACACCATATTTACCCATTATTATCTCTAATTCTCCCTATCCAAACAACCATCCAGAAGATCACCTTCGCACCATTATAGATCTAGAAGCTCTGGACAATCTTGTCTCGTGCTCTCAAAAAATTGTCGTACCAAAACCAAAAATCACCAAAGCAAATGTTGGTAAAATTTTGTTGATTTTTGAAACAGAAATGCTTGAATGGGTTAACTCTCTGAAGCTAGTATGCTTAGAGAATCTTAATCATGCTTCTTCTGATTCACACTGGAACCAGTTCAGAAAATGGTTCAATTCTGAGTCCCAGAAACTTAAGGAGTTGAGTTATGAAATTGCTAAACAGAACTTCTGTGATCATCTGAAAGTCTTCAAAGATCAAGTTCTGCGTCACTGGGAAAATAAACCTCTCCTTCTGCTAGACAATGCCCCCTGGGATGATCACCAGCCTTCAGAATATGATGAACCATCCTTTGATCCTTTGCCTCTGGTTACAGTTCAAGACAAAGACAAGGAAGTTGAAGAAGCTATTGAATCAGATTCAACAACAACTTGCTCTAAAAAGGTGGCACCTTCTGTTGATATATCTTATTCATCTCTTGTTCTGAAAACTCTAAAGGAGTTGAAGAAAGAAAATACAGTGTTCAAGGAGAGACTAGACAAGCAAGATGACACATGCAAGGAAATCAAAGGGATGTTGGGAAAACAAGAAGAGTCAAACACTCAAATTAATAATTTGTTGGAAGCCTTGTTCACACGACTTCCTTCACCTCAATATTAGTTTTGAAAATTGTTTTCTTTACTGTGTTCATTTTTTTGATTGTTTTCTTCTGAATGTGTTATTACAATCCTTCTTAATACAACTCATCCTTTTTATTGCTTAATGTGTTTATATTGCTTTTTGATTTTGACAAAAAAGGGGAGAATGTAAGATATTTCTAATAACAGTATCGAGATACAGTCTCAAACATTTTGAATATCATAACTTCTACCATTTTTTTCTGAAAGCAAAACAGGAACAAACTTTGTTGAAGATAAAAGTAGATGCATCAAAAAACTCTAATCAGAATAAACTTCATGGAAGTATTTCTTCTCTATCTGAGTATTCAACTCAGGGGGAGACCTTAAAATGCTTTATGTTCTTTCTATTTCTATTGAAATATCCTAATTTTTGTCATCATCAAAAAGGAGAAGATTGTTAAAACATAGTTTGATTACAACCCTTGTAAGAGTTTTGATGATAACAAACACAAAGAATAATTATGCTCCCTAAATTTATATTTTATTTTGCAGTGAAGTTCTGATGGAAGAAGATCAGAATATGAGTTAAAAAGTTATTTCAACTCTGATTCTAAACATCTCTTAAAGAAGTTCTAACGCTGCAAACAGGACTCTGTGTTTCTGACCTACAAAGCTCTGGAAAGAAGCAACGGATACTTTCATCTTCTAAAGCAAGCATGTTCTGAAGAGTTAGAAATCAATTATTACCATTTCAAAAGTAACGGCTGAAAGGAACAATGATCTTTATTTTTGGAAAGCTCTTTAATTGTCATTGATCAACATTCCAAAAGCTCATACATGCTTCGCCTATTTAAACAAAGTTTGAAGGATAAATCGTTTACAATTTTTCACGGACAGTAACGAAGCTATCTTTTTCATCCTCAAACATTCAAAATTCAAATTGTGCAAAACATCACTTGTGATACTGTTTTATTAGAAAACATTCTTGTACACTTTTATTCAATATTATTTAGAGAAATTCTTTGAGAAAACCGGCTTGTGGTTTATACTCAAGAAGACTTTGACGATTGTCGTAGTAGTTTTGTAATCAAGATTGATTAGTGGATTAAAACCTTGTTGAGAGAGGCGAAATCACCTTGGCGGATGGACTGAGGTAGTTTGAGTTTAAACGAACCAGGATAACCAACATGTTCTTTTCTTTAAGTTTTAAAAATCCAAATTCAAACCCCCCTTTCTTTTGTTTTTCCATTCTTCAATTTCATGTGTTTGTGATTGTTGATTTTTATGTCTCAATGTGTGACTAAAATTTTGTTTTGATGTGTTCATGTATTTCCACCATTGACGATGTTTGAAGGTTTTAGGAATTGATATAGTATATACATCCATGATTATATTTGTTAAATTGTTTGATTTGATAATAAATTTATGAGTATGTGATAATTTTATAGTGGTAAATCGGTTTAGTATCTTAGAAACTCAAAATAAGTTGTTTTGACGTTAAAGAGTGTTTGGGAAGAGATTAGAATTAAGTGATTTTGGGTACGTATATTAAAACTGATATTTTTGGAAAATTGCACAGTGACAATCGGTTGCACAGAAAAGCAATCGGTTGGCATCCCTCTAAAATGCATTTTTTTGGTCTAGCCTCGATGACAATCGGTTGTTATTTATGACAATCAATTGTCGTTGTAACATTCTTGAAAAATAATTTTGTTTCGAAACTATGAGTTGCTTTGACGTTTTACCTAAGAACTTTGTAACCATGTATCCAAATGACGTGCAATTTTAAGTGTTAGGAGCTAACACTTAAAGCTATAACATAATAGTGATAGGTGAAATATTTAAATATTATTCATATTCCTACTATGTTAGTGAAGTTATTGGTTTATATGTTCGGTTGATGTGTCAATGCATTATTGTAATAATGTCGTGTGATAATGATGTTGATATGTTGATGTTGTCATGATAATGTTGTTAAGGTGTGTGTGTGATGTTGTTGTAATATTGATATGGTGTGGACATGATTATTAAGTAATGAACCTTACATATTATTGATAAAATATATTGGTGGATGTATTTGTGCATATTAATGATGCTCGTGGATGATTATGTGGAAATGCATAATGGTTGTTGTTTATGTATCAAAGGGGGAATGTAAACATGAATCATTGTTGTTAGTGAGTCGTTTCATCAATTATATGTCATGCATCAGCTGTGTCATTAGTGTGAAAGAGGAAAGTGCAAGTCTAGAAGGGTGGACTAGTAACTTGTATGAAGAATCAAATGTTGAGTTGGTATCACATGCATATGCATAAAATTGCATAGGTGAGTTGTATTGTATTATAAGTCATATGTACATTTGTTGATATATAAATGTTGAGTTGTGATTGATTTGGTGAGTTGAGTGTGTGAATATAATTGATATACTATGATTAAGAATAAGTAGAATATGACTATGTGTGATAATGGTGTTGTTGTATATGATATTGATGATGATTTATGCATGAGAATGTGATATGTTGTTGTGCATTATTGTGTAGATATTGTACTCTATCTTACATTTTATACTATTATTGTTGAAATGAATTCTCACTCTTTCTATTTGAATGTTGCATTTACATGGGCATTGTGCAGATACTCAAGAGTAGAGAAGCTGATGTGAATGAGAGCTAGCTCTTGAAGCTATATTCTTTTAATTTATTTGTTTTAGTTTTGGGTTATGCTCTGATATGTAACATTGGGAGCGATTTCTTGTTTTATATTGAGATTTTCTGAGAGGCAATGTATGTTCTCGTATGTTGATGTTTTTGGTGTGATAAGCATTTGGAGAAGACTTACGAGTCGATGCTTTTTTATTTTAATATGAAGTTTTATGGTGAGACTTAAATTTGCGTGTTTTAATTATGATTTCGCTGCTATGCTATCAGATGAGTTGAATATCGTATAAACATATCAAATACATATCAGATGAATTGATATCGTGTAAACATCCTAAGTGCAATTGTGTGTCTTACAATATTGTGTTGCAATATTTATCTAAATTAAGTGTTACATTATCAACATGCGTGTGTATTTTGGAAAAGTGTAACATCCTATGTAAAAAGTATGTGAAAAATCTTTGATTTGATTACAATTATGCGTTTGAGAAAATAGAGTGTTACATTAGTGATATCAAAGCAGGTATGTTCGTCCGTCTGAATTTTTATATGATGTTTGTTCCCTGTTAGTCGACGAGGGTGTTACATTAGAGTCGAGCCAACTAATTACGAGAATGTTTGATTGATTGGGAACAATTTCTCAATTAGATAATCAATTATACAACTGACCTAATTGATTAGGATTTACCTAATTGAGTCTATAATCGATTGAGACAATCTCTTCTTAATGATTGGTAATGGCCAAATATAAAAAACCTTCCATTTTGGGCCTTAACAATCGATTGTTTAGGGTGTCTAATCAATTAACTCTATCAATTATTCCATTTAATTGACCTATTGATTGTTTCTTTTTTGAGCCAATATTTTTCCTAAATAAATGAGACTTCTCCTCAATTCATTTCACACAAGCATTCGAAGTTTCTCTAATTCTTATTATTTTATCACTCTTCCCCTACCCCCTTAATATTTTTCTTTCACCAAGATTGTCTCAGCTTCTTGTGAGTTAAAACTATTTGTGAGGAAAGTATTGTATTGATGTTTTGCTATTATTCTACTTTTCAAAGTGCGATATTCTTGAAGAATTGAATTTAGTTTGTGAGATTAACCATTGAAAATTTATGTTTGGTTCTAGAACTCAGCTGGTAAAAGTTCTACTTAATAATAAAGATTAGTTGGTAAAATTTCTATTTGGTTTGTGGATCTAATCCATATAAAAACTCTTGTTTGATTGAGGGACAAACCTTCGTAAAATATGATAAAATAATAGTTTAGTAAATAAATTTGATGAATTATTAATAATTTAAAGATTATTTGTTATTATTTTTTACTTTACTAGAAAAATTTGGAAAGATACTTTATCAAATCAATTAATTTCAAAGTTTAACGAGGGTATTGATTTTTTTTAATAGATTTATTGATGGGTACTTGGGTTTCTTATTATTTTGGTGCATTTTGAACAACAAAGGTAGGGAAATACAAATAAAATAAAAGCAAGCCATTACCTAAAACCAAAGAATACCAAACCAAACCCAACACAATAATACCTCTTATTATATTTCCCTTCCAATTTACTCCAAAACTCCCAAACAATCCTTTTCCTTCTCCCCCAATCTTCATTTTCTCATTCCAAGTGAAGCAAAGCATCTTTCTCTCATTCCACTGTATATATCACATACTCACAACCATGTTTCTATTCAATTCCCTTCCAATACAAACACAAACGTTCTTTTTCTTTCTCTCACTTTTAATTATAATAACCGGTTCACTAACATGGCAAAACAAAACCAAGAAACCCAAACCCAAGAACCCGGTTCACTTGGGTCCAAATCTCAACCCTTGAGTAATTTCAAATACTCCAACCGAGTTCAACTAAAGTCGATTTTTCTTAACCGAACCGACGGCGGTGCGGAGTTTATAGGACAGACAGTGGTGGTTGGCGGATGGGTGAAGTCGTCGAAGGAAGTTGAGAAATCTTCACCTCCTCCACCGCCGTCAACTCCGGCGCCGGAAAATGAAACTCCAGCGAAAGATATATCGTGTGTCGAGATTTTTCAGTCTCGAATTCCTTTGATTCGTAATATAATGGAAGTTTTAGGAGGAAGCAGTTACGTGTCTCGCAAGAAATTACGTGACTCTCCAATTCCTAAACCTCTTCCTCCCAAATCTTCCACCGCTTATCTTCTTCTCACAGATGGTTCGTGCGTTGCCACACTTCAGGTTCTTGCGTTTTTTCAATCTCTTTAAGCTTCTTTATGTGAAATATATAGTGGTTTATGAAGAACTTACAGAAATAAGTTGAAAATAGCTTATTAACATGTCAAGATTCAGGAAATGAAATATATAATCGGATGTTTTGGCTTGAGAAATTTAGATTTTTATGGCATGTTTATGTGCTTGAATTGTAGAAGATGAAGGCTTTCAAAATTTGATTTGATTTCATGTTTCTCTTTGTTAATTTGAGACACGTAGGTTGTGGTTGAATCCTCGATAGCTACACCGAGCCGGCTTTTGGCCACCGGAACCTGTATATTAGTGGAAGGTCGGATAGAGCGGCCATCAGCAGAAGGGAAGCATGCTATTCAGTTGACGGCTGACAAAGTTCTTCACATTGGGACTGTTGACGTTGGGAAGTATCCGTTATCAAAGAAGAGAATTCCATTGGATATGTTAAGAGATTACTCCCATTTTCGGCCCCGAACAACTACGGTGAAATTATATATCAATTTGATATCTTCTCATTCTATATGTTTTATTATCTTTCGCTTTAGTGAGAACTTGAATGTTCTCCTGTTTATACATTAGATTTGGCAACAACTAACATTTATAACTAAGATTCAGAGTAAATTTTGGAATCAATATTTGATGCTTTTTCTAAATGCAGCAACATAGAGGATTGTTCTTCATATATATAAATTGTATTAGTTGATACATGTTTGATGTATTTCAGTTCTTTAACTGAGTGACGCTTGGCTCATATATTAGGTGGCAACTGTCATGCGAGTTCGTAGTGCTTTGTCGTTTGCAACTCACTCATTTTTCAAGGATCATGCATTTTTTGACGTGCAAGTACCAACTATAACTACCACAGATTCCAAAGGATTTAGCAACATGTTCCAGGTTACAACTTCCGGAAATCAGAAAGCAGACAAGGAGAAGCTGAGTACCATTTATGAGACTGAAGGTGTTAGCCTTGAAACTGTGAAGGAAGCTGCCAAAGAGAAAAGCAAACTAGTTGAAACTTTAAAAAGAAGTGAAAGCAATAAGGAAGCTCTGGCCGCAGCAATTCAGGATCTGCGGAAAACTATTGAACTGGAATCACAATTGGAAGCAAGAGAAAAGAAAATTTTTGGAACTTTATTGAAGCATGACAGAGTAGACTCTTCTGAAGATTTTTTCTCTACCCAAACTTATTTGACTGTTTCCGGTCGCTTACATCTCGAGAGTTTTGCATCTGCTCTTGGTAATGTGTACTCGTTTGGACCTAGATTTCAAGCAGATAAAACAGATTCTGCAAAACATGCTGCAGAAATGTGGATGGTTGAGGCTGAAATGGCTTTTGCTGAATTAAAGGTATAACTTTTAACTTCTTCCCTCTGCAAAATTACTGTATATGAGAAATTTTGGAAACTTATAAAATTATTTCTTGTGTTCATTGTGATACTTACAGGATTCCATTACCTGTGCTAATGACTTGTTTAAGTACCTATGTAAGTGGGTTTTGGAAAATCACTCTGATGATGTGAAGTTTGTTGGCAAAAGAATTGACAACACTTGCATTGATCGTCTTCGGGAAATTATATCTGGTTCCCCTCAAATAATTTCCTATAATGAAGCTTTAGATGTTCTTAGAAAGGTATGTATTTCACCAAATGCTCCTGAACGTATCGTTTTCAATTTTGCCATCCATTTTACTTTTCATTTCAAAAATATTTGTTTATGCATGTTACTGGTTGTCCTCCCAGGCCGAAGATAAGAAATCTGAAGCAAAGTTCGAATCGGGTGCTAGACTCACTTCAGATCACCTAAGGTATATGGATGGATATTATAGTCATATTCTGGATTTTTTATTTATAACAAAAGATGTATTGCCTTCGCCACTTCTAGTTACTTACCGAGTTACGATTATGTTTGTTTCATGGCAGCTACCTGGCCGATATCGTCTACAAGAAGCCAGTTATAATTCACAGTTATCCAAAAGAAGCTAAGCCATTCTATGTTAGAGTTAATGATGATAAAACTGTTGCTGCATTTGATCTCGTTGTTCCAAAGGTATGACCAAAAGTGACTGCCATTGTGGTGTTTTGTGTGGACGGTGACAGTGTGGTGCAGTTTTGTTCGGTGTTAAAGTTTTGAAAAACCTTTGCAGGTTGGAACTATAATTTCTGGCAGCCAAAATGAGGAGCGCCTTACCGTGATAAGCTCGAGGTACTGCATGTATACTATTCCCTTAGTTCATTAATGTCTTCTTACTACATATGCCACATTCTGATTTCTAACCAAGCAATTGATGAATCTTTAAAAGCAAATTCCAGATAAAAGTTATTTCTTTTGGTATATATGCCAATTTGTATCCATACAGTTATACAATGGTGCCTATTTTCTTGGTAAAATATGAAATAACTCTTATGCTACTTCTTTACTGTATGGCAGAATTACTGAATTGGGTTTGCCGCGAGAGAAGTATGAATGGTACTTGGATCTTTGTCGAAATGGAACGGTCAAGCACGCCGGGTTCACTCTAAACTTTGACCTTATGATCCTTTATATAACAGGTCTTAGCAATGTTAGGGATGTTATCCCTTTTCCAAGAAGCCATGGCAAGGCGAACAACTAATTAAGTTTTGGCTAAGATTCAAGTTGTGCTCTGAGGCTATTTCTATTCCAATCTATATGGCAGGAGAAAAACATGACACTGATTGTGTAACATAAGCATATCAAGTTATTACATGTATGCACAATGTATAATTGTATATAAGGAAAAATATGATTGAAATTAAATTAATGCGAATCTTGTGAAATACTTTCTGGTTCAAATTGATTTCTGCTTTAAATTTCGAATGAGAGTTCATGTTTTCATGTTGACATAATAGCTGGCAAATTACAATATAGAAAAGCATCTTTTGATAGAACATACCAAAGGAGCTTTATTTGCATAATTTATTTAGGCTTGAAAGAAAAAATAAAATTAATGTTTCCAGTCCAAGGTACTTGCACTAAATTGATGAAAATATAAATTGAAGTTTGTTAAAGCCGCAGCAATACAAATATTTCTAATAGAAGACGTGTCTAATAGCCAACATATGTCAGTGTTTGACACGACATTAACATGTGAGATTATAATCAAATATTTCATTTTTTAAAACTTCTGCCGATGCCAACATGTTGTGTTTAAGTCAGGGTCGTGTTTGATGTCTGTTTTAATGTTATTGCTTCATGGATTAAATCACCTGCTATTAAGTTACCTACTGTTTCAAATGGGACAGGACCTCCCTCCTTGTATGCTTGATATGTTTAGGAGTGTGCAAAATAACTGGTTCACATGAATCAATTTTAAAAATCCAATACATCAATTTCAAAAATTCAATTTATGTTAATGAGAACCGCTCCAGATCCATTTTGTTGTTAAAACAAAAAATCGGTTTCCATTTTTTATAATGAGTTGTGAAGCATAAAACCATCTATATAATGAACATGATATTACTAAACTGCAGGAATATATGTTTGCTCATTCAAACTCTATTTAAGTTACAGGAACGTACGTGAAGCATAAAACCAACCTTATTAAGTTTTTTAATCTTTACTGAATTATATTTTGGATTAATAGTCATTTCCTTCTATAATATAATATAGATGAATTTTGATTTATCTCATTTAAAAATTATTTTGATATATCTTCTTAAAATATTAAAATTCTAACCAAAAAGTTAAACGGAATAATATTTTTTTTGTTTTTTAAGAGGATAAATTAAAATCGCTTATATTACAACCGGATAAATGACTATTAACCCTTATATTTCTATCTGCTCAGTTATTTATAAGTTTTACTTTTCCTTTTTTTTTTTCTAATTTATTTTATCTTATTAAATTAAAATTACATATTTAATCCTTTCAATTTTTTATTTTATTTTAACTCATTATATAATAGTAGTAAAAGAAAAGGGGTGATGTATTTTTTTAATTTTTATACCGTAAATCAATTACTATCTTATATTCAATTAAATCATTTTTTTATTAAAAAATTTTAATAATATAATAAATTAATATTTTTTTATTTAATGAAAATATAAAATTATTTTACATTGTAAATGCATAAACACATAATAAAATTAGATATAATTTTTAGTATTTGTAAATTTGATTGATTAAAATATCATATATTTATAAATTAAAATCTAAATTTAAATAAGATATCAGAATGTTTTACTAAAATATTTTTATAAGAGATCAATTTTTTTTTGATTAAATATAAGAGACCAAAATAAAACTTAAAAATAACTTGTTCTTTTTTTATAAAGGCAAATATATATAAAATAAAAAGAGATTACAACAGAGGAAACATAAACCAAACTCAACCAAACCACAACAGAGGAAACATAAACCAAACTCAACCAAACCACATACCTACAAAGGATTCATCGGAGAAGGAGCTTCCCCAGAAGGAAACACTACAACTCCAGATCTGAAGATCTGCCCGTAGAGAACGACGTGGGAACCAAATCGAAGAAGTAATGAACCAAAGCCGGTCAACCCAAAGGGAGACAACCGAAAAACAGAAAAATTGAAGGGAGACAACCAGAGGACCAACCGTTATCGGAAAAATCAGAGAAACCAAATCGGACATCCCAAAGGTGAAAAGGTGGTGTAGAGAGAGACCTGAACACACCACTAGTAGCTGAGCTACATGATATCAAAGAAAAAAGAATTAGATTTTAGGGAGAAAAGAGGTGGGGAACAGTGTTGGTTACTGATGAAAGAGAAGAGAGCGTTTTGGTGAACGGTGTGTTTATATCTGAAGGTTACTATTGATCTCAATTAAATTTTTATTTAATTTATAAAGAAAAAATAATATTCATAAGCTGAGAAGATTAATGAATAAATATAATTATGTGTGCAAATTCAAAGAAACGAGAGGTCAGTGTCTTGTGTCTTGTAGCAGTATTAAGTTACAACAATATTAATAAATTTAGTAATAACAGATAAAATAGGTACAATTTCCTTACAAACCAGTTTTGATTACAAACTGAAAACGGTTTTGAATTGAATTGAAACCATTTTACATTTTTAAATTGGATATTATAAAAAATGGTTTGGTTTTAAAACTAGAATCAATAAAATGGATTGGTTCTTGAAATTTGATAACCATTCACACCTCTAGATATGTTATGTTAAGTTCTTGTTTTTGCCACCTAGTGAAAATGTGAAATTCAAAAAGTTAGTCATGTGATCTTTTGGTTGTTCATGTCTAGAGTTTGGACCACTTTCATGTGCCCACTAGTAACTAACCTCACATTTTCTATCCTGTGAAGTTGAAATTGAAATGGACTCTGTAGTTGCAGCTCCTTCCCCTCCTTCAAAATCAATGTTTTTAATCACTTACAATGTCTGTGTTTGTTACATTGTCATTTACTCAGTAGTTTCAAGTGAGTGAAATCATAACAATGGAAAAATTTACTAAATCATTTGTTTTCTCATCATTAATTGAATGACAATATAACAATGCAAAGTTGTAGCTGTTTTAAGCATATGCACTCAAAACTGATTCAAGAATTGGAAAGCAGAATTATAGTAAGCAAAGACAATTTTTGGATAACTAAAAATTAACACCTGCTTTAACCAAAGATTACAATGTTCAATTGCTATCATCTATGAACTAGTGACACAGAGATACATACATCATATACGACACCGACAGACTCATAAACACCGGTAATCATTTGAGAAAAAAGTGATTGCATGTAACCACCAAGTATAATGTTCATAACAATAACAATGTCGACGGAAGACAAAGTTACAACCCGAAGTGTTGGTGCTACATAGTCTATCCTCTATGACAAACACATCTGTAGTGATATGGGCTATTCACTGGATCATTTCCCACTACAGGTACCTGCTCAGCCATACACTTGTTCTTACATCCTCTACATTCATTGTAAGTGCAGGTTGGTGTTATGGATCCAATCATCAATCTCCTAGAATTCCTCGTTCTCATTGCCACATTGCTACCCTATATATGATTCCACATACTCAATACATAAATTTAAGCATCATGAGAGAGAGAAAATACTCCAAGCAATTATAATTTGATAACACTTGCGTTTGGTTTACCTTTACACTTTGTTCTGTTAAGGTTTGAGAGGACTTCAGAGACACCAAATCTTGTGTTCTAATACCTGCAAGTTGCAACAATACAATGAATAAAACTTGCTATGAAATACAATTGAAACTAGAATTAGTCATATTAGAAGAAAACTTGACTATGACCTTGTATTACTTGAGTAGCAAGGGTAAAAGCCAAAAGGAGCAAAACTTGTTTGGCTAGTTTAGTGATTCTCATTCTCTTCTTTTGTGTTACAAAACTTTGAAGAGTTTGTGAGTATATAGACAGAGAATATATAAGAGAATATGCAGAACAAGAAGGTTTTATGTTGTGGTCAAGTAATGTGAACAAAAAGATAAACTGGTGAAACCTGCAATGAGAAAAAGGACACATTGGACCCTAGTGGACAGATTCATTCAGTGGCTCACTCACTCAATGACTCAACTCAGAATTACTGTACTAACTAATGTCACTTTGTATATATTTTAACGTATGATTTCCGTTAAACAAACTCAGTTGATAGTTGTTTAGCGGCGTATGAGTTATGTTAAATCAATTCAATTGATAGTTATTCAGTGGCGTATGAGTTCTGTTAAACCAACTCAGAAAATAGTTGTGCAGGGACATTTGATACATAGATCGATTCGAACGCATAAAATTATTATTTTTTTAACTAGAAGAACCACTAAAAAGAATATTCAGCATTTGGATATGCTTTGAGATTCTAATGAATCATCTTGAAATTGAATTATTGAATGGATGTACAATTCATATGGGATTCAAGTATTATTCAATTTGGTCAATGGTGCATGGTTGAATCAAATAATTAAAATATTTATAAGTTCAATTTTCAATAAGTAACTAGTTAAAATACATGCTTAGGAAATGGTGCTTCTGAATTTTGTTTCTTTACTATTTACTTAAATTTGTTTTCCCACTAGTAGTATAGTAGTACTTGTGTTTTCTTATAATAGTAACATATAGTACTTTATTTAATTTTTTATCAACAAAACTAATATACAAAACTTTAAATCTTTTAAGAAACATTACTAAGAGAAAGCACATACTTTCGAAGGCAGCGTAGATGTGGAAAATAATGGACTCAAACATAATAGTTTCTGTGTGTGCCATCTAGATATTTTACAGAAACAAATAGGAGGAGTAATTCGACTAAACATTAGGACTATCCAAAAAAATCCTTAGAATTGAACCGAACCATGTAACAAAACCAAATTATTGTTAAATAACCGAACTATTTTATTCAGTTAGAGAACTGAATTATAATTTATGAAATAATTCATTAATCGAATTGAACTCGGTTGAATATGAAATCTGGATTCGGATACGGAATACGACACAAACACAAAGACATCGTTAATATAAAAAACATAAGATACGGACACGATTAAATATGCAGGACCGACCCAAAGGCCAAGCCACCAAAATCAGGGTTTTAGGCTTAAAAATTTTGGATTAAAAAAATGCATCAAATTGTTTTTATTTAATTATAATAATATATAATGACACATTAGATATATAAATTATCATAGTTGAGTTGTTAAAATTTAAGCCTCTTTTTTCTTTTGGTCTTGAGTTCAACTCTTAGTAACCACAAAATTATTATTTTAAAATATATTTTAAATGCCTCATTTTAAAATTTTCTTTAGGCCTCCAAACACGTTGGACCGACCCTATATATATATATATATATATATAATTTATGAACACAATGAGAACTAAAATTTATATTTATTTAAATTTAATAATTTCAATAAATCAAATAAGAATTAATTAATCGAAATAAGAATTAAATTTAAAATTTGAGATTGATCTATAATAATTTATTATGTCATTGAGTTACATCAAAATTAACGTTATATGAAAGTCCATTTTGACGTCAATCTTTGGATATCTTGATGGTATAGTAAATCATTATAGATTAATCTCAGACTTTATAGATATGATATATATGATAGTATGTTTTAATCCAACGGTTAATTTTAAAAAATATTTATCCGAACTAAAGTCATTGAACGAGTATAACTCTCCACACACACACACACACATATATATATATATATATATATATATATATATATATATATATATATATATATATATATATATATATATATATATATATATATATATATATATATATATATATATATATATATATATATATATATATATATATATATATATATATATATATATATATATATATAACCAAACTAAATTAAACTATATATGTGATTTGATTTAGATCTTAAAACCATTTCATTAAAATCAGTTTATTTTTTTAAAACGGACTTACAAGTAGATCGGTTCAGTTCTAAATCAATTTCTCATAAAAATTAATTTTAAAAAAAAAAAATTTAAATCGGTTTTTTTAAAACCAATTTAAAAAAAAAAAAACAATTTTAAAATCAAAGTTTTTCTTAAAAAAATCAGTTTTAAAACCAACTTTTTATTTTCTTTAAAAAAACATATTTAACAAATTCTACTAAACTTGATTGTATGTTATACCAATAATTTGTTGGAAGTAATTCATATTCAGAAGATGTTGTTATTCATAAGCAGTAGAGTTTCTGAGGTTGTTAGTCAGAAGTTATAAGTTATGAGACTGCTTAGTTAGAAGCAGTAGTTTAATGTAATCAGAAGTTGTTATTAATCAGAATCAGAAGCTTCTGAGGTTACGCTCAGAAGTATGCTTAGCTTTTGGGGTTTTGGAGCTGAGTTTGTTAGCGTAGTTGTTAAGTTTAGTATTTCCTAGTTTGTACCTTTTAACTTAGTCATTAAGTTTACTTTTATAAGGATCTACGTGGCAATTTACTTTGTGTATAAATAGACTAGTAGTAGCAATCATTTGTATCATTCCTTTTGTAAGCTTTATAGCCGTCACTGCACTAAATATATTCTCTCTTACCTTTCCTTCACTTATTAGCCTTGTGCACCAACAAATTGATATCTAGAGCTCCAGTTGAAATCCACAGGAAACACGAGTGAAACAGTGAGGTGTTGTGTGATTGATTTTGGTTCTTGAATTCGTGTTGAATCTTGAACAAAATCTGAACAGAAACACATTTTTCAGATTATGTGGGATTGGAAAACATTGTGTTTGTGAGATCTGAGTGTTCTGTACAAGGTTGAGGATGACCGGGAATGGTAGTCTAAGCACCAAGTTTACAGTATTTAATGACAAAAACTGGAATCGTTGAATGATTCAGATGCGTGTGACGTTTGGTGCTCAGGATATTCTTGAGCTTGTTACAAATGGTTATGTTTCGGTTGCAGCAGATGCGGCGGAGGAACAGAGAAATACGCAGAGAGATACAAGAAAGAAAGATCATAAGGCATTGTTCTCCATCTATCAGTGTGTGGATGAGAACGTTTTTGAGAAAATTGTTGATTCGACGAAGACGGATGCGTGAAACATATTGAGTAGGTGTTACAGTGGTGGCGCATCAGTGAAGAAGGTGAAGCTTCAGTCTCTCAGAAAGCAATATGAGAATATCAACATGAAGGACAACGAGAAGGTTTCTTAGTACATCTCTAGAGCGATTCTGATCACTAATAAGATGAAAGCTTGTGAAGAAACCCTTTCTGAACAAATAATCATATAGAAGGTATTGATGTCGCTTACTCCTCAATTTGATTACATTGTTGTAGTAATTGAACATTCTCAAGATCTGGACACCATGAGAATAGAAGAGTTGCAAAGTAGTCTAGAGGCGCAAGAGTTGCGTCTGACTGAAAGAACTTCTGAGAGAGAAGTTGAGCAGGCTCTGAAAGCTTCTTTTGTCAAGAAGGACCAGAAGCAGAGAAAACATGGTAGGTCTCAGAAGTCAGAAGTCTTTTATTTTGATGGGAAAAAAACATCAGAAGGGAAAGGAGAAGTATGACAAGAGAATGATCCAGTGTTACTGTTGTAAACGGTTTGGCCACTTTGCTAAAGATTGTTGGTCAAACAAAGAAGAAGAAGAAAATTGCCAGAGGAGATTCTGATGATGAACCTGTGCTATTAATGGCTTATGAATATGATGAGAAACATGTGAAATTGTCACTTTCTGATTCTGAAGGAGAAGAAGATGACTCTGAAGGAGTGTTTGAATATGAGTCAGAATCAGAAGATGACGCTGAAGATTCTGAAGATGAGTCACAATCTGAGGTTTTTGAAGATGACTCAGAGTTAGAAGATGACTTTGAAGCTGAAGGCAAGTCAGAATCTGAAGGTGATTCTAAGTCTGAAGAAGAATCAGAAGGTGAGTCAGAATCTGAAGGAGATTCTTCTTTTGAATATGAGTCAGAACTTGAAAGTTCTGAAGGTGAGTCAAAGTCAGAGGATGAAGAATCTTCTGGAGACTCTAAAGATGAGTCAGATAGTGAATGTGATTTTGATCCAGATTTTGAATCTGGTGGTGGTCATGCTTCTAGAAGGGAAAACTCTAAAGATGTAGGTTTTGGAGGACAAGCTTTTGAAGATGATCATATTTCTGGTGGAAATTATGTCTCTAAAGGTGGACCTTCTAAAGGAGGAGCTTCTAAAGGTAATCCAGCCTTTGACGGTGATCATGATTTTGAAAGTGGAAATTCTGAAGGTGATCCAACTTTTGAAGATGGTATTTCCGAAGGTAGTGGTTCTGAACGATGTCCAAAAGCTAATAAAGGTGGAGCTTCTGGTAGTAGTCAACCTTCTGAAGAAAGTCCAGAAGGAGATATTGTTCCAGAATTAGAAGGAGATTCTGAACAAGTTCAGAGGCCACATAGAGTCAGAAAAAATACCTAGGAGATTTGCAGAGTTTGACAAGCTGCAAGATAGTGAAGGTACTCTGAAGTATGGAGTGTTATTCTCTTCTAGTGTTAGATCAGATGCAGAGCTAATATGCTATCCAAACTCTGATTGGTATGAAGACAGAGTTGACAAAAGAAATACTTCTGGATATTTTTGTTTGTATCTCGAAAGTCCTATTCTTGGTGCTCCAAGAAGAAACTGGTAATTGCGTTGTCAACCTATGAAGCTCTCAAGAAGAAAGTGTGGTTGAAGGCCATGAAAGAAGTATGTTTAACTTCTGGGGTTCTGGAGCTGAGTTTGTTAGGTAGTTGTTAAGTTTAGTATTTCTTAGTTTGTACCTTTAATTTAATCATTAAATTTATTTTTATTAGAGCCTACGTGACAATTTATTTTATGTATAAATAAACTAGTAGTAACAATCATTTATATCATGTCTTTTATAAATTTTATAGTCGTCATTTGAGTAAATATATTATCTCTTATTTTTTCTTCATTTATTAACCTTTTACGCCAACACAATCCATTAAAGAATACAACATATAAAACAACTATTCATGCATTATTCTTTACAATCTATAGCAATTTTACTATGTAGCATTATTCTTTTCCATGCTTGTGTCAGCTTTTCCATTCGAACAAAGTGTTTCATGAACTAACACATAGTTAATATTTCCATCACAAATTAAAAAACATGCCCTCTTTCGCGTGATTTCCATGAGTCCATGTCTTGACAATTCAGAGACCTTCACCGTGGATCTGTCTCTCTCAATGGCTTTCTTGACTTCTTCATAGACCAATTTTTTATCCCCTGATCATTAACTCCAACCCATGATCTAATAATGTTTAGAAAATACTCCACGAATACTCGGGAATTTCCACCATATTATTGTTAATAGTTATCCTGAAAAACTAACTTCAAGCACGTTAAAAAAACAAGTTTATAAATTTATATAGTGGTGTGGTGGTACAGTACGGTGCTGAAATGATAAAGCATACAATTTAAAAGAAAATGGTACTGGTAATATTTTTTATAAAAGAAATTATTAATTTATAAATATTAACAATTTATTTATAATTGAAAAAATACAAATAAATACTGCTGTCACAAATTGAACATTAAACCAATAGTCCACACCCCTTTAATTCAATCAGTAATTACAATTGTTGATAATGTAAAGTAGCTGTAAAATATGGATTTTTTTTGGTTTTTATCGGTTTTGAAAACTGAATACTCATATATTTCTTTAAAATGAAAAACGATTATGGTTCAATTTTTAAAAATACAATTTGGATTATTTAAAATTAGTTTCTGATTTTTATTAAATGATTTTTGTGAACCGGTTTTTTTTTTGCACACCCCTACATATAATATGAAATATAAACAAAAAAACAAAGACAAATAACATATAACATATTTAATTAACATAGTAACATTTATGTAATTAACATGAAATATAAACAAAAAACAAAGACAATTTACAAATAATAACACGAGTGAAGCGTCGTTGTCGTAATTAACAACATAAAACAAAAACATAGATAAATAATAAAGAAAGAAAATGAATGAGTATCAAAAGAGAAAGAGTGACATATTGACGGTGGCGACGATGGAATATCGGCGTGTGGTGAAAAAGAAAACAAACAAAGAAGATGAAAACAAAAAGAGAAAATTAAAAAACAAGAAATACGAATTGTTTTTATAGTGGGAAAGTGGAATATGAAAGGTAAAAAAAATGTTCATTTTTTAATTCTGAGAATTTAAGAGAGGTTGGTGTGTTCGTTATTTAAAATAGTGTGTCATTTCCGTGTCTGTTGCGTTTCAATTTTTTATTGTTGGACACTTCAAAAATGTGTCGTACGCATGTCGTACATTTGTCGGTATGTCAGTATCCGATATGTGCCTGGTGCAGAAACACGCCTTCTAATTGGAGTGTCGAAGCTTCATATCAATTAACCGAACCAAAACTTGCCTAATCAAATTTAACTAACCAAATCTTATAATATGGTTTGGTATAAACACAACTTTTTTTTAAATTGTGTATTGTTGTTACTATTACACTGTATACTATTATAGCATTGCTTAACGGCGTCGTCTCCTGTGCGCAAGGCCCATAGGTCTCTCACGTAGAGACCTTTTTTTTAATTCTTAAATGCACATGAGTCGTTGGATTGGGTGCCTACACTATCACACTATGCACTTTCACACACAATATCATTACCATCCATTACCATCTTTCTCTCACCCGATGTCTCCATCTCACATGTATGTGTCCTTTTCTGAAACCATTTATCTTCGTCATTTTCTTTTGTCTTCCCTTCTGATTTCTTCTTCATTTCACCCATTTTTTATCCTCTTCATTTTCGATTTGGGTCTGAAGCAAGTTTTTGTGAATAAAAAAAGGTAACTCACATATATTGAATCAAAGATGGATGGTGGTGATGCCACTGGGCATGAAGTAATGTAAGTTAACGTTGATGGTGAACTGAATTTTGTTACTGACAACACAGTTGTTGATGAAGAATATGAGTTTGAAGAAGTTGAATACGATGATGAAGATGCAGATGAAGATGGTGAAATTGATGGAGGTGTATACGATGATGAAGATGCGGATGAAGATTGTGAATCGATGGAGGTGAATACGATGACGCGAGTGGTTCTGGTGATGTTGCTCACACCGATTCTCAGCCCAATCGAAAGGAGCCAAAGAAGGGTGAATCGAAGCAGCCTACTGCTTGGATCGAAGGACTTACTTTTTCTCTCTTTTTATGTTATTTATGTTTTTCTTGATATTTTCTTGCTATTCAATATGGTTGTAATAGTGTAGGATATTTATTTTATGTATTTTTATTGCTTTATACAAATGTTAGTAATTAGGATGTATGGCAAGATAAAACCAAAAAGTAGACCACCCTAATCAAAGACAAAAATGCATGCAATCAAAAACACTTTACACACATGCACCTCTAGGGTAATCCCATTTGTTGCCTCGGAAAATAGTCATGTCCCTCGAATATGGGCGTTTTAGCAAAGACCCTAAATAAAAGATTGTAGTTGTAACACCCCAATTCCACCCCAAACAAATATGCAATTAAATCAGAGTTACAAAATTTCAATCATACAAATGAATCGGGATGTCACAAATTCTTCTAACAAATTCATTGCATTCATCGTGGATATATAACACTTTTTCAAACATCGGATGAACCGTCAACATAACATCTTTCATTAAATAATTCAACAACTACGCAGCGGAATTCTTCAATAACATCTTTAAATAAAAGCAACAACTTCGAAACATCTCATATTTAATAATAATCAATTCAAAATTCAGCAACTGAAAATCAACAATCAAAAATCAATAAGCGTTCATCCCTCTGAGTGTTACATATCAGAGCAATGACACCGACTCGAACTATTGAAGGTATACAGCCTTCACTCTCGATTACCTGCACGTTACCAACATAAGGGCAAAGGGGTGAGATATCTAACAATATAATAAAGCGCATGATAATTAATATATTAAATTAGATCAATAATATCACCACTTCTCATCTCATAATCAGCAATAATTACAGCACATATATACTCATTCATTAACATCAAATATATTTCATTATTCATTCATATAATGCGACTCAAAACTATGCAAATGCATGTGGTACCATTGGAGCAGAACTCCCATCTCAAAAATCTAATCTGCCAATTAATAGAGGCATCAACAAGGCATAGCCTTCATCTCAAAATTTGCCAATCCAGGCCATCTCAATGAGCATAAGCTCCATCTAAAAAAATGCAATGTATGCGACTCAACATGAATGTAATAACACACTCAGTTAACAACATCTCAAAACACCAACATCTCAATCATCTCAAAACAACAACATCTCAATCATCTCAAACAACAACATCTCAATCATCTCGGAACAACAACATCTCAATCATCTCAAAACAATAACATCTCAATCATCTCGAAAACATCGCAATTACAGCATCTCATAAACATCTCAAAATAATTTATTAAACATCATTTATTTATCAAATGTCATTTGTTCATCATAAATTATCAAACACCACTTTATTAATAACATCTCACTAATGCTCAACTGTATATAAATAATACAGTAAGCCATCATGTTATTCTGCTAATTTATATCGTTGCTTTCACTAATCCTACTGTCATAATTCCTAACAGCAACCTCTAAACATCTCATGTTCATCATTTTGTCCAAAATCCAGCATAACGGTCATCTACGGGAATTAATCCTAAATCCTAAACTAATTACTAGGATTACACTTCTTTTTTCATCATTTAAATCATCTAGAATAATATTCATCGCGTTAGCTAATCAACGCTTCAAACGGCATCTCAAACAGCATCCTAAAACTCAAGTACAACAACTAAAAGCCAATTCTGTCAAAAATCAGACCTTATGTATCTACACAAAACTCTATGGATCGACGCATAATTCTTCTCCTGCACAGCATGAGTCGACACATCCTCCTCATGGATTGACTCATCCTGCTTCAAATTACAGCATGTATCGACACATACATTTTACCGATCGACTCATCCTGAGTCTTGCAACTAACATGTATCGACGCAAGCCCTGCATGCATCGACTCATCCTGAGTCGAACATCGCCCATGTATCGACACAAGCCCTGCATGCATCGACTCATCCTGAGTCGAACATCCTTCATGTATCGACACATCCAGCTTGGGGTCGACACATCCTTCGACAGTCTGCATAATTTTCGGCATTTTCTTCTGTAATTTCACTACGGGAATCTAATTACAGTCTTACAAACCTCATCATAAACATAATAAATCATCACCTAACATTAACCTATAATACTACATCGATCAAACGATATCATAACATCATTATTCATTCAAATGCATCAAATCTTCATCATACATCATCCAATTCAAGAACAAAAACAACAATCCTCTAACCCACATATCAAACATCATGAACCCAATTATAAAGTTAGAACCCCACCCTTACCTTGGATCAAAGGTCGCTCTATAATTTCCAGGTTGAATTCTTCGTTCTTGCCGTTTTCCACTTTTTCCAGCAGCTTCACGTTCTCTTCCAAATCCTTATTTTTCCTTCTACTGCTTCTTTATTTTCTACCTTCTCACAAATAATAAAATAACCTAATATTATTATATTATTCCTTATTGGGCTCAAAACTTACACCCCCTTATTACTTCCACTCACACAATATAGGCCCACATTAAATAATATTAGCTTCTAACATTATTTCACCAAACAGTAATATTATACCTATAATATTATTATTTCTCCACTTAATAAAATAAATCCAATTTAATAACACTTCTTCACAAATATTCTAAAAATAATTTAATTAAATAATTAATTAAATTATGGGCGTTACAACTCTCCCCCACTTAGAATTTTTTCGTCCTCGAAAATTTACCTCAATCAAACAATTCAGGATAGGAGTCTCGTATCTTGCTCTCCAATTCCCAAGTCATGCTTTCTCCTGCAGCTCCTAACCAAACCACTTTAACCAAGGCAATCTCTTTGCCTCTCAGAGTCTTCATTTCACGATCTGCGATCCGTACAGGCATCGTCTCCACCGTAAGATTATCCCGTACTTGCACATCGTCCATATGAATCACATGAGATGGATCTGAAATATACTTCCGAAGTTGCGAGACATGAAACACATCATGCAAATTCGAAATATTAGGCGGTAAAGCCACTCTATAAGCAACATTTCCCACTCTCTCTGAAATCTGATACGGTCCAATAAAACGAGAAGTGAGCTTCTTAGACTTCAATGCTCGCCCAACACCAGTCACTGGTGTAACTCTTAAAAACACATGATAACCGACTTGAAATTCTAAATCTTTCCTTCGCTTGTCATGATAACTCTTCTGTCTACTTTGTGAAGCTTTCATCTTTTCTCAAATCAACTTCACCTTATCAGTAGTCTCACGAACAAGTTCAGGTCCAAGCACTACACTTTCACCAGATTCATGCCAACATAACGGAGTTCTACATCTTCGACCATACAACGCTTCAAAAGGTTCCATCCCAATACTAGAATGGTAACTGTTATTATAAATAAACTCTATCAAGGGAAGATAAGTATCCCACGAACCTCCCTGCTCAAGAACACATGCTCTCAATAAGTCTTCTAACGATTGAATCGTCCGTTCAGTCTGACCATTTGTCTGAGGATGATACGCTGAACTCAACCTCAACTTAGAACCCAATGCTTCTTGCAAACTCTTCCAAAAAATAAGAAGTAAATCTTGGATCTCTATCTGACACAATGCACAAAGGAACACCATGCAGCTTCACAATCACACTAATATAAATCTCAGCCAACTTCGACACTGGAAAACTGATGTTAATAGGAACAAAATGAGATGACTTCGTAATCCTATCAACAATCACCCAAATTGAATCATGTCCTCTTGAAGTACTAGGCAACCCCGTCACAAAGTCCATTGAAATGCTATCCCATTTCCATTCAGGAACTTCAAACAGTTGCATCAACCCTGCAGGCTTCTGATGTTCAACTTTTAACTTCTGACAAGTCAAACATGTATACACAAATCGAGCCACATCACTCTTCATCCCAGGCCACCAAAACAATCCTTTCAAATCTTGATACATCTTCGTAGCTCCTGGATGAATACTCAACTTACTTCTATGACTCTCTTCAAGTATCACTTTCTTCATCTCAGCATCATCATGAATACAAATCCGGTTACGAAACCTCAACACACCTTGCGCACCTAGCTTAAAATCAGTATTCTCAGATGATCAGTCCCAACCATCAAATCTACCAGTTTCACATCTAACTTCTGAGCTTCTCTGATACTGTCTAGAAATTCATTATTAATCTTCAACATACCCAACATAACACTCTGCGGAGTAACCTCACAAACTAAGCTCATATCTCTGAACTGCTCAATCAATTCAAACTCTTTAATCATCATTGCTGACATATGTAAAGTCTTTCGACTCAATGCATCAGCTACCACATTCGCCTTTCCTGGATGATAATTCAAACCGAAATCATAATCCTTTAACAATTCCAACCATCTTCGTTGCCTCATATTCAACTCTTTCTGGTCAAACAAATACTTCAAACTCTTATGGTCACTAAACACTTCAAATATATAACCATAAAGATAATTCCTCCAAATCTTCAACACAAAAACAACTGCAGCAAGTTCTAAATCATGCGTAGGATAGTTCTTCTCATGAGTCCTCAACTGCCTGGATGCATAAGCAACTACCTTACCATTCTACATAAGCACACCTCCTAAACCCATCTTAGAAGCATCACAATACACCACAAAAGACTCTCCTGGATTAGGCAACGTCAAAATCGGAGCCGACGTCAACCTCTTCTTCAATTCCGTAAAACTTTCTTCGCAATGAACATTCCATACAAACGCTCTACCTTTACAAGTCAACTTAGTCAATGGAAGCGACAACTTAGAAAACCCTTCAATAAACCTTCTATAATAACCAACTAATCCCAAGAAGCTTCTAATCTCAGTAGCTGACTTTGGAGTTTCCCATTGCAACACAGCATCAACCTTCGATGGATCTACAACAATGCCACTACCTGAAATCACATGACCAAGAAAACTAACCTCTTTTAACCAAAATTCACACTTGGACAGCTTTGCATACAACTTCTTCTCTTTCAGAATCTGCAATACTACTCTTAAATGTTCAGCATGCTCTTCTTCTAACTTAGAGTAAATCAAAATATCATCAATGAACACCACTACAAACCGATCCAAATAAGTATGAAAGATACGATTCATATATTCCATGAATACTCCTGGCGCATTAGTAACACTGAAAGGCATCACCGAATACTCGTAATGTCCATAACACGTTCTGAAAGCCGTCTTCTGAATGTCTTCATCCTTCACTTTAATATGATGGTAAGCCGACCTCAAATCAATCTTACTAAACACATGAGCATCCACTAATTGGTCCATCAAGTCATCTATTCTTGGAAGCGGATACTTGTTCTTAATCGTCACCTTGTTCAACTGTCTATAATCAACACAAAGCCTCATGCTTCCATCTTTCTTCTTTACTAACAACACTGGAGCTCCCCACGGCGATACACTTGGTCTTACAACATAAACAACGATTAGAACTCAAAATAACAATACTCAATTGTTAGACAACTAAGACTCGACGACAAGGTTGGACCAACCTTTTGCTCTGATACCAACTTTGTAACACCTCAATTCCACCCCAAGCAAATATGCAATTAAATCAGAGTTACAAAATTTCAATCATACAAATGAATCGGGACGTCACAAATTCTTCTAACAAATTCATTGCATTCATCGTGGATATATAACACTTTTTCAAACATCGGATGAACCGTCAACATAACATCTTTCATTAAATAATTCAACAACTACGCAGCAGAATTCTTCAATAACATCTTTAAATGAAAGCAACAACTTCGAAACATCTCATATTTAATAATAATCAATTCAAAATTCAGCAACTGAAAATCAAAAATCAAAAATCAACAAGCGTTCATCCCCCGAGTGTTACATATCAGAGCAATGACACCGACTCGAACTATTGAAGGTATACAACCTTCACTCTCGATTACCTACACGTTACCAACATAAGGGCAACATTCAAACAGAAGGGGTGAGATATCTAACAATATAATAAAGTGCATGATAATTAATATATTAAATTAGATCAATAATATCACCATTTCTCATCTCATAATCAGCAATAATTACAGCACATATATACTCATTCATCAACATCAAATACATTTCATTATTCATTCATATAATGCGACTCAAAACTATGCAAATGCATGTGGTACCATTGGAGCAGAACTCCCATCTCAAAAATCTAATCTGCCAATTAATAGAGGCATCAACAAGGCATGGCCTTCATCTCAAAATTTTCCAATCCAGGCCATCTCAACGAGCATAAGCTCCATCTCAAAAAATGCAATGTATGCGACTCAACATGAATGTAATAACACACTCAGTTAACAACATCTCAAAACACCAACATCTCAATCATCTCAAAACAACAACATCTCAATCATCTCAAACAACAACATCTCAATCATCTCAGAACAACAACATCTCAATCATCTCAAAACAATAACATCTCAAACATCTCAATTACAGCATCTCATAAACATCTCAAAATAATTTATTAAACATCATTTATTTATCAAACGTCATTTGTTCATCATAAATTATAAAACACCACTTTATTAATAACATCTCACTAATACTCAGCTGTATATTAATAATACAGTAAGCCATCTTGTTATTCTGCTAATTTATATCGTTGTTGTCACTAATCCTACTGTCATAATTCCTAACAGCGACCTCTAAACATCTCATGTTCATCATTCTGTCCAAAATCTAGCATAACGGTCATCTACGGGAATTAATCCTAAATCCTAAACTAATTACTAGGATTACACTTCTCTTTCATCATTTAAATCATCTAGAATAATATTCATCGCGTTAGCTAATCAACGCTTCGAACGACATCTCAAACAACATCCTAAAACTCAAGTTACAACAACTAAAAGCCAATTCTGTCAAAAATCAGACCTTATGTATCGACACAAAACTCTATGGATCGACGCGTAATGCTTCTCCTGCACAGTATAAGTCGACACATCCTCCTCATGGATCGACTCATCTTGCTTCAAATTACAGCATGTATCGACACATGCACTTTACCGATCGACTCATCCTGAGTCTTGCAACTAACATGTATCGGCGCAAGCCCTGCATGCATCGACTCATCCTGAGTCGAACATCGCCCATGTATCGATGCAAGCCCTGCATGCATCGACTCATCCTGAGTCGAACATCCTTCATGTATCGACACATCCAGCTTGGGGTCGACACATCCTTCGACAGTCTGCATAATTTTCTGTGTTTTCTTCTGTAATTTCACTACGGGAATCTAATTACAGTCCTACAAACCTCATTATAAACATAATAAATCATCACCTAACATTAACCTATAATACTACATCGATTAAACGATATCATAACGTCATTATTCATTCAAATGCATCAAATCTTCATCATACATCATCCAATTCAAGAACAAAAACAACAATCCTCTAACCCACATATCAAACATCATGAACCCAATTATAAAGTCAGAACCCCACCCTTACCTTGGATCGAAGGTCGCTCTACAATTTCCGGGTTGCATTCTTCGTTCTTGCCATTTTCCACTTTTTCCAGCAGCTTCGCGTTCTCTTCCAAATCCTTATTTTTCCTTCTACTGCTTCTTTCTTTTCTAACTTCTCACAAATAATAAAATAACCTAATATTATTATATTATTCCTTATTGGATTCAAAACTTACACCCCTTATTACTTCCACTCACACAATATAGGCCCACATTAAATAATATTAGCTTCTAACATTATTTCACCAAACAGTAATATTATACCTCTAATATTATTATTTCTCCACTTAATAAAATAAATTCAATTTAATAACACTTCTTCACAAATATTCTAAAAATAATTTAATTAAATAATTAATTAAATTACGGGCGTTACAGTAGTCCCTCGATGTCCCTCGATGTTACCTTCGGTAAACGATCTAGTCCCTAACGAAATTGCTAAAACGTTCCATAGGTTGCCTTCTATGACTATACAAACGACCTACGCCCGTCCCTTCACATCCAACGATGAGGATTCTTACCAAAATCAATGGTAAGATAGCAACATCTAAAGGAGGAGGAAAATGACATTAGAACTTTTGAGTAGGTAGGATGTGCATATTTGCTCGCTTGCTCACAACTAAAAAACCATTTTCACACCAACACTTTCAATTGAAATATTTTCAAAAGGCAAAACTCTTTGTACGCATTCTTATAGAGACAAGAATAATTACAAAGACGTTTTCAAAATATTTTCAAACCCATACCACAAATCATATTTTCAAACAAAAGCAAGTGATCTAGCAAGCAACTAAGAGCCCGTAGATAACCACGGATGAAAAGGGTGCTAACACCTTCCCTTTTCATAACCTACCCCCCGAACTCAAGAAAATAATATCAAAGATATTTCCTGTTCTTTTCACCCTTTCCTTATTGGATAAAAGAAAAGTCAGTGGCGACTCTTGCTATCCATAAAAATTGCGATCAAACACAAAACACCTAAGTCAGTTCTCTCACCATATTACATGATCCATTTACAGAAACAAAAATAGATTACATAAGAAAAAATGCAGATGGGGTGTCAACATCGATCTAACAACTGTTGGAATTCCAACAAAATTTAAGGATGACAACAACAAGAAGTCCTATAAAATATTCCAAAACTCTTGACAGTCAAATGGTTTCATTATAATAGAATATGTGACATTTTTATTAGAGTTGATATTAAGTTTAATGTGAACTTAGTATTTTATATAGGCAAACATACATCAAATGTCTGCAAATGAATTCGGCCATAGTTGAAAACATATTTTGGGTAAACTGATACATGGTAAGTATTTCGTTCTAAATATAAAAGAAAAGGAAATGAATTTGGAAATGACATCAATAATAACAGGAACAAAATAATGAACTTTTACTAATAAGCAGTAAGAAGCAACAATATTACATGAATGACACATGTGATAGTGACATACTTGTAAACAAAGGACTGAGTAATATTCCCCAAACAATAAAACTTAACCACCATGAGTTCAAAAACAACAAACCATTACATATGAATTTAAAAACTAAAACAAGAAATAACTGAACATAGTAAACAACACTAAAACTTATTTCTTGATCTTAATCATCTTGTTAAGCTTGTTTGAAGACAGTTCACCATTAGCAAGTTTGACTAAGTTTGTTGTTTCACTTAAGCCATCCGGAGTCGATCTCTTTGCTGTTGGCGTGACTGGATCTGGGTTGAGTTTGGATGTTATCTCAGATTCCAGCTAAATTATAATTTTTCACATCAGTTTCATTGTAACAACATATTATTAAATTACAGTAGGATAACCAATGTTAATAACATACAGTCATCACTCTATATTCATCAATAACATTGGCCTCAATAACACTTTCTTTAATCTATAAATAATGCAATAAACAAAATCAGTAAAAATGATTGGGAGATGACAATATAAGAAAACACAATCGCACCATGAGTTAGGTATATGAAGAGACACCTGGATGAATGGTGTGGGTGGGCGGTCAAAAAGATGTATGATATCATCTTCACGAGATTCCTTTAGTTTCCTAATCATAACTTTGTCCTAAAAAACATAAACTACTAAGAAACTATCCCAAAGTGGCTACCATTTGGATTTAAAAGGTATCTCTTCGCCCAATAATTTGTCAAGTGCTAATGGAAACTCAAGTGGATCAGTTATGCCACCCTGAATACGTCAAGAAAAAGGGAAAAGTTAGTATCCCAAAAAAGGCTGATGTGCAAAATGTATCATGTGTTATGTATGCAAATTTGTTTAACCTGAATCATTGTGGTGCACATTTGAGCAGCGGAAAGTCCTAACAATTGTTCACTTTCTCGATTCCACAAGACAAATTTACACTTAATCCCACCATAAACAACTTCTACTTGAATCTTATACCTAGTTAAAATACATTATGTAAACAACCCAATATTTCTAATATAAACATAGGATGTATTACAAAGGTAAAGCAAAAGAATTAAGGTAACACGTTACCTAAAAATTTCACACTCAGTCAAATGTTCAGCAACACATTTAAAAGGAGATAGGTCTCCTCTGGCAGCTTTAGGGCACTGACGGCATGCTCGATAGTACCAACCGTACTTGGATGCGATGAGCTTGCCAATGATGGAAACTATAATACAAAAATTATCCTAAAAGAATAATTTGAGATAGTTATATGGCAATTATTTGACTAACAATAATAGATCATAATGTAAGTAAATGAAGCATACAATCTTGAGCTTCTTGATTTCAGACAAAGGAAGCACGACAACTTTAGACATGAATTTTTAGTAAGGTGTTAGCTGATAGCTTGAAGAGTTTTGTGACCACCCTTGCGATTGGGAACTAACTTGTGTAGTCTGAATAGCCAAGGAGTCTTTTGGAATGCTAAAAAAACGTAACACAGGTGATTGATGAGACAATGTAGTTGCAAATAATCAAATAGATAGTAGTTGAACAAAAGGATGGATGAAAATCTCACCTATTCATGAATTCTTTTATTGCTTTCAAATCATCGCTTATATACAACTTAGTAACATTATAGGTGTTTGAAACAGACAATGGATATTTTTGTCCTACATAATGCAATCAGTTATATAAGTCATAAACAATCAAGAATAATAAGCTAAAGTATAGAATAATAATATGAAAAGTATGTGAAACCTTCTTCTTTGAATTTTTCATATTGTAGGAAAACAATAATTTGAGAGGAGGCGTCCTTTTTTCTTTGATTGTATTTGATAAACAGTGCAGTATAAGATTCCCATAGAGTACAGTTGATTAAGTTGTTGCTGTGAAGTTAAAAACAGAGTTTAGAAAATATCCAGGAGTGCATGGGGGGAATATATGTTAGAACATAGTAAGCATACCCCAAGTCTTTCAAAACAATGTTGACCTGCTGTTTTTTGCCACTAGTTTGCATTTGGGTGTACCCAAGTTCATCCACCATTCCAATTAAGTCTGCAAGAAATTATAATTTAAATTAGATATACTGAAGAAAGTCAACATAAATACTTGAGGCATAAAAAATGATATGGGTTACCTATCAATCCATCCCTTTTCCATTTTCCTGAAATAATGTCACAGAACAAAGTCACTTCAATAAATTTGTCAGGGGTTGAATGTTTGTTTCTATCGCCAATAATAGTGAAGGGGTAAGAAAACACTTAGAAGGGGGGGGGGGGGGGGGGGGGGGTTGAATAAGTGACTCTTTTCGTTCTTTCAATACAAAGCTCAAAATAGTAATGGAATAACACAGTTATTTTTATCCTGGTTCGTTTGAACTCAAACTACTCCAGTCCACCCGCCAAGGTGATTTCACATTTCTCAACAAGGACTTAATCCGCTATAATCAACTGATTACAATCACACAACAACTGTTGTGACTAACAATGCACAAGTAAACTTACAAGTGACTAACACCACTAAGACTTAAATCTAGTCCTAGTCTGCTTGAGAAATCTGACCAAACTTGGTCTCTCAAGGAACAAATACAGAAGTATAATCTTTACAAATAATTGAAATAGAGTTTGCTTCTAATCAAGCTATATCACAACTGTGATTTTTCTTAGAATGTAATACACAATAATGTAAGAACTATGAGTTTGTAAACTTTTGAATATTTCACGTAGTTTCTTGTTTGAACAAATCCTCTTTCTTTTTTTTGGCTTGCAATAAATGTCCTTCTACTTATAGTAGGAAAAAAATAAGACCGTTGCTGCCTTCAGAGGAAATGGAGAGCATTAAATGCTTTGCGTGTATCCTTGCAAAAATCCATTCTCCAAGAAACTAATTGTAGGCACTTGAGTATTTTCAACCGTCTTTGCATTAATTAGCAAACGTCAGAATGTAAGAACGTGTTTCTATTGCTTTAACAAGACACGTTGATTAAGACGTTGTTTCAGTATTTGCTTTAACTCAGAGTGTGCTTTATTCAACTTTTGGTCAGAGCGTTGCTTGCTAAGATCTTTGAACAGCGCTTGCTTTCAAGTTATCTTCAGAATCAAGAAGCCTGCTAGAAGTTAGAAGATACATTTAAAAATGAGTGTTCTTACCAGAGTCAGCAGATGCGTTTGAATAAAAGGTTCTTATGTCAAAGAAATTCTTCATAATCTTTGCTTAGCACTTTGGAATGTTTCTTGTCAGAACATTAACTAAGACATTCAAAACCACATTCATTAGAGCATAAATTATCTTAAATATAATTTAGTTATCATCAAAACACTTGGGATAGGTCAGAACTTAATCTTGTTCTTTCAATCTCCCCCTTTTTGATGATGACAAAAAATTATTTTAGATAAAGAAAAGAAACAGATTAAGAGATAAGAATCTCCCCCTGAAATGAATATATCTATGCATAAGACATCCTGAGATTATTTAGTCAGAGTGATACACAACCTTCTTTGAATTTCTTCAGAACTTCTTCAAGAAGATAAATCTTAGCTGGAATATTCTTTCAGAGTTAAATGATACCTGCAAAAAAAAATCTTTTGCACAGAGGGAATTCTTGTAATTATGTTAGAATGTCTGAGACATAGTCCCATAACTGTTAAACAGTGATTAGTTAAAACATGCACATTTTCTCCCCCTTTTTGGCATAATCAAAAAGTGTAATAAATGAGAAATTTTGAAAGATTCCATAAAAAGTTAAAAAAATAGATAACCAGAAGTATAAACAAAACATCAAATAAGAGACAAAAAGAAACTAGGATTTCTTAGAGACAAGAGCCATCAGAAGGTTCTTGATCTCAGAGGCAGATTCACTTTGCATTGCCATCCAGTTCTTGAACTCTAAATTTGTTTGATCTTTCTTATCCATGCATCTATTCAAGACTTCATTCTCCCTCTTTAGCTCTTTCAGAGTGTCCATAATGAGTGAGGTAGGGGCAGAAGATGATGAAGCTTCAGTAGAAACAGGGTTAGAAGCAGCAACTGATGAATCAGACTTCACAAAGGTGGAGAGCAGAGTGCCCAGATCCATTGCAAGAGTTGGCACAGGTCCAGGTCCATTCTTAACTGAAGGTTGATTCAATAGAACAATAGCCAGAGGATTTGAATCTTCAGAGTATTCTTCAGATTCGTCTTCTGATATGTCCATCTTATCAGCTGGTGTATCAGCAATCAGTAGCGAAGACTTCTTATTCCAAGTATCAGCAGCTTCTGTCTTGAAAACACGCAAAAGTTTGGAAAAGATGTCCAGCACCTGAGAGTGGCACAAATCCTGTAACTTCCGTGATTCAGCAACCAAGGTTCTTCTGAAAGTTTCCCATATAAGATTTGTTGCTGCGGTGTTCACACTTCTGAGGCAATCTTCTTTCAGTGGTTGTAACCATTCTTGAACATTTGTTATAAAATTCTGAAACAAAATATTTACATCTGGCTGAATAGGTTTAGGGACAGCTGTTCTGTAAGATTTGTTTTTCAAGAATTGTAGAGATTGAGAGTCCACTACAGTTCTTAAAAAGCTATTGGTTTCAAGAGTATTTGTAGGTTCAGGTTCAGGTTGGTTAACACAAATATGAGGTTCTGATATATCATGAGGTACGGATGGTTCAGCAATATCAGTTTGTTCAAAAATTTGTTGTTCTGGAATTTGAGGAGTTGAGAGTGGGGTTGTATGTTGTGGTGAGGTGGGTGGAGTGATATCAGGAGAAATTATTATTGTATAAGCGGGAGTGGGAATGGGTTTTTGAGGTTGTGGTTGGTTCATAGCAAAAATGTTTTCAGTTGGTAGATTGAAAGGTGGTTTTATGGTTGCTAAAGGTTCATTAATCCCAAAAATTCTCCAAGATCCAGTGTTGTACCCCAAAATTTGCCCTCCCATATTCTCCAAGAAATTGTCAAGTCAAAGTCATAAAATTCCCCAAGGGTTGTGCAATGCAACAGTCTCCTATACAGTCAAAACTAGGGTTTGTGTTCTGATCAAGAAAAGGAAGTTTTCAAGGGCCCAATCAAGTCTCATATGCCTACAAATATGGTCAAGTATTGTCATATCAAGTTTCAAGGCATTCAGCTCAAAATTGCACAGTCAAAACCCTAAATTGCACTACAGTCAACTGTAGGGGCAAAATGGTCATTTGACAGTCAAAAGTTCAAATTTTTGGTCAACATATCATTTTGAAGCCACAAACATCATTTGATCAATGCTTGATCATGATTCTCAAAATTTGGCTCAGAAATCATCAAAGATGTAAAAGTTGCTATATTTGGACAGCTGAAAAAGTCAACTGAAATTGACCAGGGCATAACTTTCACATGGATTATCAGAAAATTTCCATCCAAAGCTCATTTTGAAGAGAAAGACATTTCCTACAACTCATCTTCATACTTCAAGTCCAAGAAATGCTCTCACAAAAAGTTATCAATTTCAACATTATAGGTCATTTTCAAAAGTCAACAAAAAGGGACTTTAAGTCAAAGGCCATAACTTGAGATTGGTAAATCAAAATGACATGGGACCAAAGGCATTGGTTAAAGGACTCAAAGACCTTTCCAAAATGTCCAAGAACATGTGAAAAGCTTAAAAATTGAGCAAGTTATGCCTTGTGGAAGTTGGGAAATTTTTGGAAAATTTTGAAAGTCAACTTTACTTCAAATGATCCAAAAATTCAAATGGGCCCATTTCTCTTCCAAGTTTCTTCATGCCAAGCCTATGCACGACCATTAAGCCCAAGGGGAAGTATTTTCTCAATTTTTAATTATTTATTTGAATTTATATTAATATTAATTCACTTAAATCATTTAAATATGTAGAAAATATAAATTTGACCTAAAAAAATCTTTTTGTGCACATTCTACTCTCAATATTTCGTGCTTGTTTGATTATGGAAAGTTTTGGTATGATTGGAGCATGATTGACACAAATTGCACATAGAAAAGATTTGTAAAGATTCTTAGAAAATCAAATATTGAAAACAATCAATACCTTGGATTCTCTCAAGTTTTGTTGACCTAAAAGCTTGGCTATATGATCAGAATCAAAAACCTAATTGCCTTAGACACTCAGCTGCGCTCAGAAACCATATACAAAGTTGAAAAATTCTCAAAAAAGGTCAATACTGAAAACCAGTTTCTAGTTCGATTCAAGCCCCAATTCTTGCTCTATCATCATCCTGAGACATCATTGAACGATTCTCAATCACTAACATCAACCAAAACGCCCTGAATTGGTACCCATAAGTCAAACTGTGAAGCAAAATTCTTGAAATCGCATAGCATAATTCAAGCATCCTTTTGCATTTTTCTTTATGGATTCTTGCTCATAATGATGTTTCTAAGCTAACCAACATATTCAATTGTGTTTTTGTGCCATATATGCGTTTTTGCCATTGTTAAATATTAGGGTTACAGGTTTTCCAGATTGGGGCTTTCATAACCAAGTGAAATTAGGACTCAAAATCACCACTATCAAACTCAGCTCACCAAGACGAAGAGAGCTTGACCCTCGCGATGAATTTATGACCAATAGAATGCTAATCGCTATTTTCTTGTAGGTTGCTTAAAGCCACGCATCCAAAACCGTGGCTGAAGGTTCTTGTTTTCAGAAAAGTGAAGAAGACGATGTGTTGTCCGTCTGTGATTTGCTGATTTAAATATTCGCGCGTTTCCATCTATTAATGCGCTGGTTACTTTTATATTATTTGTTTGTTTATATAATAATCGAATATGCGCTTAGCTCAGCTGGCAAACTCCCATTGTTTCAACCTCCAAGACCTGGGTTCAAGTCCCAGGTCTACGTTTATTCCTATATTATTTTGCAAATTGTGTTCCCATGCAGCCTAAGCGTTCCAGCATACCATACGCTCACCATCTCAAGCGTACACGCGTCCCACCAACTCAAACCAAAGGCATAGATTCAAGGGACACGCTGCACCTGGTCAAGCGCATCACATAGGATCCAGGAAGGTCAACAAATTTCCAGCTTACTGGGCCTGAATTGCTAGGCCTGAACCTCACATTTGGGGCTACACCCCACCCTGGTTTGCCTTCTTTTATTTTATTTTATATTTTATTCTTGTTTCAATTATTATTTTCATTTTAATTGTTGTTTAAATTAATTAATTGTTTTTTTTTACAAAATATAAAAACTTAATTAAAAATCAAAAAAAGACCAAAAAAGAATAAATGTTTTTTATTATAATTATTTTCTTGTAAATAAATTAATACATAATGAATTTAGTATAATTAGGTTTTTTTTGCAATTTTAATTCTTTTCACAAAAAATATAAAAAAATATAGAATTTAGGTTTAATTGTTAATTCCTTTTTTATTATTTCCTTTTTTATCATAATATTATTTGTTTATTTATTTTTATAATTAAATGTATATAAATTGCTTAGAGTTAAATTAGGTCAAAAATTCAATATTTTCATAATGAACTTAAAAAATATTAGAATTAGGGTTTAGCATTTCATTTTAATTTTAATTAATTCTTTTTCTTTCAAATCCTAAAAAACACAAAAATACCAAAAACATTTAATTTTCAATTTTTATTTCATTAACTTTTATTTTTGCAAAAGGGTCCAACGCCCATTGTTTTTAATTATTTAATTCGCGAATCTACTTTATTGCTTATTATAATTTTGTATCTCTCTCAAAGCATTGTAATTTAAATTTCTCGCACTTTTATTTATCGCTTTATTTATTTTTCCGCTAAATCGGGTCTGGTTTAATTTTGGCGATGTGGACCCGCGCCTTTGTAATAGCTGTAGATTTATTTTCCCGCAAACTTTATAACTGTTAAAAAGCATGCAAGAATGAATGTCCTAAGTAAAATCAAGCGTAGATCACAAATAAACGTGACAAGACAAATATCTGAAAACGACACACGAATCGCACACACCACCCCTAGGGTGCGCCTCACTGTTGCCTTTCGAAAGGTGATCGTTGAGTAGAGGATGTCTTAGTAAGTCCTCATGATCCGGGAACCTGGCATGAGGGTAGCTTCTAAGGTGCCTTCCCATTGCTCTGGTGATCACCATGTCCCTAAAACTCGAATTGACCCGAACACCTCCAACGGTGGTGCTACCTACCTTTCAATGGTGGGATGGCACTACTTTAAAGGACATTTACACAGACGAATTCCTTAGGGTAGGTAGGTTCTCAAGGATACTTGCTCTAAGCTCGAAACAAACTCAAAAAGACTTTTCACACCGACACTTTTCAAAAGCTTTCAAAGCAAACTTTTCAAACACTCTGACGTACGAGTCGATCTGAAATTTTCAAAAGAAACTTTTTTTAAACCCACATTGAAAAGCAAACAAACATTTTGAAAACACATTGAGCAAGTATCTAAGAGCCCATGGATAACCATGGATAGAAAGGGTGCTAACACCTTCCCTTTCTATAACTTACCTCCCGAACCGAGAGCAATCTCTTTAAAGGAATTTTTCTGTGCTTTTGTCCTTTCCATTTGGAGAAAATAAAAGACGGTGGCGACTCTTGCTTCCGCGACATTTCGCGAACCAGCGTTAAACAGTCAGTTCCAGATCCACCGATCACAGAACTGGCGACTCTGCTGGGGATACTTTATGAAGTGAGGTGTACCTTAGGGCTAGCTTATAACTATGTTTTCAATTGTTTTCCTTGTGTGCTTTAAATTGTGGGTTGCTTGGGAGTTCTATAGATCCTAAACCCGGATTTGGGGGATACCTTTCTTAGAAAGTAGCAACAAGGCTGTGAGGGAACTGTGCGGGGTATACCGACATGGTTGAAACAGTCTGCTACATTGATGTGGCACTTTGGTGTGTACCGGTAACCCTTGAGTTCAGTCAAGGAGAGTACGGGGCCTCCGCGTGGTGTCGTGAAGCATCAACAGACCTTAGGAACCTTAATTGAACTATCTTGGCCTCTTTAGGGTAGTGAGATAACTGACTTTGGTGCAGTCTGAGGTTGGTTGATACTCGATACTACGCTCAATTGAGGGTTGCTTTCCTGGAATATTTCGGTCGCCAGTTCAGTGGCTAAATCGAAACGATGAACAATGAAAGCAATCCAGTGATATTGGGACCCTTAGAACCCGGTTACTTATAATAGGACAGGTTGAGCCCACCAACTTCAAGAGGGTAGTACCTCAGACCTCATGCTGGCCTAAACCTTAAGGGCTCTTTTGTGTGACTTGTGTGCCTTCGTACTTGGCTATTTGCATGCTTGTTGTCTGACACTTGAGTTTCTTGCAGGGTTTGTTTATAGTCCTTACTAGGGACTCATAACAGGGTACCTAAATTTCTTGCAGGTCTTGTTTATAGTCCTTAACTAGGACTCATGACAGGGTTTACCAAATTTCTTGCAGGTGTTGTTTATAGTCCTTAACTAGGACTCATGACAGGGTTTACCGAATTTCTTGCAGGTCTTGTTTATAGTCCTTAACTAGGACTCATGACAGGGTTTACCAAATTTCTTGCAGGTTTTGTTCATAGTCCTTAATTGGGACTTATAACAGGGTGTACTAACCACTTGCAGGTTCTGTTTATAGTCCTTAATTGGGACTCATGACAGGTTTTACGTAAGGGTCTTGCAGGTTTTGTTCATAGTCCTTAACTGGGACTCATAACGGGGTTTACTAGATCTCTTGCAGGTTTTGTTTATAGTCCTTAATTGAGACTCATAACAAAGTATACTGAATTTCTTGCAGGGTTTGTTTATAGTCCTTAGTTGGGACTCATAACAGGGTTTACCTACATCACCCCATGCATAGCATGACATCATACCATTGCATACATTCTAACCCATTTCAAGGATCTCAAGGGCTTGTGATGCAGGTCATGATGAACAATTATCCCAGCAAGGGGCAAAGAGGATTTATTTCCCTCTGGCCAAGGTTGTCAGGGGCTATGACCCACTGGATATGGTGAGCCTTCGACCCTTGAAGAAGGGCTCTCTACAACAGGAAGTTCCTTCAATCAAGTTACCGGTTCTCAACTCTAACAATTTCTCTGTTTATCCCGCGAGGTCCTTGAAAACATTACATGCATGTCATACATCTCATTGCATTGCAGGTATCCCTTGACAGGTTGCTTACCCTTCCTCGCTGTTTATTTCAGCCGATCGCCATGAATCTTGAATCATCAGCCGAGCAGACTATCAAGGACCTTCAGGCTCAGAACGCCCAGTTCCAAGAGCTGATAATGAATTTGACCCAAGGGCAGCAAGATCTGAAGGCTTTGCTCTTGAAGAAGGACAAGAAGAAGAAGAGGATTGTCCTGTTCAGCCCTAGACGCAGATCTGGGAATACACCGCAAATTGAAACTGAGAGGACAACCCCATCTGTGGGAAAAAGCAGTCATCAAGAGGAAAGGGTGCCCAGTCCAGAGGTCTCTGACAATGAAACAGATTTCGACGACGAACAGTACCCTCCGGCTGAGGACAAGTACAAACAGTTGGAGGATAGGCTGAATGCTATGGAGACCCAACAAGTACCTGGGCTGGATCTTGGAGATTTGGGTTTGTCAACTGGTGTGGTTATTCCCCGGAAGTTCAAAGCACCATCCTTTACTAAGTATGACGGGGCATCTTGCCCCAAGCTGCATCTGAGGTCCTATGTTCGGAGGATTCAGCCATATACGGTGGACAAGAATTTATGGATCCACTTCTTCCAGGAGAGTCTTTCAGGGACTCATCTCGAATGGTTCTATCAGCTGGATGGGACCAAAGTTCGTAACTGGGAGGAGTTGGCTACTGCTTTCTATAAGCAGTACCAGTATAATGCCGACCTTGCTCCTACGCGTACCCAACTCCAGGGTATGTCGTTAGGGTCAAGTGAA
Organism: Vicia faba; assembly: GCA_948472305.1. Classification (NCBI taxonomy): domain Eukaryota; kingdom Viridiplantae; phylum Streptophyta; class Magnoliopsida; order Fabales; family Fabaceae; genus Vicia; species Vicia faba. The sequence goes on along the minus strand of OX451739.1, from coordinate 448,000,598 downwards.
GGTTTTAAAGAATATGCGCAGAAATGGAGGGATCTTGCTGGAAGGGTACAACCACCTCTGACTGATCGGGAACTTGTGGACATGTTCTTGGGGACCTTGTCTGGTCCATTTTATAACCACCTGATTGGGAATTCATCTGCTGGATTCACAGACCTTATCTTGACTGGAGAGCGAATAGAAGCTGGTATCCGGTCTGGGAAAATTCAAGAGGCTGCACCTGCTGATAAAAAGCCTCATCATGGAAAGAAAGAATCCAATGTCGTGCACGGTAAAAAGAGCCGTCATGAGGCAGGGGCAATCCAGATCTCTAATCCCGGACCTGCTCAACAAGGACAGGGGCAGCAGCGTAAGGAGAAACGACAGTATACCAAACTCAACATGTCGTTGGATCAAGCACTGCAACAACTGTTGAAGGCAGGGCTGATCACCTTAAGGGCTCCTCTTCGGAATCCGAACACTTCTGCTCCCAACTATCATCCCAACGATAGGTGTGCATATCATTCAGATAGCCCGGGGCATACTACAGACAATTGCTGGCCTCTCAAGAATAAGATTCAAGATATGATCGACGCTGGAGAGATTCAGTTTGAAGTGCCAGAGACTCCGAACATAGTCACTGCTCCGTTGCCCAATCATTGAAACCTTTTGTTTATTTGAATATTTTGAGTTGTACATTTCTTTGCTTATACAAACAATTAATGTCATAGCAAACTCTTTTATTCTATTAATGCATCACATATGTCTGTTTTGGAAATTAATACAATTATTTTCATTATGTTCAAATATCTTTTCATATTTTTTCTGATGATCAACTCTTGGTTAATAATTCTGAGCCTCTTGAGGGAGGATGACGAAAACGATACCACGATCTTTACAGTATGCTTTTGAACAGACCCCGCTGATGAGATACAGGCATTGTTTCAATTCCTAAACACTGGAGTTATAAGGATGATAATCCCTCGTCAACCCCTCTGAGCCAAAGAAGTAGGAGTTTTTATTTTCGAAAATCAAAACCCTTAATCATAACCTGGGGCAGGGTAGTCTCTCAGTTAATCCAAGTGCATAACGAACGGCACCAAAGAGGTCCTTACAACATGAAGGACAGTAATGGTTCAGAACAATCAAAAGGACAGGCAGTCATCATCAAAATTCCTAAACGAAAAGCCCAAAAAGTCTAAACCTACAAAGGGGACTTATGAAACTGGGGCATCTCGCTGACTGTAATTCCAAAAAGGAAACAGTTCAGGCAAAAAAAAAAAGAAAGGGATAACAAAATCAAGAAAGAGGTCTCACAAACCCTCAACCAAAGCAAAAAATAACTGCCTATTCAAAAGAAATCATCAACATCTGAACCATTATTGGAACATCAAAGCAAAGACTCAAGCAAGGTCTAACGCACGATCAACTGAGTTTAGGTTTGGAGAACATCACGAAGAGCGGGTGGGTACAAATAAAATTTGAGCCTTTATCCTTTGTTTCTTAAACCGTGAACCAGGCCACGTTATAACCCTTAAAAGTCCTAGCTGAAGCGTGGGTTAGTTCGAAAGCATACTGTTGCGAAAGGTATCCTGACTCCTTAAGGCCTACGGTAAATACCGAGTTGACATCATGTTTTACAAACAATCACATGTTTTATGAAAAAGAATACATTTTCCAAAATCTCTAAGACAGACATAAGCTTTGCATTTTTGATATAACATTGCTTGCATATGACTTTTTGTTTGAACAGCAGGAAAACTCGCACGAAGAATATTTGGTGAACAAAAGTTATTCCCATCAAGGGGCATGGCATGATCATAGTCCACCATCTGGGGCAGTCCAATCAAGATCCAGAGAATCTCTCAAAAGGCCAAATAGCCTGGGGCAAATCTCCGCCTGAGTCACTTGGGGCATTTCAACAACGAATCTGGGCTGATCAAACACCTTCTGACGGCATGACAAAACACTTCAGCCAGGGGCACCCCCCCTGCATTCTAAAAGCGTGGGCATAGTCGAAAAAATACTACGCAAAACCAAAGACCCGCTAGGTCGACATACCTAGGCAAAAATAAGGGCTTCCCGGCGAACCAAAAAGGCTCGGGCAAAACAAAGGGATGAAATAAAAAAATCTGTACACCCGGCAAGTCGAAAACCTGAAAAGGCGGCTTGGGCAAAAATGGGTATCCCGGTGGACTGAAAACCCGAAAGGGCGGTCCAGGCAAAAGTTAGGGATTAAAGCGTACGACTATGTCCCGTCTTCTTGTCATCTGTCTACCAGAAGAAGGTTTGCCCATCAACAACTATCAGCACCCCACAAGTGCCTCCCCCATAGAAACAGGGGCAACAAAGGTTGGTCTGAGCAGTCTGATTGTTCTATCCTCCAAGGTATCATGGTAGGTCCTATTGAAGAACATAACCAATACAGTTCGATACCTCCCCAGGAGAGTCCAACCCAGCTTCCCCAGGAAAGTTGGAATCCATCCTCCCAAGCAATAAGCGTACCCCCAGTAGACTCTGGAAGCTTATCCCCTCGCAGGGCACGAACGCGTCGTCCGGCTTGATTTAAAGAGTTATTTCCTTAACAGGATATAACTGGGTTATCCTCAGCCAAAAGCCACGGAAAGATCGTCGTCGACAGAATCTTCTTATCCCCGGCAAAGTCCATTCATACTTCCAATACAGCAAGGTATCCTCAGCGAGTCATCCTTAACAATTCAGCAAAAGCATCTCCCCACAGAGTATTTCTTCCCAGCATGGTCGCTAGAACATCTTTTCCTCCCCGCAGAATCCTCCATTCGCCAGGTTTATTCCTCAACGGAGTCATCTTCGTCTATTGGAATTCTTGCAACTATTCTTCAACATCAGCCCAGGATACGACGTCCCGGCACCCGTCAAGGATTTATTTTCTTAGACAAAAAAAAATACATTCATAAACATCACATCGTCATGCATATGCATCATGCTACACGAATCTCCTTAATTTTGAAAACATACAGTTCATGCATCATGATTTTGCATACAATTATGTTTTGCCTTTTCAGGAAAAAGATCAATACAAAAATGACTATTATCAACTATCGCAATTCTTTCTAGATATAGTTTCAGATTTGATCCAGACATGGTGACGTTCTGATACTGCTTCCAGATTTCCTTCTCGATATAGTTTCAGATGTAAACCCAGCGATGGTGACGTTCTGACACTGCTTCCAGAATTCCTTCTAGATATAGTTTCAGATGTAAACCCAGCGATGGTGACGTTCTGATGCTGCTTCCAGATTTCCTTCTAGATATAGTTTCAGATGTAAACCCAGCGATGGTGACGTTCTGATACTGCTTCCAGAATTCCTTCTAGATATAGTTTCAGATGTAAACCCAGCGATGGTGACGTTCTGATACTGCTTCCAGAATTCCTTCTAGATATAGTTTCAGATGTAAACCCAGCGATGGTGACGTTCTGAAGCTGCTTCCAGATTTCCTTCTAGATATAGTTTCAGATGTAAACCCAGCGATGGTGACGTTCTGATACTGCTTCCAGATTTCCTTCCAGATATAGTTTCAGATGTAAACCCAGCGATGGTGACGTTCTGATACTGCTTCCAGATTTCCTTCCAGATATAGTTTCAGATGTAAACCAGATATGGTGACGTTCTGATACTGCTTCCAGAAGTCCTTTTTAGATGTTCCCCTCTCCGACGATGAGTGTGAGGTGATATTCTCCCTATGGTTCCCTCTCCAGCGGTGTGTGAGGTAGTAATCCCTTCAAGATGTTCCCCTCTCCGACGATGAGTGTGAGGTGATATTCTCCCTATGGTTCCCTCTCTAACAGTGCGTGAGGTGGTAATTCCTTTTTCAAAATGTTTCCCTCTCCGACGTTGAGTGAGGTGATGATTCCCTTTCAGATTATAATAGCTTATGGTTTTCTTCCCGATACTGCAAAGATGGTAATTCCCGCCAAGATTTTTCTCAACAAGCGTTGTTGAAGCTAAAGTCACCCAAGGTTCTCTTACCATTCATGCTAAGGTAGTAACCATCCCTGGTTCATTCATCAGCATTTGAAGCTCCAGACTCAGCTCCTGTAACCAGTCAGGACACATCTATACCAAGCATCTAAAATCAGCTCCTGCAACGTGTCAGGTACTCATTTTCTCTTTTGCAGGTATGCAAGGTTCTCGCTAAGGAATCTCCTACGCAATCAGCATCCAGATGGCATCTATAAGCCCATCATCCTATCTTGCAATCTCCAAATGGCATCTATAAGCCCATTCCCATCATCACTGCTACTATGTGAGCGCAAATTTCTGGGCACTTTAGTGTTCAATCATCTTCTACCCTCGGATTACGAAAGGCACGTCAGCCAATCTGCATCCTCAGGTCTAAGAAGATTGAACAGGGGCAACTGTTGTACCCCAAAATTTGCCCTCCCATATTCTCCAAGAAATTGTCAAGTCAAAGTCATAAAATTCCCCAAGGGTTGTGCAATGCAACAGTCTCCTATACAGTCAAAACTAGGGTTTGTGTTCTGATCAAGAAAAGGAAGTTTTCAAGGGCCCAATCAAGTCTCATATGCCTACAAATATGGTCAAGTATTGTCATATCAAGTTTCAAGGCATTCAGCTCAAAATTGCACAGTCAAAACCCTAAATTGCACTACAGTCAACTGTAGGGGCAAAATGGTCATTTGACAGTCAAAAGTTCAAATTTTTGGTCAACATATCATTTTGAAGCCACAAACATCATTTTATCAATGCTTGATCATGATTCTCAAAATTTGGCTCAGAAATCATCAAAGATGTAAAAGTTGCTATATTTGGACAGCTGAAAAAGTCAACTGAAATTGACCAGGGCATAACTTTCACATGGATTATCAGAAAATTTCCATCCAAAGCTCATTTTGAAGAGAAAGACATTTCCTACAACTCATCTTCATACTTCAAGTCCAAGAAATGCTCTCACAAAAAGTTATCAATTTCAACATTATAGGTCATTTTCAAAAGTCAACAAAAAGGGACTTTAAGTCAAAGGCCATAACTTGAGATTGGTAAATCAAAATGACATGGGACCAAAGGCATTGGTTAAAGGACTCAAAGACCTTTCCAAAATGTCCAAGAACATGTGAAAAGCTTAAAAATTGAGCAAGTTATGCCTTGTGGAAGTTGGGAAATTTTTGGAAAATTTTGAAAGTCAACTTTACTTCAAATGATCCAAAAATGCAAATGGGCCCATTTCTCTTCCAAGTTTCTTCATGCCAAGCCTATGCACGACCATTAAGCCCAAGGGGAATTATTTTCTCAATTTTTAATTATTTATTTGAATTTATATTAATATTAATTCACTTAAATCATTTAAATATGTAGAAAATATAAATTTGACCTAAAAAAATCTTTTTGTGCACATTCTACTCTCAATATTTCGTGCTTGTTTGATTATGGAAAGTTTTGGTATGATTGGAGCATGATTGACACAAATTGCACATAGAAAAGATTTGTAAAGATTCTTAGAAAATCAAATATTGAAAACAATCAATACCTTGGATTCTCTCAAGTTTTGTTGACCTAAAAGCTTGGCTATATGATCAGAATCAAAAACCTAATTGCCTTAGACACTCAGCTGCGCTCAGAAACCATATACAAAGTTGAAAAATTCTCAAAAAAGGTCAATACTGAAAACCAGTTTCTAGTTCGATTCAAGCCCCAATTCTTGCTCTATCATCATCCTGAGACATCATTGAACGATTCTCAATCACTAACATCAACCAAAACGCCCTGAATTGGTACCCATAAGTCAAACTGTGAAGCAAAATTCTTGAAATCGCATAGCATAATTCAAGCATCCTTTTGCATTTTTCTTTATGGATTCTTGCTCATAATGATGTTTCTAAGCTAACCAACATATTCAATTGTGTTTTTGTGCCATATATGCGTTTTTGCCATTGTTAAATATTAGGGTTACAGGTTTTCCAGATTGGGGCTTTCATAACCAAGTGAAATTAGGACTCAAAATCACCACTATCAAACTCAGCTCACCAAGACGAAGAGAGCTTGACCCTCGCGATGAATTTATGACCAATAGAATGCTAATCGCTATTTTCTTGTAGGTTGCTTAAAGCCACGCATCCAAAACCGTGGCTGAAGGTTCTTGTTTTCAGAAAAGTGAAGAAGACGATGTGTTGTCCGTCTGTGATTTGCTGATTTAAATATTCGCGCGTTTCCATCTATTAATGCGCTGGTTACTTTTATATTATTTGTTTGTTTATATAATAATCGAATATGCGCTTAGCTCAGCTGGCAAACTCCCATTGTTTCAACCTCCAAGACCTGGGTTCAAGTCCCAGGTCTACGTTTATTCCTATATTATTTTGCAAATTGTGTTCCCATGCAGCCTAAGCGTTCCAGCATACCATACGCTCACCATCTCAAGCGTACACGCGTCCCACCAACTCAAACCAAAGGCATAGATTCAAGGGACACGCTGCACCTGGTCAAGCGCATCACATAGGATCCAGGAAGGTCAACAAATTTCCAGCTTACTGGGCCTGAATTGCTAGGCCTGAACCTCACATTTGGGGCTACACCCCACCCTGGTTTGCCTTCTTTTATTTTATTTTATATTTTATTCTTGTTTCAATTATTATTTTCATTTTAATTGTTGTTTAAATTAATTAATTGTTTTTTTTTACAAAATATAAAAACTTAATTAAAAATCAAAAAAAGACCAAAAAAGAATAAATGTTTTTTATTATAATTATTTTCTTGTAAATAAATTAATACATAATGAATTTAGTATAATTAGGTTTTTTTTGCAATTTTAATTCTTTTCACAAAAAATATAAAAAAATATAGAATTTAGGTTTAATTGTTAATTCCTTTTTTATTATTTCCTTTTTTATCATAATATTATTTGTTTATTTATTTTTATAATTAAATGTATATAAATTGCTTAGAGTTAAATTAGGTCAAAAATTCAATATTTTCATAATGAACTTAAAAAATATTAGAATTAGGGTTTAGCATTTCATTTTAATTTTAATTAATTCTTTTTCTTTCAAATCCTAAAAAACACAAAAATACCAAAAACATTTAATTTTCAATTTTTATTTCATTAACTTTTATTTTTGCAAAAGGGTCCAACGCCCATTGTTTTTAATTATTTAATTCGCGAATCTACTTTATTGCTTATTATAATTTTGTATCTCTCTCAAAGCATTGTAATTTAAATTTCTCGCACTTTTATTTATCGCTTTATTTATTTTTCCGCTAAATCGGGTCTGGTTTAATTTTGGCGATGTGGACCCGCGTCTTTGTAATAGCTGTAGATTTATTTTCCCGCAAACTTTATAACTGTTAAAAAGCATGCAAGAATGAATGTCCTAAGTAAAATCAAGCGTAGATCACAAATAAACGTGACAAGACAAATATCTGAAAACGACACACGAATCGCACACACCACCCCTAGGGTGCGCCTCACTGTTGCCTTTCGAAAGGTGATCGTTGAGTAGAGGATGTCTTAGTAAGTCCTCATGATCCGGGAACCTGGCATGAGGGTAGCTTCTAAGGTGCCTTCCCATTGCTCTGGTGATCACCATGTCCCTAAAACTCGAATTGACCCGAACACCTCCAACGGTGGTGCTACCTACCTTTCAATGGTGGGATGGCACTACTTTAAAGGACATTTACACAGACGAATTCCTTAGGGTAGGTAGGTTCTCAAGGATACTTGCTCTAAGCTCGAAACAAACTCAAAAAGACTTTTCACACCGACACTTTTCAAAAGCTTTCAAAGCAAACTTTTCAAACACTCTGACGTACGAGTCGATCTGAAATTTTCAAAAGAAACTTTTTTTAAACCCACATTGAAAAGCAAACAAACATTTTGAAAACACATTGAGCAAGTATCTAAGAGCCCATGGATAACCATGGATAGAAAGGGTGCTAACACCTTCCCTTTCTATAACTTACCTCCCGAACCGAGAGCAATCTCTTTAAAGGAATTTTTCTGTGCTTTTGTCCTTTCCATTTGGAGAAAATAAAAGACGGTGGCGACTCTTGCTTCCGTGACATTTCGCGAACCAGCGTTAAACAGTCAGTTCCAGATCCACCGATCACATCCAGCATCATACCATCCAGTGGGTCTGGGTGATAAAGGTCTGGGAGGGGGTCTTAAGAAACGTTCAGCAGGAATAGGTTGAAAAACAGATGGTTCAGGGGGTTCTGAATGAGAGGGTTCTGATTGGCTGTCAGAATGTTCATCAGAGTCAGAATCACTAAAATCTGTTGAGAACTGATTTTTACTAAGGTTGTCAGCAAGGGGTTCATATGGTGAGGTTTGAGAGGTTTCAGCAGATGCAGATATATTTTCAGAATTATAAACAGGTATAGTTTCAGCATGATTACCTGTCTTCTTTTTCTTCTGAGGAGAGTCAGAAGGTCCTTCTACAGCTTTTCTCTTCACAGATCCTTGGAGAACAACATCAGCAACAACTTGATTTCTTCCTTGAAGCCAAGATAGATCAATAGGTGATCCTGTTTCTCTGCAGGTCTCAAGATAGTGCAAAACCATACGAGAATGTTCCAACGAGTTGAACATAGGAAAATTAGCAATAGGAATTCTTCTTTTCTTCACAATAGTTGACAGACATGGAGAGGGTTCCACCAGCAGTTTGTCAATAATTTTCCTTTTTAGCAAGTTCTTTCCAGTCATTGTCTTACCACAGATAGGTTCAAGCTCCCCCAGAAGATTTGCTTCTCTTAGGTGAGCAATCAGACCATTCTCAGTCAGAATGTCTGATAATAACCTCCCCATGGGAATCCAATTCCTCTTTGATTTGGGATTCTTCATCCTTTCAGCTTCTCTGGTTTCTTTGACATGGTTCCAGAGGTGTTAAAAAAGCAAGTAGGGCAAATCAATTTTGACATTGGTTCCAAGGCAAAACAACAAATATTGTTGATCAGCATTGATGTAATCAGGAGAACTGGTGTCTTTCCTGTGGTGAATACATCCATGAATAATCCTTGCCAAAATCTTATACTTGTCTTTCAAATCCCTAACTTTGGAGGAACCTTGACCATTTGTAAAAATCTTTGTGTATACCCTAGACATCTCCATTTTTCCAGTGGGCATTCCTGTAACTCCAAGTCCTTTAAATCCCAGCAACCTTCTGATTAGATTTTCTGTAATGGATATTTTCCTTGCCCATTACAAATGAGAGAATAACCTTGGGAGTTGCAATAGCGTGAATCCAGAATTCTTTTACCAAATGAGGAAAGACTGGACCAGTAATACGATCAAAGTAGCTTTCCCAACCTTGAAACTTCACAGCAGGGAACAAGTCAAATCCATTCTCTCTGAGATTCTCAAAGTCTACCATTAGCTCACTCAAAACTTCCAAACTTTCTACCGGAATGAGTGTTGTCCTTTCAGGTATACAGTATTGCTCAGAGTGGGTAGAGGAAGAAGAAGCCATTGAAGTTTTATGAAAAGAGAATTTTTCGAAAAGGGTTTTTAAGATAAATGTTCAAATAAAAAATTGAGTTGAAAGAGACAGTAAAGAATGAAAGGGTTTTTCAAAGAGTATTTATAGGCATTAATTTAAGAGAATAGGTTAAGAATTAAATTAGAAGTATTTAAGACAAATTAAAATAAAGATTAAAACTCATTAAAAAAAACGATTCTCATCATTACTAGCATTTAATGAATTGCTAAAAATGAGGGAAAACGTGAGATTATGGCTAATCATCAACAGTTACCTAGAACGTCATCAGTAGCTTTTGCACGCTTGACCTTTCAGAAACACACCACGTGTTCATCTCCTGAAGGATGCATGTAACAACTGTTTGTTCTAATGAATTTATGAACTACACTTGGACATGAAGCATTAGAATGATTCATATAGCTTCTGTTACAACTTCTCTTCTAACTTCTGAAGAGTTATTGATCAGAGCATTCATTTCAGAAAGTTCTGAAGCCAGTCATAGAAAATAAATATTATTTTATTCAGGACATACTTCCATACAAATATTTTTCAGAATGAAATTAAATCTATCTTCTAAAAGGGGTTTAGTAAAAATGTCAGCCTATTGATGGTCTGTTTTTACAAAAATCAAGTTTAAAATCCCCTTATGAGTATAGTCCCTTATGAAATGATATTTAATTTCTATATGTTTGGCTTTAGAATGTAAGATTGGATTTTTAGAAAGACAAATAGCAGAAGTATTGTCACAGAAGATAGGAATCTTACTTTCATAAAGGTTGAAATCTTCTAGTTGACTTTTCATCCAAATCATCTGAGAGCTACATCCAGCAGCAGATATATATTCAGCTTCTGTGGTTGATAGAGCAATTGTTGCTTGCTTCTTGCTGTACCATGAGATAAGATTGTCACCCAAAAACTGGCAGCTTCCAGAGGTGCTTTTTATTTCAATTCTATCTCCACCAAAGTCAGCATCACAATAACCTGCTAGTTTGTAATCTTGTGATCTTCTGTAACACGACCAAGATTAGCAGTACCTTTCAGATACCTAATAATTCTCTTAACAACTGTTAAATGAGATTCTCTAGGATCTGATTGGAATCTAGCACACAAGCACACGCTAAATAATATATCAGGTCTAGATGCAGTCAGATAGAGAAGGGATCCAATCATACCTCTGTAGAGCTTCTGATATACTTTCATACTTACCTCATCTTTACCTAGAATGCAGGTTGGATGCATAGGTGTCTTGGCATCTTTGCTTTCTGACATTTGAAATTTCTTCAGAAGTTCTTTAGCATACTTCGTCTGATGTATGAAAGTACCTTCTTGAGTCTGGTTGATTTGAATTCCAAGAAAGAATTTCAATTCACCTATCATGCTCATTTCAAATTCTGCCTGCATTGTCTTAGCAAATTCTTTTCCAAGGGATATATTAGAGGTTCCAAAAATTATATCATCAACGTAAATTTGACAGATTAAAATATCATTTTTAAATGTTTTTCTGAAGAGAGTTGTGTCCACTTTCCCTCTGGTAAAATCTTTTTCTAATAGAAAATTACTCAGACGATCATACCAAGCTCTTGGAGCCTGTTTTAAACCGTACAAAGACTTTTTCAATTTAAAAACATGTTCTGGTTGTTTTGAATCATTAAATCCAGGAGGTTGATGGACATATACTTCTTCTTCAATATAACCATTTAGAAATTCACTTTTAACATCCATTTGATATAATGTAATGTTATTTTGTACAACAAAAGAAATTAATAATCTTATAGATTCTAACCTGGCGACTGGGGCAAAGGTTTCATTATAATCAATTCCTTCTTGTTGACTATAACCTTGTGCAACCAGTCGTGCCTTGTTTCTGATTACTTCTCCTTGTTCGTTCAATTTGTTTCTGAAGACCCATTTGGTTCCTATAACATTAAATCCTTTGGGTCTTGGAACTAGACTCCATACATCATTCTTTGAGAATTGATTTAGTTCTTCTTGCATTGCTAAGATCCAATCATTATCTTCCAGAGCTTCATCAATGGTAGTTGGCTCAATCAGAGAGACTAAACCGAACAGAGATTCTTCATTGATTCTGAGAGATGATCTTGTTTTGATGGGATCTTCTTTTCTTCCAATGATTACGTCTTCTTTGTGAGCTGAAGATAATCTAGGAAACCTTTTCTGAGTGAGTTGGTCATAGATTCTGAGATTGTTGAGAGCATCGTCAAGAGGATGATCTTCTACGTCTTCTTTTTCTTCTGAACTTTCAGAGTTTGAGTGATGATCTTCTGTACCTACAGAAAAATCAATTTGCTTTGGCTGTGGTTGGCCAAGCTGATCATCAAACCTAACTTTGATTGATTCTTCAACAATCAGAGTTTCTGTTTTGTATACTCTATAGCCTTTTGAGCGTTCAGAGTATCCAAGTAGGAAACACTTTTGTGCTTTGGAATCAAACTTATTCAGAGTTTCTTTGGTGTTTAGAATAAAACAAGTACATCCAAAAGGATGGAAATAAGAAATGTTGGGCTTTCTGTTTTTCCACAATTCATAGGGAGTCTTTTCAAGAATAGGTCTTATAGAGATTCTATTCTGAATATAACACGCTGTATTCACAGCTTCTGCCCAAAAGTGCTTAGCCATATTTGTTTCATTGATCATGGTTTTGGCCATCTCTTGTAATGTTCTATTCTTTCTTTCTACAACTCCATTTTGCTGGGGAGTTCTAGGACAAGAAAAGTTATGAACAATACCTTTTTCTTTAAAATATTTTTCAAAATAATGATTTTCAAATTCACCACCATGATCACTTCTAACTTTTGTGATTTTAAAATCTTTTTCATTTTGCACTTGAGTACAGAAGTCAATGAATACAGAATGTGACTCATCCTTGTGTTTTAAAAACTTTACCCATGTTCATCTGCTGAAATCATCAACGATGACCAATCCATACTTCTTGCCTCTGATGGATGCAGTTTTCACTGGTCCAAACAGATCAATATGAAGTAACTCTAATGGCTTAGAGGAAGAGACAACATTTTTAGATTTAAAGGAAGGTTTTGAAAATTTTCCTTTTTGACATGCTTCGCACATAGCATCTGAGTTGTACTTCAGATTGGGAAGTCCTCTGACTAAATTTAATTTATTTAGTTGAGAGATTTTTCTAAGACTGACATGTCCCAATCTTCTGTGCCATACCCATTGCTCATTGCTAACAGACAAAAGGCATTTTACGTTTTGAGATTTAAGATCTGATAAATCAATTTTGTAAATGTTGTTTTTTCTCTTACCAGAAAAGAGGATTGATCCATCCTTTTGATTTACAGCTTTACAGGAGTTTTGATTGAAGATAATGTCATAGCCATTGTCACTTAATTGACTTATAGACAATAGATTATGAGCTAATCCTTCTACTAATAAAACATTAGAGATAGAAGGAAAGTTACTGTTTCCTATGGTTCCAGAACCAATAATCTTCCCTTTCTGATTACCTCCAAACTTCACATCTCCTCCAGCTTTAAGTTCCAGGCTTTGGAACATAGACCTTTTTCCCGTCATGTGTCGTGAGCATCCAGAGTCCAGGTACCATGACTGGTGTTTCAATTGAGCTGTTAAGGACATCTGCAACAAATATTATTTTATCCTTAGGTACCCATATCTTTTTGGGTCCTTTTGGGTTAGCATAACAGTTTCCAAAATGTGATGTATATTTTATATCATGTGAATGTCCAAATTTGAATTGCTTATTCAGAGGTTTGTAAGTGAAGGTCATTTTAGCAACAGGTTTTGGAATGTATGTTTCCTTCCCTTTGGGAGGTTCATATCCAATTCCTCTTATGTTTTTCCCACTAACTCCATAAATCATTGAAGCCATTTTGCTTCTGTCTATGCTTTTAGCAAGAAAAGTTTGAAAGCTATAGTCATATTCTTTCAGAATATCTTTTGAACTAGATACAGACTTTGAACTAAAATTCTTTTAAACAATTTGAATTTCTTTTTTAAGTTTAAGATTGTTTTCTAAAAGTTCAGATTTTCCTGTTTCAAGTTTCTTAAAATCAGATGCAAGACTCTTCTTGAGTTTCTTGTATTTAATTTTGAGCTTACTATAGTTTTCCAGAAGTTCTGATAAACTATCAGCAAGTTCTTCTCTAGAAAATTCAGAAAATACCTCTCTTTGTTCTGACTCACAGTCTGAGTCATCTTCTGTGATAGCCATTAAAGCTAGGTTGGCATTTTCATCTTCAGAACCAGATTCATCTTCAGAAGAATCTGAGTCATCCCAGGTTGCCATCATTCCTTTCTTCTTTCCAAATCTCTTCTTTGGTCTTTCTTTTTGAAGCTTTGGACATTCACTTTTGAAGTGACCAGGTTCTTTGCATTCATAACAGATGATCTCTCTTCTGTTTGACTTTTTATGTCCAGAAGATTCTGGTTTATCTTCTGACTTCTTAAAGTTCCTGAACTTCTTTTGTCTGTGCTTCCACAGATGATTGATCCTTTTGGAGATCAAAGATAGTTCGTCTTCTTCTGAAGCTGATTCTTCAGAGTTTTCTTCTTCAGCCTAAAAAGCGTTAGTATCAAATTTCTTAATTGATTTAAGGGCTAGAGACTTACCTTTCTTCTGAGGCTCATGTTCATCCAGTCCAATTTCATGACTTCTGAGAGCGCTGATGAGTTCCTCTAAAGACACATTGTTCAGATCTTTTGACACCTTGAACGCAGTGACCATTGGTGCCCATCTTCTGGGTAAGCTTCTGATGATCTTTTTCACGTGATCTGCTTTGGTATACCCTTTGTTCAAAACTCTCAGACCAGCGATCAGAGTCTGAAACCTAGAGAACATTGCTTCTATAGACTCACTTTCCTCAACTTTGAAGGCTTCATACTTTTGAACTAAAGCCAGAGATTTAGACTCCTTAACTTGGGCGTTTCCTTCATGAGTCATTTTGAGAGACTCAAACATATCATGCGTTGTATCTCTATTAGTGATTTTTTCATATTCTACTTTAGAGATAGCATTTAAAAAAATATTTCTAGCTCTGTGATGATTTTTAAAATCAGCTTTTTGTTGTCTATCCATATTTTTTCTATCCACTTTGTTTCCTTCTGAATCTGTAGGATGTTTGTAACCATCCAAGACTATATCCCAAAGATCACTATCATGACCTAGAAAGAAACTTTCTAGCCTATCTTTCCAGTACTCAAAATCTTCTCCATCAAACACTGGAGGTTTGTTATAACTATTATTGTTTTGTTCAGTGGCCATTGTGTTTTCTTCTGGATCTTTTTCTGACACGGTTAAGTGTTGAGCTCAGAGTCAAGCTCTGATACCAATTGAAGGGGTAAGAAAACACTTAGAAGGGGGGGTTGAATAAGTGACTCTTTTCGTTCTTTCAATACAAAGCTCAAAACAGTAATGGAATAACACAGTTATTTTTATCCTGGTTCGTTTGAACTCAAACTACTCCAGTCCACCCGCCAAGGTGATTTCGCCTTTCTCAACAAGGACTTAATCCACTATAATCAACTGATTACAATCACACAACAACTTTTGTGACTAACAATGCACAAGTAAACTTACAAGTGACTAACACCACTAAGACTTAAATCTAGTCTTAGTCTGCTTGAGAAATCTGACCAAACTTGGTCTCTCAAGGAACAAATACAGAAGTATAATCTTTACAGATAATTGAAATAGAGTTTGATTCTAATCAAGCTATATCACAACTGTGATTTTTCTTAGAATGTAATACACAATAATGTAAGAACTATGAGTTTGTAAACTTTTGAATATTTCACGTAGTTTCTTGTTTGAACAAATCCTCTTTCTTTTTTTTTGGCTTGCAATAAATGTCCTTCTACTTATAGTAGCAAAAAAATAAGACCGTTGCTGCTTTCAGAGGAAATGGAGAGCATTAAATGCTTTGCGTGTATCCTTGCAAAATTCCATTCTCCAAGAAACTAATTGTAGGCACTTGAGTATTTTCAACCGTCTTTGCATTAATTAGCAAACGTCAGAATGTAAGAGCGTGTTTCCTTTGCTTTAACAAGACACGTTGATTAAGACGTTGTTTCAGTATTTGCTTTAACTCAGAGCATGCTTTATTCAACTTTTGGTCAGAGCGTTGCTTGCTAAGATCTTTGAACAGCGCTTGCTTTCAAGTTATCTTCAGAATCAAGAAGCCTGCTAGAAGTTAGAAGATACATTTAACAAATGAGTGTTCTTACCAGAGTCAGCAAATGCGTTTGAATAAAAGTTTCTTATGTCAAAGAACTTCTTCATAATCTTTGCTTAGCACTTTAGAATGTTTCTTGTCAGAACATTAAATAAGACATTCAAAACCACATTCATTAGAGCATAAATTATCTTAAGTATAATTTAGTTATCATCAAAACACTTGGGATAGGTCAGAACTTAATCTTGTTCTTTCAAATAGTTCCTCCGAAAAACTTTAAAAGGAATTCGTGTCGGAAAGGTTTTAAGACTACATCGTTGATTTGAACCTCGAAGTTTGAAATAGTGACTTGGGTGGTCCGAATAGCCAGGGAGTCTTTTGGGATGCTAAAAAAATGTAACATATGTGATTGATGAGACAATGTAGTTGCAAATAATCAAATAGATAGCAGTTGAACAAAAGGATGGATGAAAATCTCACCTATTCATAAAGTCTTTTATTTATTTAAAATTATCATTTATATAGAACTTAGTAACATTATAGGTGTTTGAAATAAACAATGGATATTTTTGTCCTACATAATGCAATAAGTTATATAAGTCATCAACAATCAAGAATAATAAGCTAAAGTATAGAATAATAATATGAAAAGTATGTGAAACCTTCTTCTTTGACTTTTTCATATTGCAGGAAAACAACAGTTGGGGAAGAGGCATCCTTTTTGCTTTGATTGTATTTGATAAACTGTGCAACATAAGATTCTCATATAGTACAATTGATTAAGTTGTTGTTGTGAAGTTAGAAACAGGGTTTAGTAAATATCCAGGAGTGCATGGGGTGAGTATGTGTTAGAACATTGTAAGCATACCCCAAGTCTTTCAAAACAATATTCACCTGCTATTTCTTGCCACTAGCCTGCATTTGGGTGTACCCAATTTCGTCCACCATTCTAATTAAGTCTGTAAGAAATTATAATTTCAATTAGATATACTGACGAAAGTCAACAAAAATACTTGAGGCATAAGAAACGATATGGGTTACCTATCAAGCCATCCCTTTTCCGTTTTCCTGAAATAATGTCACAGAACAAAGTCACTTCAATAACTTTTGTTAGGGATTGAATATCTGTTTCTATCGCTGATAAGTGCAAATTGTAGCTATTTTTCTATATACATTTTATTTCACTTATCGACTTTTTGTTGTTAATATCGTTGAATAAACTTGAATTTTGAGTAAACATGTTTAGTTTGTGTTTATTTGTGTTTTTGTGTACATAGTTTACCGTTTGATGTTTTTCTCTTCATTTTATAGGTATTGATGCGTATTTGGAGCATGAGCAATAAAGTGTTGAAGACACTGCTTCAAACGCGCGATTTTGAGCAACTCGTCAATGAATAAGGTTCAAAATAAAATAATAAGAAATCATCAATTTGGTTTATATTTAGGAATTTTTTGATAGATAATTGAATAAGCTTTCCAACGCTTTAAATTGGGCGTAAATCAGAGTTACGGTTCTCAAGTTATGGCAAAAACAAAATGCTGATTTTATTCTCATGACAGTAGAGCGTGCTTAGCATGACTTTTCCGCTTAGCGCGGTCTCATGGACAAAATTACGTTAAAAGGGGAAAAACACATTTTTTAGGTTATGTTTTGGGGTATTTGTTCCCAACTCATCAAACCTTCATTTTTGGTAGAGAGAGCTTAGAAAACAACTTCAGAGCTTGCATACGGATGATCTGGGGTGGATTGATCATCAATCGGCGCTGGAAAACCGGAATATTTTTGGTTCATTTCTCTTTCTCTTTGTGTATTTCTCTTTAGTTGGGTTTTGTATATGATTTTACTTTTAACTCATGTATATTTGTTGCGCATGGCATTATATTTAATTGCTTTACAAATATGTGTCAATTGTTATCTTAGATTTTTACTTTGTGTTCGGTGTTTAGATTGTTATAGATATATACTGCTTAAATATTTATCTAGGATGATTATCTGTTAGTTTCTGGATTTTAAAGATAGATTTATAGCTAACAATCTTTATGGGTGTCAAATCTTAATGCTTCCGTGTTGGTTGTGTCGGTTGAGAGATCGTCGATACGAGTAATATGGATGTCTGCTGTTTTGTTAAGGTTGGCTGAGAGATCGTCTCCGAGATGATATAGTAGTTCTCTCTACTTTTGGTTAGAAATAACTTAGAGAGTGAGTGATACTAGATAACTCTGAGGAGTATTGTAGGTTAAGTGTAATTGGTCGATAAGTTTAAGTCTGTGAGAAGTAGATTATATGCATGCTTGATAAATTTCTTCTCTCTAGAGAATGAATTCTTTCCGGTTCATATTTACTTTTATGTTTTTATGTTTTACCAATTCAATCCAAAATCATTAACGAAAGATTTGTCGAACGACATTTCAATTCACCAATCTCTGTGGACACGATACCATATAATCTATATCACCCGATAAGTTAATAACTTACTTTTTGCTTGCCGCTCTATAATATCAGCAAAATGGCGCCGCTCCTGGGGATTGGTGTTTATTGTTTTGGATAGTGATAGTTTCTTTGTTTTTGAGTTTTATAATTAATATATATGTTGTATAGAATGTGTACATAAACTTGTCTATTTTTACTTGTACATGTTTTGTGTTTACTTTCCATACTTGTGCATATATGTGTTTTTCTTTGTTTTCATGTATTGTTGTGAATTATCTCGTTTTCATAACTTTTATTGTGTGGATGTTAGGACACTTTCTTTAGGTTTGCGTGGTGTGATAATACCATGTCATGACTAGAGGAGGTTACTAGCTCGCATAATAAAGGCGTCGAACTTATGATGTAAAACAAGCATGTTTTGTTTGTATTCGTTTATGTATATGTTGACTTGTGTTTTAACAAGTTGAAATTGGATTTGTTTTAAATTCTCAAATTTTCACTTTTCAACTTGTTAATTCACTTTCACCCGTTAGTTTTGTTATGTCAATTTGTGTTTTTCCGTAAGCTTTTCGTGTTTAGCTCTTGGAAGTGTGTTTATATGTTTAAATTATGTATGTTTGAGATTGTGGAGGGTGTTGCTACACTGTTGTTGTTGTCCTGTTTTTCTGCAACTGGTGTAGCGCGCTAAGCGCGCTCTATGCCGCTTAGTGTGCTCGGTTGTGCAGAGTCAGTGAATTCTTTTTAATTTTTCGCTTGGCTTTCTTTTTTCCCACTTCAACCTAGGCTTTAAATAGTAAATAACATTAATATTTTTAATTCTGTCTTTTGTTGTTTGGACTCAATTTTGGCTCGATAGCTTGAGGTCGCTTTTGGTGATTTTCCAAGTTTGAGTGTTTCAACTTACGAATGTGTGGTAATGATTTTGTTAAAGTTTTGTACACGTTCGAGGTATGTGTTTATCGATTTCTATACTTTAGCATATTCATGGTACTTAGACTTTTTATAATTTTTATAACATCCATTCTTTTGTATACTTGTTCATTTGGGAATCACTTTAATTCCTACCCTTTTTGTGAGGTAGCTTTCCATTGTTCACATATGCTGGAGACCACAACTCTTGTTTTAACTGGATTTTATTATGCTTAATATTTTGTTTGTGTTGGTTATATGAAAGCATGAAAATGATGAAGGCATTTTTTGTTCCATTTTGAGCACAACTACCTTGGACAAATAGTCAATTCACCTTGTGAGTGTGTGATTATTTGTAACCCCTTTGAGATTTTTGTCGATATCCATGTTATATTTACTAAATTCTTGTCTATGAGTGTTTAGTTTCCCTTTTGCATGGATGTTGATTCGTTGTTTTCTTGAACCTTCAACCATTGTTTTGGTTTGAATTTTTATCTTACCTTAGAAAGTAGGGAGTATTCACTTTAATGTATGGTTGAATTTAATTTGGGGAGAAAAATGATTGTGTAATTATTGATTGATTGCTATGAGGCTGAGAAAGAAAAGAAAAGAAAATAAAGTGTGAAAAAGAAAGAAAAAAAAGGGAAAAGTTTTGAAAAATAAACACAAAAAGAGTTGGAATAATATTGTGTTAATAAGTGATGTGTGTTGGTTTTAAACTTGGGATGAAAAAAAAGTTTGATTGAAATTCTATTGTTTAAAACTTTGGTGAATTGATCACTCCCTTAGGTTTAGGCAAGTTTTTGTTTCGATTAGCTTTAGGACTTATCACTTGTTTGTTAACCAAGCCACATTACAACCTTGAAAAACCCTTGAGATTCTTGCTTTTATATTTTCAATATAAATTTTTGGATGAATGCATAATTTAGTCTATTGTTTGCAAGATTGTTGGATAAGTGAAAATACCCCATTTTTATGTGTTTTTCATCCACCGATGATTGTGTTTGCTAGGTGTGATTCATTTGTGAACTAGTATTGTTTTAGAATGTTTGGCAAAAAATTTGTATTAGCATTTGTTTCATGTTTATGTTATTGTTGTAGTTTAGTGGTAGGTGTGTTTCTCCATGTGTATCGTTTTTCATTTAAACCATTGCATTTGTTTTCCGTTTTCAAAACTGGTTGGTTCATGATATTTTGGTTGATTACTTTTGGTTCTTTGAGTTTTTTGGCCTTGTTTGAGGACAAACAAGTTCAAGTTGGGGAGAATTTGGTAAGTGCAAATTGTAGCTATTTTTGTATATACTTTTTGTTGCACTTATCGACTCTTTGTTGTTAATATCGTTGAATAAACCTGAATTTTGTGTAAATACGTTTAGTTGGTGTTTATTTGTGTTTTTGTGTACATAGTTTACTGTTTGATTTTTTATCTATTCATTTTATAGGTATTGATGCGTATTTGGAGCATGAGCAATAAAGTGTTGGAGACACGGCTTTAAACGCGCGATTTTGAGCAACTCGTCAATGGATAAGATTCAAAATAAAAGAATAATAAATCATCAATTTTGTTGATATTTAGACATTGTTAGATAGATAATTGAATAAGCTTTCCAACACTTTGAACCGGACGTAAATCGGAGCTACGGTCCTCAAGTTATGGCGAAAACAAAATGTTGATTTTATTCTCATGACAGTAGAGCGCGCTTAACAGAATTTTGCCGCCTAGCGCGGTCCCCTGGATAGAATTACGTTGAAAGGGGAAAAACACATTTTTTTTAGGTTATGTTTTGGGGTATTTGTTCCCAACTCATCAAACCTTCATTTTTTGGTAGAGAGAGCTTAGAAAACAACTCGGAGCTTGCATACAGATGATCCGGGGTGGATTGATCATCAATCGGCACTGACAAACTAGGAGATTTTTGGTTCATTTCTCTTCCTCTTTGTGTATTTCTATTTGGTTGAGTTTTTTATATGATTTTACTTTGAAATCATGTATATTTGTTTCCCATGGTGTTATATTTAATTTGCTTTACAAATATGTGTCGATTGTTATCTTAGATTTTTGCTTTGTGCTCGGGGTTTGGGTTGTTATAGATATATACTGCTCAAATCTTTATCTAGGATGATTATCTGTTAGTTTCTAGATTCTAGAGATATATTTAGATCTAACAATCTTTATGGGTGTCGAAGCTTAATGCTTTCGTGTTGGTTATGTCGGTTGAGAGATCACCGATACGAGTAATATGGATGTATGTCGTGTTGTTGAGATTGGCCGAGAGATTGTCGCTGAGATGATATAGTAGTTCTCTCTACTTTGGATTAGAAATAACTTAGAGAGTGAGCGATACTAGATGATTATGAGGAGTATTGTAGGTTAAGTGTAATTGGTCGATAAGTTTAAGTTTCTGAGAAGTAGATTATACACATGCTTGATAAATTTCTTCTCTCTAGAGAATGAATTATTTCCTGTTCATATTTAATTTTATGTTTTTATGTTTTACCAATTCAATCCAAACTCATTAACGAAAGATTTGTCGAACGGAATTTCAATACACCAATCTCTGTGGACACGGTACGATATAACCTATATCACTCGGTAAATTAAATAACTTACTTTTTGCTTGCCGCTCTACAACATCAACAATCGCCAATAGTAGTTCCTATGGAAAACTTTGAAAGAAATTTGTGTTAGGAAGTGTGATACGGTGGGAGAACTGACTTGAAGTTTTGCATTTCGTTCGCACTTGTGCGGTTAGCAAGAGTCGCCACCGAATTTTCTTTTATCCAAAAGGAAAGGTAAAAACGCACAGGAAAGACCTTTCGAGAATTTTCTCGGGTTCGGGGGGTAGATTATGAAAAGGGAAGGTATTAGCATCCTTTTCATCCATGGTTTTCCATGGGCTCTTAGTTACTCGTTTAGATCACTTTCTTTTGTTTGATTGCGTGCTTGTGGTGTGGGCTTTGAAAGTATTTTGAAAAATCTCTTTGTAATGGTTCTCGTCTCTATAAGAACGTATACAAAGTTTTGTTTCGAAAAAGTGGTTCAAAGATCTGTTTATGAATCGTGCTTTGAAAAGTGTTTTGAAAAGAGGTTTTGCAATGGTTCTCGTCTCTATAAGAACGTATACAAAACGTTTTGTCTTTTGAAAGTGTTTTGAAATGGAGGTGTAGGTGTAAAGATTTTTTTGTCGTGAGCAAGCGAGTCACTAAGAGCGAATCTATCTACTCGAAAGGTCTTAAGTTGTTCTTTTCTTCTTCCTTTTAATGGTGCTATCTTACCATTGATTTGGTAAGAAGCCCCACCATTTGATGTGAAGGGACAGACGCGAGTCAATTTTACAATCATTGAAGGCAACTTGCGAG
Organism: Vicia faba; assembly: GCA_948472305.1. Taxonomy (NCBI): domain Eukaryota; kingdom Viridiplantae; phylum Streptophyta; class Magnoliopsida; order Fabales; family Fabaceae; genus Vicia; species Vicia faba. Next base: position 447,978,280 of record OX451739.1, on the reverse strand, counting down.
ATGCTTTAGCAATTTTTGTAAGGGACGAGATTGTTTTAATCGAAGGCAACATCGAGGGACTACAATCTTTGTTTATCAAAGGGTCATTTGCCAAAGCGTCGCATATTCGAGGGACATGATTGTATTTCTGAGGCAACGAGCGAGGTTACCCTAGAGGTGCACGTGTGAAAAGTGTGTTGGTTTCAAGTTAATTTATTCTTTGATTAGGTCATCTAACGATTGATTTTTGAATCTTGCCATACATGCCTAGTTACTATACAGTATATGGAAAACAGTAAATTGCGGGAATTGAAATTCTACGATATTACAAAGTATTCGGTAATGGGGGTACAATTGTTTCAAATGGGGATGAATCAAATGAAATAGCAATGTCCAAATATCAAACAATACAACCAAATCGAATTTTTATGCGATTTAATATAAAGCTATGATAATTTATGAAATAAAGTCAACAAAATATGAAATGAAATGTATTTACTTGAAAAGAGAAAAATAAAACCTATTCTAAAAAGAAATTGATTTAAATTAAAAAATCTTTATTATTTTTTTTTGTATTTTATTAATTATGTAAATTTAAAGAAAGAAACTAAACTAATTTATTATTTTTCGTGTTTTATCATGTCAATTAAAATTAAAGCAAAATTTAAAAAGAAACCAAATGATAAAAATTAATTTACAAAAAAAAACTTAAATCAATTTAATAAAATATTTTAAAATTATATTAGTAATTTTGTTAACAAATAAAATATAGGAAGAAGAACAAATGAAAAAGAAAGAAGTAATATGGGCTTAAGAAAATTGATTTGGGGTGAGGCCCAAACCAAAGTATGCTATTGCTGTTAATAAAACAATCCAGATGGGGGGGGGGGGGACTAGCAAAACGCGTGGGCCTAAAGGGTTTGTAAACAAACAGGCCCAAAGCTCCTAAATTAGTTTAGTTTGTTTGATTAGGGTGAGCTAAACGAAATTTAGGGTTTGTGGTTCACGACGGTGCTGTTTCGTCTCTTTCGTTCTCCTTGTTCATCTTTTGTTCATCTTCTCACCTTATCACTCACCTCTTCCTAATTTCATGAACAAAACACTCTCTTGCTCTATCTCACCATGATTTGCGCCCTTTTGAAAATCCTAAGTTTTGAAATGAATTTGTCTAAGAGGTTTGAAATTTGTGCTTATCTGATCTTCCCCTCAACCTTCCATTGCCGGAGCTCTTTCTCTCTCACCTCCTAACCAAGCTCTAATGGTTTTTTCTTGAAAAGGTGATGTTCTGTAAGTTTGAAGCTTGAACGATTTTTTTTTGTTTTTTTGTCTTGTTACGTTTTTTCTGTTAATCTACTTTGTTATCCATTGAGATGCAGGAAATAGCTTATGAGGAAGGAGAAGGATCCATACCTGTTTGGAAATTTCTGTGAAATGGAAAGGAATGGTGAGACTGAGAGTAGCGCTCCCTGGTGGCGGAATTTGTGAAGGGGAAGAGATGATGATTGAAGGCGTGGGCTTCCACACCTGTTGGTAACCCTTCTTTTCTTATCCCTGTGCTTTGAATGGTGATGATATTTGTTATCTGGTTTTGGTTTTTTTGGTTTGCTATTGTTTCGTGAGTTTTGAAATGTTAACTGTGTTTGAGATTTGGAGATTTTTGTTGATGTTTCAACAGGTTTCGTGAGTTGGAGATTTTGACAGTTTTTTGTGGGTTTGACAGTGATAACTGTGTTTGACAGTTTGGAAGCTTATTTATGTTTCTGTTTTTTTGGTTATGTTTTTGATGTTGGTGTTTCAACAGGTTTGATGAGTTTGGCCCTGTTACAGTTTTGGTTTGAGGATGTTTTTCTGGTTTTGGACTTGTTGGTGTTTCAACAGGTTTTTGTTATTGAAAGTTTGACAGGTCTGGGTATTTTTGGCTTATGTTGGTTTTTGAGGTTTTCAGATTTTGACAGTTTAAAGGTTGGTGATTCTGGAATTTGGTTTTGTGGATTTACTGTTTTTTGTTCACAGGTTCTTGGCTGGCAGGTTTTAGGTTTTTGGGTGTTTATCAGGTTTTGACAGTTAGGAGGTTTTGGTTTGTATGTTGCTGTTGGTTTGAATATTTGATGGTATTTTTGAAGGTTGTGTTTTGTTGGCTTTGATAGGTTTAGTTTGATGGTTTGAGGTTTTCGAAACTGTGTTTGATAATTTTTCTCTTTCTTTTTGTTTTGTTTTGGGTTGATGATGGTTTTGATTTGAGACTTTGTTAATGTCGAGTTAACAAGGTTTTGGTTATAGGTCTGATGGAAGATGGTTTGAAGGTTACAGTTTGGGATATTGGTTTGAACTGTTGCAGGCTTTGTGAGTTTTGAAAATGGTTGGTTTGAGATTTGTTCCAGATTTTTGGAACTTTGACAGTTTTGAAAACTTGGTTCTTTTGAGTTTTTTTGAAGTTTGATAATTTCTTTCTCTCCCTTTCTGCTTGAGAGTTTTACTGTTATATTAGTTTTGCTTCTGTTGAAATCTTCTTCAAAAAGGGGGGAAAACAAAGAAATTGAATATTTGCTATGTTGTTCCTTTGGCTTTTTGATGACAGTTTTGTTTTCTAGCAGCTTCTATGCAATTGTGACAGCAGGGAAGCGGGGTTGTGCATCCCTAGGTGACTTCTTTCCTTTCTTCTCTCTCAATGACCCTAAGAGTCAATTGCTCTTTTGCCTTTTTCTGAAAAGTTTGCAATAGAAATGGAAAATGATGAAATGGCTATTGAATAAGCCTCTTACTTGTTTGACTTAGTTTATCATATTGTTGTACTTTCTTTGTGTTGCCTGCTGTCTACTGCTATGTTGCCTCGCTTGCATTTGTATTGCCATGCTGCTGTTTGTTGCAAATTTTGTTTGGACAGCTAGCGCCTTCTGTTTGGGAATATTCGTTTGGCTGTTGTTTGGGCATTTGTTTGGTGATGCGCTGCTGTTTGCAATATTTTACTTGTTTGGACATCTTTGTTGTTTGTTTCCTAGCTTGTGCAGCTTGCTTGCATTCAGTTTGTATTATTCTGTTTGTTTGGATAAGTTTGCTGCATTTGTTTTGTTTGGACAACTCGCTTGCATTTCTTATTTCTTCTTTTTGTGAACCAAGAGGAATAATTCTCTTGTGATTTGCAAATAGAGAAAATAAAAATGTGATGAATTAAAAATAGCCTTCTGATTCCAAATTGCAAACTTTAATGATGAACACTTTTTCTTTTGAAAATTCTTGCTCATGCCCAAATAATTGTGTACTAACTTTTCTTTCTTTCATTTTCATGTGAGCACAACTGGATGGTGGCAAAGCAGGGGAAGCAAGAGACTCTGTGGCAAGCATGGAAGCAAAGGAAGCTCAGTCAACCTTAGGCATAGATTCATTTTCTTTGTAATTTAGAGAGAAACATTCTTGTATTGTATTCAACAATTGTACTAATTTATCTTTTAAATACAATAAGTTGTAAAACCTAAAGTATTTAAATAATAAACTGTTTTGTAACAACGTTTGAAATAAATGGAGAAAGTCTCTTGAGATATTCTGGTGTCCATTGAAATCTTTTACTGTCAATAACTTGTAATTTTCTCTTCGCATCCCAACTGATTCTTAAAGATTCCCAATCAAGATAATTGAAACAAAATGCTCCAATCTGATAACTTAAATTCCAATAATCCTGTAATCTTGCAACTGCATTCCAAACAAACACGCACTGTGTATTCCATTTCTTTAACAAGCAAATGTTTTAGAAGACACAAATCATCTGGTTAACCTTGAGAACAAACACTGTCTTTTCAGTAAACTTTGAGAAAGCATGAAAATCTGTGAAAGCCAATTGGATCTTTGAGAATTCATTTCTTTTGAGAATTGCAAGAAAAACCCTAATTGCTGGTTTGCTGCCACAGAAGAAAATCTGTCTGATCGATTCCTGATCCAACTTGAATATCTGAGAAACCCTAGGGTTGTGTCTTCTATGAAAAAATGGGAGGGCAAATTTTGGGGTACAACAAGAAGGTTTGAAGACTACATCGTTGAGTTGAACTTGGAAGTTTGATATTGTGACTTAGGTGGTCCGAATATCCAAGAAGTCTTTCGGGATGCTAAAAAAACGTAACACGGGTGATTGATGAGACAATGTAGTTGCAAATAATCAAATAGATAACAGTTGAACAAAAGGATGGAAGAAAATCTCACATATTCATGAAGTCTTTTATTGCTTTCAAATCATCATTTATATACAACTTAGTAACATTATAGGTGTTTGAAACAGACAATGTATATTTTTGTCCTACATAATGCAATTAGTTATATATGTCATAAACAATCAAGAATAATAAGCTAAAGTATAGAACAATAATATGAAAAGTATGTGAAACCTTCTTTTTTGACTTTTGCATATTGTAGGAAAACAACAGTTGGAGAGGAGGCATTCTTTTTGCATTTATTGTATTTGATAAACCGTGCAGCATAAGATTCACATAGAGTACAGTTGATTAAGTTGTTGATGTGAAGTTAGAAACAAAGTTTAGTAAATATCCAGGAGTGCATGGGGTGAATATATGTTAGAACATAGTAAGCATACCCCAAGTCTTTCAAAACAATGTTGACCTGCTGTTTTTTGCCACTAGTCTGCATTTGGGTGTACCCAATTTCGTCCACCATTCCAATTAAGTCTGTAAGAAATTATAATTTCAATTAGATATACTGAAGAAAGTCAACAGAAATACTTGAGGCATAAGAAACAATATAGGCTACCTATCAATCCATCCCTTTTCCATTTTCTTGAAATAATGTCACAGAACGAAGTCACTTCAACAACTTTGTCAGGGATTGAATGTTTGTTTCTATCGCCAACAGTAGTTCTTCTAGAAAACTTTAAAAGAATTTTTTTTGGGAAGGTTTGAAGACTACGTCGTTGAGTTGAACCTGGAAGTTTCATATAGTGACTTGGGTGGTCCGAACAGCCAAGAAGTCTTTTGGGATGCTAAAAAACGTAACACATGTGATTGATGAGACAATGTAGCTGCAAATAATCAAATAGATAGCAGTTGAACAAAAGGATGGATGAAAATTTCACCCATTCATGAAGTCTTTTATTTCTTTCAAATCATTGTTTATATACAACTTAGTAACATTATAGGTGTTTGAAACAGACAATGGATATTTTTGTCCTACATAATGCAATAAGTTATATAAGTCATCAACAATAAAGAATAATAAGCTAAAGTATAGAATAATAATATGAAAAGTATGTGAAACCTTCTTCTTTAACTTTTACATATTGCAGGAAAACAACAGTTGGAGAGGAGACATCCTTTTTGCTTTGATTGTATTTGATAAACTGTGCAACATAAGATTCCCATAAAGTACAGGTGATTAAGTTGTTGCTGTGAAGTTAGAAACAAAGTTTAGTAAATATTCAAGAGTGCATGGGATGAATATATGTTAGAACGTAGTAAGCATACCCCAAGTCTTTTAAAACAATGTTGACATGTTGTTTTTTGCCCCTAGTCTGCATTTTGGTGTATCCAATTTTGTTCGTATCCAATTTTGTTCACCATTCCAATTAAGTCTGCAAGAAACTATAATTTCAATTAGATATACTGAAGAAAGTCAACAGAAATACTTGAGGCATAAGAAACGATATGGGTTACCTATCAATCCATTCCTTTTCCATTTTTCTGAAATAATGTCACAGAATGAAGTCGGTTCAACAACTTTGTCAGGGATTAAATGTTTGTTTCTATCGCCAACAGTAGTTCCTCCAGAAAAATTTAAAAGAAATTTGTGTTAGGAAGGTTTGAAGACTACATCGTTGAGTTGAACCTGAAAGTTTCATATAGTGACTGTGTCGTTAACACATAATTGTCAATCGAATGTCTTGTTATACAATGGAGAAACAACCACATGGATATCAGTCCTCTGTAAAAGCGAAACATTCATTTGGTCAAGCAAATGCAAGATAAACGTTTAATAAACACAGTAAACTAAATAGATGAAACAAAAAAAATCACCAAAACAGCTCTTTATCAACGACAATCATCGCAAAGTGCTCCTTGGTGTTGGAGATGACGTCCCACTTATGTTGAATTTTAACAACAATCTTTCAGAGTTCTTTGTCGTCACAGATGTCTTTGACACACTCAAAAGGTCTGGCTATTGCAATATGGAAGAAACCTGATAACACTGAAAACAATAAAGAAAAAACGAAATCAGGTTTGGCTCGTTGAAAAGAAATAATAAGAATTGTTCTATAGAACATACGGAGAAGAAGAAGATTCAAACTTTATCGAAGATGAGTAGTTGTTATTTTTTTGGTTCAACCATATTTATAGGAGGGAAGAATGGCATGGGTAAACCAATCTGAAGTACATGAATATTGGAATTAGTTGAATCAGGGAAGAAGTTTAAAGAATGCGTTTGGGAAGAATCAACACATTGATTAGGGCAACATATAAATACATTTTTTTTTGCCCAAAAGAAGTTTTTGAAGTTATGAATTTGAAAACCGTGATTGGACCGAATACAAAATGGTATATTTTGGCCATATTATTAGTGGAAAATAAAAGCTTAATTGTGATTGGACCAAAGCCAAAAAGGGTACTTTTCAGAATTAGTTTATAGCATTTTTAGTGAAATTTCTCATATATCCCTTTGCATCAAAAGCATGTTCATAACATTGTTCCTACAAAGAATCAAACTCAATATTCCTCAATGGTGGTTCTTTGTAGGAGATCTTTTACCATTGGAGTTCAATTGCTTGGTTTGTGTTGTTTGTAATTTAAATGCAGATAATATATAATAAATCTTATCACCCTTATCCTCACCTAAAAAAAGTAGAGGCATCAAGTTCCACTATGTTTTTTTTTCTAATGACTTGCTTTGGATTATGGTTAAAGAACAACAACCTCAAGGATTTAGAATAATAAAATAATAAATGAGTAGTTGTAATTTGTCTGTTGCTAATATGACAGAAATCGAATTCTTCTTTCACATAATTGTTCTACCTGAAATCACAACCTCAAGGATTTAAAAGGGTTTATTAGTGATCAGAAATGGGCATGAAGACAATAGCCATAGTTGTCAAGGTACGGCAGAGGGCAGTCGCTGCTCACCAGAGGAAGGCAGTGTCCCTGCGAAGACACCAAAATACCACAAAACGAGTGGCTGTTTTTGCCATTTATGTTAAACAAAATACAGTGAAAAATGGTTATATTTAATAGATTTTAAACAGAGTGAATGACACAGAAACCTTTAAAAGTAGAGCCTTAAATAACAATATACAACATCTTACTAACGTTACAGTGGCAACATATACTTTTGCATATAAACAGATACTATTACATTACATAAACAATATTTTGATGCAACACCAATCATTTTTTCCAAATTACAAACATTACAACAACTTATTATCATTTCGAGATACAATAGCAACTATTGAGATACGCGAGCAGCATAAACAACAATTTCAAGAGACAGTGGCATCAAAGGAGGGGAAGCCATATCTCTCAATTCCCTTACTCTATGATCCAATTAATACACACATGTAATAAGCCATCAATTAAGAGGGGACATCCAATGATTTCTAGGGTCTGTAATTTAGTAAGGCGGAGCATTTCATCAGGTAGTGAAGCTAAAACTTGACATTCTCCAATGTAGATATATTCAAGTGACAGAAGGTTGCAAATCCAAACTGGAAATGCCTCTAGATCGGAACATAACATTATATCAAGATTTTTCAGCCAAGGAAGACACTTGAGTCTGTCCTTAAACTAAATTTCATTTTCTTGAAATTGTTGGTTTTTAAGATTGTGAAAACCAAGATCCTTGAGAGAAGTCAGATTTTCCACCCATTCATTTGGGAGTGATTTCGCGTCCAGCTCATGTCCCGCAAGACTCAAGCTTTTTAGCATGGAAAATGGAGGGAATTCAATCGAAAAATTGGATTTTACCATGCTTAATGTTATTTTTACTATGTCCGTCTTACAATCATTGAGAAGCAAATACTCACTGAGGTTTTGAAAATTAGGCATGTGAGTCAACATTGGACAATCAATGATAGTTAAGTAAGAAAGACAAGGAAAAAAGGAGAAATAATATGATTGTGAAGAGTTATCATCACAAGTGATACCATCCCTTATCCTCCACCACCCCTTCAACTTTTTACATTCTAAAATTCCGAGATCCTCCAGAGAAGGGAAGGGTGTTTCTGACAAAAGAGACTCTTCATAATATATGTACTCCAAATTCACGCTCAGAAATATCAAGTGACTTTCAATAGGTCTTTTTATCTCACTATCCAAGTAACAACAATCATTGTTGGATACTTGAATTGCGAGATCGTGTATTAAATCGTGCATTTTGAAACTATATATACCACACTTACCATCATATTGAGCAACTTGGAAAAATGACTTCATCAAGAAAATCTTCACAAATTGATTACCGATTTCTTCCATGGTCTGGTTTTCATCTGAAAATCCAAGATGACCTTGTGCCTTCCACAATTGAATCAACTCATCCTTCTCTATTTCCCAATCCTTAGGATATAAAGAGCAATAAGAAAAACATTTTCTTAATTGAGGCGACAAGTTTTGGTAACTTAGTTTCAACACTGGCATGATGCTATCTTCATCTTAACATAATTTCCAAAAGTCACCTTGTAAAATAGTAATCCATTCCTTTTTTTTCACTTTTACCCTGCAATAGGCCTCCCAGCGTTCTAATTGCTAGTGGCACACCCCTACACTTCTATGCTATCTTCATACCAATTGGTTCAAGAATTTGATCAATTCCTTTAGTCTCATCACCATATGTAATAATTTTCTTCAACAAACTCCAAGATGCAATTGGGTTCAAAATATCCAGAGTATAGGGGACACTTACACCCATTGTTTGGGCTACAACTTTGCTACGAGTTGTTACTAAAACCATATTGTCTTGAGCACCACACATCAAATAAGTCCTCAACCGAGCCCATTTTTCAAAACTTTCGTTCCAAATGTCATCTAGGACTAACAAGTATTTCTTACCTGGTAAATTGCCACAGAGCATACTTTGCAAGTTTTCCAATGATAACTTATCGTCAATTTCCCTTTTGGTTAATGACTCCATCATTTTCTTTACAATAGTTTTGACAACAAAGTTATCGGAGACACATACCCACATACTCTTTTCAAAGGAAAATTTTACTTCACAATCATTGTATACCAACTGAGCAAGAGTCCCCAAACCACCAATCCCAACAATAGCAAGCACAGAGATATTTTGGTTTCCATGTGATTGGCTCAACAAGCTTATAATCCTGTTTTTATCATATCTGATTTTATCACATAAGAACTAGTATCCCTCTTTACATTGTTACTATGTTCAACCACCACAAATTTTCTGTTTAGATTCAACTGAGACATATCTTTCTCAACATCATTAAGTTTCTTTTGTATTTTTTCAATCTTATGAGCCATTCTAATGCGAAAAGATATCTTATTTGGATAGAAGGAATGAAGTACCTGGGTCAGTTTGTTCTTATGAGATTCATCTATTTTGTGTCTCATATTTTGAATAAGAAAATCATCTAGCAAGTCTTCAGAAGGATGAAGCACATCATCTTTGAGTCTTCTTATCCAGATCCGTATGGACAAAGGAACAAATATAGGGCAGCTTAAAATCTCTTATTTTCTTTATATATAGTTATAGATAATAAACTAGTACATATGATAATTTGAATGGAATGAATATTAGATAAATGATTGAGAATAAAGTCAAGTCACCTGTTAATGAGGTTTTCAGCAACACCAGATACAATTTGCTCAGCCATCTTTCAAAAATAAGAAACAAGTATCTGATCGTTGTGGAGTTTGAGAGTGGCAATGAAATGAAGTCTATGAAAAGTGTAGGTACATGATTGTAGTTAAGTAATGATTGGACAAAAATGAAATCTAGGAAAAGTATCAGAATAATACTTTACTTGACCAATGTATGGACAAATTTGAACTCTATGAAATCTATCAGAATAAGACATTACTTGACCAATTGACCAAAATATGGACACAAATGAACTATAGGAAAAGCATCAGAATAAGACATTACTTGACCAATTTACCAATCTACAACAAAATACAGTGAAAAATGGTTATGTTTAATTACATTGGCAACATATACTATTGCATAAACTATAAAATACCATTGTATAAGATACTATTACATAAACTAGCATCATCATCAAAGGAGACGAAGTCATATCTCTCAGTTCCTTTACCCAATGATCCAATTAATAAACATATGTTATAGTCCATTCACACTAGCAGCCACCTTTGGGATTGATTGCAGCTACATTTCTATCAACATCCATGCACGTTCCATTCACCAGGCTCTCATAATTGTGTTATATCTCTTCCTCATGTATGCTCAAACTTCAACTTGCAAATATCTTTAAAAAAACTGTTCCTCGTCCTCTCCACCAGTTTCAAATAAGAAAATTGATTCTTCTTGGTATTCCTGTAATGTGATGCTTAGAATTATCCTAATAGTAATTGTATATATCTGTAACTCCTATCTACTACATGTTTAGAAATACTAACAAAATATAATATTAAAAGGAAAATGCATGCAAATACGAACCATGTACACCCAAAACCTGTTAAATCTGAACATAAGTATATTACAGTTATAGGTAGAAATGCTGATATAACTTTTTGCCATGCATAGTCAATTGGAAACTATATAACTCAAAAGGAATTTGAATCGTATCAGAATCATAGCATCCATGATTTAAACAATTGCATCAGTACAATGTTTATCAAGAGACAGTGTACTGAGGCATTATTACCTAAAAATTGGTGAACAGTATTGAAATTCTGCGTGTTTCGGAAAAATAGAAGGCATGCATATGAAATGAAACTAGCTAAAATAAGTTATTGGTCAAAAAAATAAGTGCAATAACAAATTAAGACTCAAGATACAATCATAATCAAAAAGTTATAAGGAATTTTTTGACGTTAGAAATAAAATCAATCTGCTAGGACAAATAACGAAGTTCTAGAAATTCAAACAGATGCCAAATAAATATTATGTCATGATGGCTAATAACGTCTCTTGTTTAATGATAGATTTTTATTTTTACTATTGTGTAAACTATTTCAAGATACAATACAGATAAAACACCAATATAATACCACAAGAGCACCAATCATTTTTTCTCAATTACAAGTCATTATCATTTCAAGAGACACTCTCAATTCCTTTACTCAATGTAATAATCCATCCACATACAGCACAACATTAGCAGTCACATTTGGCCACACCTTTGAGTTGGGATTGATTGCAGCTACATTTCCATCAACATTCATGCCCATGTCGATGGCATCAGCTAGATAGTTGCCATGACACAGACACAAAGGTAAGTAACTAAAAGTGGTGTAAGCAATAACTTTGCTCCAGTTATCGATCAGCACAACCAAAGAGGATAAACGCATGTGTTGTAAATCGTTTTAACAACAAAATTCATACTCTAGAGCAATTTTTCAAAATCCAATCAGAGAGATTCTTCAAAAAAAAAATCAGTGGCTGATTTACCAAATTTGTTAAACAAAATACAGAGAATATGGTAGTACAACCCCATCTGTGAACTTAGCAGTGCACTTGGATCATATCAGTACCATAATATCCTTCAAGTAAGTGAAGGATGTTAGCAAGATAACAACTATATGACTCTAAAGCATCAAACTTAGCAGTGCATTTGAATCATATCAGAATCATAACATCCGACAAAAAAGTGACATAGTACTAGTAAGACATTGTCACTTGAATTATTCTTCCATGACTTAAACAATATAATTAGCTAAAAAATGGTTCACAAGTACAGTACTGAAATCCGAGGGTCTCGGAAAAATAGAAGGCACAAATATAAAACGAAACTAGCTAAAAAATGTATTGTTCAAGAAAATAAGTGCAATAACAAATTAAGACACAAACATATTCGAAGAGTGAGACGACAATTTTTTAGGTTAGAAATAAAAACCTCCTGCTAGGACATAGATACACATCCAACAAAGCCATTTACAAATCTATTTACTTCTGAAATTCTAGAAAATCAAACAACAGACACAAAATAAATTTAAGAGGAAATAGGTACCTTTAATGAGAAGATCACTTTAAGATTATGTTGGGGATGTGAGCAATTTTAGACCATGTCGCACTTGTTTCTGTCCGGCATTCCTCAATTAAGAGAGGACACTCAATGATTTCTAGGGTCTGTAATTTAGCAAGGCGAGGCATTCCATCGGGCAGTGAAGCTAAAATTTTACATTCTGAAATGGTGACATGTTGAAGTGACGGAATGTTGCAAATCCAAACTGGAAATGCCTCTAGATCGGAACAATCAGAAATTTCAATCTTTTGCAAGGAAGGAAGACAAATGAGTTTGTCCTTAAAACAAATTTCAATTTCATGAAATGTTTGATTTGGAATATCATAAAATACAAGATGCTTGAGAGAAGTCAGATTTTCCATCCAATCACTTGGGAGTGCTTTAACGTCCAGCTCATGTCCGCCAAGAAACAGATCTTTTAGCATGGAAAGTGGAAGGAATGCAATGGAACCATTTGATTTTACCATGTTTAATGTTGCTTCCAATGCGTCCATTTTACAATTCCAAAAAACGAATTTCTTGTAGAGGTTTGGAAAAGTAGGCATGTGAGTCAACATTGGACAATCAATGATAGTTAAGTAAGAAAGACAAGGAAAAAAGGAGAGATGATATGATTGTGAAGAGTTATCATCACCAATGATATCATCCCTTACCCTCCACCATCCCTTCAACTTTTCACATCCAAAAATTCTGAGGACCTCCAAAGAAGGGAAGAATGCTTCAGACAAAAGAGACTCTTCATAATATATGTACTCCAATTCATGAAGGTCATCAATAACAAGTGACTTTAGGAATGGGAGACGTTCAATTGGTTGGAGATACTGCACACCTTGACACTTAATAAGAAATATTTCAACAATGTTTGTGAGTGAAGAAAGCCAATTGGAAAAAGTTAAACTCTTATACCACTCCCCCAAGCTTAATTTTCCAAATCCAGCTGTTGTCTTCTTCTCTTTAAATGCTTTTAAATTTTCAATATGAAGATGTCTCAAATTAATTAAACTTAAGATATCTTTTGTAGAAAATTCAACTCCTTCACACCCTTCCAATATTAGTGTTTGAAGAAAAACAATGTTACCAATGGATTTGAAAAGGTCTTCTAGTCCTACACAATAACATAACTTAAGATATCTTAAATGCTTTAATTTTCCTATAGAATCACACGACTTACTTATAGAACAATATGACAACTTCAAGGCATGTAAGTATTTGAATTTTAAACTAACAGGCAATTCCTTCTCATTCCAAATATCTTGATGTTTGGACAACAAAATCAATGTCCGCATCCTACTTGCATCCATTGACTTTGACAAACCAATAGCATCACTTTTCAACATTACATGCATGGGACTTCCAACAACTCTTTTTGTCTCAGTATCCAGGTAACAACAATCATTGCCGGCTACATGCATTGCGAGATCATGTATTAAATCATGGATTTTGAAGTGAAATAAATTCCCATCATCATCAAATTGAACATCTCGGAAAAATGACAACATAAAGAAAATATTTACGAATTGGTTACCAATATCTTCCATGGTCTGTTTTTCATTTGAAAATTCAAGATAACCTTGTGCCATCCAAAGTTGAATCAACTCATCCTTTGGTATTTCCCAATCCTTAGGATATAAAGAGCAATAAGCAAAACATTGTTTTAGTCGAGGCGACAAGTTTTGGTAACTTAGTTTTAACACTGGAATTATGCTTTTTTCATATTCACTTTTCCAAAAGTCACCATGTAAAATAGCAATCCATTCATTTTCTTTACTATGGCGCCGTAATAGGCCTCCCAGCATTTTGATTGCTAGCGGAACACCACTGCACTTTTCTACTATCTTCTTACCAATTGATTCAAGTTTTTGGTTCACTTCTTTGATCCCATCTCGATATGTTACAATGTTCTTCAATAAACTCCAAGATTCTATTGAATTCAAACCATTCAAAATATAGGGGACACTTACACCCATTGTTTGTGCTACTATTTTAGAACGAGTTGTAACTACAATCTTACTGCCTTGAGCACCACACATCAAAGAAGTCCTCAACCGAGCCCATTTTTCAGCATTCTCGTTCCAAATGTCATCTAAAAATAACAAGTATTTCTTACCTGTTAAATTGTCACAAAGCATATTATGCAAGTTTTCCAATGGTAAAGTATCACCGATTTTGCTATCGGTTAGTGACTCAATTATTGTCTTAACAATAGTTTTGACATCAAAGTTATCAGAGACACATATCCACATACTCTTTTCAAACATGTCTTTTACTTCACGATCATTGTATACCAACTGAGCAAGAGCAGTCTTTCCCAATCCACCAATCCCAACAATAGCAACCACAGAGACATGGTGATTTTCATCATGTGATTGCCTCAACAAGCTTATGATCTTTTTTTTATCATCTTCTCTTCCGGTGATATCTGATTCGAACACAAAAGAACTAGTTTCCCTCCTTACATTGTTACTATGTTCAACCACCACAAGGTTTGGGTTCAGATTCAAATAAAACATATCTTTGGCAATATCATTACACTTCTTTTGTATTTTTTCAATCTCATGAGCAGTTCTACTGCGAAAAACAATTTTGTTTGTAGAGAAGGAATGAAGTACCTTTGTCATTTTGTTCTTTTGAGTTTTGTGACTCATATCTTGAATAAGAAACTCATCAAGCAAGTCATCAACAGGATGAAGCACATCATCTTGGAGTCTTCTTATCCAGATCTGTATGGCACGATTTTGTTGTTGCTTGTCCTCGGCATCAAGGAGCACATCTTTGATGAGCTCAAAAGTTCTTCTAAGACTTTCCAATTCATCCATAACACCATAAATCCTTCCAAATTCACGAAAAGCAGCAGAAGCCAACCTGAGAAAAGAAAAATTGTCAGCATACCAACTTAATCATATTTTCATTTAGATAAAAGATTGACAATGAAGTCAAGTCACCTTTTAATGAGGTTTTCAGCAACAGCGTATACCATTTGCTCGGCCATGAAAGAAGAATGAGATCGATGCTGAGTTTGAAAGTCTAGGAAAAGCATCAGGATAAGACTGTACTTGACCAATTTAAGGATAAAAATGGTAATTACGCCTTGTCCAAAGATAAAATTTTAAAAGTTGGATTCTTTTTTATTTTTATTTTTTAACCTTTTCTTCATATATTGCAAGCTTGCCAACTAAAACTCAAAGATTATTTTTAAGGATCTTTTATGTCAACGTTCCAAAAATGAAAATAAAGTTTTGAATTGCCTCACTTAAAACAAAATCCAAAATGCTCTACTTTTTAATTCCGTTCAAGAATAAAAAATGGAGAGAAGTTCGAAAGTAACGACTTAGAAGAGTTTCAGGTGCGGCGGAAAGGAGATGTGTATCTGCAAGATTAGCACCGTGACGCTTAAGTCAGCATGTGAAGAAGAATAATGTTAGATGTAAATTTGAGGTTTAAGTTTGAATAATTAGCAAAGAGTCTTTTCAAGAGAAACCAAGAATAGTGAAAATGTTTCAAGTTCGAGGTTTTCGATAGAAGATAGTCTTTTCGATCGAAGTGTGGTGAAATAACGCAAGATCTAAACTTAACGTTTTGTAAACAAATTCTAAGCAGGTTCGACAAGGATATTTGAATTTTTTGCGCTTATTTGTTCATTTGAAAAGAGACGTGTGAAAGCCTGTGAATGGTCGAATACATGCAAACGAGAACGTGTCCTCTTCTGATGAGAAGACCGTTCGTGTCGAATTAGTAATAGGAGTCTTTAGTTTTAGGATTATGTGTGTTCAACATTGTACAAATTACTCAGATTTATTCAAAGTACCAATTGTTATCGAGAAACGAGTTTCTGAGAATGTATGTATGAAGTACCATACTTACTGTCAATATCAGTTCATTTTCATTAAAGTTATTTACATTCTTTGACATTCAAGTCGAAACTCCTTTATTTTCCAGTTATTTTCATAAATTGTTTAGTTATTACTTTCAAGTTTATTTTCACTTTCAAAGAGATCAATATCCAAAAAACTTAAAACCCAAATTACACACTACCATCCTAAAATCAATCTAGTTGATCCTGCAAATAATCAAAAATATTAAATTTTGGAAGACTATCGATTGTTTACCAAATCTTACAGTAAATAAATTGGCATGTTCAATGGTACTTGTGTCTAGTGTGTATATTTTTAAAAAACTTTTTTATATTTGTTTTCATATAAATTTTCTTCTAACAATGTTTCATGAGATTAAGAAGTGATAGAGTAGCCAAAACTAACGAAGTAATACCAAAAAGGAAGTATGTTAGAAGAATGATTAATCCACCAAGCAAGAATGGAGAACAACTCCCTCCTTCGACGGGGGAAAATACGGTTGCAGTATTTGTAATCGAATCTGTACCCATTCTAGTGAGTACGGAGGCAATATCGACAAATGCTCATAGTGGACCAATTATCTCTCAAGTGTGAACGTAGGATCAACCACTAACCCCAAGACCACCAAGGATGAATAAGTTCAGAAATTATGTGTCTGGATGTACAATGTCAACGAATGGCCGCAAACAAATTTATTGCATGCCAACGTCAGTAATGGCAAATTTTCACAATAGCACATCAACTTTCCCTGATCCACGAATGTCTGCATTTTCACCATTACAAGGATCAGGATCAAGCATTAACAACATGAGTCGAAATACCCAACCCCCTGGATTTGCTGCCCAACTGCCTGTTATTACAACAAATTTTGCGGCGGCATTAAGACAACAAATGAATGATAGCAATCACGAAATGGTTCGTGTGCTTGCCCAGCAAATGGGCGTAATATTCAACCCTTTGATCCAAAATGCTACCCAAAATAATCAACAGAATGCCCAAACAAATCAACAACCGGCAGTATAAATGGTGCAAATTACATATTTCTTTGGGGAACCTCAAGCGTCAGTTTGATAGCCCCGTCGAGAATGGTTAACAAAAAACCAAGGAGTAATTTTCGAAGAAGATCCAACAATTAACCAGGCCCAACCACTTGTGCCAAATGCTGGCAAAGTTAACCAGGGGCAAAGATTCGAACCACGTAGGGTCGAACAAGTAATACCAAGGGAGGGAGAAGCCTAAATAGTAGTATTGATTAACCGAAACTAGGATGCAAACGAAGTCATCCATCGTGTTCGACAATATGAACTTGCAGGAGAAAATAATTTGGCAGCCATGGTGGAAAGGATAATGGCGTGAAATAGGGTAAACATAGGCCTTCGCAGGCCAAATTATACTTCCCCTTTGTCTGAATACATTTTACAAACCGAGTTACCTAGGGGATGGAAAGTCACAAAGTTCATAAAATTCTCTGGTGACACCAGTGAATCTACTATCGAACACATAGCCAAGTATTTGACTGAGGCTGGGGATATTGCAAACAACAACAAAATTAAGGATAATATATTTCCCTAGTTCCTTAACCAATAATTCCTTTACTTGGTTCACTACTCTCCATGCGAATTTCATCCATGATTGGACTCGCTTAGAGAGATTATTTCATGAACAGTTTTATATGGGTCAGTCGAAGATAAGTATGAAAGACTTGGCTAGCATCAAGCGTAAGTTTAGAAAACCAATAGATGACTATCTCAATAGGTTATGTTTGTTAAAGGAAAGGTGTTTTGCACATGCGCCAGAACATGAACTAGCCGAAATGGTTGCTGGGGACTATTCCATTAGGAAGAAACTAGACACTTAGTACTTAAGAGATATGGCCCAATTAGCAGATAGAGTTCAATAAGTGGAACGCTTGCAGGCTGAAAAAGCAAGGACAAGTAAGAATAATATAAAAGAAAGGGTAGCATACATAGAAATGGATGAGGACGAACCATAGGCTTACAGTGACCCTATAGGCTTTGACAAAAGCAAAATTGATATGGCTGAATTGAAACAATGGCCACCTTATTCATGCAAAGTCCTCGCTCATTCAAATGGAAAGAATCTCGTCGAACAAGAAAAGAATGACAAATTCCCTAAAAGAAAATACAAATTTGATGTAACATAGTTGTAATACGGTGGGAGAACTGACTTGGTGTTTTGCGCTTTATCATAATTGTTGTGGATAGCAAGAGTCACCACTGACTTTTATTTTATCCAATAAAGTAAAGGGTGAAAAGAACAAGAAAGACCTTTTGAGAATTTTCTTGAGTTCGGGGGGTAGGTTATGAAAAGAGAAGGTTTTAGCATCCTTTTCGTCCGTAGTTATCTACGGGCTCTTAATTGCTTGATCACTTTGAAATGCTTTGTGTTTGTGTACGTTTGAAAATATTTAAAGATTTTTGAAGATGATAATTTTGTAATAATTCTCGTATCATTGTGAATGTATACAAAATGTTTATTTTTGGAAATAATTTGAAAATGCCTTAGTGCGGTAATTTTGCATGATTCTCGTATCGTTGAGAATGTATATAAAATGTTTGTTTTGAAAATATTTGTTTGAAAAGAGAGTGTTTGAAAAGATGTTTACTTTTTTGAAAGTGTGAGTTGTGGAAATGGTTTTAGTTTGTGAGCAAGCAATTACGAGCAATCTACCTACTCAAAAAGTCTTTGTTCTTTTCCTCCTCCTTTAGATAGTGCTATTTTATCATTGTTTGGTAGAGAGCCTTATCATTGGATGTGAGGGACGGGCGTGGGTCATCGTACAGTTATAGAAGGAAACTTGTAAGATGTTTTAGCAACTGTCGTAAGGGACTAAGATCGTTTACCAAAGGCAACATTGAAGGGTCGTCGAGGGACTACGATCTTTTAATCGAGGGTCTTTTGCTAAAAAATCTCATTTTTGAGGGACATGACTATTTTTATTCGAGGCAACAAGTGTGGGTTACCCTAGAAGTGCATGTGTGCAAAATATGTTTGATTCAATTATTTTATCTTTGAATTATGGTTTTGCTAGGTTTGATTTTAAGTCTTATCATACAAACCATAATTACTAACAATAATACGGAAAGCGATAAATTGCGGAATTTAAATATCCAACGCTATTACAACACTTTGGGAATGGGGAGTACAAGTTTGTGAAATAGAGAGAAGAAAGTAATAAAGCCTAATTATCTATTACAAACCATTGAATATGAATAATAATAAAGTGCACAAAATGTAAAGATGAAGAAGAAAGAGAAGAAATTGCTTTTTTGTGGTTTTTGATGGAAAATGTTTAAAGATTAACCTAATCAAACTAATTAACTTTAATTTACAAGAGAAGTTAATTAATATTTTAAATAAAACCTAAAAAATCTAAGTTAATTAAAATAAAACCTAAGTATAATTTAATTTGTTTAAAAAATGATTTAGATGTCAATGTGTTGTACCCCAAAATTTTCCCTCCCATATTTCTCAAGACATGTCAAGAATCATCTCCAAGTTGTTCAAGATGGCTCAAGAGTTGGACAATCAAATCACCTCCTAAGGCAGTCAGTTCAAAATTAGGATTTTGTATTGAATCAAGGTCCTCACATCCAAATGGTCTCAAGTGATCCCCAATTTACTAACATGTTCTCAAGTTCATCCATGTCAAATTTCAAGCCTTGTAGAGAAAGTTTGGTCAGTCAATTGCTCAAGAAGTCCAAAAATCGACTGTGCTAGGACAAAAGTCAGCTGTGACCTAAATACAGTCAAACCTCAAGATTTTTTGCCAACATTCTCATTGTGAAGGATAATTCATCATTTGATCAAGGGTTGATCATGATTCATCAAGGATTTCTCAAGATTCATCAAGATTCAAAAGTTGCTAAATTAGGGTTTTGCAGGAAAAGTCAACTCAAATTTGACCAAGCATAACTTTCTCATACTTTATGAGAAATGACCCATCCAAAGCTCATTTTTAATAGGATGAAATTTCCTACAATCCATCTTCACACCCAAATATCAAGAAATGCTCTCACAAAAAGTTACAAATTTGGACATTATAGGTCATTTTTGAAAGTCAACAAAAACACCTTTTATTCCAAAACTTATAATTTGAGCATGGAATATCAAAATGAGATGAGACCAAAAGAGTTGGTTAGAGGAAATCTCAAGGTTTCTAAAAAGTCCAAGAACACTTCCAAAAGTTCAAAATTGAAGAAGTTATGCATTGTTGAAGTTGGGCATTTTTCCAAAATTGCCAAAAGTCAACTATCCTCCAAACTCCAATTTTTGACAAAAGGCCCCACTTTTTTCCACTTGATTTGGTCTTGTCACACCACACACGTGTCCCATCTTCAATTTCATGACCATTCATTTATTTTTCTATTTTATTTAATTTTTATTGAATTAATTCATTTTAAATCAATATTAATTCACATAAAATCCAAAAATTGATAGAATGATATCTTTGTGATTGGTATAGACTTCAATTATCATCATGAACCAAATAAAATTCCTATCAAGCTTTATTATGCATAAAAAATCAGATTTGATACAAATATGGAAGCTTTATCAATGGTGGCAAAATCATATCTTGGAATCATCAATGCACATGGATTAAAGCCCAAGTTTTAACCTAAATTCATTCCCTTATACACACACAATCCAGGCATACAAAGAACATGACCTGAAACTGCAAGAAACGACCAGACAAAACTTGAGAAAAAGCTTGAAAACTTGGAATCTGAAAACGATCTTAGAGCTCGATTCAAAGCAAAAACTTGACACTAATCTCTTGCTGGACGTCTACTGAAGCGATTGGAATCAAAACCAAGTCTTGAAACCACCAGAGTCGCGATGTAAGTATCCACAAATATGACCCTGTGCACGAAAACATAACTCCTCATTCTTGCATCTTTTTGACAAAACATTAGCATATTCTTGTTCCTTGTATGATTTCTAAGCTTTTTTCAATATTCAATTTCATTTTCATGGCCTGTATTGTAATGCCCGAACCTAGGGTTTTCTTGTTTTGTTTTTAGGCATTTGCGTTGCAGGTAAAATTAAGACTAATAATGGGTATAAAGATGATTAGGAGAACGAGACGAACATGATGATGGGTTTGGTTTGCGTTTTTGTGACCTATAATGCATTATAGCACGAGGCCACAGATTTTGATGCAGAATAAAATCCGCAGGAAAAAATACAGTCTTCGTTGAAGAAGACGAAGACGTGTCCTTGCTTCATTGGCCGGTTCAAACAGCGCGCCACTTCTTTTTATTTTCCAGCATAATGATTGAGTTTTCAATATAATATTTGTTTTGTATTCTAATAACAATTAAACAAGCCAGCTGGGTTGGTAAGCGCGCTATGTCAAAGTCTCTTGGGACCTGGGTTCGAATCCCAGGTCCCCTAAAACTTTGTTGCATTTTACTTTCAGGAAATTCCATGCAGCGCCCAAAGCAGGGCTCACCATACGCCCTTGTCCAGATACTTGCCAAGTGGCTTCAGATCAAATCCAAGGGTCCAAATTGCAAGCTCATCATACTCCTTAGTCAAAGGCACGCGCTGGATTGGAATAGTCAACGAAGGCCAACGTTAATGGGCCTGGAGATTTTCCAGATTCACCACCAATCAGGCCCAGCACCCCCCATATTTGGTTATTTCTTTTCATATTTCACTTTCCTTTACTTAATTGTTTTATTAATTATTTTTATTATTACTAACTAATTTATTTTTCCTAATAAAATCAGAAAACATAAAAAATATTATTTTTATTAATTTCATTATTTTTGTAAATAAATAATTTAATTGACTTAGTTTTTTTAATTAGGCATAATTTAAACCTTTTTGAAATAAATTAAAAGTAATTTAGAATATTAGGTTTTTAATAATTTTAATCATTTTATTTTATTTCCTTAAATATAAAAATCCAAAAATATCTTTTTTTATTAATTAATTAATTAACTTAGGTTTAATTTAACTTAATTAAAAAATAACACAAAAACATACTTTCTTTCAAAAAAGGGTCAAAACCCTAAAAAATACGCCGATTTAATTTTCTCACACGCGTTTCATTTTTTATCCAATATTGTAATTGCTTCTGGTATGTAATAGTTTCAATAGGACTCTTAATTATTTATCGCTTTTATTTACTTTCTGCAATTTAAATTAAAGGGTTTGTCTTTGGCGATGTAAATACCCGACGCCTTGTAATAGTTTAGATTTAATTTCCCGCAATTTAATTTCCGCATAATATTAACTGTTAGATGTTTGATAAATAGGCAATGCATGACAAGATCAATCTTTAACCTAAAATCAATATAGCTCACTCATAACATGTACAGATAAAATTAATCGAAATAACACACTCGCACATGCCACTCTTAGGGTACACCTCACTTGGTTGCCTCGAACGTGGTCATTGAGTATAGGAAGTTTTAGAGGTTGCCCTCTTGTCCAAAGATCATAGTTGCCTCGAAACGGTTGCCTCGGAAAAATGATCTAGGATATTAGGGTTACCGCTAAGGCGTCCTAACATTGCTTTGGTGACCACACGTCCCTTAATTGAATTGACCCGAAAACTCCAACAACGATGCTACCTATTCCTCAATAGTGGGATAGCACTGTCTAAAGGACATTTGCACAGTTTAATTCCTTCTTGAGTGGGTAGATGGTTCTTAAGTACTTGCTCCTTTTAAAAACAAAACTTTTCGCACTTACACCCCTTTCAAACAGAAAACTCTTTTCAAACCCACAAACACAAAGAAAAGCAAACTTTTGAAAACACAATGAGCAAGTACCTAAGAGCCCGTGGATAACCACGGATAGAAAGGGTGCTAACACCTTCCCTTCCTATAATCTACCTCCCGAACCCGAGAAATATCTCAAAAAGGAATTTTTCTGTGCTTTTGTCCTTTCCGTGTTGGATAAAATAAAAGACGGTGGCGACTCTTGCTTACCGCGACATTTTGCGAAAACAAACGCAAAACGCGAACCAGCATTTCAAAACTGTCAGTTCTCATTCCCACCGATCACAGAACTGGTGACTCTGCTGGGGATATATTTAAAGTGAGGTGTACCTTAGGATTAGATCATTGTGTTTTCAATTGTATGCTTTATATGCTTTAATTTTGTGGGTTTGTATCGGAGTTCTATAGATCCTAACCCGGATCTGAGGGTACCCTTTAGGTAAGTAGCAATAAACTGTGAGGGATCTGTACGGCGTAGACCGATACAGATGAAGCAGTAGCTACGTTGGTGTGGCACTTTAGTCTGTACCGATATCCCTTATGTTGGAACGAGGAGAATATGGGTCTTCTAAGGGGTCATTAAGCACCAACTGACCTTAGAACCTTAAATTGACCAACTTGGCCATAGAACAGTAGCAGTATGCTACACCCATTGAGACTAAACTCTCGCGATGATTCCGGCCGCAAGAAAAGGTTGCTAAACTGGAATTATGACCGATTGAGGGTAGTCAGTGATATTGAGATCCTCTAGAACCCGGTTACTATTTTTAGGACAGGTTTAAACCAACTGAACTAAAAGAGGGTAGTACCTAAGCTCCATGCCAGCCTGAAATCTAAGGGCTCTCAGTGTGACTTGTGTGCCTTTACCATGTTTGCTTTTTGTGGATACTTGTGGTGTGCCTTTATCATGACATCATGACATCATAACATTGCATACATCTTGCATAAGACTAACCTATTTCAAAGACAAGAGGGTTTCATCTTTGCTCTGTTTTGTAGGTCATCATGATGCCCATGCGTAAGAATACCATCCGGATCAACTTTGTCCAAGTACCTACCTTGCTTAAAGAGTTGGTTGCCAAGATGCCTGACACTACTTCCTTCATCAGGAGGCATGGTTCTCTTCTCAGTTTGGTCACCTCTAAATTGGACGAGCAGATGATGAGTGTCCTGGTCCAGTTCTATGACCCGTTGTACCATTGTTTTACTTTCCAGGATTTCCAGCTGGTTCCTACCCTAGAAGAGTTCTCTGAGCTGCCCGGTATCTCTGTTCTAGAGCAGACCTCATTTACTGGTTGGGAAAAGACTCTTAAGCCCAAAGAGATTGTTGCACCCCTTCATTTGACCAAAGAGGAGGTAATGGCTAATTGGGAGACTAGGAGTGGAGCAAAAGGCTTTCTGACTAAGTTCTTGGTTGGCAAGGTTAATTACTTCTGGGATATCCTAGACTTTAAGGCGTTCGAAGATATTCTGGCTCTTTTGATATATGGCTTGGTATTGTTTCTGAATCCTGACACTTTTGTTGATGTTAATGCCATAAAGATCTTTATCTCTCAGAACCCTGTACCCACTCTCTTGGGTGACATTCTTCATCAGCTCTATGCTCGCACTGCCCGAAAGCGGGGAACCTTGATGTGTTGTGCTCCTTTATTGTCGAGGTGGTTTATCTTGCACCTCCCTAAGTCAGTATTGAAGAACAAAGAAGGAATGGGCTGGGCTTATAGGGTGATGTCTCTTTCTCATAACGACATTATCTGGACTCTCAAAGGTATGGATGAGGTGACTGTCATTGATCGCTGTGGAGAGTATCCTAATGTTCCATTGCTAGGAACCCATGGAGGAATTTATTACAACCCATGCTTAGCTCTCCGTCAGTTTGGAAGAGCCAGAAGAGAAGGACCTCACGAGATGCTAATGCCTCATATCATCTTTGATTTTCAAGGGGATAGCGACGAGCAACGTCGTAGATTCATAAGGGCTTGGGACAGAGTTCACCAATCTGATCCACATGAGTTGGGTCTAAAGACTTCTCTGCCAATGGAGCCATATCTCAGATGGGTCCGCATCCGTGCCCAGAAGCTAGGTATGCCATATGAAGCTGTCCGGCCTGTCACTCTTGAAGTTGCTAATGAAGAAGGGGTTCTTCCAACCATTCTCCATCCTTATATGCCCACTGACATTGGGGCACTGAAGAGGTATTGGATGCAGTTGATGGATGAACGGGATTCTTACCGAGAGAAGTTCAAAGAGCAAGAGCAAAAGATCCAGAAGCTGACTAGGCAATTGGAGAACGAGCGGATCCTGAACGACTATGTCCGCACTGAGAAGAAGAGACCATGGGAGCATTGATGGGCCTTTGATGATTTCTTTTCTAGTTTTTATTTACTTTTCAGTATTTCCATTCTTGTAACTCCTTAAGGGCAATTTGTTGAACAATTTAAATTTTGAAGTTTAAATCTAATAAAGTGTGTTTCCTTTCTTGTTTACAAATTTGAATCCCGATTATCTTTGAAATCATAATCATACGCATTTCATTCCATGCACT
Organism: Vicia faba; assembly: GCA_948472305.1. Lineage (NCBI taxonomy): Eukaryota > Viridiplantae > Streptophyta > Magnoliopsida > Fabales > Fabaceae > Vicia > Vicia faba. The sequence continues at coordinate 447,953,002 of OX451739.1, read as the reverse complement.
TCATAAACAGGTACCCATTACAGGTCTCTTATCTTCTTTGCTGTTTATTTCAGCGCTCATCATGTCTGCTGAACCTTCAACTGAGCAAGCTATCAAGGCCCTCCAGGCCCAGAATGCCTAATTTCAAGAGCTGTTCATGAGCCTAGCTAAGGGTCAGCAGGACCTGAAGACCTTGATTCTGAAAGAGAAAAAGAAGAAGAAGAAGAGGACAATCCTGTTCAACACTAGACACAGGTTTGGGAACAGGTTACAGAATGAAGTTGATCTGACAACCTCATCTGGAGGGAAAGATAGTCCACAAGAAAGGAGGGCTCCTAGCCCTGTGGTCTCCGACAACGAGACGGACTACGATGAAGAACAATACCCTCTTGCTGAGGATAAGTACAAACAACTGGAAGACCGTTTGAGCGCTATGGAAATTCAGAAGGTGCCCGGTCTGGACTTCGGAGTTCTAGGTATATCATCTGGGGTGGTGATTCCCCATAAATTCAAGGCACCAGCCTTTGCCAAGTATGACGGAGTTTCCTGTCCGAAGCTGCATCTCCTGTCATATGTGAGGAAGATCTAGCCTTACACTGCTGATAAGAACTTATGGATCCATTTCTTTCAAGACAGTCTCTCAGGGACTCAGCTTGAGTGGTTCTATCAGTTAGACGGAGCCAGTATCCGCAGTTGGGAAGATTTGGCTACTGCATTCTACAGGCAGTATCAGTACAACTCCGACCTCGCTCCTATGCATACCAAACTCCAGGGTATGTCAATGGGAACAGGAGAAGGATTTAAAGATTATGCTCAGAAGTGGAGAGACCTTGCCGGAAGGGTGCAACCACCTTTGGCTGATCGTGAGCTTGTTGACATGTTTTTGGGGACCCTGTTTGGTCCATTCTTCAACCACTTGATTGGAAGCTCTTCATCTGGGTTTATAGATCTTATTTTGACTGGTGAGAGGATTGAAGCTGGTATTAAGGCGGGGAAGATACAAAAGGGTGCCTCATCGAGCACCGAGAAGAAGTCGTTTAAGAAAGAGTCCAGTGCTGTCTACAATGCAAGAAGACAGAATAGATCTGAACATCGCCAAGCTGTCAATGCGGTTGTTATTTCAAAACCTGTTGGTGCTCCTCAGCACAACAATCAACAAAAGGACGAGAGACCTAAGAGGCAGTTCACTCGTCTCAACATGACCTTATCTCAGGTTCTGCCACAGTTGCTGAAGAGTAATTTGGTGACTCTAAGGGAACCCCCAAAGAATTCAAATACAACGTCACCAAGGTATAACCCTAACGCCCACTGTGCTTATCACTCCGATAGCCCGGGGCATAATACAGATGATTGTTGGGCTTTGAAGAATAAGATACAAGACTTAATTGATGCAAAGGAGATTAAGTTCGAGGCGCCCGAGAGGCCTAATGTTGTGACTGCTCCCATGCCCAAACATGGAGTGAATGATGTAGAGGAAGACTTGTTTGTAGTTTCTGTGGATGATATTGTTACCCCTCGGATGACTGTCAAGAAGAACCTGTTGCTAGCCGGTTTATTTCCGGGCTGTGACGAAGGTTGTCATATGTGTTCTGTTTTGCCTACCGGTTTCCCATCTTGAAGTCAGGTATCCAAAACCTGATGGATAGTAAGGAGATCCTGTTTGAGAAGGCTGCTGTTCCTTCCATTCATACTGAAGAAGTCGCCATCATTACCATTTTCGACAATTCTTCCAAGGCTCCCTCGAGGAAGCCTGTTAGAATTACATCTGTTCCGAAAATCGCACCTGTGATTATCACTGTTCCGGGGCCCATCCCCTACACCTCTGATAAAGCTGTCCCTTGGCACTATGGGGCTGATGTTTATTTTCATGGAGTTAAGCAAGATTTGGATGCTGATACTGGCGTCAGCAACATTACTGGACCTGCTAAAGTCACCCGCATCGGCAGACTTTTCTCACCTGATATTGCTCCACCAACTGTCCAAAGACCTGTTATTATTACACCTGCAAGTGTTCCTACTGCCATTCCTGATCAAGTTCCTATTCTTACCCCTGTCTCCGATTCATCTGATGCTCGGGGCAAAGGGATCACCACTGATGTGCCTGCCCAGATGGAGGCACCAAAGACAATTACTGTTGAAGCTTCCAAACAGGAGATGGAAGAGATTCTGAAGATTATTAAGAAGAGTGATTATAATATAGTGGAACAGCTGGGGAAAATCCCATCCAAGATTTCTATGTTGTCATTGTTGTTGTGTTCAGAGGCCCATGCTAAGGCTCTGATTACATTCCTGAAGACTGCCCACGTGCCACAAGAGACATCAGCTGATCAGTTTATAGATTGTGTGGCTAATTTGACTGCTGATAATGGGTTGGGTTTCTCCGACGCCGATTTGACTGCAAAGGGGAAAAATCATAACGATGCCCTGCATGTCTCCGTTGAATGCAGGGGCACTACTCTTGCACATGTATTGGTTGATACTGGTTCCTCATTGAACGTCTTGCCCAAGAAAGCTCTAGACCGGTTGGATTGCAAAGGGTTGGAGTTGAAACCAAGTAACATTATTGTCAGGGCCTTTGATGGGTCTAAGAGGATGGTGCATGGTGAGGTTGATATTCCAATAAAAGTTGGTTCTCAAGTCTTCAATTCTATATTCTATGTGATGGACATTCGGCCATCCTACTCTTGTTTGCTGGGTCGTGCATGGATCCATAAAGCTGGGGCCTAACCTCAACGCTCCACCAGAAGCTGAAGTACCCTGTCAAAGGGAAGATTATGACAGTAAAAGGGGAGGAAGAGTACATGGTCAGCCACCTCAACTCGTTCAGATACGTAGAGATGGATGGGGAGTTCATTGAGACCCCATTTCAACACTTTGAAGAGGTTCCCCAGACACTGGCATCAACTGAGACTGTGGTGGAGGATTCTCCTATGAAGATGGCTTCCTTAAAAGATGCCTGGGCTGTTATTGAGAAGGGTGAGTGTGCAAATTGGGGCCGACTCCCCGATTTTACACAAAAGACTAACAAGTTCGGTTTGGGTTTCACTGCAGAAGCTCAAAGGGCTGTTCGAAGTGCAAGGATCGGAAGACCTCCCATGTTCATCAGTAACTCGGGAGTAAATGCCATTGAAGATGATGTGTAAGAGTCTGAATTTGACAGTTGGATCTATCCTACGACCGACGGTGGACCAAGCAACTGTACAGCAAAGGACTTCATCCCTATTACTTTTGTTACCCAGTAATGAAACTTTTTGTTTTGAATATGTAACAGACAATGTTTTAAACTTTAGGGCCCGATGTCTTACCCGGGGCACTGTGGATTCATTTGTGAGGGCTTTTGTGTGTCATTTTCATATATCATTAATAAAAGCATTGGACGTTCTTGCATTTCAAATTTTGCGCTCCTTGTTTTTCTTTATTATATATTGCAAAACAGCTATTTTACACACACTCACATATACAGGTCCACATCCACTCTAGATCTCACTGGTAACGACTCTGCTACTGGCAGTTATGACTTTGAAAATCCGATCAACTTAGCCGAAGACGAAGGTGAAGATGATTGCGAAGTGCCTGGTGAACTTTCTAGACTGTTACTCCAGGAAGAAAGGGCTATTCAGCCACATGAAGAGCCGGTAGAATCAGTGAATCTGGGTACTGAGACAGACAAGAAGGAAGTCAAGATCGGTGCAAATCTGGAGCTTAATGTGAAACAACGGTTGATTCAGATGTTGCGTGACTATGTTGAGATCTTTGCCTAGTCTTACGAAGATATGCCGGGGTTGGATACTGATATTATGGTTCATCGCCTGCCTACCAAGGAAGACTGTCCTCCAGTAAAACAGAAGGTTCGTCGTATGCGCCCAGAGATGTTTGAGAAAATCAAGGCTGAGGTTATGAAACAGTTTGACGCCGGTTTTCTAGAAGTTACTTGTTACCCTCAGTGGGTGGCCAATGTGGTTCCAGTGCCGAAGAAAGATGGTAAGGTCCGAATGTGTGTTGACTACATGGATTTGAACAGGGAGAGCCCTAAGGATGACTTCCCTCTACCTCATATTGACGTTCTGGTTGACAACACTACCCAGCATAAGGTATTCTCCCTCATGGTTGGTTTCTCCGGTTATAACCATATTAAAATGGCTCCCAAAGACATGGAGAAGACCACCTTTGTTACTCAGTGGGGCACCTTTTTCTACAAGGTCATGCCTTTTGGACTGAAGAATGCTGGGGCAACATTTTAGCGTGCCATGGTTGCTTTGTTTCATGACATGATCCATCATGAGATTGAAGTATACGTCGACGATATGATTGCAAAGTCCCAGACTGAGGAAGAACACCTTGGCCATCTGCAGAAGCTTTTTGACAGGTTGAAGTTGTACAAGCTGAGGTTGAACCCGAACAAGTGCACCTTCGGGGTGAGGTCTGGTAAACTGCTGGGTTTCATCGTGAGCGACAAAGGTATTCAAGTGGATCCTGCAAAAGTGAAAGCTATACAGGAGATGCCAGCTCCCAGAACAGAGAAAGAGGTCAGAGGCTTTCTGGGACGTCTGAACTACATTGCTCGATTCATCTCGCACCTAACTGCTACTTGTGAGCCAATCTTCAAGCTACTGAAGAAAGATCAAGTGGTACGTTGGAATGATGAATGCCAAGCCGCTTTCGAAAGAATCAAAGAGTATCTCCAGGAGCCACCCATCCTGATGCCACCAGTTGAAGGGAGACCTCTGATCTTATACTCGACAATACTTGACAACTCAATAGGGTGTGTGCTAGGTCAGCATGACGAGTCTGGCCGAAAAGAGCATGCTATTTATTACCTTAGCAAAAAGTTTACCGTCTGTGAGACCCGATACTCACTGCTCGAGAAAACTTGCTGCGCTTTGGCATGGGCTGCTCGCCGGCTAAGACAGTATATGTTGACTCACACTACTCTGTTGATATCAAAGATGGATCCAATCAAGTATATCTTCAAGAAGCCTGCCTTGTCCGGAAGAATAGCAAGATGGCAGATGATCTTGACTGAGTATGACATACATTACACGACCCAAAAGGCAATTATGGGAAGTGTGCTGGAAGACCATTTGGCACATCAGGCAGTGGATGATTACCAGTCTATGAACTTTGAATTTCCGGACGAGAGTATCATGTTGATAACTGATTGTGAGACACCTGGACCGGATGAAGGACCTGAGGAAGGATCCCGATGGTCTATGTACTTTGATGGAGCTTCGAACGCTTTGGGTAATGGCATTGGCGATGTGATCATATCTCCTAAAGGATCTCATACTTCATTTACCGCCTGACTATGTTTCAACTGTACCAACAATATGGCGGAGTATGAAGCATGCATTATGGGTCTTCGAGCAGCAATTGAACTAAGGATTAAGTTCTTAAGTGTCTTCGGAGATTCTGCTCTCGTGATCAGTCAGATCAAAGGCGAGTGGGATACGAAACACCCAAATCTTATCCCTTATAAGGAGTATGTGTTGACGTTGCTTCCCCATTTTGAGGAGATAACCTTTGAACATTTCCCTAGAGAGGAGAATCAGTTGGCGGACGCACTGGCTACAATGTCTTCTATGTTCAAAGTCAATTGGGACAATGAAGCTCCCCGGATCATTATTGAAAGATTGGACGAACCTGTACATTGCTGCGATCTGGAGACTGAAGAAGTAACAGGAAATCCCTGGTATCATGAGGTGAAGAGGTATCTTGAAGCTCAGGAGTACCCCGAGGATGCATCTGTTAATGACAAGAAGTTTCTGAGGAGGTTCACGACAAAGTTCTTCATCAGCAATGGTATTCTCTATAAGCGTAACCATGATTCAACCTTACTGCATTGTGTGGATAAGATTGAAGCAGAAAGGATCATGGCAGAGCTGTATGAAGGTACCTTTGGAACCCATTCCAGTGGACATACAATGGCAAAGAAAATCCTTCGGACAGGATATTATTGGTCCATGATGGAAGCTGACTGTTATCAGCATTCTCGGACATGTCACAAGTGCCAGGTCTATGCTGATAAAGTGCACATACCTCCAGTTCCTCTGAATGTTTTGACAACGCCTTGGCCTTTTGCAATGTGGGGCATTGATATGATCGGCGAGATCATACCTACGGCATCCAACGGGCATCGTTTCATCCTGGTAGCGATTGATTACTTTACGAAGTGGGTTGAAGCAGCTTCCTTTGCTACCGTAACCAAGAACGTCGTGGAACGGTTCATTCGGCACAATCTGATATGTCGATACGGTGTACCAGAGAGGATGATTACGGACAATGGCACCAATCTCAACAACAAGATGATCACTGAGCTCTGCGAGCAATTCAAGATACAGCATCATAACTCTTCTCCCTACCGGCCGAAGATGAATGGGGTTGTCGAAGCAGCAAATAAGAACATTAATAAGATTGTGCAGAAGATGACAGTGGCATACAAAGATTGGCATGAGATGTTACCATTCGCTCTTCATGGGTACCGTACCTCAGCACGGACGTCAACAAGGGAAACACCCTATTCCTTGGTTTACGGCATGGAGGCAGTCTTGCCTATTGAAGTTCAGATACCCTCTCTTCGGATCATGAAGGATGCAGGTTTGAGTGAAGATGACTGGATTCAGACCCGGCTTGATCAACTGAACCTAATCGACGAAAAGAGACTTACTACTATTTGTCATGGTCAGACGTACCAAAAACGGATGATCAAGGCATTTAACAAGAAAGTTAGACGACAAGAGTATCAAGTTGGGGACCTGGTAATCAAGCGCATCATTCTACCTCAAGGTGATCCCAGGGGCAAATAGACCCCTACTTACGAAGGGCCATTTGTGGTTAAGAACATTTTCTCAGGAGGAGCTATGATTCTAACCACCATGGATAGTGACGACCTTTCTCACCCCGTCAATGCAGACATAGTGAAAAGATACTATGCATAAATCAAAGACCCGCTAGGTTGACTGGCCTAGGCAAAAATAAGGGCTTCCCGGCGAACCAAAAGGGTTCGGGCAAAAATAAGGGATGAAAATGAAAAAAAATCTATACACCCGGCAAGTCAAAAACCTGAAAAGGCGGCTTGGGCAAAAATGGGTATCCCGGTGGACTGAAAACCCGAAAGGGCGGTCCAGGCAAAAGTTAGGGATCAATGCGTAACACTATGTCTCATTAGATCACCTGGCATCCAGACTTCGGTATCAACTATCAAGCTCGGACGACACTAATCAATCAGATTCATCTTCAACTAAGCAGCAAAGTGATGAGATGCTTGAAGATATAAAGGCAATAGCAGAGTTGGAACCTCGTGGGATCATTCACATAGCTGTCTAGTTTCTTTTTCACAAATTGTATAAATTCCATTTGTTCAGCGGCGTTCTCTTACTAGGACGTCAGCCTCTTGTACAAAAAACGCCTATTTGCAGGCCAAACTTCAAAATCAATACAAATTCATTTTCAAAAATTTCAAGCTGTTTTTCCTTTATCTGTTTTGTTTTGCAAAGAACGTCCAATGTTCATTTTTTATATATGCATTTGACATTAATTGCTGATCATAAATATTTACATGCGAAACGAAAGATGAGTTACTGGTAATAATAGAAATAGGGGCAAATAAGAATTACCCGAACTGTACAAGTTGCTATGTCCACCAGGTACCAAGATAGATTCAGCTGAAGGATATGGCTAAGATACCTCCACTCCCCGCAGGGTCAGACAGTAATGATAGCTCTCTCAGCTGAGACTTGCAACTACAGACGAATCAACAATACTCTCCTCAAGCAGAGTTAATCCACCATCAAGCGCTAAAAGGTTTGGTATCCCCAGAAGGTCTTAATATTCTTCAACGGAGTATAAAGACATCCCCCAGCAACTGAAAAAATCATTCCCAGCGAAGTCCTTTTTTCCCCCAAACAGGAGTTCAATCCTTAACAGATCTAATATCACCAGCAACGGTAATCCATCCCAAATGGAAGTCATCATTAAAATCCCCAACAGAGCTTATCAACAGAATCCCCAGCAGAGTTTATCGTTAAAATCTTCAGCATAACATCTCTCCCCCACAGAGTAATTCCCCTCGGAGTAATCTCTTCATCAGTTTATTCCCCAACAAAATTATCCTCTCCCGCAAGTTTATCACCTTCGTTCATCATCCCCAGCGGAAGCGAAGCATTAAACTTTATTCTCCAGCAGCTCCGGGATTTATTTTCCCCAGCTAAAACATTACATGTCCATACATCATGATACATGCATCATACCATACAATCTCATTTATATTGAGAACATCATTGTTGATCCATATCATGCATTGCATAAGACTGACCGTTACCTTTCATGAAAGATACAATCAAAATTCAAGTTATGAAGCCCGGGTACGACTGGATAGTATCTTGATTTCTACAGCATATTATGAAGCCCGGATTATGATCGGATAACAATATCAGACTACCGTGAAGCCTGGATTACGACCAGATAGTGATATCTCTCAAAAGTAAGCTATGAAGCCCGGAGAACGACCGGATAATAGTTTATTCCCCAGTGAACCGTGAAGCCTGGATCACGACCGGATAACAGCTCAACAAGTTATTGTGAAGCCTGGATTATGACCAGAAAGCAATACAAGACCATGAAGCCTGGATTACAACCAGATAATGGTGGAAGATGTTGTGAAGACTAGATTACGACCAGATAGCAACCAAGAGTACTACGAAGCCTGGATTTCGACCAGATAGTGGTATGATACATCGTGAAGCCTGGATTACGACCAAATAGCATTAAGGGACACTGTGAAGCTTGGATTGCGACCAAATAACAGTTTACCCAACCAATTAATATGAAGCCCAGATTCGACCAGATACTAGTAAACTCAACAGTCAAAGAGAAGCCCAGAGGCGACCGGATACCCACTTGATTTATTCTGAAGCTTGGATTTCGACCAGATAAGAAGTGAGGTATTGTGAAGATTGGATTGGACCAGATAGCAGTACGTGACACCATGAAGCCTGGATTCGACCAGATAATGGTATAACACATTGTGAAGCCTGTATTACGACCAGATAGCGGTACAAGACACTGTGAAGCTTGGATTTCGACCAAATAGCAGTTTATATGGACAGTTACTAAGAAGCCCGAAGTCGGTCGTATATTAGTATGCCCTAATTTCAAGTTGAAGCTCGGATGCGACCGGATAACCACTTGATTTATTCTGAAGCCTGGATTTCGACCAGATAAGAAGTGAGGTATTGTGAAGATTGGATTCGACCAGATAGCAGTACGTGACACCATGAAGCCTGGATTCGACCAGATAATGGTATAACACATCGTGAAGCCTGGATTATGACCAGATGGCGGTACAAGGCACTGTGAAGCTTGGATTCCGACCAAATAGCAGTTTATATGGACAGTTACTAAGAAGCCCGGAGTCGGCGGATATTAGTATGCCCTAAATTCAAGATTGAAGCCCGGATGCGACCGGATAACCACTTGATTTGTTCTGAAGCCTGGATTTCGACCAGATAAGAAGTGAGAAATTGCAAAGCTTGGATCACAACCGAATAGCAAGTTTAATCTCATCTCCCCAGTAAGTCACTGTAAAGCCGGGATTACGACTAGATAACAGTCGGCCTTATCACTATGAAGTCTGGGTTACGACCAGATAGTAGTTCACTCTCATCTCTTAAATAGAGATGATTCCCCAGTAGAATAACGGACGACCGAAGCCCCTAAAGTTCTATTTCTCCTAGGACAAAGAATAACATCCCCCAGCGGAATCTCCCTCAACAACAGGTATACAAGCTCTTGCTAAGGAATCTCTTACGCGATCGACACTCCTTCGGATGGCATCTTTAAGCCCATCTCCCATCATCAATCTCCAAATGGCATATGTAATCCCATTCCCGACATCACAAGGCGAATACTACTTCACGCGAGTGCAAATTTCTGGGCACTCTAGTGTTCAATCATCTTCCACCTTCGGATCACGAAAGGCCCGAACGCCAATCTATATCCTCAGGTTTAAGAAGATTGAATAGGGGCAACTGTTTTACCCCAAAATTTTCCCTCCCATATTTCTCAAGACATGTCAAGAATCATCTCCAAGTTGTTCAAGATGGCTCAAGAGTTGGACAGTCAAATCACCTCCTAAGGCAGTCAGTTCAAAATTAGGGTTTTGTATTGCATCAAGGTCCTCACATCCGAATGGTCTCAAGTGCTCCCCAATGTCCTAACATGTTCTCAAGTTCATCCATGTCAAATTTCAAGCCTTGCAGAGAAAGTTTGGTCAGTCAATTGCTCAAGAAGTCCAAAAATCGTTTGTGCTAGGACAAAAGTCAACTGTGACCTAAATATAGTCAAACCTCAATATTTTTTGCCAACATTCTCATTGTGAAGGATAATTTATAATTTGATAAAGGGTTGATCATGATTCATCAAGGATTGCTCAAGATTCATCAAGATTCAAAAGTTGCTAAATTAGGGTTTTGTAGGAAAAGTCAACTCAACTTTGACCAAGCATAACGTTCTCATACTTTATGAGAAATGACCCATCCAAAGCTCATTTTGAATAGGATGAAATTTCCTACAATCCATCTTCACACCCCAAGATCAAGAAATGCTATCACAAAAAGTTACAAATTTGGACATTATAGGTCATTTTTGAAAGTCAACAAAAACACCTTTTATTCCAAAGCTTATAACTTGAGCATGGAAGATAAAAATTATATGATACCAAAAGGGTTGTTTATAGGACATCTCAAGGTTTCTAAAAAGTCCAAGAACACTTCCAAAAGTTCAAAATTGAAGAAGTTATGCATTGTTGAAGTTGGGCATTTTTCCAAAATTGCCAAAAGTCAACTATCCTCCAAACTCCAATTTTTGATAAAAGGGCCCACTTTTTTCCACTTGATTTGGTCTTGTCACACTACACACGTGTCCCATCTTCAATTTCATGACCATCCATTTATTTTTCTATTTTATTTAATTTTTATTGAATTAATTCATTTTAAATCAATATTAATTCAAATAAAATCCAAAAATTGATAGAATGATATCTTTGTGATTGGTATAGACTTCAATTATCATCATGAACCAAATCAAATTTGTATCAAGCTTTATTATGCATAAAAAATCAGATTTGATACAAATATGGAAGCTTTATCAATGGTGGCAAAATCATATCTTGGAATCATCAATGCACATGGATTAAGGCCCAAGTTTTAACCTAAATTCATTCCCTTATACACACACAAGCCAGGCATACAAAGAACACGACCTGAAACTGCAAGAAACATCCAGAAAAAACTTGAGAAAAAGCTTGAAAACTTGGAATCTAAAAACGATCTTAGAGCTTGATTCTAAGCAAAAACTTGACACTAATCTCTTGCTGGACGTATACTGAAGCGATTGGAATCAAAACCAAGTCTTGAAACCACCAGAATCGCGCTGTAAGTATCCACGAATATGGCCCTATGCACGAAAACATAACTCCTCATTCTTGCATCTTTTTGACAAAACATTAGCATATTCTTGTTCCTTGTATGATTTCTAAGCTTTTTGCAATATTCAATTTCATTTTCATGGCCTGTATTGTAATGCCCGAACCTAGGGTTTTCTTGTTTTGTTTTTAGGCATTTGCGTCGCAGGTAAAATTAAGACTAATAATGGGTATAGAGATGATTAGGAGAACGAGACGAACAAGATGATGGGTTTGGTTTGCGTTTTTGTGACCTAGATTGCATTATAGCATGAGGCCACGGATTTTGATGCGAAATAAAATCCGCAGGAAAAAATACAGTCTTCGTTAAAGAAGACGAAGACGTGTCCCTGCTTCATTGGCCGGTTCAAACAGCGGGCCACTTCTTTTTATTTTCCAGCATAATGATTGAGTTTTCAATATAATATTTGTTTTGTATTCTAATAACAATTAAACAAGCCAGCTGGGTTGGTAAGCGCGCTATGTCAAAGTCTCTTGGGACCTGGGTTCGAATCCCAGGTCCCCCAAAACTTTGTTACATTTTACTTTCAGGAAATTCCATGCAGCGCCCAAAGCAGGGCTCACCATACGCCCTTGTCCAGATACTTGCCAAGTGGCTTCAGATCAAATCCAAGGGTCCAGATTGCAAGCTCATCATACTCCTTAGTCAAAGGCACGCGGTGGATTGGAATAGTCAACAAATGCCAACGTTAATGGGCCTGGAGATTTGCCAGATTCACCACCAATCAGGCCCAGCACCCCCTATATTTGGTTATTTCTTTTCATATTTCACTTTCCTTTACTTAATTGTTTTATTAATTATTTTTATTATTACTAACTAATTTATTTTTCCTAATAAAATCAGAAAACATAAAAAATATTATTTTTATTAATTTCATTATTTTTGTAAATAAATAATTTAATTGACTTAGTTTTTTTAATTAGGCATAATTTAAACCTTTTTGCAATAAATTAAAAGTAATTTAGAATATTAGGTTTTTAATAATTTTAATCATTTTATTTTATTTCCTTAAATATAAAAATCCAAAAATATCTTTTTTTATTAATTAATTAATTAACTTAGGTTTAATTTAACTTAATTCAAAAAAACACAAAAACATACTTTCTTTCAAAAAAGGGTCAAAACCCTAAAAAATACGCCGATTTAATTTTCTCACACGCGTTTCATTTTTTATCCAATATTGTAATTGCTTCCGGTATGTAATAGTTTCAATAGGACTCTTAATTATTTATCGCTTTTATTTACTTTCTGCAATTTAAATTAAAGGGTTTGTCTTTGGCGATGTAAATACCCGACGCCTTGTAATAGTTTAGATTTAATTTCCCGCAATTTAATTTCCGCACAATATTAACTGTTAGATGTTTGATAAATAGGCAATGCATGACAAGATCAATCTTTAACCTAAAATTAATATAGCTCACTCATAACATGTACAGATAAAATTAATCGAAATAACACACTCGTACATGCCACTCTTAGGGTACACCTCACTTGGTTGCCTCGAATCTGGTCATTGAGTATAGGAAGTTTTAGAGGTCGCCCTCTTGTCCAAAGATCATAGTTGCCTCGAAATGGTTGCCTCGGAAAAACGATCTAGGATATTAGGGTTACCGCTAAGGCGTCCTAACATTGCTTTGGTGACCACACGTCCCTTAATCAAATTGACCCGAAAACTCCAACGAAGGTGCTACCTATTCCTCAATAGTGGGATAGCACTGTCTAAAGGACATTTGCACAGTTTAATTCCTTCTTGAGTGGGTAGATGGTTCTTAAGTACTTGCTCCTTTTAAAAACAAAACTTTTCGCACTTACACCCCTTTCAAACAGAAAACTCTTTTCAAACCCACAAACACAAAGAAAAGCAAACTTTTGAAAACACAATGAACAAGTACCTAAGAGCCCGTGGATAAACACGGATAGAAAGAGTGCTAACACCTTCCCTTTCTATAATCTACCTCCCGAACCCGAGAAATATCTCAAAAAGGAATTTTTCTGTGCTTTTGTCCTTTCCTTGTTGGATAAAATAAAAGACGATGGCGACTCTTGCTTACCGCGACATTTTGCAAAAACAAACGCAAAACGCGAACCAGCATTCCAAAACAGTCAGTTCTCATTCCCACCGATCACACAATGTTAATAAAGAAAAATGTTTTGCAATGTAGAAAAAGAAAGTAATAAAATCTAACTTAATTAAAAAAGTGTTTAAATTTAATATTTTTAATTTAATCATTTAAAAATATATATTTTTGTATTTTTGGTTAAAATAAAAATTAGTAAAGAAATAAAAATAAGAAAATATAAAAAATATTTAGTCTGGGTGTTAAAGAGTAAAGTGGGGGTTAAGAATTAGCAAAAAGGACCCAAGTATGTTTTCTGTTTGAAACAGAAAGAAAAAAAATAATTTGGATAGGCCTGCGTTGTTTTTAGTAAAAAGGGGGTATTAGAAAGTAAAAACAAAAAAATAAAAAGGCCCATGTTCTAAGAAGCCCAGCGCTGTTTATGGTTCAGTGTTGATGGCTTTTGAGGTTGTACCATGGGCTTGCTCATGTGGAGCACTGGATTTGATTGCATGATGGTCATGTGGTGTGGATGAGAAGTACATGATGAGCGCTCCTAACCTGCTTGCACTGAATATGAAATAGAAAATAATGTGAAAAATAAAAGGGTATCGTTGGGGCTCGAACCCAGGTCCCTATAGATTAATGCCTTAACGCGCGCTTCTCTGCCACTAGGGTGGCTGTTTCATCCATTTATAATACAAATTCAATTAAATATAAAATAAACTCATTTTTGAACATGACTTCATCCCTAACCTCGCGCCAATCACCATTGTCACATTTTTGAATTTTCAAACTTGCTCATTTCTCAACCATTTTCAAAAATGTAAACATGAAAGTTGTTCCATTTTTCAACACGAATTCAACCATATAAATTTCATAAGCTATAAATCAAATATGAATGAGAATTTTTTTGGTACCAAATTAAAACCTAATTTTTCCAGAAAGTTCAAACTCAAAATCCGCATCACTCAGGCAATATAAATGAAAACTAAAGGTATGGTTAGCTTCAATGCTATGATGTCTACATTTTTCATTCACAAAGTAACCATTAATGATCCTTGTATGAGGAGTTCAAAGTTGAGAAAACTTACCTCAAAACTGGAAATCGTGTTTGGAGTTTGAGCACTCCTGGAGATGTTGTGATGATTTGGATAGCTTCACTGAACTCCTAGGAAGCTATTGTAATACTTACTTTGAGCTGAAAGTGCCTAAATCTTTCTGGAGAAGTCAAGTTGCAGGTTTCCGTTTTTGGAAATGGAGGATGGTGCAAATGGTGTTACAGATGTGTAATAAGGGTTTGGATAGGCTCTATATGAGTTATAGAAGCTTTGTGATTGATTAAAAGTGAAAACACACGAGTGGATTGTGTATTTGAAGTTCAAGGTCAGAAATGACAAGTAATAGAGGTTTTTAGTGCAAGTTCTGATTTCAAAGTGTTTGAGGGGGTTAGAGGGCTCTTAAACTCGTGTGTTATCTTGCAAATAACTTCTATATTTATAGAGAAAATGTTTTGAAGGCTCTAGCAATTAGATTTCAAAAATCACATGTTATGGTTATGTGACTTGATTTTGAAGCAAGCTTGAAACATATTGTTCTAATGTGTAGTACAAAGGCTCATAGGGTGGCTAGAGGCTTTATATATGTTGCTTCTGAACATACATGTTAAGTGTGTGCAGAGGGAGCATGTGAGAGGCTAAAGAAGTTGACATTGTGATTAAAGTTAGCTTTTCTAAAATGAAAGTGTGAACTTTGTTCCATTAATGGAAAAATCACTTGGATAATGACTCAAATGCTTGAACAATGGCTCAATCAGTTGTGTAAACATTTAATTATTGAGTGATTTGCAAGTTTGAAGGCCTGCAAAGCAAGATCATGCAACATGCTTGAATACTGGACATAAGGTTCATCATAAAATGACCTAAATTTCAAGTTTATGATGCCATCTTCCTCTCTTTGAAACTTCTAGCTCAAGCATGATCTCTTTAAGTTCTTGGACATTTTGGAAAGCTTGAAACATTGTCTACAACCTTCATGTTTACAACTTTATCTAAATCAACTTGGAACTTGATGAAAATTGACCAACAAGTTAGGATAAAAATCTAACCAAACTTGCTAAAATTTTCACCAAGTGTTTCGTTAAAAATGTCTTGACTTTATGGGCCTATATCTCCAAACCTAAGAATTTTTTGGACATCAACCCTCAAGGAAAAAGTTGTATAATTCATCAATATCTACAACTTTAATGTTGAAAGTTTTCCTTGAATCATCTTGCATCTTGATGAAAAATTGTCATGAAGTAGTGAAATTGTCAAGGTCAAAAAACACTTAGGATTTTTCTAAGTATTGGAAATTTTGGCTTTTGTTGACTTTTATTGACTTTCTTGATTCTTGATGATCAAGTTTGATATTTTTTAATGTCTTGATGAATTTTGATCTTTGAAATTCAATGTTGACCAAAAAGTCAAAGTTTGACTTTTGTGTGTTAGTTGACTTTTCATCAGTTGATCCAAATTTCAATTGTCAACCACTTGACTTTTGAGGATGTTTTGAACCATGTAATTAAGTAAAGATATTTTTCTTGAATCCTTAAGATCATTCTTCAAGCCATTAGGTCATGTATTAGGTCAAAAGTCAATGATCAGTCATTCTCAGTCAAAATCCTAATTTTGACAATTTTGCTCCTTTGATGATTTGAGTGCTTTTCTTAAGGAATTATGATTAACTCTTAATCAATTGATGAATATGACTTCAAAATGTTTATGTGGACCAAAAATCTTGAAGTTTGACTGTATATTGATCACAATTGACTTTTTACCCAATACAACTGATTTTCAGTCATTTGAGCCATTGACTAGGCAAATTTGTGATGCAAGGCTTGAAACTTGGTATGAGCATTCTTGGAGGTCTATGATGAACCATGAAAGTCATTTGAGGCATTAGAAGTCCAATTTTACTTGTGAAAACCAAAACCCTAATTTATGGTCTCAGTGCTTAGGAGGTAAGCTTGTCTGATCAACTCTTTGAGAATCCTTGAGCATTTGAGATCTTTTGTGAGAAATGTCTTGAAAAAAAGGGAGGGAAAATTTTGGGGTACAACAGTAGTGTAAAGAAATCTTTGATTTATTGGTTAAAGATGGATAATTGATAGTGCCACCTGGTGCTAAAATTCCTCCGTTAGAACAACGGAAGAAAAATAGGGTTTTGTAAATATCATAATTTCTTAGGCCATAAAACCTCACAATGTTTATCAAGGATGGAAGGCTGAAGTTTAGTGAGGAAAGCAATATGAAGATCGATTTGGACCCATTGCAAGTGGCTGACGCCCATTACATCGAACCATCATATGTCAACATGATCGAGGTTGTTGAAGGCCTTCATGCTAAAAACACCATGAGTGGAACTACTGAAGAATTCAACCAGAGTGTCGAAGTAACTGAGGCTACTGAGAGCCTCGAACTCAAGTTACAAAAGATTAGGATCACTGGTGGTCCTGATGTCAAAGTTAACATGGTCGAACTAAGTGGATAAGTTGACTTTGAGGCTGACGAAGAAAGTATCTAGATGGAAGAGGACCATATGAAGGTAGCCTATCCCAAAACGAATGAAAATTTGCTCGTATTCCTTTTTCGATGCCAGAAGAAAAACTCTGAGGTATTGATGTGTCCTGGATGCAGTTCCATGTATGACAGAAAAGCTACTGAAAATTTGGAGAGAGTCTGAATTGCCCAACGAAGAGGTAATTCAAAGGATGCTAGGAGGCATATATGTTTTCGACAAGAGGGGAGTTCTCTGAAAGCAAAAATAGGGAGGACCAAACCTCAAGGCGAACTGATAATATTTGTTCAAACCAACTACTGTCGCCCCAACAAACAAGTGGGTGAGGCCTGCAGAAAACAAAGGTCAAGGGCAAGGAAAGTGGAAAAGCTTTGAGTTTGAGAGAGGGTCTTCGATTTCTTATCGAAGGGAGTTCCAGGTGTCGAAACAGTAGGCGTGCAAATCTAAGAATTACAAAGGAAAGAATCCCATGTCGAGATCCTAGTGGCAAAGGCACTAAAGGAAGAAGAAAGCAGATAGGGAAACATCTGAGAGGGGTATGGCAGAGTCTAGAACCAACCAACCTCAATCCACCAATGAGGTCGAAGAGAAAAGGCCAGTTGGGAAAAAACTGTTTTCTCCTAAAGAAGAGAAACCCAAGGAAAAGATGCCAGAGCAGCCACTTGATGATGAGAACATGCTCACTTATGATTTCGACTCAGGTTTTGAATCATCTTTGGATATTAACTGAAATGTAGTTTCAGTGTTACATGTGGAATATGACTAGGTAACAGAGATCAAAGAAACTGAGGAAGTAAACAAAGTAGGGATGGTTAAGCACATGCCTGACTGTTATTATATGATGAATTATGGCGCATTCGAAGAGAAAAATGCATTCTTCGAAAGGCCTGGTGAAGGAATGAAGAATCAATTAAAGCCTTTTTTTCATTAGAGGCAAAGTGAGAAACACTTGGGTTAATAAGATCTTAGTGGATGGAGGAGCGGCAGGTAACTTGATACTACAATTCATGTTGACGAGAATTGGGATGTTCGAAACAGACCTAAAACCAGATAACATGGTCATGTTGAACTGTGAAGGAAAAATTAGGCATACCTTAGATGTTATCCTAGTTGGCATGACCATGGGAACCATTACTAGGCCCACTATGTTTATGGTCATAGCATCAAGGGATAACTACAATCTACTCCTAGGAAGGGAATGGATTTATGGAGTTAGAGCAGTGTCGTCTTTGCTCCACTAGGGGATTTCAATCTGGAGGGAGGCTGGTATAGTAAAAAACATCGAAGTTGACCAGAGTTACTTCATGGATGAATTAAATCATGTGGATAGGCATCACTTCGATTGAAACTTGGAAAATATAGGACCTTGCAATCCTGTAGTACATGTATATTTTCCATCTAATAAAGTCCTTTACTTCCTCAACCTACATTCAACCCATGGATTCCAATGGCATAGAAAGACTATGGGATAAGAGGATGAAGTCGAAGGGTTACCTGGACTCTGGCCCACTGGCTAGGGGGACGAAGACAATAACTATGTTTGAGTCCAAGTTCTTGGAAAAGATTTTGACTTACATAGCATAAAACAAGTCAAAGTGGCCTTGGAGGCTGAAGTGAGATGCATGGTGTGATACGGTGGGAGAACTGACTTGAGGGTTTTGTGTTTTATCGCAAATGTTGCGGTTAGCAAGATTCACCACCGACTTTTCTTTTATCCAAAAGGAAAGGTGAAAAAGCACAGGAAAGACCTTTGAGATTGTTTCTTGAGTTCGGGGGGTAGATGATAAAAAAGGAAGGTATTAGCATCCTTTTCATCCATGGTTTTCCATGGGCTCTTAGTTACTTGCTAGATCACTTGCTTTATGTTTGAAATTGTGCTTTGTGTGGTTTTTGAAAGTATTTTGTAAAGAGGCCATTGTTTAGACAATCTTTGTAATGATTCTCGTTTGTAAGAATGTATACAAAGATGTTTATCTTTTTGAAAATGTTTTCAATGTTTGTAAAAATGTTTTGGAAGTGTGTTTGTTTTATTTTGAAAAGTAGCAAGGATAATTGCTTTGAAAAGGAGCAAGTAACCAAAAGTAATCTACCTACTCAAATGTCTTTCTTGTTCATTTTCTTTTCCTTTGATATTGTTGTCTTACCATTGATTTGGTAAGCAACCCTATCTTTGGATGTAAACGGGACGGGCGTGGGTCATCGTATAACCATGATTAGCAATGTTACAAAGTATCTTAGCATTTTTTTAGGGACTAAGATCATTTTGTAAGGCAACTTAGAATAGCGTCATCGAGGGACTATGATCTTATATTTGTTTGTTTTGCCAAGATACTTCGTATGCATAATATGGCCATTTTTGTATAAGGAAACCAAGTGGAGAAACCCTAAGAGTGCTTGTGTGTAAATGTATTATTTTCATGCTTGATTTTGTCTTGGATTAGGGTTTTCTATTTTATTTGTTTTGATCTTGCCATTCAAACCCTAATTACTAGCATGGTATATAAAAGCGGTAAATTGCGTAATTTAAAGATTACTACGCTATTACAACATTTTATGGGAGGGGGGTATACAAATTATAAATGGGGATTTGCAATAATATAAATCTAATTAAGCTATTACAACCAAATCGAATTTGTACAAGTATTTGAATAAACAATATGCAATATAAATTAAATATGCAATGATATATATATATATATATATATATATATATATATATATATATATATATATATATATATATATATATATATATATATATATATATATATATATATATATATATATATATATATATATATATATATATATATATATATATATATATATATATATATATATATATATATATATATATATATATATATATATATATATATATATATATATATATATATATATATATATATATATATATATGCAAGAAAAAGGTTTTTGCTTTGTTTTTCATATGCAAATCCTAATAATTTAAGAAAGAAAAATATTTCTTGAAAAAAAAGTGGTTAACCCTAATTTCTAATTTAAAAGAAAATAAAGTTCTTTAAGTAATATTTTTGTGTATTTTTTGTCTTAAAATAATAAATAATATTTATGAAAATATTTTGTCCTTTTATATGTTAAAATAAATATTTATAAGTTTGAGAAAAAGAATAAATAATTAACCTAATTCTATTTTTTACTTACAAGTTTATTAGGGAAAAATAGTTAATACATACCTAAAAAATATGTATTTTTTATGAGAAAATAAAATAAAATAAACAAGAATATAATATTTATCATTTTACATTTTTTATGATTTTTAATATTTAAGAAAAAAATATATTTAATGAAATAAAACAACATAAAATAAATAAATGAAAATAGTTGGGCCAGGGGTGCCCTGAGTAATCAGGAGGCAGCATGTTAGAAAAAAAACACAAGGCCCAAATGTTGAAGCCCACACTGCAAACAGCCAAAAAAAATGGATGAAAAATGTAAAAAGGCAGCGCCAAGGCTCGAACCTGTGACCTTAAGCATTTTAGCGCGTTTCCTTATCACTGGGGTGGCTGTACATCCGTTAGTTTAAATGAAACAAGAAAAATATAACATATCAAGCCTCCTTTCCATGTACTTCATCTTCTTCCTCAAGCTGGCCAGAACCTCTGTATCTTTCTCATTTCTCCATGAAAATGGAAACTTCCAACATGAAAATGATAGTACTCTTTCCCACGATTTCAAACATGTAACTTATGTAAACTAACAATCAAAGATCAAAGTGAATTTTAAAGGCCCTAATTTTAAACCTAATTTCTACAGAAATTTGAACTCTAAAATTCTCTATACATAATGAACATAAATGAAATCTATGCACATGGTTGGCTTTAGCACAATAATATCTACATTTTCCTTTTACAAATCGTGGTCAATGGATGTCTGTATAAAGAGATATAAGTTAGAGTTCTTACCTTCTTCAGCTGAGATCGTGAATGGAGTTTGAGTGAGTTTTATGAAGGCCTGAAGATCCCTTTAGCTTGCCTGAACCTCCCTGGGTGTGCTCCAATCCTTGCCTTACTTTGAAAGTGCCTGAATCTCTCTATCCAAGTCAACCTGCAAGCTTGAAAAACAAAAATGGCAGATGGAGAAGGAGGAGTTACAGTGAAGGGGTGATGGTCTGGAACACTTAGATATGAGGTAGGTAAAGTGTTTGAATGATTAAAACTTGAAATGCACGAGTAGATTTGTGGATTGCTATGCTTGGTCTCAAACTGTAAGTTTTTGACAGGTTTTTGGTGATAGGGAGTTTTAGAGAGTTTCTGGCCTTGAGAAATTATCCTCTAGGTTGTAATGTGTTTGTGTATAAGTATAGAGAAGATTTTCAATCCACTCCACAACAGATTTCTGAGTTATAGGCTTTTTGCACTCTTACTTACTTTTGAAGCAAAGTGAGGAGACAAGTCTCTACATGCTTGTACAGGCCTGCTTGGAGTTGGTACAAGCTCTATACAATTTGCTTTTGGTTTATAGGACTTGTGTGTGCAGAGAAGACATGTCCAATGCTCAAGAAGTGAAAAGTTGCAAAAGTTATGCTTTTCCAAAATGGCAATGACAACTTTGTGCCATTTATGGAATTAAAGCTTGGATTAAGGCTTTATCAGTTGTGTAAGCATTAAATTATGAAGTGAGAAACAAGTTTGAGACATGTAAAGCAAGTATTAGGCAACATAGGTTCAGATTTGAATTTTGTTCTTCATGAAATGGCTTGAAATCAAAGTGAGAAATTGCCAACTTTATCTCTTCGATTCTCCTTAACCAAAAATGATCTCAAGGATTTCTTAGACATTTTGGAAACTTGCAATGTAATCTATAACTCATCTTTGAAATTCATTTCAAGATTCCTCTTGGAACTGGGTAAAAAATTGCCATGAAGTTAGGTAAAAAACCTGCCTAAATTAGGGCAAAATTTCACTAAGTTATTTTAGTTCATGAGTATGTATTCACAAAATTATATCTTGAGATCCAAGCATATTTAGGGAAAAATGTGTGAATCAATGTTTTAGATTTCATGGAGATCTACAACTTTCATGTTGGGAACTTTCTTTGAATCATCTTGTACCATGGTGGAAAATTGGCTTAAAGTTGAGAAAAAATAAGAAATTTTCTATACTTAGAAAAATTTCTAAGTTAAGAAAATTTCTCATTTCAAAACCAAATCTTCAATCTTTGATTTCTTGACGAACAAGTTTCACATTTTGACATGTTTTGATGAATTGTGATCCTTGGCACTTGATTTTGACCAAAAAGTCAGAGTTTGACTTTTCAATATACAATTGACTTTTAATCAGTTGACTGCAAATTTCATCTGTCAATCCAATGGATTTGAAATGTTTTGAACCATGTCATTAGGTCACGATGAAGCAATTGAGCCCTTGGAATCATGCTTCAAACCAATTGGTCATTTGCTAGGTCAAAAATAAGAAATTGCCCTTTCTCAATCAAAACCCTAATTTTGACCATTTTGCCCTTTTGATGATTTGATCAAATTTCTTGAGAAATTATGGTCCAAGCTTGATCAAATGATACATATGAGTCTAAAATGTTGATGTGGATAAAAAATTATGAAGTTTGACTGTAAATTGACCATGGTTGACTTTTTTCCTAATACAGCTGATTTTTAGGTCAATTGTCCAATTTACTGATAAAAAATGTGATTCAAGGCTTGAAACTTGACATGAGTGATCTCAGGGGTCCACGATGATACTTGAAAGTCATATGAAGCATGGATAGTCCACAAATCCTTGTGCAAACTCAAACCCTAATTTTGGGTCATCAGTGCAAGATGAGATGTCTTGAGCTGATCAAACCCTAACCCAGTCTTGAGTCAAAGAGATCTCTGTGAGAAAATATTGATAAATGAGAGGGAATATTTTGGGGTACAACAGTTGCCCCTGTTCAATCTTCTTAAACCTGAAGAGTTAGATTAGCGAGTTTTGTTGTTCGTGACTCGAAGGTGAAAGATGATTGGACACTAAAGTGCCTAGAAATTTGCACTCGATGATATGTAGTTGAGGGAATGGGCTTAAAGATGCCATTTGGAGAAGTGATAGAATCTTGTTTGAGATGGGCTTGTAGATGCCATCCAAGAATGTTTGTTGAATTGTAAGTTGTAAGCTGAAAGAATAAGTATCAGAATGGTATCCGTGTCTGGAACGTATCTGAACTGCATCTGAATGAGTATCAGAATGGCATCCGTGTCTGGAGCGTATCTAAACTGTATCTGAATGAGTATTAGAATGGCATCCGTGTCTGGAGCATATTTGTACTGTATCTGAAGACTGAATCTGAATGAGTATCAGAATGGCATCCATGTCTGGAGCGTATTTGTACTGTATCTGAAGACTGGATCTGAATGAGTATCAGAATGGCATCCGTGTCTGGAGCGTATCTGTACTGTATCTGAAGACTGAATTTGAATGAGTATCAGAATGGCATCCGTGTCTGGAGCGTATCTGTACTATATCTGAAGACTGAATCTGAATGAGTATTAGCATGGCATCCGCGTCTGGAGCGTATTTGTACTATATTTGAAGACTGAATCTGAATGACTATCATAATGGCATCCGCGTCTGGAGCGTATCTGTACTGTATCTGAAGACCGAATCTGAATGAGTATTAGCATGGCATCCGTGTCTGGAGCGTATCCAAACTGTATCATGATTGCATATTGTTAATGGTAGCTGTTAATCTTATCCTGAAAAGGGTAAAATGTTAGCTGAAACACAAAGTTATGTTGCATGAAATGTATGATGCAATGTATTTGCTTTATCAATGTTTATGATATATGGATGCAATGTATGCGCATGTAAGCAAATTTGCTGTATTGTTGTTTGATTAAGGAAAATAAATCCCTGAATGCTGCTGAGGATATGTTGAATCTTCATGTCTTGAAGTTGAGGTACTGATGAACTCTTGTTGAGAGAAAGTAAATTTCTGTTGTGAGGGAAATGCCATGTACTGCTTGTAAGATCTTCTTGGGGAATCCTGAGAAATCTGATGACTTCTACTGGGGATTAATAATTTGAAATTTTGTTCCGCTGGGGATTTAAATGACGTACTGTAGGGGATCACTTATGGAATATCCTAGAGACCATTTCCTATCCTTTCAACCTACCAGTAATTGTCTTTCTCATTTTGTTTATTTGTAAACAGAAATTATATTCAAATGCATATGTTCATCAATGAATCATTGGAAGTTTTTGCAAACAAAAACACAAGCGTAAAGAAAAAGACAAATAGTTTTTTCACTTTTAAAGGGATATCTTTGTATTGACTTTGAATAAATATTTTGTACAAATGGGACAAACATTCTAGTAAGAGAATGCTATCGTAAAACAAGAAAAAATTATACAAAGAAAGATAACTATGTGTAATAATCCCATGGGGTTCCCATTCTGCTATAGCCTTCGCATTCTCCGAGTATCTTGTCTATTTGCCTTGTCCGAAGATGATTGAATTGATCAGAAACTCTGAGTTTGTCAGTGGAAGTCAAAGGTTGTCCGCAAAGTGATCCGACGGGACATAGTCATACGCCTTAATTCCCTAACTTTTGCCTGGACCGCCCTTTCAGGTTTTCAGTCCACCGGGAAACCCTTTTTTGCCCAAGTTTCCCTTTCGGGTTTTCAACTTGTCGGGTGTACAGATTTTTTATATTTTATCCCTAATTTTTGCCCGAACCTTTGGTTCGCCGGGATGCCCTTGTTTTTCCTAGGTGTGTCAACCTAGCGGGTCTCTTATGCGTAGTATCTTTTGACTATATCCGTGTTCGCAGGGTGTGGCAGGTCTTCGCCGTCCATGGTGGTCAAGATCATCGCCGCACCTGAGAATATGTTTTTGATTACAAATGGTCCTTCATAGGTAGGAGTCCATTTTCCCCTGGGATGACTTTGTGGCAAAATGATACGTTTGATCACTAGATCCCCAACTTTATATACTTGGCGTCTGACTTTCTTGTTGAAGGCCTTGATCAACCGTTTTTGCTACATTTGACCATGGAAAATAGCAATAAGTCTCTTTTCATCAATTAAGTTCAGTTGATCAAGATGAGTCTGGATCCAATCGTCTTCATCCAACCCTGCATCTTTCATAATCCTCAGAGAGGGGATCTGAACCTCAATAGGCAAAACAACTTCCATGCCATATACCAAAGAATAGGGTGTTGCCCCAGTTGATGTGCGAGCCGTGGTACGATACCCGTGGAGAGCGAATGGTAGCATCTCATGCCAGTCTTTGTATGTGACTGTATTTCTGTATGATCTTTTTAATGTTTTTATTCGCAGCTTCGACAACACCATTCATCTTTGGCCGATAGGGAGAAGAATTGTATGAATCTTGAATTGCTCGCACAAGGCGGTAATCATAGTGTTATTGAGATTTGTACCATTGTCAGTGATGATCCTTTCCGGGATACCGTACCGGCAAATAAGGTTTTGCTTGATGAAGCGGGCAACAACATTTTTGGTAACGAAAGAAAAAGAAGCTGCTTCAACCCACTTGGTAAAATAGTCAATGGCCACTAGGATGAAGCGGTGCCCATTGGAGGCTGTAGGCTTGATCTCTCCAACCATATCAATTCCCCATATAGCAAAGGGCCAAGGAGCCGTAAAGACATTCATAGGAACCGGAGGTACGTGCACCTTGCCAGCATAAATTTGACACTTATGATAGGTTCGGGAGTGCTGATAGCAATTTGCTTCCATGGTAGACCAATAATAGCCTGCCCGTAAGATTTTCTTCGCCATCGTATGCCCACTGGAGTGGGTGCCAAAAGTACCTTCATGTAATTCAGCCATGATCTTTTTAGCTTCAACCTTATCCATGCACCGAAGCAAAATGGAGTCATGATTGCGTTTGTACAGGATGCTATTACTAAGGAAGAACTTAGCAGAGAATCTCCTTAAGAACTTTTTATCATTGATCGAAGCTCCTTCTGGATATTCTTGAGCCTCGAGATACCTCTTGACTTCATGAAACCAAGGCTGGTCCACGACTTCTTCAGTATTAATCTCGTGGCAGTGCGCCGGTTCGTCCATTCATTTGATGGTGATATGGGGAGCCTCGTTATCCCAATTAAGTTTAAACATAGATGACATTATGGCCAGAGCGTCTGCTAGCTGATTTTCTTCTCGCGGAAAATGCTCGAAGGTAATCTTCTCGAAATGTGGTAGCAATGTCAAAACATGTTCTTTGTAAGGGACAAGGTTTGGGTGTTTGGTGTCCCACTCCCCTTTGATCTGACTGATGACCAAAGCTGAGTCTCCGAACACCTCTAAAGATTTGATTCCCAAGTCTATAGAGGCTCTGAGACCAAAGATGCATGCTTCGTATTCCGCCATGTTGTTTGTACAATTGAAGCAAAGTCTGGCAGTAAAGGGAGTATGACACCCTTCCGGAGATGTGAGTACATCGTCGATGCCGTTACCAAGTGAATTGGATGCCCCATCAAAGAACAGGGTCCATCGGGATCCTTGTTCAGGTCCGTCATATGGTCTGATTTCTTCACAGTTGTCTAATGTCATGATGTCTTCATCCGGGAAATCAAACTTCTTGGACTGATAGTCTTCTACAGCTTGATGAGCAAGATGATCAGCTATCACACTGCCCTTTATAGCTTTTTGGGTAGTATAATGTATGTCATCTTTTGTTAGGATCATTTTCCATCTAACTATTCTCCCAGAAAGAGCAGGCTTTTCGAAGATGTACTTTATCAGACCCATCTTAGATATCAATAAGGTAGTATGAGTCAGCATATACTATCTTAGCCGGCGAGCAGCCCATGCCAGAGCGCAACAAGTTTTCTCGAGCAGAGAATATCTGGTTTCACAGTCGGTAAACTTTTTGCTCAGGTAATAAATAGCATGCTCTTTTCGGCCAGACTCGTCATGCTGCCCCAATACACACTCCATTGAGTTTTCTAAAATGGTCAAATACATGATTAATGGTCTTCCCTCGACTGGTGGCATCAACACAGGAGGCTCTTGTAAGTACTCCTTGATTTTGTCAAAATAAAATTAGAAATCATCATTCCATCTGACTACTGGATCCTTCTTCAATAGTTTGAAGATTGGCTCACAAGTAGTGATAACGAGAAATCGTATCGTATAATTTCTACGTTTTTAGTCCGTTTTCATACTACATTAATCCATTTAACTCCCGATTGTTCCGAGTTCTTAAGTCTTTTCACAGGTACAACATGTTTCACGTCAATTTAGTGGAAAAAGATCATATGAAGAAAGTTAACATGAAAAACAGAAGAAAAGGAATAATTCTGCAAAGTTCTGCAGATTTTGATGCTGTGACCGTCGTCACACATCACTTACGACCGTAACACGCTTGTTATGTGAAGAATGCTAGTCACACATCATTGAAGAACGTAACGCGCTGTTAAGCGTCTTTCGCCCGTCACCTTGGCATTACGACCGTCACGCGCTTAATTCAACGTTATGAAGAACATAGAGACGTGGGCAACGTAAAGAAAGGAGTTTTCAAATACTCCTACAATCTCTCAACCTCACCAACGCCCAGTCCTGGTTTTTCTCCACAAAAGAAGTGCAAAACCCACGTTCTTGTTTTCTAACTATCAATTTCTCCTCTATAAATAGGAGAGATTTCAATGAAGAACGGGACAAAGTTTTATTTACACAGAGTTTTATTTACATAATTTCTTGCGGAAGCTCTGCCGAATTTACGAACCATTTCCCAGTTTGCATTTTTCATACTGTTCTTGTTTTTATTTCCCTTTTTACCATTTAATATCCATTTCCAACATTAGGAAATTTCTATCTTATTTAATATTTGTTTTTAGCCTCAGACTTCGTTTCGAGTTTCGATTCCGAAAGTTCCAATCATGCCGACTTGTGGAAGAGGGAGTTTGAGGAATAGTATTATTATTCAGGTTTTAATCGCATTTAATTTAATTTGAAGTACAATTTGTTTATGTTCAATTACTGTTGTTTATTTATCATGAATGTTTCACTGCTTTCCAATTATATTTCCTGTCTGTCTGTTTCAAGTACCATGGCTAACTAAATTTCAAGAGTCGGGATGCGATAATAGTAACTGAATGGATTAAATTGTTCCTAAGCTAAAATCCAAATTAACTTAATTTCTAGCTGTGACTTTTTATAATTAAAATAAATCTTTTTGTTACGAGAGTAAGAAAAGTAGAATAGGTTAGGATCAAGACCACGAAAGTGTGAGGTTTTAACCGGATAGCTAAAGTTAGGCATTTGATTTAAATACAACGAGAGCGCTTTAAAACGAATTAGACTTTATTAAGTTTTCAAAGAGTATTTCCTAAACACTTATGGGCTAGTGAGAGCAGGCATAGGGCTTTAGGGGTATAATCCGAGATAAGACCACGAGAGTGTGAGTTGAGGGTTTTTAAACTGATAATTTCTACAGAACCATTTAAGTTAGACATCTTTATATGCTTAGGTTCGACTAAATCCGCGTAGGTTCACTATATTACATACCGACCGCTTTATTATCATTTCCTTAATCCGATTTAGTTTTCCCCTACTTTAACTTCTAAAAACCAAAACATGACAACATCCGCCCTAGCTAAACTAGCAAACCTTTATAGCACTAGAGTGATTACAAAGTCCCTGTGGGTTCGACATCTTTTTATTACTACCGCGATAGGCTGTGCACTTGCAGTTAAGATACCGTTAGACACATTAGGTCGATCGCACATCAAGTTTTTGGCACCGTTGCCGAGGACTTTGATTTAGTCACTAGTGCACTCATAAAGTAGCACTGTATAGACTAAGGCAACTATTTATTTTCCCTCTGTTGTATGCCAAATACTCGCTCCCGAAGCGAGCCTTTGCATCTACAAATCAATGATATCGAGCGCTATCTCAGAGTAAGACGCCGAATTCAAGAATACCGTGATCTCAACAATCTTCCTCCGACTAAGCTTCCTGATATCTCAATCCCTGAGTTAATTGAAGAATCGAAGATGGCTGACGTACCAAATCCACCTCGTCCTCTTAAGGATTACGCAGTTCCTTCTCAAGCGGAACCTCACAACAGCATTGCCGCTCCTGCTATCGCTCAAAATGATTTCGAGCTGAAACCTTCGCTTCTATCCGCCGTTCAGCAGAACCAATTTTCTGGATCTCCTACTGATGACCCAAACCTGCATCTGTCAGTGTTTGTGCAGTACGCAAACACTGTAAAAGCGAATGGTGTAAACCCCGAGGTGATACAATTGCGCCTATTTCCTTTTTCTTTAAGAGACAGAGCTCGAGCATGGCTCCAATCTCTTCCTTCAAACTCAATCACCACATGGGATGAGTTGAAGAAGGTCTTTTTGGCTAAATATTTCCCACCAAGCAAAACTGCTATACTCAGAGCCAACATCAATGGTTTCAGACAAAAAGATAACGAATCACTTTTTGAAGCGTGGGAACGCTATAAGGACATGATTAGACTCTATCCTCATCATGGTTTAAAAGAATGGCTGATCATTCATACGTTCTATAACGGTCTCTTGTACAACACAAGAATGACTATAGACACTACTGCTGGTGGCGCATTAATGGATAAACCGTATACCAAAGCAAATCAACTTATCGAAAGCATGGCTCAGAACCATTATCAATGGGGAAGCGAAAGAGCTAATATGGAAAAAACTCAAACAAAAGGTGGCATGGTTGAAGTGAATAGTGTAGATCAAGTCAACGCTAAAGTGGAAGCCCTTACCCAAAAGCTAGAAAATATTACCACCGCTCCCGCAGCTACCGTAGCTGCAGTAGCTCAAACTTGTGATCTATGTGGTCTTCAATCACATCCTGCTCCAGAATGCCCACTTCTAACAGGAGTTCCAGCTGAACAAGCGAATTACGTACAGGGAAACCCTTATAGTAATACCTATAACCCTGGTTGGAAGAATCATCCGAATTTTTCGTATAAAAGCAACAATGCGTTGTACGCACCTGGACAAGCTCCTGTCGAGCCACCTGGCTATCCAAAAGCTATCCCAAATCACCCTAATAATGGACCTAATAAATCTAATGCCCCTAGGAAATATAATCTTGAAATCATGATAGAACACTTCATTGCTTCTCAATCTCAGACTAATAAAGATGTTCTAAATCAGAATTTACATACTAATGAGCAGATTAAACAATTATCTAGTAAAGTTGACGCTTTGGCTACCCATAATAAGATGCTTGAAAATCAAATTTCACAAGTAGCTCAAAAACAGGCACCTACTGCTGCCCCAACTGGAATTTTCCCTGGTCAACCATAACCTAACCCAAAAGGACATGCTAACGCTGTGATAATGAGAAGTGGAAAAGAAATTGATGGCCCTGTTGATCCAAGACTCAAAAATCCAGCCATGTACCAAAAGCAGAACAAGCCAATTGAAAATGAGAATGAACCAAAGGAAAAGGAAAAGGAAAACCAAGAGGCAGTGGAGAAAGAGAAGCCTTATGTGCCTCCACCACCCTATAAACCGCCGATTCCGTACCCTCAGAGACTTACCAATTGCAAAACAATGGGCCAATTCAAGAAATTTGTTGAACTTTTGAAACAACTGAATATCACAATACCGTTTACAGAAGCTATCACTCAGACGCCCTCTTATGCTAAATTTCTCAAGGAAATCCTATCTAACAAGAAAAAGATAGAAGACAACGGAATAGTTACACTTACTGCTGAGTGTAGCGCTATTATTCAAAACAATATGCCCCCTAAGTTAAAAGATCCAGGTAGTTTCTCTATACCTTGTAACATTGGAAAGTTTGTCATAGACAAAGCTCTATGCGACTTGGGAGAAAGTATCAGTGTCATGCCCCTATCTATTTGCAAAAAGCTGGAGATGGGAGAACTTAGACCCACACAAATGTCCGTTCAATTAGCTGACCGATCAGTTAAATACCCTGTAGGTATACTGGAAAACGTTCCAGTCAGAATAGGTCAATTCTATATCCCTAGCGATTTCATAATCATAGACATTACCGAGGACTCAGTTACTCCTATCATATTAGGAAGACCCTTCCTAGCCACAGCTGGAGCTATAATTGACGTAAAGAAGGGCAAACTAACATTCGAAGTTAGAGATGAAAAAGTGGAATTTATCCTCACTCAATTCTTACAAGCACCAGCCATGAATGACACATGTTATCTAATCGACGTTATAGACGAGTGCGTAAGAGAGATGGAAGCAGAACAGACCACATACTCTGAAATAATGAAAATCCAAACCCCTATGATATTCGAAGACGACAATTGGTGTGAACCATATCAAGATGATAGTCTATGCGAAAGTATAGCACTTACACCTGATCATATGCCATGTCCAAAGAAACCAGGTTTAGAATTAAAAACCTCACCCAAGAACCTAAGATACGAATTCCTAGATACCAAATGTATGCGACCAATAATAGTCAATTCCAGTTTAGAAACGCTCGAATCTAAGAAACTTTTAGACGTCCTAAGGAAGTACCCGACTGCATTAGGTTATAACATATCCAATTTGAAAGGAACATGTCCTTCAATTTGTATGCATCGTATTATGCTAGAAGAAGATTGCAAAACCTCTAGAGAACCTCAAAGAAGGATTAACCCAATCCTTAGCACTGTAGTCAGAGATGAAATTAAGAAGTTATTAGAAGCAGGAATCATATATCCAATCTCCGACACTAAATGGGTTAGCCCAGTACACATTGTACCGAAGAAAGGAGGTATCACTGTTGTGAAGAACTCAAAAGGCGAACCGATAACACAAAGAGTGGTTAATGGGCATAGAGTGTGCATTGATTATAGAAAACTAAACAAAGCTACTCGAAAAGACCACTTTCCTCTACCCTTCATAGATCAGATGTTAGAGCGATTAGCCAAACATTCCTACTTCTGCTACCTAGATGGTTATTCCGGATTTTTCCAAATTCCTATTCACCCTGATGATCAAGATAAGACTACATTCACGTGTCCCTATGGAACGTTCGATTACAGACGAATGCCCTTCGGATTGTGAAATGCCCCAACAACCTTTCAACGATGTATGATGTCAATCTTTGCAGATTTCATCGATAACATCATGGAAGTGTTCATGGACGACTTCTCTGTGTGCGGGAAAAGTTTTGAAGGATGCCTATCAAACCTAGAAAAGGTTTTAGAAAGATGTGTGAAAGTGAACCTCGTGCTTAACTGGGAAAAATGCCATTTCATGGTTAGAGAAGGAATCGTACTAGGATATGTTATATCTAATAAGGGAATTGAAGTTGATAAAGCTAAGATAGAAGTCATAAAAGAACTTCAACCACCTAAGATCGTTCGAGAAATACAAATTTTTTTAGGACACGCCAGTTTCTACCGACGATTTATCAAAGATTTCTCGAAGATCACTAAACCACTTACCGATCTATTAATGAAAGATGTTGAGTTCATATTCGATGAAGATTGTCTTAAAGCGTTTGAAACTCTAAAATCAGCCCTTATCACCGCACCAATCATGCAACCACCCGATTGGAGATTACCTTTTGAAATCATGTGCGATGCGAGTGACTACGCCGTAGGCGCAGTTCTTGGACAAAGAAAGGACAAGAAACTTCACGCAATCTACTATGCCAGTAGAACGCCAGACTCAGCTCAAATGAACTACGCCACAACTGAGAAAGAGCTGTTAGCAGTTGTCTTTGCGCTTGACAAATTCCGTTCTTACCTAGTAGGAGCAAAGATAATCATTTACACAGACCACACTGCTATCAGATATCTACTAACCAAGAAGGATGCAAAACCAAGACTCCTCAGATGGATCCTACTTTTGCAAGAGTTTGATCTAGAGATTAAGGATAAGAAAGGAACCGAAAAAGTTGTAGCAGACCACTTGTCAAGATTAGAAGGTATAAAACCCGAACAAGTACCGATTAATAACGATTTTCCGTATGAACAATTGATAGCGCAAATAAGAAGCGATCTAGCTCAACTGGATCTAAACAAACCAAAATCCAAGGAAGCCGTGGAAGCGATCCATACAACCATGGGATTGCCATGGTATGCTGACATAGTCAACTACTTAGCTGCAGGCGCGCTCCCACCGGAATTAACTTATCAACAGAAAAAGAAATTCTTCCATGATCTCAAGTATTATTATTGGGATGGACCTTTATTATTTAAAAGAGGACCAGACAGAATTCTCCGCCGATGCATACCTGAAGAAGAAATAGAAGATGTTATTTCTCACTATCATTCATCTCCCTATGGCAGACATGCAAGAACTTCTAAAACCTGTGCAAAGATCCTACAAGCCGGCCTATTCTGGCCTAATCTATGGAAGGATGTCCACATCACTGTTAAAAACTGTGATTGGTGTCAACGCACCGGTAATATTTCAAGACGCGATGAAATTCCTCAAAGAGGAATACTATAAGTAGAAGTCTTTGATGTTTGGGGAATCGATTTCATGGGACCTTTCCCATCTTCTTTTGGAAACAAGTATATACTCGTAGCTGTCGATTCTGTTTCAAAATGGATTGAGGCTATAGCCTCTCCCACAAATGACACACGAGTAGTAATCAAGCTCTTTAAAAACACAATCTTTCCAAGATTTGGTGTGCCTAGACTTGTTATTTGTGACGGTGGCTCTCATTTCATTTTGAAGATATTCGACAAATTATTATCTAATTATGGAGTCAAACACCGCGTAGCAACACCGTACCATCCACAAACCAGTGGACAGGTCGAAGTCTCGAACAGAGAAATTAAACAAATCCTAGAGAAAAATGTCGCCATATCCAACAAATATTGGTCATCTAAGCTTAACGAGGCTTTATGGGCTTATAGGACAGGCTACAAGACTCCTATAGGAACTACACCCTTCAAGCTTGTGTATGGAAAATCCTGTCATCTCCCGGTAGAATTAGAGCACAAGGCATATTGGGCAATCAAAACACTCAATATAAACTACACTGCTGCTGGAGAGAAGCGAATCCTCGACTTGAATGAATTGGAAGAATTGAGATTAGACGCTTATGAGAACACTAAGATGTACAAGGAAAGAACCAAAAGATGGCACGATAAACGCTTATCCCGGAAAGAATTCAGTGTGGGAGATGTTGTGCTACTATTCAACTCTAGACTTAGGCTCTTTCCTGTAAAACTGAAATCCAGATTGTCTGGTCCTTTTGAAGTTACAAAAGTATTCCCTAGCGGAGCAACAAAAATTAAGGATAGGAATAGTGACCCGTTCACAGTGAACGGACAACAATTAAAATAATATCATCACATTGAGGATAGAGACTACACGAATAGTCTAAAACTTTTAGAATTACCCACTGTGATACGGTGGGAGAGAACTGACTATTTTTGGAATGCTGGTTCACGTTTTACGTTTGTTTTTGCAAAATGTCGCGGTAAGCAAGAGTCGCCACCTTCTTTTATTTTATCCAACAAGGAAAGGAAAAAAGCACAGAAAAATTCCTTTTTCGAGATGTTTCTCGGGTCCGGGGGGTAGATTATAAAAAGGGAAGGTGTTAGCACCCTTTCTATCCGTGGTTATCCATGGGCTCTTAGGTACTTGCTCAAAGTGTTTTCAAAATTTGCTTTTCTTTGTGTTTGTGGGTTTGAAAAGATTTTTTTGTTTGAAAGGTGTAAGTGCGAAAAGTTTTATTTTGTTTTGAAGGGAGCAAGTACTTAAGAACCATCTACCTACTCGAAAAAGGAATCAATCTGTGCAAATGTCCTTTAGACAATGCTATCCCACTATTGAGGAGTAGGTAGCACCGTCGTTGGAGTTTTAAGGGTCAATTCAATTAAGGGATGTGTGGTCACTAAAGCAATGTTAGGACGCCTTAGCGGTAACCCTAATGTCTTAGATCATTTTTCCGAGGCAACCGTTTCGAGGCAACTATGATCTTTGGACAAGAGGGCGACCTCTAAAACTTCCTATACTCAATGACCACGTTCGAAGACAACCAAGTGAGGTGTACCCTAAGAGTGCGCATGTGCGAGTGTGTTGTTTCGATTAAATTATCTTTGTACATTTCATGGGTG
The DNA here is from genome assembly GCA_948472305.1 of Vicia faba. NCBI lineage: Eukaryota > Viridiplantae > Streptophyta > Magnoliopsida > Fabales > Fabaceae > Vicia > Vicia faba. The sequence continues at coordinate 447,917,889 of OX451739.1, read as the reverse complement.
AGCTATGTTGATTTTAAGTTCATACATTTGATCTTGTCATGCATTCCCTATTATCAAACATCTAACAGTGTATAGTTGCGGAATTTAAATTTGCGGAAATTAAATCTAAACTATTACAAGGCGTCGAGTATTTACATCACCAAAAACAAACCCTTTAATTTAAATTGCGGAAACTAAAATAAAGCGATAAATAATTAAAGTCCTAATTAAAAGCTATTACATACCGGAAGCAATTACAATAATGAGACAAAATTGATCGCGTGCGAGAAAATTAAATCGGCGTATTTTTTAGGGTTTTGACCCTTTTTTGAAAAGAAAGTATTTTTGTTATTTTTGAATTAAATAGAAATTAAATTAGGTCAAAATTACTTAATTAATTAATACAAATAGGTTTAACTTTTAATATTTTTTTGTAATAAATTAAAATTAATTTAGAATATTAGGTTTTCTCAGAAGTTGATTAATGACCTGGTCCCCGTCCTTGACTATTTGCTTCATGTCGTTGTATCTGTCTTGACGAAGCTAGTTGACAATGGTTCTCAGCTCTTCTTGTTCCCGAGCTAAGCCTTGGATAAGAGCCATCTGCCCCAGCATCTGGGTTTTCATGGCACTGAACTCAGCTTGTAGTTGTTCCATCCGTTCGTCCTTATTGTCTTCAGGACTTTTCTTGACCAAGTTCCCCATGAGGAGTGTTCTCAACTCTTCCTGCCCCTTGGATAGGTTTAGGAATATGTCCCTGAACTGAGCTTCTCGAGTTTGAAGATCTTGGTTGTCTGGTTGGAAAGCCATTGCTGAAATAAATAACGAGAACATGAGAGACCTGTATTGGGAGACCTGTTATGTAATGACATGTATGATATTTTTGTGATGTTTTCAAGGATCTCGCAGGGTAAACAAGAAACTTATTAGAATTTGAATTTTGCATCTTTGATTGAAGAAACTTCATGTTGTTAAGAGTCCTTCTTCAAGAGTCAAGCTCACCATATCGAGTGGGTCATAGCCCCTGACTCAAATTATCGTGCTTTGATTTCTAAACAACCTTGGCTAGAGGAAAATAAATCCCCTTTGCCCCTTGCTAGACATTTGATTTACCATAACCTGCATCACAGACCCTTAAGATCCTTGAAATGGTTAAGGAAATGTTAAGGTATGATGTTATGATGTGTATGTTATGCGTTTAAGCAAAAGTGTGAAGTGATGTAAGTAAACCCTGCAATAAATCCAAATTATTGGATAAGGACTGTAAACAAAACCTGCAAGGAACTCATGTTGTCAGATGACAAGAATGTGCAAGTAGTTCAAGTTTGAAGGCACACAAGTCACACAAATAGCCTTAAGTTTAGGCTGGCATGGATTTTAGGTATTACCCTCTTTCAATTTAGTTGGTTTAAACCTGTCCTAAAAATAGTAACCGGGTTCTAGAGGATCTCAATATCACTGACTACCCTCAATCGGTCATAATTCCAGTTTAGCAACCTTTTCTTGTGGCCGGAATCATCGCGAGAGTTTAGTCTCAATGAGTGTAGCATACTGCTACTGTTCTATGGCCAAGTTGGTCAATTTAAAGGTTCTAAGGTCAGTTGGTGCTTAATGACCCCTTAGAAGACCCATATTCTCCTCGTTCCAACACAAGGGATATCGGTACAGACTAAAGTGCCACACCAACGTAGCTACTGCTTCAACCGTGTCAGTCTACACCGGACAATTCCCTCACAGTTTATTGCTACTTACCTAAAGGGTATCCCCCAGATTCGGGTTAGGATCTATAGAAACTCCGATACAAGCCCACAAAATTAAAGCATACAAAGCATACAATTGAAAACACAATGATCTAATCCTAAGGTACACCTCACTTATTAATATCCCCAGCAGAGTCGCCAGTTCTGTGATCGGTGGGAATGAGAACTGACTGTTTTGGAATGCTGGTTCGCATTTTGTGTTTGTTTTTGCAAAATGTCGCGGTAAGCAAGAGTCGCCACCGTCTTTTATTTTATCCAACAAGGAAAGGACAAAAGCACAGAAAAATTCCTTTTTGAGATATTTCTCGGGTTCGGGGGGTAGATTATAGAAAGGGAAGGTGTTAGGACGCTTTCTATCCGTGGTTATCCACGGGCTCTTAGGTACTTGCTCAAAGTGTTTTCAAAATTTGCTTTTCTTTGTGTTTGAGTGTTTGAAAGAAGTTTTTGTTTGAAAGGTGTAAGTGCGAAAAGTTTTATTTTATTTTGAAGAGAGCAAGTACTTAAGAACAATCTACCTACTCGAAAATGGAATCAAACTGTGTAAGTGTCCTTTAGACAATGCTATCCCACTATTGATGAGTATGTAGCACCGTCGTTGGAGTTTAAGGGTCAATTCGATTAAGGGACGTGTGGTCACTAAAGCAATGTTAGGACGCCTTAGCGGTAACCCTAATGTCTAAGATCATTTTTTCGAGGCAACCGTTTCGAGGCAACTTATGATCTTTGGACAAGAGGGCGACCTCTAAAACTTCCTATACTTAATGACCATGTTCGAAGGCAACCAAGTGAGGTGTACCCTAAGAGTGCGCATGTGCGAGTGTTTTATTTTGGTTAATTTTATCTTTGTACATGTCATGGGTGAGCTATGTTGATTTTAAGTTCATACATTTGATCTTGTCATGCATTCCCTATTATCAAACATCTAACAATGTATAGTTGCGGAATTTAAATTGCGGAAATTAAATCTAAACTATTACAAGGCATCGGGTATTTACATCGCCAAAAACAACCCTTGAAATTTAAATTGCGGAAAACAAAATAAAGCGGTAAAAATATTTAAAGTCCTAATTATCTATTACAAATCGGATGCAAGTACATTAATATGATAAAAATAAACAAACGTGTGCGGGAAATTAAATCGAGCGCAAAGTTCTAGGGTTTTGACCCTTTTTGTTAAAGAAAAGATTTTTTGTTTTTTTTTGAATTTTAAGAAATAAATAATCTAAGTTAATTATTAAACTACATTAAATTAATTAATTAATGAAAATAAATATTTTTGGGTTTTTTGATATTTAAAGAAAGAAAATAAAATTGATCAATGTTAATAAAACCTAATTATGTCTAAATTAATTTTATTATTTACAAAAATATATTAAAGTTATTGTCTAATTAAAGCCTAAATTAATTCCTAAATTAAATTAATTAAATTAATGAATAAAAATAAATTATTTTTGGTCTTTTGGTATTTTAAGAAAGAAATCAAAATTAATGTTAGTAATTAAAACCTAGATTAATTCTAATTGAATTTTAATTATTTACAAAAATGTGAAAGTTATTCTAATTAAAATTCTAAATCAATTAATTAATGTTTATTAACAAAAATAAAAGTTAGAATTTAATTTGATAAAGAAATTATTTTGTGGTTTTTTTAATATATTTTAAGAAAGAAATAAATCTAAATTAATCACTATATTAAATTAAATTAATTAATTAAATGAAAAAAAAGGTTATTTTTGGATTTTTGGTTATTTAAAGAAAGAAAATGGAATGGTTAAATTAGTGATTAAACCTATTAAATTCTAATTAGTTTTATTTATTTACAAAAAGAAATTAAAGTTTCCTAGAATTAAAAACCTAATTAATTAGTCGGAATTTATTAAAGAAAAATAAAATTCTTAATTTTAATAGGACAAAATGATATTTTTGTGATTTTTTTGATAAAAAGAAAATTTGTTATTGGTTAGTAAATTAATTAAGTAAAAATAAAATAATTAAACCAAATAAATAAAATATGAGAAAGTAGAGAAATTAGGCCTTTTTTTTGGAGGGTGCAGAAAGCATCCCTGAGCTCGGATCTTCGAAAGCTTCATGCTCTAACTATGGTGTTTTTTGATTCTTGTATGGAACCTATGATTCAACCATCCATAACTATTCTATATAAACTCAAACAAACGTTAGCATACCATAAAATGTGATTAAAATTAGAGATTCGAAATTTAAAATTTTACCAAACCGGTTTGCGTGCTAGGCGTGTGATGAATTTCTCTTGGGCCTTGTAAGACTCATGAGGACTTCAAGAGGATGGTTTGAGGCTTGATGTCAATTGCGAGAGGCCGGGATCTCGAGATATGACTTGCACCAATTCTTTGATTTTTGGAGAGCTTTTTGAAGAGCTTTTAGAGAATTTTTTGAAGAGCTTTTTTAGAGCATTTTAGAGAGGATTTTCGTGTCTTTCAAGCTTGTGTGGCTCTCTATTTATAGAGGAGAATGAGGATACAAGAAATCATGGAAAGAATCTCCCTCATAATGTTGTGTTTTAAGACCATGATCAAGATTTGAAAAAAAATACCATATTTGATGTTCTCCATTATTAAACCTTCCAATTTCATTCCAAATCCAATATTTTTTGCATGATATGGCTTGATTCGAGTTTGATCTTGTCCATGATGATAATAAAGACCTGTATCAATAAAAAAGATACCAAGTTATCAATATTTAGATTTTATTTGGATTTAAATTGATTTAAAATGAATTAATTCAATAAAAATCAAATAAAATAGAAAAACTAGTGAATGGACACAAGACTGAATATAGGACACGTTTGTGGTGTGACAAGACCAAATCAAGTGGAAAAAGTGGGCCCTTTTGTAAAAATTTGGAGTTTTGAGGATAGTTGACTTTTGGCAACTTTGGAAAAATGTCCAACTTCAACAATGCATAACTTCTTCAATTTGGAACTTTTGGAGGTGTTATATGACTTTTTAGAAAGCTTGAGATGTCATCTAACCAACCCTTTTGGTCTCATCTCATTTTGATATACCATTATCAAGTTATAATCTTTGGAAAAAAAGGTGTTTTTGTTGACTTTCAAAAATGACCTATAATGTCCAAATTTGTAACTTTTTGTGAGAGCATTTCTTGATCTTGGGGTGTGAAGATGGATTGTAGGAATTTGCATCATCTTAAAAATGAGATTTGGATGGGTCATTTCTCATAAGGTATGAGAAAGTTATGTTTGGTCAAAGTTGAATTGACTTTTCCTACAAAACCCTAATTTAGCAACTTTTGAATCTTGATGAATCTTGAGCAATCCTTGATGAATCATGATCAACCCTTGATAAAATGATGAATTATCCTTAAAAATGAGAATGTTGACAAAAAATCTGGAGGTTTGACTATTTGTAGGTCACAGTTGACTTTTGCCCTAGCATAGTCCATTTTTGGACCCTTTGGGCAATTGACTAACCAAACTTTCTCTGCAAGGCTTGAAATTTGTCATGGATGAACTTGAGAACATATTAGGACATTGGGGATCATTTGAGGCCATTTAGATGTAAGGACCTTGATGCAACACAAAACCCTAATTTGAGGTTGACTGCCTTAGGAGGTGATTTGACTGTCCAACTCTTAAGCTATCTTGAGCAACTTGGGAGTTATTCTTGAAATGTCTTGGGGAATATGGGAGGGCAAATTTTGGGGTACAACACCCACTATTTCCCCTGAATGATCTACTGCTAAGCACTATGTCAGGCTTATGACGTTAAAAACAAAGCTTAGTGGGAGGCAACCCACCTATTTGTTTTTGTTATTGTTTCCGTTTGTTTCTATTTATTACTTTTGATTTTTTTTCCGTTTATGCATTTATTTCTTTTAAAGCCTTATTTTCATTATTTTTTTCTTTCCATTTTTCTAAAAATCTTTATAAAACTGCTGCTGATTTTAAAACAACTTTACCTGCTACAGGATTTCTGAAAAGTCTTTTTCTATCTTACCTTCTCCCCTGATTTGTTTCCCCATTTAAACATTTACTATGGAACCACAACCATAAAACTTTATGAAAACCACTTTTAGAGGAAGGAACCAAATGAGGAGATTTGAGGAATTGTCACAAAGGAACATCGGTATGACTTTGTATTATGATGAACCAACCATGGACACCCTAGGTATTAAGGATAATGTCCTTTATCTGTTTAACCAACTGGGATGGGAAAAGGCCCACATTAAGTATAAGTTTGTCACATACCGCGAGCTTACCTTTGAATTTTTGAGCTCCCTAGTTCATATACCTGAGCACGGTTTTGGAGCCAAAAAAGGATTTATAGCTTTCAGACTATTCGGTATTGAATTCGTTTATAACCATAAAGAATTAGCTGACCTACTAGGATTCCCTAGCGGACCTTTTGTTTTTACTACCACCCAGGTGGAATTAATGGATTTCGAGCTAGATTACTTTTGAGGAACCTTAACCGGAAACTATCACCCTGAGCCGGATAGCATGGACAACAATGAAATCCACAACCCCGCTATCCGCTATTTTCATAAGATTCTAGGCCATACTGTATTCGGAAAGGAACAGAACCGCACTGCAGTGTCTAAGGATGAGATGTTTTCACTGCAATGTATGACCCAAGGCCGACCTGTTAATGTTGTGCCATTCTTGATGCAAACCTTTTCTCGCATTGTTCAGGACCCTAATGAATCGATCATCGTAGGAGGCCTAGTCACCATGATTGCCAATGCCCTCGGACTTAGATACCAACTGCATAAGTGTACACCCTTCGGTTCGATCCGCCCTATGAATATTGATTTCTGTTTCGACCTACGCATAATAGGAAATCTAGGTCCTGCACCTTTTGAATACCTGATAAGGAATGAAGTTGTCACTCTATTTACCCTTCAAAACCATGCTAAAGTGAGTGTCCACAATTGCGATAACTGGCTTTATGAGCTAAACCCTCCTGACCATCCTTTAACTCTTGAAACACCACAATATTACCAAGTTACTGATGATAAGATGTATGATGAGAGTGATCCTGAGACCCCTCCTGGTTACTATGACAGTAACAACATTGCAGAGGATACCGATGCCCCTGAAATAACCAAAGGAGAATACACTGAGAATTTGAACAAAATCTTAACCACACTGGATATTTATCAAACTGACATTAATGGAATCAAGGACGAATTGAAGAGCATGAGTCTGGACATAATAGGCTTGACTGACATAACTGTGGAGCAATTTTATCACATGAATTCAGCTTTAGAAGATTTAAAAACGAGACTTGGATGAAGTTGCAGTGATCAGCATTTGTTTTTACTTTTCTTTCTGTTTTATGTTTCTAGGTAGTTTCCCTTTCTGCAAATTTAAGATTTCATTTTAATTCTGCACAAGTTTACTTTCTACAAATTTTTTCTGTTAAAGAACAAATATTCATTTCAATGCAAATTTCAGTTTGTTTTTATTTCATTAAATTTAGTGCGTGCTACAACAAAATTCAATTCACTGCATATTTATTATCATTCTGTAAATTTTGTTATAAGGTGTGTTGGAATTAATCTGCATGTTTATTAAGCTGAAATACTGTGTTATAAAGTGTGTTGAAATTAATCTGCTTCATTTATGAAATAAGTGCAATTATTGTAGCTGTAACAGTCGTAACAAACCTATGACGATCGTAACACGCGTTTCACCGTGTTACGCCCGCCAGCCTCTTGTGACGATCGTCACGCGCGTTTGAAACACGTCTTCTAATATTCCAGAAGCAGTTCTCCTTCCCACTTCTCCTTTCCTTTTTTTCCAAAACCGTCCACCACCCATTCAGATTCTTTCTTTAATCACCCATTCCAACATTTAAATTTCATTACTCCACTCCACAACCCCTTTCACGTTTCAACCCCCTTGCATGCAATGGCCAACAACCAACAACAAATCCCTAACATCATTCTCAGAGAAGGAAACCAAGGGGAAACCCAGAGAACAAAGTTCCAAAAATTCCAACGCTGCGGTCTCCAACCAACTCGGTATGTCGACCTCGACTGTCTGAGAAATTTGGGACTGCTTGAGAGCGTCCAACAACTTTTGCAGAATGTTAATTTGTGGAATCTATGCAGCCAACCACAACCTATCTACGAAACTCTCACTTTGGAGTTTCTGAGTTCATTTTCTTACATCACCCCTATTGGAGCCACCAACCAACTCTCTGGCGTGACCAAATTCCGCATGTTCGGCACTGAGTATCAGCTATCACAAACTGATATCGCGCGGCTGCTCGGTTTCAGTTCCGATGAAGGTGTCCACCTTCGTGTGCCGGATAATTTCAGCGAGGAAGCATTTAACCTATGGCACAGCATGACAAACATTCGTGCCGACTCTTATGACCACCTCAACGCCACCCATATCCATAATCCAGCTATCAGATATTTTTACCGCATCCTTTGCAACACCATCTTCGCCAGAGATACCAACCACAAGCTCAACTCCAAGGAGCTTTTCTTCATGCACTATGCATTTATCGGCCAGAAGATCAATGCCGCTCCATTTCTATTGGCTCATATTCACTCCATCTGCACTAGAGGCGAAAAACCCTTCTATTTCGAAGGGATTGTCACTTCTCTTGCTTTAGCTTTGAATCATGGTGCCGCTCTCACTGATATGCCTTCTATGGCACCGACATTGCTTACTCTAGACCACTGCAAAGCTGCCCACCTCATCCATGAGCGGGAAGATGGAAGATTCCACCCTGTGATCCATAACATCATTTATAATAACATTATTTTGCCTTGCAGGGACCGAATTGACCCTCAAAACAGAGCCAATTGGCTATTCGATCCTGCAGCTCCCGAGGGCCATGCTCCTATTCATGAAGACCAGCCCGATGCCCCCGCAGACGAGATACAGGAAGAGTTGGACCGAGCCGCCTCTGTTCAAGACATTCCGGGAACTTCATCCGCACCACCTCCTATCACTCTTGAGGACATTCTCTGAGCCATCCATCAGCAAAATCAAATGGGTGCAGCACTTGAAAGAAAACAACAAGAGCAATATGACTATTTATATGCACAGAACGCTCAGATTTTGAGTGGTCGGCAGAGCATGAACGAGAGGTTAGACGAGGCCCTGTATGAACTAAACGCTTTAAGGATGGACGTCAGCACTCTTGGCTACCATGACACTGACACCGAAGCCACGCCTACCAGGCGATCATGCACCAGGAGCAGAGGACGTGGACATCAATAGTTTTTATTCTTAATTGGTTTGCTTTTGCTGTTTCTTTTTGTATTTGTTTTTGTATTTCCCCTCTATTATACCACAACATTGAGGACAATGTCTGATATAGTATGGGATAGGTACCTTTCCCTTTCCGCATTTTCCATTAAACAAGTAATTTTTTATGATATTTCTCAATTTAAATTCTTCCCCGCTTTATTTAGCCATACCGATTTTTTTTTTGCTTTATCTTTGCATAGCCAGACATACCTACCTTAACGAAATCCTAGTTAGGAAGCCGAGAATGATTCAACAAGATCGATACGGCTATGACACCTTAGACTTCCTACTTACGTGATCCGTTTCAATAACCGTTATACCTATATCTTGAGTTTTAGTTCTAAAGTAACCCCTAGTAGTTTATACTAGCAGTCATCACCGTCTTGACACAAACCACGTGGGGAGCCGATAAATATAAGTGTTTGATGCCTAATCAATGAAATGTCCTTCTTATCTCACTGCTAAAAAGGAAAATTTGCACCAAAACACTAGGTCGCATATAAGAGATGAGAAAATAATGAAGGAGTCCATTGTTGGTTGGTTCAGAGGTATATGGTTCTGAACTTGGTAGGGCATGCTATGGCTCGATCCCCCACAACCTCCAATTTGGATAATATGTGTAGGGTTGCCACATTCGTGTACCAGACCCCGTGCCAAAAAGGATCAAAGTCACTAACCGGTTACTCCACTACGTGCGTGCTAAGACAAAAGGCTTAATGTGATTGTGCTAGAACAAACCGGGTGAAATAGGTACAAGAGACTCTGGGTAGAATTATAACAGAGTTATTGGACAGTTTCTTTAAAATGGAAGTCCACGACTTAGCTTGTTGCTTGTGTCATTAGCGTATCGTTAGTGTTTTATTTAACTATCGGTCGAACTAACGAATTGATTTCCCGTAATTGTTTTGAAAACCAAAGGTATGTTATGCATGTGCATCTGATAAAAGTTGTCCGATCTTTCTAAATGATTATTTTCTTGAGGACAAGCAAAGATTTAAGTATGGGGGAATTTGATAACGAGAAATCATATCGTATAATTGCTACGTTTTTAGTCCGTTTTCATACTGCATTAATCCATTTAACTCCCGATTGTTCTGAGTTCTTATGTCTTTTCACAGGTACAACATGTTTCAAGTCAATTTAGTGGAAAAAGATCATATGAAGAAAGTTAACATGAAAAACAGAAGAAAAGGAACAATTCTGCAAAGTTCTGCAGATTTTGATGCTGTGACGGTCGTTACACATCACTTACGATAGTAACACGCTTGTTACGTGAAGAATGCTCGTCACACATCATTGACGAACGTAACGCGCTGTTAAGCGTCTTACGCTCGTCACCTTGGCATTACGACCGTCACACGCTTAATTCAACATTATGAAGAACATGGAGACGTGGGCAACGTAAAGAAAGTAGTTTTCAGATACTCCTACAATCTCTCAACCTCACCAACGCCCAGTCCTGGTTTTTCTCCACAAAAGAAGTGCAAAACCCACGTTCTTGTTTTCTAACTGTCAATTTCTCCTCTATAAATAGGAGAGATTTCAATGAAGAACGGGACAAAGTTTTATTTACACAGAGTTTTATTTACAGAATTTCTTGCGGAAGCTCTGCCGAATTTACGAACCATTTCCCAGTTTGCATTTTTCATACTGTTCTTGTTTTTATTTCCCTTTTTACCATTTAATAGCCATTTCCAGCATTAGGAAATTTCTATCTTAGTTAAGATTTGTTTTTAGCCTCAGACTTCGTTTCGTGTTTCGATTCCGAAAGTTCCAATCTTGCCGACTTGTGGAAGAGGGAGTTTGAGGAATAGTATTATTATTCAGGTTTTAATCGCATTTAATTTAATTTTAAGTACAATTTGTTTATGTTCAATTACTGTTATTTATTTATCATGAATGTTTCACTACTTTCCAATTATATTTCCTGTCTGTCTGTTTCAAGTACCATGGCTAGCTAAATTTCAAGAGTCGGGATGTGATAATAGTAACTGAATGGATTAAATTGTTCCTAAGCTAAAATCCAAATTAACTTAATTTCTGACTGTGACTTTTTATAATTAAAATCAATCTTTTTGTTACGAGAGTAAGAAAAGTAGAATAGGTTAGGATCAAGACCACGAAAGTGTGAGGTTTTAACCGGATAGCTAAAGCTAGGCATTTGATTTAAATACAGCGAGAGCGCTTTAAAACGAATTAGACTTTATTAAGTTTTCAAAGAGTATTTCCTAAACACTTATGGGCTAGCGAGAGCAGGCATAGGGCTTTAGGGGTATAATCCGAGATAAGACCACGAGAGTGTGAGTTAAGGGTTTTTAAACTGATAATTTTTACATAACCATTTAAGTTAGACATCTTTATATGCTTAGGTTCGACTAAATCCGCTTAGGTTCACTATATTACATACCGACCGTTTTATTATCATTTCCTTAATTCGATTTAGTTTTCCCCTACTTTAACTTCTAAAAACCAAAACGTGACAACATCCGCCCTAGCTAAACTAGCAAACCTTTATAGCACTAGAGTGATTACAAAGTCCCTGGGGGTTCGACATCTTTTTATTACTACCGCGATAGGCTGTGCACTTGCAGTTAAGATACTGTTAGACACATTAGGTCGATCGCACATCAAGTTTTTGGCGCCGTTGTCGGGGACTTTGATTTAGTCACTAGTGCACTCATAAAGTAGCACTGTATAGACTAAGGCAACTATTTATTTTTTCCTGTGTTGTATGCCAAATACTCGCTCCCGAAGCGAGCCTTTGCATCTACAAATCAACGATATCGAGCGCTATCTCAGAGTAAGACGCCGAATTTAAGAATACCGTGATCTCAACAATCTTCCTCTGACTAAGCTTCCTGATATCTCAATCCCTGAGTTAATTGAAGAATCGAAGATGGCTGACGTACCAAATCCACCTCGTCCTCTTAAGGATTACGCAGTTCCCTCTCAAGCGGAACCTCACAATAGCATTGCCGCTCATGCTATCGCTCGAAACGATTTCAAGCTGAAACCTTCGCTTCTATCAGCCATTCAGTAGAACCAATTTTCTGGATCTCCTACTGACGACCCAAACCTGCATCTGTCAGTGTTTGTGCAGTACGCAGACACTGTAAAAGCGAATGATGTAAACCCCGAGGCGATACGATTGCGCCTATTTCCTTTTTCTTTAAGAGACAGAGCTCGAGCATGGCTCCAATGTCTTCCTTCAAACTCAATCACCACATGGGATGAGTTGAAGAAGGTCTTTTTGGCTAGATATTTCCCACCAAGCAAAACTACTATACTCAGAGCCAACATCAATGGTTTCAGACAAAAAGATAACGAATCACTTTTTGAAGCGTGGGAACGCTATAAGGACATGATTAGACTCTGTCCTCATCATGGTTTAGAAGAATGGCTGATCATTCATATGTTCTATAACGGTCTCTTGTACAACACAAGAATGACTATAGACACTGCTGCTGCTGGCGCATTAATGGATAAACCGTACACCGAAGCAAATCAACTTATCGAAAGCATGGCTCAGAACCATTATCAATGGGGAAGCGAAAGAGCTAATATGGAAAAAACTCAAACAAAAGGTGGCATGGTTGAAGTGAATAGTCTGGATCAAGTCAACGCTAAAGTGGAAGCCCTTACCCAAAAGCTAGAAAATCTTACCACGGCTCCCGCAGCTACCGTAGCTGCAGTAGCTCAAACTTGCGATCTATGTGGTCTTCAATCACATCCTGCTCCAGAATGCCCACTTCTAACAGGAGTTCCAGCTGAACAAGCGAATTACGTACAGGGAAACCCTTATAGTAATACCTATAACCCTGGTTGGAAGAATCATCCGAATTTTTCGTATAAAAGCAACAATGCGTTGTACGCACCTGGACAAGCTCCTGCCATGCCACCTGGCTATCCAAAAGCTATCCCAAATCACCCTAATAATGGACCTAATACATATAATGGCCCTAGGAAATATAATCTTGAAATCACGATAGAACACTTCATTGCTTCTCAATCTCAGACTAATAAAGATGTTCTAAATCAGAATTTACATACTAATGAGCAGATTAAACAATTATCTAGTAAAGTTGACGCTTTGGCTACCCATAATAAGATGCTTGAAACTCAAATTTCACAAGTAGCTCAAAAACAAGCACCTATTGTTGCCCCAACTGGAATTTTCCCTGGTCAACCACAACCTAACCCAAAAGGACATGCTAACGCTGTGATACTGAGAAGTGGAAAAGAAATTGATGGCCCTGTTGATCCAAGACTCAAAAATCCAGCCATGTACCAAAAGCAGAACAAGCCAATTGAAAATGAGAATGAACCAAAGGAAACGGAAAAGGAAAACCAAGAGGCAGTGGAGAAAGAGAAGCCTTATGTGCCTCCACCACCCTATAAACCGCCGATTCCGTACCCTCAGAGACTTACCAATTCCAAAACGATGGGCCAATTCAAGAAATTCGTTGAACTTTTGAAACAACTGAATATCACAATACCGTTTACAGAATCTATCACTCAGATGCCCTCGTATGCTAAATTTCTCAAGGAAATCCTATCTAACAAGAAAAAGATAGAAGACAACGGAACATTTACACTTACTGCTGAGTGTAGCGGTATTATTCAAAACAATATGCCCCCTAAGTTAAAAGATCCAGGTAGTTTCTCTATACCTTGTAACATTGGAAAGTTTGTCATAGACAAAGCTCTATGCGACTTGGGAGCAAGTATCAGTGTCATGCCCCTATCTATTTGCAAAAAGCTGGAGATGGGAGAACTTAGACCCACAAAAATGTCCGTTCAATTAGCTGACTGATCAGTTAAATACCCTGTAGGTATACTGGAAAACGTTCCAGTCAGAATAGGTCAATTCTATATCCCTAGCGATTTCATAATCATGGACATTACCGAGGACTCAGTTACTCCTATCATATTAGGAAGACCCTTCCTAGCCACAACTGGAGCTATAATTGACGTAAAGAAGGGAAAACTAACATTCGAAGTTGGAGAGGAAAAAGTGGAATTCATCCTCACTCAATTCTTACAAGCACCAGCCATGAATGACACATGTTATCTAATCGACGTTATAGATGAGTGCGTAAGAGAGATGGAAGCAGAACATACCACATACTTTGAAATAATGAAAATCCAAACCCCTCTGATATTCGAAGACGACAATTGGTGTGAACCATATCAAGATGATAGTCTATGCGAAAGTCTAGCACTTACACCTGATCATATGCCATGTCCAAAGAAACCAGGTTTAGAATTAAAAACCTCACCCAGGAACCTAAGATATGAATTCCTAGATACCAAATGTACGCGACCAGTAATAGTCAATTCCAGTTTAGAAACGCTCGAAACTAAGAAACTTTTAGACGTCCTAAGGAAATACCCGACTGCATTAGGTTATAACATATCCGATTTGAAAGGAATATGTCCTTCAATTTGTATGCATCGTATTATGCTAGAAGAAGATTGCAAGACCTCTAGAGAACCTCAAAGAAGGATTAACCCAATCCTTAGCACTGTAGTCAGAGATGAAATTAAGAAGTTATTGGAAGCAGGAATCATATATCCAATCTCCGACAGTAAATGGGTTAGCCCAGTACACGTCGTACCGAAGAAAGGAGGTATCATTGTTGTGAAGAACTCAAAAGGCGAACCGATAACACAAAGAGTGGTTAATGGGCATAGAGTGTGCATTGATTATAGAAAACTAAACAAAGCTACTCGAAAAGACCACTTTCCTCTACCCTTCATAGATTAGATGTTAGAGCGATTAGCCAAACATTCCTACTTCTGCTACCTAGATGGTTATTTCGGATTTTTCCAAATTCCTATTCACCCTGATGATCAAGAGAAGACTACATTCACGTGTCCCTATGGAACGTTCGCTTACAGACGAATGCCCTTCGGATTGTGAAATGCCCCAGCAACCTTTCAACGATGTATGATGTCAATCTTTGCAGATTTCATCGATAACATCATGGAAGTGTTCATGGACGACTTCTCTGTGTGCGGGCAAAGTTTTGAAGGATGCCTATCAAACCTAGAAAAGGTTTTAGAAAGATGTGTGAAAGTGAACCTCGTGCTTAACTGGGAAAAATGCCATTTCATGGTCAGAGAAGGAATCGTACTAGGATATGTTATATCTAATAAGGGAATTGAAGTTGATAAAGCTAAGATAGAAGTTATAAAAGAACTTCAACCACCTAAGATCGTTCGAGAAATACAAAGTTTTTTAGGACACGCCAGTTTCTACCGATGATTTATCAAAGATTTCTCGAAGATCACTAAACCACTTACCGGTCTATTAATGAAAGACGCTGAGTTCATATTCGATGAAGATTATATTAAAGCGTTTAAAACTCTAAAATCAGCCCTTATCACCGCACCAATCATGCAACCACCCGATTGGAGATTACCTTTTGAAATCATGTGCGATGCGAGTGACTACGCCGTAGGCGCAGTTCTTGGACAAAGAAAGGACAAGAAACTTCACGCAATTTACTATGCCAGTAGAACGCCAGACTCAGCTCAAATGAACTACGCCACAACTGAGAAAGAGCTGTTAGCAGTTGTCTTTGCGCTTGACAAATTTCGTTCTTACCTAGTAGGAGCGAAGATAATCATTTACACAGACCACGCTGCTATCAGATATCTACTAACCAAGAAGGATGAAAAACCAAGACTCCTCATATGGATCCTACTTTTGCAAGAGTTTGATCTAGAGATTAAGGATAAGAAAGGAACCGAAAAAGTTGTAGCAGACCACTTGTCAAGATTAGAAGGTATAAAACCCGAACAAGTACCGATTAACAATGATTTTCCATATGAACAACTGATAGCGCAAATAAGAAGCGATCTAGCTCAACTGGATCTAAACAAACCAAAAGCCAAGGAAGCCGTGGAAGCGATCCATACAACCATGGGATTGCCATGGTATGCTGACATAGTTAACTACTTAGCTGCAGGCGCGCTCCCATCGGACTTAACTTATCAACAGAAAAAGAAATTCTTCCATGATCTCAAGTATTATTATTGGGATGAACCTTTATTATTTAAAAGAGGACCAGACAGAATTTTCCGCCGATGCATACCTGAAGAAGAAATAGAAGATGTTATTTCTCACTATCATTCATCTCCCTATGGCGGACATGCAAGCACTTCTAAAACCTGTGCAAAGATCCTACAAGCCGGCCTATTCTGGCCTAATCTATGGAAGGATGTCCACATCGCTGTTAAAAACTGTGATTGGTGTCAACGCACCGGTAATATTTCAAGACGCGATGAAATGCCTCAAAGAGGAATACTATAAGTAGAAGTCTTTGATGTTTGGGGAATCGATTTCATGGGACCTTTCCCATCTTCTTTCGGAAACAAGTATATACTCGTAGCTGTCGATTCTGTTTCAAAATGGATTGAGGCTATAGCCTCTCCCACAAATGACACACGAGTAGTAATCAAGCTCTTTAAAAACATAATCTTTCTAATATTTGGTGTGCCTAGACTTGTCATTAGTGACGGTGGCTCTCATTTCATTTCGAATATATTCGACAAATTATTATCTAATTATGGAGTCAAACACCGCGTAGCAACACGGTACCATCCACAAACCAGTGGACAGGTCGAAGTCTCGAATAGAGAAATTAAACAAATCCTAGAGAAAAATGTCGCCATATCTAGGAAAGATTGGTCATCTAAGCTTAACGAGGCTTTATGGGCTTATAGGACAGGCTACAAGACTCCTATAGGAACTACACCCTTCAAGCTTGTGTACGGAAAATCCTGTCATCTCCTGGTAGAATTAGAGCACAAGGCATATTGGGAAATCAAAACGCTCAATATAAACTACACTGGTGCTGGAGAGAAGCGAATCCTCGACTTGAATGAATTGGAAGAATTGAGATTAGACGCTTATGAGAATGCTAAGATATACAAGCAAAGAACCAAAAGATGGCACGATAAGCGCTTATCCCGGAAAGAATTCAGTGTGGGAGATGTTGTGCTACTATTCAACTCTAGACTTAGGCTCTTTCCTGGAAAACTGAAATCCAGATGGTCTGGTCCTTTTGAAGTTACAAAAGTATTCCCTAGCGGAGCAACAGAAATCAAGGATAAGAATAGTAACCCGTTCACAGTGAACGAACAACAATTAAAATAATATCATCACATTGAGGATAGAGACTACACGAATAGTCTAAAACTTTTAGAATTACCCACTGTGATACGATGGGAGAGAACTGACTGTTTTCGGAATGCTGGTTCGCGTTTTACGTTTGTTTTCGCAAAATGTCGCGGTAAGCAAGAGTCGCCACCGTCTTTTATTTTATCCAACAAGGAAAGGAAAAAAGCACAGAAAAATTCCTTTTTCAAGATGTTTCTCGGGTCCGGGGGGTAGATTATAGAAAGGGAAGGTGTTAGCACCCTTTCTATCCGTGTTTATCCACGGGCTCTTAGGTACTTGCTCAAAGTGTTTTCAAAATTTGCTTTTCTTTGTGTTTGTGGGTTTGAAAAGAGTTTTTTGTTTGAAAGGTGTAAGTGCGAAAAGTTTTATTTTGTTTTGAAAGGAGCAAGTACTTAAGAACCATCTACCTACTCGAAAAAGGAATCAATCTGTGCAAATGTCCTTTAGACAATGCTATCCCACTATTGAGGAGTAGGTAGCACCGTCGTTGGAGTTTTAAGGGTCAATTCGATTAAGGGACGTGTGGTCACTAAAGCAATGTTAGGACGCCTTAGCGGTAACCCTAATGTCTTAGATCATTTTTTCGAGGCAACCGTTTCGAGGCAACTATGATCTTTGGACAAGAAGGCAACCTCTAAAACTTCCTATACTCAATGACCACGTTCGAAGGCAACCAAGTGAGGTGTACCCTAAGAGTGCGCATGTGCGAGTGTGTTGTTTCGATTAAATTATCTTTGTACATGTCATGGGTGAGCTATGTTGATTTTAAGTTCATACATTTGATCTTGTCATGCATTCCCTATTATCAAAAATCTAACAGTGTATAGTTGCGGAATTTAAGTTTGCGGAAATTAAATCTAAACTATTACAAGGCGTCGAGTATTTACATCGCCAAAAACAAACCCTTTAATTTAAATTGCGGAAACTAAAATAAAGCGATAAATAATTAAAGTCCTAATTAAAAGCTATTACATAACGGAAGCAATTACAATAATGAGACAAAATTGATCGCGTGCGAGAAAATTAAATCGACGTATTTTTTAGGGTTTTGACCCTTTTTTTGAAAAGAAAGTATTTTTGTTATTTTTGAATTAAATAGAAATTAAATTAGGTCAAAAATACTTAATTAATTAATACAAATAGGTTTAACTTTTTATAGTTTTTTGTAATAAATTAAAATTAATTTAGAATATTAGGTTTTCTCGAAAGTTGATTAATGACCTGGTCCCCGTCCTTGACTATTTGCTTCATGTCGTTGTATCTGTCTTGACGAAGCTGGTTGACAATGGTTCTCAGCTCTTCTTGTTCCCGAGCTAAGCCTTGGATAAGAGCCATCTTCCCCAGCATCTGGGTTTTCATGGCAATGAACTCAGCTTGTAGTTGTTCCAGCCGTTCGTCCTTATTGTCTTCAGGACTTTTCTTGACCAAGTTCCCCATGAGGAGTGTTCTCAACTCTTCCTGCCCCTTGGATAGGTTTAGGAATATGTCCCTGAACTGAGCTTCTCGAGTTTGAAGATCTTGGTTGTCTGGTTGGAAAGCCATTGCTGAAATAAACAGCGAGAACATGAGAGACCTGTATTGGGAGACCTGTTATGTAATGACATGTATGATATGTATGTGATGTTTTCAAGGATCTCGCGGGGTAAACAAGAAACTTATTAGAATTTGAATTTTGCATCTTTGATTGAAGAAACTTCATGTTGTTAAGAGTCCTTCTTCAAGAGTCAAGCTCACCATATCGAGTGGGTCATAGCCCCTGACTCAAATTATCGTGCTTTGATTTCTAAACAACCTTGGCTAGAGGAAAATAAATCCCCTTTGCCCCTTGCTAGACATTTGATTTACCATACCCTGCATCATAGACCCTTAAGATCCTTGAAATGGTTAAGGAAATGTTAAGGTATGATGTTATGATGTGTATGTTATGCGTTTAAGCAAAAGTGTGAAGTGATGTAAGTAAACCCTGCAATAAATCCAAATTATTGGATAAGGACTGTAAACAAAACCTGCAAGGAACTCATGTTGTCAGATGACAAGAATGTGCAAGTAGTTCAAGTTTGAAGGCACACAAGTCACACAAATAGCCTTAAGTTTAGGCTGGCATGGAGTTTAGGTATTACCCTCTTTCAATTTAGTTGGTTTAAACCTGTCCTAAAAATAGTAACCGGGTTCTAGAGGATCTCAATATCACTGGCTACCCTTAATCGGTCATAATTCCAGTTTAGCAACCTTTTCTTCCGGCCGGAATCATCGCGAGAGTTTAGTCTCAATGAGTGTAGCATACTGCTACTATTTTATGGCCAAGTTGGTCAATTTAAAGGTTCTAAGGTCAGTTGGTGCTTAATGACCCCTTAGAAGACCCATATTCTCCTTGTTCCAACATAAGGGATATCGGTACAGACTAAAGTGCCACACCAACATAGCTACTGCTTCAACCGTGTCGGTCTACGCCGGACAGTTCCCTCACAGTTTATTGCTACTTACCTAAAGGGTATCCCCCAGATCCGGGTTAGGATCTATAGAAACTCCAATACAAGCCCACAAAATTAAAGCATACAAAGCATACAATTGAAAACACAATGATCTAATCCTAAGGTACACCTCACTTATTAATATCCCCAGCAGAGTCGCCAGTTCTGTGATCGGTGGGAATGAGAACTGACTGTTTTGGAATGTTGTTTCGCGTTTTGTGTTTGTTTTTGCAAAATGTCGCGGTAAGCAAGAGTCACCACCGTCTTTTATTTTATCCAACAAGGAAAGGACAAAAGCACAGAAAAATTCCTTTTTGAGATATTTCTCGGGTTCGGGGGGTAGATTATAGAAAGGGAAGGTGTTAGCACCCTTTCTATCCGTGGTTATCCACGGGCTCTTAGGTACTTGCTCAAAGTGTTTTCAAAATTTGCTTTTCTTTGTGTTTGTGGGTTTGAAAGAAGTTTTTATTTGAAAGGTGTAAGTGTGAAAAGTTTTATTTTGTTTTGAAGAGAGCAAGTACTTAAGAACCATCTACCTACTCGAAAAAGGAATCAAACTGTGCAAATGTCCTTTAGACAATGCTATCCCACTATTGATGAGTAGGTAGCACCGTCGTTGGAGTTTAAGGGTCAATTCGATTAAGGGACGTGTGGTCACTAAAGCAATGTTAGGACGCCTTAGCGTTAACCCTAATGTCTTAGATCATTTTTCCGAGGCAACCGTTTCTAGGCAACTTATGATCTTTGGACAAGAGGGCGACCTCTAAAACTTCCTATACTTAATGACCACGTTCGAAGGCAACCAAGTGAGGTGTACCCTAAGAGTGCGAATGTGCGAGTGTTTTATTTCGGTTAATTTTATCTTTGTACATGTCATGGGTGAACTGTGTTGATTTTAAGTTCATACATTTGATCTTGTCATGCATTCCCTATTATCAAACATCTAATATTGTATAGTTGCGGAATTTAAATTGCGGAAATTAAATCTAAACTATTACAAGGCATCGGGTATTTACATCGCCAAAAACAACCCTTGAAATTTAAATTGCGGAAAACAAAATAAAGCGGTAAAAATATTTAAAGTCCTAATTATCTATTACAAACCGGAGGCAAGTACATTAATATAATAAAAATAAACAAACGCGTGCGGGAAATTAAATCGAGCGCAAAGTTCTAGGGTTTTGACCCTTTTTGTTAAAGAAAAGATTTTTTGTTTGTTTTTGAATTTTAAGAAATAAATAATCTAAGTTAATTATTAAACTATATTAAATTAATTAATTAATGAAAATAAATATTTTTGGGTTTTTTGATATTTAAAGAAAGAAAATAAAATTGATCAATGTTAATAAAACCTAATTATGTCTAAATTAATTTTATTATTTACAAAAATATATTAAAGTTATTGTCTAATTAAAGCCTAAATTAATTCCTAAATTAAATTAATTAAATTAATGAATAAAAATAAATTATTTTTGGTCTTTTGGTATTTTGAGAAAGAAATCAAAATTAATGTTAGTAATTAAAACCTAGATTAATTCTAATTGAATTTTAATTATTTACAAAAATGTGAAAGTTATTCTAATTAAAATTCTAAATCAATTAATTAATGTTTATTAACAAAAATAAAAGTTAGAATTTAATTTGATAAAGAAAATGTTTTGTGGTTTTTTTTTATATTTTAAGTAAGAAATAAATCTAAATTAATCACTATATTAAATTAAATTAATTAATTAAATGAAAAAAAAGGTTATTTTTGGATTTTTGGTTATTTAAAGAAAGAAAATGGAATGGTTAAATTAGTGATTAAACCTATTAAATTCTAATTAGTTTTATTTAATTACAAAAAGAAATTAAAGTTTCCTAGAATTAAAAACCTAATTAATTAATCGGAATTTATTAAAGAAAAATAAAATTCTTAATTTTAATTGGACAAAATGATATTTTTGTGGTTTTTTTGATAAAATGAAAATTTGTTATTGGTTAGTAAATTAATTAAGTAAAAATAAAATAATTAAACCAAATAAATAAAATATGAGAAAGTAGAGAAATTGAGCCTTTTTTTTGGAGGGTGCAGAAGGCATCCCTGAGCTCGGATCTTCGAAAGCTTCATGCTCTAACTATGTTGTTTTTTGATTCTTGTGTGGTAACTATGATTCAACCATCCATAACTGTTCTATATAAACTCAAACAAACGTTAGCATACCATAAAATGTGATTAAAATTAGAGATTCGAAATTTAAAATTTTACCAAACCGGTGGGCGTGCTAGGCGTGTGATGGATTGCTCTTGGGCCTTGTAAGACTCATGAGGACTTCAAGAGGATGGTTTGAGCCTTGATGTCAATTGCGAGAGGCTGGGACCTCGAGATATGACATGCACCAATTCTTTGATTTCTGGAGAGCTTTTTGAAGAGCTTTTAGAGAACTTTTTGAAGAGCTTTTTGAGAGCTTTTTAGAGAGGATTTTCGTGTCTTTCAAGCTTGTGTGGATCTCTATTTATAGAGGAGAATGAGGAGATAAGAAAGCATGGAAAGAATCTCCCTCATAATGTTGTGTTTTAAGACCATGATCAAGATTTGAAAAAAATACCATATTTGATGATTCTCCATTATTAAACCTTCCAATTTCATTCCAAATCCAATATTTTTTGCATGATATGGCTTGATTCGAGTTTGATCTTGTCCATGATGATAATAAAGACCTGTATCAATCAAAAAGATACCAAGTTATCAATATTTAGATTTTATTTGGATTTAAATTGATTTAAAATGAATTAATTCAATAAAAATCAAATAAAATAGAAAAATTAGTGAATAGACACAAGACTGAAGATAGGACATGTGTGTGGTGTGACAAGACCAAATCAAGTGGAAAAAGTGGGCCCTTTTGTAAAAAATTGGAGTTTTGAGGACAGTTGACTTTTGGCAACTTTGGAAAAATGTCCAACTTCAACAATGCATAACTTCTTCAATTTGGAACATTTGGAGGTTTTATTGGACCTTTTAGAAACCTTGAGATGTCCTCTAACCAACCCTTTTGGTCTCATCTCATTTTTATATACCATTATCAAGTTATAAGCTTTGGAAAAAAAGGTGTTTTTGTTGACTTTCAAAAATTATCTATAATGTCCAAATTTGTAACTTTTTGTGAGAGAATTTTTTGATCTTGGGGTGTGAAGATGGATTGTAGTAAATTTCATCCTATTAAGAATGAGCTTTGGGTGGGTCATTTATCATAAAGTATGAGAAAGTTATGTTTGGTCAAAGTTGAGTTGACTTTTCCTGTAAAACCCTAATTTAGCAACTTTTGAATCTTGATGAATCTTGAGAAATCCTTGATGAATCATGATCAACCCTTGATAAAATGATGAATTATCCTTCAAAATGAGAATGTTGACAAAAAATCTGGAGGTTTGACTATTTGTAGGTCACAGTTGACTTTTGCCCTAGCATATTCGATTTTGGACCCTTTGGGCAATTGCTTGACCAAACTTTCTCTGCAAGGCTTGAAATTTGTCATGGATGAACTTGAGAACATATTAGGACATTGGGGATCATTTGAGGCCATTTGTATGTAAGGACCTTGATGCAACACAAAACCCTAATTTGAGGTTGACTGCCTTAGGAGGTGATTTGACTGTCCAACTCTTGAGCTATCTTGAGCAACTTGGGAGTTATTCTTGAAATGTCTTTGGGGAATATGGGAGGGAAAATTTTGGGGTACAACAGTTTCCCCTGTTCAATTTTCTTAAACCTGAGGATATAGATTAGCTTTCGAGCCATTCGTGATCCGAAGGTGGAAGATAATTGAACACTAGAGTGCCCAGAAATTTGCACTCGCATGGTGTAGTATCAACATTGTGATGTGGGGAATGGGCTTACAGATGCCATTTGGAGATTGTTGGTAGGAGGATGGGCTTACATATGCCATCTATAGGAGTGTCGATCGCATAAGAGATTCCTTAGCGAGAACTTGCATACTTGTTGTTTGTAGAAGATTCCGTTGGGGAAGTCTAACTTTTGTTGAGATTTAGGAACTTACCTGTACTTCAACTGAGAGAATGCCTCGGCTGAGTCTTAAGAACCTGTCCATAATTCAATTGGGGGGAAACATCTTCATCAAGATCTAGGTATTGTCTAGTCTTCAACGTAGTATACCGTTGAGACTGTAGAACTCGTCCACACTTTGACGGAGGAAAACATCAAGATCTAGGACTTGACTAGTATTCAACGTAGTATACCGTTGAGATTATAGCACTCGTCCACACTTTGACGTAGGGAAACATCTTCATCAAGATCTAGGAACTGTCTGGTCTTCAACGTAGTTTACCGTTGAGATTGTAGAACTCGTCCACACTTTTACGGAGGAAAACATGAAGATCTAAGAACTGACTAGTATTCAACGTAGTATACCATTGAGATTATAGCACTCGTCCATACTTTGATGTAGGGAAACATCTTCATCAAGATCTAGGAACTGTCTGGTCTTCAACGTAGTATACCGTTGAGATTGTAGAACTCGTCCACACTTTGACGGAGGAAAACATCAAGATCTAGGAACTGACTAGTATTCAACATAGTATACCGTTGAGATTATAGCACTCGTCCATAATTTGACATAAGGAAACATATTCATCAAGATCTAGGAACTGTCTAGTCTTCAACGTAGTATACCGTTGAGATTGTAGAACTCGTCCACACTTTGACAGAGGAAAACATCAAGATCTAGGAACTTACTAGTATTCAACGTAGTATACCGTTGAGATTATAACACTCGTCCACACTTTGACATAGGGAAACATCTTCATCAAGATCTAGGAACTGTCTGGTCTTCAACGTAGTATACCGTTGAGATTGTAGAACTCGTCCACACTTTGACGGAGGAAAACATCAAGATCTAGGAACTGACTAGTATTCAACGTAGTATATCGTTGAGGTTATAACACTCGTCCACACTATGACGTAGGGAAACATCTTCATCAAGATCTAGGAACTGTCTGGTCTGCAACGTAGTATACTGTTTAAATTACAGAACTCGTCCACACTTTGACGGAGGAAAACATCAAGATCTAGGAACTGACTAGTATTCAACATAGTGTACCGTTGAGGTTATAGTACTCGTCCACACTATGACATAGGGAAACATCTTTATCAAGATCTAGGAACTGTCTAGTCTGCAACATAGTATACCGTTGAAATTACAGAACTCGTCCACACTTTGACGGAGGAAAACATCAAGATCTAGGAACTGACTAGTATTCAACATAGTATACCGTTGAGGTTATAGTACTCGTCTACACTATGAAGTAGGGAAACATCTTCATCAAGATCTAGGAATTGTCTGGTCTGCAACGTAGTATACCGTTGAAATTACAGAACTCGTCCACACTTTGACGAAGGAAAACATCAAGATCTAGGAACTGTCTGGTCTTCAACGTAGTATACCGTTGAAATTAGAGAACTCGTCCACACTATGACGTAGGGAAACATCTTCATCAAGATCTAGGAACTGTCTGGTCTTCAACGTAGTATACCGTTGAAATTACAGAACTCGTCCACACTTTGACGGAGGAAAACATCAAGATCTAGGAACTGACTAGTATTCAACGTAGTATACCGTTGAGGTTATAGTACTCGTCCACACTATGACGTAGGGAAACATCTTCATCAAGATCTAGGAACTGTCTGGTCTGCAACATAGTATACAGTTGAAATTACAGAACTCATCCACACTTTGACGGAGGAAACTGTCGAGATTGAGAACCTTATCTGAAATTCAACCGAGGATAATTCAATTGAGATTTAAGAACCGGTCAGGTCTTCGACGTAACTGAGAACTTTAACTGTACCTTTCCTGAAAGGTAAAGGTCATTCATATGCAATGCATGATATGGATCAGGCAATGATGTTCTCAAAATAAATGAGATTGTATTCGTATGATGCGTATATGCATGTATCATGATGTACGGGAATATAATGTTTTAGCTGGGGAAAATAAATCTCGGAGCTGCTGGAGAATAGAGTTGAGTTCTTCGTTTCCGCTGGGGATGATGGACGAAGATGATTAATGAGAATAAACCTACAGGAGAAAAGAACTCCATTGGGGAATAAACTGATGAAGAGATTACTCCGAGAGGAATTACTCTGTGGGGAAGAGATGTTCTGCTGAATATTTTAACGATAAACTCTGCTGGGGATTCCGCTGATAAGCTCCATTGGGGATTTCAATGATAAACTCCGCTGGGGGTGGATTACCGTTGCTGGTGATATTGAATCTGTTGAGGATTTAATTCCTGTTTGTGAAAGGAAAGAACTTCGCTGGGGACGATCTTTCAATTGAAACTTGTTAGGGATAACCCTGTTAGACTCTTGTGGGGATAAACCTCTGAGTTCTGCTGGGAATGATCCTTTGAACTTGGTTGGGGAATATTATTATACTCCGTTGAGGAATATTAAGACTGCCGGGGATACTCTGATACTTGCTGGGGAATATTTTTATACTCCGCTGGGGAATATTAAGACCCTTTTAGTGTTGATGGTAGACCAACTCTGCTTGGGGAGAGCATTGCTGATTCGTTCATAGTTGGAAGTCCCAGCTGAGAGAGCTACCATTACTGTCTTATTCTACGGGGAGTGAAGGTATCTTGGTCATATTCTTTAGCTGAATCTACCTTTGTACCTGGTGGATAGAGCAACTGTACAACTTGGACAATTCTTATTGCCCCTATTTTTGCGGGAGAAGGTGCCTGCGGAGGCCCTGTGGATCGAGTATTATCCCCACCTATGAGGTGCTTGGTATCTTTCGGTCAAAATGAAAAGTCTTCTTCTGGTAGGCAAGTGACGAGATGACGAGACATAGTCGTACGCTTTGATCCCTAATTTTTGCCTGGACCGCCCTTTCGGGTTTTCAGTCCACCGGGATACCCTTTTTTTCCCCAAGCCGCCTTTTCAGGTTTTCGACTTGCCGGGTGTACAGATTTTTCATTCTTTATCCCTAATTTTTTCTCGAACCCTTTCGGTTCGCCGGGAAGCCCTTATTTTTGCCTAGGCCAGTCAACCTTAGCGGGTCTTTGATTATGCGTAGTACTTTTTGACTATGTCCATGCTCCCAGGATGTAGGGAGGTGTCACTGTCGGTAGTGTCGTGTTGTCATACTACCATAAGATCTTCGTTTGATCATGCAAGATTCGTTGCTGGAATTCATGTCCAATCCCCCAATTGATTCAGATGGAGATTTACCCCTGGCTATTTGGCATTTTGAGAGATTCCTTGAATCTTGACTTAACTGCCCCAGATGATGGACAATGCTCATGCCGTGCCCCTTGGTTGGAGGTGTTTTTTCCACTTGAGATGATCCTTTTTATTGAAAAGGTTTTTGTTCACTAGATATTCGTCGTGCAAATTTCTCTGCTGTTTGAACAAATAGTCATATGTAAACAATGTTATTTTAAGAATGCAAAGCTTATGTCTGTTTTGAAATTTTTGAAAATGCATTTTTCCAGTAAGACATGCAATTTTTTTGTAAAATGTGATGTCAACTCAGGATTTACAGCAAGCCCTACAGGAGTCAGGATACCTTTGTAACAGTATACTTTCGGACTAACCCATGCTTCAACTAGGACTTTTTAAGGGTTATAACGTGGCCTGCTTCACGTTTTAAGAAACAAAGGATAAATGCTCAAATTTTATTTATACCCACCCGTTCTTCGTGATGTTCTTCGATCCTAAACTCAGCTAATCATGCATTAGATCTTGTTTGAGTCTTTGCTCTGATATA
Organism: Vicia faba; assembly: GCA_948472305.1. Lineage (NCBI taxonomy): Eukaryota > Viridiplantae > Streptophyta > Magnoliopsida > Fabales > Fabaceae > Vicia > Vicia faba. The sequence continues at coordinate 447,890,449 of OX451739.1, read as the reverse complement.
CCAGTGATGGTTCGGATACTAACAATTTATTTTGGACAGACAGTCATTTGGTTGAGAGTTTGCAGGATCTCTTTCCTTTTGGTTTTTATTATCCCTGTTTTTTGCATGAACTGTTTCTTTTTGTGATTACAGTCAGTGGGATGCCCCAATTTGTAAGTCTCCTTCATAGGTTTTGACTTAATGGGCTTTTATTTCTGAGAGATAATGACTGCTTGTCCTGACGATTATAAGGAACCATCACCATCTTTTATTTTGGAAGGACCTCTTTGATGCCACTCATTGTGCACCCGAATTAACTGAGAAACTACTGCCCTAGGTTGTGATTAAGGGTTTTAATTTGTGTGAAAAGAAAAACTCCGACTTCTTTGGCTCAAAGGGGTTGACTAGGGATTATCTTCCTTATAACTCCACTGTTTAGGATTTGAAACAATGCCTGTACATCGTCAGCGGGGTCTGTTTAAAAGCATACTGTAGGGATTTTGATATCATTTTCGTCATCCTCCCTCTAAAAGCTTAGAATTTTTTAATCGAGAGTTGATCATCACAAAAAATGAAAGCAATTTGACTATAGTGAAATACAAATGGGCTGATTCAAAATAGACATATGCAATGCATTGATAAAGTAATAAAGTTTGACATGAATAAATGTTCGAACAATCAAAAGAAAATTACAACTTGAAAATTCTAATGAACAAAAAGTCTTCTCGTCTCAGTACTTGTCACTTCAAATGGTGAACCTTGGGGGGATGGCAAAAGAATTCAACCTGACCGTCTTGTGTGAGTTCCAATGTTCCTTCATCAATCAGGTCTTAAATTTTGTTGCTCAACGCCCAACAGATGTTAGTATCATGCCTCGGGCTGTTGGAGTGATATGCATACCTTGCATCAGGATTGTATCTTGGGAAGGCTATGTTGAGATTCTTAGGAGGGTCCCTTAACGTCACCAGATTCAATCTCAACAGGTGTTGTAAAGCCTGAGATAGCGACATGTTGAGCTTGGTAAATTGCCTTCTGGGCATATTTGGCTTACTATGATCAACCCGTTGTTTATGGAAAGGTTGTTGTTGGACCTGTGAGGTAGTAACAACTTGGAGAGGTCTATTCTTCGTCAAACCAAATCTTTGACTTCTCGAAAGTTGATTAATGACCTGGTCCCCGTCCTTGACTATTTGCTTCATGTCGTTGTATCTGTCTTGACGAAGCTGGTTGACAATGGTTCTCAGCTCTTCTTGTTCCCGAGCTAAGCCTTGGATAAGAGCCATCTGCTCCAACATCTAGGTTTTCATGGCACTGAACTCAGCTTGTAGTTGTTCTAGCCGTTCGTCCTTATTGTCTTCAGGACTTTTCTTGACCAAGTTCCCTATGAGGAGTGTTCTCAACTCTTCCTGCCCCTTGGATAAGTTTAGAAATATGTCCCCGAACTGAGCTTCTCGAGTTTGAAGATCTTGGTTGTCTGGTTGGAAAGCTATTGCTGAAATAAACAGCGAGAACATGAGAGACCTGTATTGGGAGACCTGTTATATAATGATATGTATGATATGTATGCGATGTTTTCAAGGATCTCGCAGGGTACACAAGAAACTTATTAGAATTTGAATTTTGCATCTTTGATTGAAGAAACTTCATGTTGTTAAGAGTCCTTCTTCAAGAGTCAAGCTCACCATATCGAGTGGGTCATAGCCCCTGACTCAAATTATCGTGTTTTGATTTCTAGACAACCTTGGCTAGAGGAAAATAAATCCCTTTTGCCCCTTGCTAGACATTTGATTTACCATAACCTGCATCACAGACCCTTGAGATCCTTGAAATGGTTAAGGAAATGTTAAGGTATGATGTTATGATGTGTATGCTATGCGTTTAAGCAAAAGTGTGAAGTGATGTAAGTAAACCCTGCAATAAATCCAAATTATTGGATAAGGACTGTAAACAAAACCTGCAAGGAACTTATGTTGTCAGATAACAAGAATGTGCAAGTAGTTCAAGTTTGAAGGCACACAAGTCACACAAATAGCCTTAAGTTTAGGCTGACATGGAGTTTAGGTATTACCCTCTTTCAATTTAGTTGGTTTAAACTTGTCCTAAAAATAGTAACCGAGTTCTAGAGGATCTCAATATCACTAACTACCCTCAATCGGTCATAATTCCAATTTAGCAACCTTTTCTTGCAGCCGGAATCATCGCGAGAGTTTAGTCTCAATGAGTGTAGCATACTGCTACTATTTTATGGCCAAGTTGGTCAATTTAAAGGTTCTAAGGTCAGTTGGTGCTTAATGACCCCTTAGAAGACCCATATTCTCCTTGTTCCAACACAAGGGATATCGGTACAGACTAAAGTGCCACACCAACATAGCTACTGCTTCAACCGTGTCGGTCTACGCCGGACAGTTCCCTCAAAGTTTATTGCTACTTACCTAAAGGGTATCCCCCAGATCCGGGTTAGGATCTATAGAAACTCCGATACAAGCCCACAAAATTAAAGCATACAAAGCATACAATTGAAAACACAATGATCTAATCCTAAGGTACACCTCACTTATTAATATCCCCAGCAGAGTCGCCAGTTATGTGATCTGTGGGAATGAGAACTGACTGTTTTGGAAAGCTGGTTCGCGTTTTATGTTTGTTTTCGCAAAATGTCGCGGTAAGCAAGAGTCGCCACCATCTTTTATTTTATCCAACAAGGAAAGGACAAAAGCACAGAAAAATTCCTTTTTGAGATATTTCTCGGGTTCGGGGGGTAGATTATAGAAAGGGAAGATGTTAGCACCCTTTCTATCCGTGGTTATCCACGGGCTCTTAGGTACTTGCTCAAAGTGTTTTCAAAATTTGCTTTTCTTTGTGTTTGTGGGTTTGAAAGAAGTTTTTGTTTGAAAGGTGTAAGTGCGAAAAGTTTTATTTTGTTTTGAAGAGAGCAAGTACTTAAGAACCATCTACCTACTCGAAAAAGGAATCAAACTGTGCAAATGTCCTTTAGACAATGCTATCCCACTATTGATGAGTAGGTAGCACCGTCGTTGGAGTTTAAGGGTCAATTCGATTAAGGGACGTGTGGTCACTAAAGCAATGTTAGGACCCCTTAGCGGTAACCCTAATGTCTTAGATCATTTTTCCGAGGCAACCGTTTCGAGGCAACTTATGATCTTTGGACAAGAGGGCGACCTCTAAAACTTCCTATACTTAATGACCATGTTCGAAGGCAACCAAGTGAGGTGTACCCTAAGAGTGCGAATGTGCGAGTGTTTTATTTCGGTTAATTTTATCTTTGTACATGTCATGGGTGAGCTGTGTTGATTTTAAGTTCATACATTTGATCTTGTCATGCATTCCCTATTATCAAACATCTAATAGTGTATAGTTGAGGAATTTAAATTGCGGAAATTAAATCTAAACTATTATAAGGCATCAGGTATTTACATCGCCAAAAACAACCCTTGAAATTTAAATTGCGGAAAACAAAATAAAGCGGTAAAAATATTTAAAGTCCTAATTATCTATTACAAACCGGAGGCAAGTACATTAATATGATAAAAATAAACAAACGCGTGCGGGATATTAAATCGAGCGCAAAGTTCTAGGGTTTTGACCCTTTTTGTTAAAGAAAAGATTTTTTGTTTGTTTTTGAATTTTAAGAAATAAATAATCTAAGTTAATTATTAAACTATATTAAATTAATTAATTAATGAAAATAAATATTTTTGGGTTTTTTGATATTTAAAGAAAGAAAATAAAATTGATCAATGTTAATAAAACCTAATTATGTCTAAATTAATTTTATTATTTACAAAAATATATTAAAGTTATTGTCTAATTAAAGCCTAAATTAATTCCTAAATTAAATTAATTAAATTAATGAATAAAAATAAATTATTTTGGTCTTTTGGTATTTTAAGAAAGAAATCAAAATTAATGTTAGTAATTAAAACCTACATTAATTCTAATTGAATTTTAATTATTTACAAAAATGTGAAAGTTATTCTAATTAAAATTCTAAATCAATTAATTAATGTTTATCAACAAAAATAAAAGTTAAAATTTAATTTGATAAAGAAAATGTTTTGTGGTTTTTTTTAATATATTTTAAGAAAGAAATAAATCTAAATTAATCACTATATTAAATTAAATTAATTAATTAAATGAAAAAAAGGTTATTTTTGGATTTTTGGTTATTTAAAGAAAGAAAATGGAATGGTTAAATTAGTGATTAAACCTATTAAATTCTAATTAGTTTTATTTATTTACAAAAAGAAATTAAAGTTTCCTAGAATTAAAAACCTAATTAATTAATCGGAATTTATTAAAGAAAAATAAAATTCTTAATTTTAATTGGACAAAATGATATTTATGTGATTTTTTTGATAAAAAGAAAATTTTTTATTGGTTAGTAAATTAATTAAGTAAAAATAAAATAATTAAACCAAATAAATAAAATATGAGAAAGTAGAGAAATTGAGCCTTTTTTTTGGAGGGTGCAGAAGGCATCCCTGAGCTCGGATCTTCGAAAGCTTCATGCTCTAACTATGGTGTTTTTTGATTCTTGTGTGGAACCTATGATTCAACCATCCATAACTGTTCTATATAAACTCAAACAAACGTTAGCATACCATAAAATGTGATTAAAATTAGAGATTCGAAATTTAAAATTTTACCAAACCGGTGGGCGTGCTAGGCGTGTGATGGATTGACCTTGGGCCTTGTAAGACTCATGAGGACTTCAAGAGGATGGTTTGAGGCTTGATGTCAATTGCGAGAGGCCGGAACCTCGAGATATGACTTGCACCAATTCTTTGATTTCTGGAGAGCTTTTTGAAGAGCTTTTAGAGAACTTTTTGAAGAGCTCTTTGAGAGCTTTTTAGAGAGGATTTTCGTGTATTTCAAGCTTGTGTGGCTCTCTATTTATAGAGGAGAATGAGGAGACAAGAAAGCATGGAAAGAATCTCCCTCATAATGTTGTGTTTTAAGACCATGATCAAGATTTGAAAAAAATGCCATATTTGATGATTCTCCATTATTAAACCTTCCAATTTCATTCCAAATCCAATATCTTGTGCATGATATGGCTTGATTCTAGTTTGATCTTGTCCATGATGATAATAAAGACCCGTATCAATCAAAAAGGTACCAAGTTATCAATATTTAGATTTTATTTGGATTTAAATTGATTTAAAATGAATTAATTCAATAAAAATAAAATAAAATAGAAAAATTAGTGAATGGACACAAGACTGAATATAGGACACGTGTGTGGTGTGACAAGACCAAATCAAGTGGAAAAAAGTGGGCCCTTTTGTAAAAAAATGGAGTTTTGAGGATAGTTGACTTTTGGCAACTTTAGAAACATGCCCAACTTCAACAATGTATAACTTCTTCAATTTTGAACTTTTGGAAGTTTTCTTGGACTTTTTAGAAACCTTGAGATGTCCCCTGACCAAAACTTTTGGTATCATCTCATTTTGATATTCCATGCTCAAGTTATAAGCTTTGGAAAAAAAGGTATTTTTATTGACTTTCAAAAATGACCTATAATGTCCAAATTTGTAACTTTTTGTGAGAGCATTTCTTAATCTTGGGGTGTGAAGATGGATTGTACGAAATTGCATCCTCTGCAAAATGAGCTTTGGATGGGTCATTTCTAATAAAGTATGAGAAAGTTATGCTTGGTCAAAGTTGAGTTGACTTTTCCTACAAAACCCTAATTTAGCAACTTTTGAATCTTGATGTATCTTGAGCAATCCTTGATGAATCATGATCAACCCTTGATCAAATGATGAATTATCCTTCAAAATGAGAATGTTGACAAAACATCTTGAGGTTTGACTATTTGTAGGTCACAGTTGACTTTTGCCCTAGCATAGTCGATTTTTGGACCCTTTGGGCAATTGACGGACCAAACTTTCTCTGCAAGGCTTGAAATTAGTCATGGATGAACTTGAGAACATATTAGGACCTTTGGGAGAATTTGAGGCCATTTGGATTTAAGTACCTTGATGCAACACAAAACCCTAATTTGAGGTTGACTGCCTTAGGAGGTGATTTGACTGTCCAACTCTTGAGCTATCTTGAGCAACTTGGGAGTTATTCTTGAAATGTCTTGGGGAATATGGGAGGGAAAATTTTGGGGTACAACACCCACTATTTCCCCTGAATGATCTACTGCTAAGCACTATGTCAGGCTTATGACGTTAGAAACAACGCTTAGTGGGAGGCAACCCACCTATTTGTTTTTGTTATTGTTTCCGTTTGTTTCTATTTATTACTTTTGATTTTTTTTCCGTTTATGCATTTATTTATTTTAAAGCCTTATTTTCATTATTTTTTTTCTTTCCATTTTTCTAAAAATCTTTATAAAACTGCTGCTGATTTTAAAACAACTTTACCTGCTACAGGATTTCTGAAAAGTCTTTTTCTATCTTACCTTCTCCCCTGATTTGTTTCCCCATTTAAACATTTACTATGGAACCACAACCACAAAACTTTATGAAAACCACTTTTAGAGGAAGGAACCAAATGAGGAGATTTGAGGAATTGTCACAAAGGAACATCGGTATGACTCTGTATTATGATGAACTAACCATGGACACCTTAGGTATTAAGGATAATGTCCTTTATTTGTTTAACCAACTGGGATGGGAAAAGGCCCACATTAAGTATAAGTTTGTCACATACCGCGAGCTTACCTTTGAATTTTTGAGCTCCCTAGTTCATATACCTAAGCGCGGTTTCAGAGCCAGAAAAGGATTTATAGCTTTCAGACTATTCAGTATTGAATTCGTTTATAACCATAAAGAATTAGCTGACCTACTAGGATTCCCTAGCGGACCTTTTGTTTTTACTACCACCCAGGTGAAATTAATGGATTTCGAGCTAGATTACTTTTGAGGAACCTTAACCGGAAACTATCACCCTGAGCCGGATAGCATGGACAACAATGAAATCCACAACCCCGTTATCCACTATTTTCATAAGATTCTAGGCCATACTGTATTCGGAAAGGAACAGAACCGCACTGCAGTGTCTAAGGATGAGATGTTTTTACTGCAATGTATGACCCAAGGACGACCTGTTAATGCTGTGCCATTCTTGATGCAAACCTTTTCTCGCATTGTTCAGGACCCTAATGAATCGATCATCGTAGGAGGCCTAGTCACCATGATTGCCAATGCCCTCAGACTTAGATACCAACTGCATAAGTGTACACCCTTCGGTTCGATACGCCCTATGAATATTGATTTCTGTTTCGACCTACGCATAATAGGAAATCTAGGTCCTACACCTTTTGAATACCTGATAAGGAATGAAGTTGTCACTCTATTTACCCTTCCAAACCATGCTAAAGTGAGTGTCCACAATCGCGATAACTGGCTTTATGAGCTAAACCCTCCTGACCATCCTTTAACTCCTGAAACACCACAATGTTACCAAGTTACTGATGATAAGATGTATGATGAGAGTGATCCTGAGACCCCTCCTGGTTACTATGACAGTAACAACATTGCAGAGGATACCGATGCCCCTGAAATAACCAAAGGAGAATACACTGAGAATTTGAACAAAATCTTAACCACACTGGATGTTTATCAAACTGAAATTAATGGAATCAAGGACGAATTGAAGAGCATGAGTCTGGACATAATAGGCTTGACTGACATAACTGTGGAGCAATTTTATCACATGAATTCAGCTTTAGAAGATTTAAAAACGAGACTTGGATGAAGTGGCAGTGATCAGCATTTGTTTTTACTTTTCTTTCTGTTTTATGTTTCTAGGTAGTTCCCCTTTCTGCAAATTTAAGATTTCATTTTAATTCTGCACAAGTTTACTTTCTACAAATTTTTTATGTTAAAGAACAAATATTCATTTCAATGCAAATTTCAGTTTGTTTTTATTTCATTAAATTTAGTGCGTGCTACAACAAAATTCAATTCACTGCATATTTATTATCATTCTGCAAATTTTGTTATAAGGTGTGTTGGAATTAATCTGCATGTTTATTGAGCTGAAATACTGTGTTATAAAGTGTGTTGAAATTAATCTGCTTCATTTATGAAATAAGTGCAATTATTGTAGCTGTAACAGTCGTAACAAACCTATGACGATCGTAACACACGTTTCACCGTGTTACGCCCGTCAGCCTCTTGTGACGATCGTCACGCGCGTTTGAAACACGTCTTCTACTATTCCAGAAGCAGTTCTCCTTCCCACTTCTCCTTTCCTTTTTTCCAAAACCGTCCACCACCCATTCAGATTCTTTCTTTAATCACCCACTCCAACATTTAAATTTCATTACTCCACTCCACAACCCCTTTCACGTTTCAACCCCCTTGCATGCAATGGCCAACAACCAACAACAAATCCCTAACATCATTCTCAGAGAAGGAAACCAAGGGGAAACCCAGAGAACAAAGTTCCAAAATTCCAATGCCGCGGTCTCCAACCAACTCGGTATGTCGACCTCGACTGTCTGAGAAATTTGGAACTGCTTGAGAGCGTCCAACAACTTTTGCAGAATGTTAATTTGTGGAATCTATGCAGCCAACCACAACCTATCTACGAAACTCTCACTTTGGAGTTTCTGAGTTCATTTTCTTACATCACCCCTACTGGAGCCACCAACCAACTCTCTGGCGTGACCAAATTCCGCATGTTCGGCACTGAGTATCAGCTATCACAAACTGATATCACGCGGCTGCTCGGTTTCAGTTCCGATGAAGGTGTCCACCTTCGTGTGCCGGATAATTTCAGCGAGGAAGCATTTAACCTATGGCACAACATGACAAACATTCGTGCCGGCTCTTATGACCACCTCAACGCCACCCATATCCATAATCCAACTATCAGATATTTTTACCGCATCCTTTGCAACACCATCTTCGCCAGAGATACCAACCACAAGCTCAACTCCAAGGAGCTTTTCTTCATGCACTGTGCATTTATCGGCCAGAAGATCAACGCCGCTCCATTTCTATTGGCTCATATTCACTCCATCTGCACTAGAGGCGGCAAACCCTTCTATTTTGAAAGGATTGTCACTTCTCTTGCTTTAGCTTTGAATCATGGTGCCACTCTCACTGATATGCCTTCTATGGCACCGGCATTGCTTACTCTAGACCACTGCAAAGCTGCCCACCTCATCCATGAGCGGGAAGATGGCAGATTCCACCCTATGATCCATAACATAATTTATAATAACATTATTTTTCCTTGTAGGGACCGAATTGACCCTCAAAACAGATCCAATTGGCTATTCGATCCTGCAGCTCCCGATGGCCATGTTCCTATTCATGAAGACCAGCCTGATGCCCCCGCAGACGAGATACAGGAAGAGTTGGACCGAGCCGCCTCTGTTCACGACATTCCGGGAACTTCATCCGCACCATCTCCTATCACTCTTGAAGACATTCTCCGAGCCATCCATCAGCAAAATCAAATGGGTGCATCACTTGAAAGAAAACAACAAGAGAAATATGACTATTTATGTGCACATAACGCTCAGATTTTGAGTGGCCGGCGGAGCATGAACGAGAGGTTAGACGAGGCCCTTTCTGAACTAAACGCTTTAAGGATGGACGTCAGCACTCTTGGCTACCATGACACTGATACCGAAGCCACGCCTACCAGGCGATCATGCACCAGGAGCAGAGAACGTGGACATCAGTAGTTTTTATTCTTAATTAGTTTGCTTTTGCTGTTTCTTTTTGTATTTGTTTTTGTATTTCCCCTCTATTATACCACAACATTGAGGACAATGTCTGATATAGTATGGGATAAGTACCTTTCCCTTTCCGCATTTTCCATTAAACAAGTAATTTTTTATGATATTTCTCAATTTAAATTCTTCCCCGCTTTATTTAGCCATACCGATTTTTTTTTGCTTTATCTTCGCATAGCCCGACATACCTACCTTAACGAAATCCTAGTTAGGAAGCTGAGAACGATTCAACAAGATCGATACGACTATGACACCTTGGACTTCCTACTTACGCAATCCGTTTCAATAACCGTTATACCTATATCTTGAGTTTTAGTTCTAAAGTAACCCCTAGTAGTTTATACTAGCAGTCAGCATTGTCTTGACACAAACCACGCAGGGAGCCGATAAATATAAGTGTTTGATGCCTAATCAATGAAATATCCTTCTTATCTCACTGCTAAAAAGGAAAATTTGCACCAAAACACAAGGTCGCATATAAGAGATGAGAAAATAATGAAGGAGTCCATTGTTGGTTGGTTCAGAGGTATATGGTTCTGAACTATGTAGGGCGTGCTATGGCTCGATCCCCCACAACCTCCAATTTGGATAATATGTGTAGGGTTGCCACATTCGTGTACCAGACCCCATGCCAAAAAGGATCAAAGTCACTAACTGGTTACTCCACTACGTGCGTGCTAAGACAAAGGGCTTAATGTGATTGCGCTAGAACAAACCGGGTGAAATAGGTACAAGAGACTCTGGGTAGAATTATAACAGAATTATTGGATAGTTTCTTTAAAATGGAAGTCCACGACTTAGCTTGTTGCTTGTGTCATTAGCGTATCATTAGTGTTTTATTTAACTATCGGTCAAACTAACGAATTGATTTCCCGTAATTGTTTTGAAAACCAAAGGTATGTTATGCATGTGCATCTGATAAAACTTGTCCGATCTTTCTAAATGATTATTTGCTTGAGGACAAGCAAAGATTTAAGTATGGGGGAATTTGATAACGAGAAATCATATCGTATAATTGCTACGTTTTTAGTCCGTTTTCATACTGCATTAATCCATTTAACTCCCGATTATTCTAAGTTCTTATGTCTTTTCACAGGTACAACATGTTTCAAGTCAATTTAGTGGAAAAAGATCATATGAAGAAAGTTAACATGAAAAACAGAAGAAAAGGAACAATTCTGCAAAGTTCTACAGATTTTGATGATGTGACGGTCGTCACACATCACTTACGATCGTAACACGCTTGTTACGTGAAGAATGCTCGTCACACATCATTGACGAACGTAACGCGCTGTTAAGCGTCTTACGCCCGTCACCTTGGCATTACGACCGTCACACGCTTAATTCAACATTATGAAGAACATGGAGACGTGGGCAACATAAAGAAAGGAGTTTTCAGATACTCCTACAATCTCTCAACCTCACCAACGCCCAGTCCTGGTTTTTCTCCACAAAAGAAGTGCAAAACCCACGTTCTTGTTTTCTAACTGTCAATTTCTCCTCTATAAATAGGAGAGATTTCAATGAAGAATAGGACAAAGTTTTATTTACACAGAGTTTTATTTACAGAATTTCTTGCGGAAGCTCTGCCGAATTTATGAACCATTTCCCAGTTTGCATTTTTCATACTGTTCTTGTTTTTATTTCCCTTTTTACCATTTAATAGCCATTTCCAACATTAGGAAATTTCTATCTTAGTTAAGATTTGTTTTTATCCTCAGACTTCGTTTCGAGTTTCGATTCCGAAAGTTCCAATCTTGCCGACTTGTGGAAGAGGGAGTTTGAGGAATAGTATTATTATTCAGGTTTTAATCGCATTTAATTTAATTTTAAGTACAATTTGTTTATGTTCAATTACTGTTATTTATTTATCATGAATGTTTCACTGCTTTCCAATTATATTTCCTGTCTGTCTGTTTCAAGTACCATGGCTAGCTAAATTTCAAGAGCTGGGATGTGATAATAGTAACTGAATGGATTAAATTGTTCCTAAGCTAAAATCCAAATTAACTTAATTTCTGGCTGTGACTTTTTATAATTAAAATCAATCTTTTTGTTACGAGAGTAAGAAAAGTAGAATAGGTTAGGATCAAGACCACGAAAGTGTGAGGTTTTAACCGGATAGCTAAAGCTAGGCATTTGATTTAAATACAATGAGAGCGCTTTAAAAGGAATTAGACTTTATTAAGTTTTCAAAGAGTATTTCCTAAACACTTATGGGCTAGCGAGAGCAGGCATAAGGCTTTAGGGGTATAATCCGAGATAAGACCACGAGAGTGTGAGCTAAGGGTTTTTAAACTGATAATTTCTACAGAACCATTTAAGTTAGACATCTTTATATGCTTAGGTTCGACTAAATCCGCTTAGGTTCACTATATTACATACCGACCGTTTTATTATCATTTCCTTAATTCGATTTAGTTTTCCCCTACTTTAACTTCTAAAAACCAAAACGTGACAACATCCGCCCTAGCTAAACTAGCAAACCTTTATAGCACTAGAGTGATTACAAAGTCCCTGGGGGTTCGACATCTTTTTATTACTACCGCGATAGGCTGTGCACTTGCAGTTAAGATACTGTTAGACACATTAGGTCTATCGCACATCAAGTAGGTGTCAGGTGAGAGATGAATCTGGAAATATAGTTCAAGCGTCCCAAGAATCCTCTGACTTCCTTCTCAGTACGAGGAGCAGGCATCTCTTGTATTGCTTTAACTTTGGTAGGATCAACCTCAATACCTTTGTTACTGACGACAAAGCCTAGGAGTTTACCGGACCGCACTCTAAATGTGCACTTGTTTGGGTTCAACCTCAGCTTGTACTTCTTCAGTCTCTCAAACAGATTTTGCAAGTGATCCAAGTGCTCTTCCTCCGTTTGTGATCTGGATATTATATCATCTATGTAGACCTCTATTTCATGATGTATCATGTCGTGAAACAAAGATACCATGGCGTGTTGATAGGTTGCCCCAACATTCTTCAGTCCGAACGACATCACCTTGTAGCAGAATGTTCCCCACTGTGTGACAAATGTAGTTTTCTCCATGTCCTTAGGTGCCATTTTGATTTGGTTGTAACCTGAGAATCCGTCCATGAAGGAAAACAATTTGTGTTGGGCCGTATTGTCAATCAGTATATCAATGTGGGGGAGTGGAAAATCATCTTTAGGGCTTGCCCTATTCAAATCTCTATAGTCCACGCACATTCGTACCTTGCCGTCTTTTTTAGGTACGGGAACAATGTTGGCAACCCATTGAGGGTAGGAAGTGACAACCAAGAATCCAGCATTGAATTGCTTCGTGACTTCCGCTTTGATTTTTTCCGACATATCAGGTCTCATACGACGAATCTTTTATTTTACTGGTGGACAATCTTATCTTGTAGGCATATGATGTACCACGATGTCCGTATCAAGTCCCGGCATATCTTCATATGACCAAGCAAAGATCTCAACATAATCATGTAACAGCTGAATCAGACGCTCCTTGACACTAGGTTCCAGATTGGCACCCACCTTGACTTCTTTTTTAACCTCCTCGATACCCAAGTTGATTGTATCCACAGGTTCCTCGTGAGGCTGAATGGTTCTTTCCTCTTGCTGTAGTAGTATGGCAAGTTCCCCTGGTACTTCACAATCTTCCTCACCTTCGTCTTCGGCTTGGTAGATTAGATTCCCAGAGTCACAAAAGGCCATAGCAGTATCGTTACCCATGGGATCCAGAATGGAGGGGTACATGCATTTGTGAGTGTGGGTGTGTGTAAGGGTATAGCCATTGTTGTACCCCAAAATTTGCCCTCCCATATTCTTCAAGATTTGCCAAGATCAAGCTTCAAAATCTCCCCAAGGGTTGCACAGTTCAAGGGCCTCCTAACAGTCAAAAGTAGGGTTTTGGTTCTGCCAAAGTAAATGAAGTTTCCAAGGGTCCAATCAAGTCCCACATGCCTATAAACATGGTCAAGCATCCTCATATCAAGTTTCAAGGCTTACAGCACAAAATTGCACAGTCAAAAACCCTAATTGCACTACAGTCAACTGTAGGGGCAAAATGGTCATTTGACAGTCAAAAGTTCAAATTTTTGGTCAACATCTCATTTTGAAGCCACAAACATCATTTGATCAATGCTTGATCATGATTCTCAAAGCTTGGCTCAAAAATCATCAAGATGCAAAAGTTTCCTTATTTGGACAGCTGAAAAAGTCAACTGTAAATTGACCAGGGCATAACTTTCACATGGATTATCAGAAAAATTCCATCCAAAGCTCATTTTGAAGATAAATACATTTCCTACAACTCCTCTTCATACTTCAAGTCCAAGAAATGCTCTCACAAAAAGTTATCAATTTCAATATTATAGGTCATTTTCAAAAGTCAACAAAAAGGGACTTTAAGTCAAAGGCCATAACTTGAGAATGGTAAATCAAGATGACATGGGACCAAAGACATTGGTTAGAGGACTCAAATACCTTTCCAAAATGTCCAAGAATATGAGCAAAGCTTAAATAAGTGAGCAAGTTATGCCTTGTGGAAGTTGGGAAATTTTTGGATATTTTGAAAAGTCAACATTGCTTCAAATGACCTAAAATTGCTAATGGGCCTCTTTTTCTTCCACAATTCATTATCCAAGGCATGTGCACGACCATTTGGCCCAAAGGGAAGTTTTTCTTCATTTTTTATTTATTTATTTGGATTTTTATTATTAATAATTCATTTAAATTAATTAAAATACATGAAAAATGTTAAACCTAATGTTTCAAATCTTTTTATGCATATAATATCTCCAATATTTCGTGCAAATCAGATTAGGGAAGAAATCTTGCTAATTGGCCATGATTTGAACTAAATGAGCATGAAAAGATTTGAAAATAATAGCATGAAAAATCAAATATCCTATTCATCAATTCATGGATTTTGGATCAATTTTCTTTGACCTAATCCCTCACATACAAATACAAAACGCAACCCTAATGATAATGGACTGAAAGCTGCATAACCAAGCCATACAAGAACTCAAGAAACTGACATATTTTTAAAAATTCGATTTTGGTTTTACAGGTGAATTCAAGGTGCAAGAGCTGTTCAAACGCCTTCCTTGAGGATCATAGAATGTTTTCCAATCATTCACTAAGTCCCATACTCAAGAGAACAGGAAATCACCATTGAAGTTGGTGAGAAAAATTCCAAAATCGTTTTCCATCATTCATGCGTTTTTAACATATTTCATTGTTGTTTTTGTGTTTAGAATGATGTTTGCAAGCTACCTGCATAATTTGATTTGGAGTTTCATGCTAAAACGAAGGATCCACCATGAGAGCATATTAGGGTTTCGTGAAAATTGATTTAGGGGTTTCCAAACCTTGAACAATTAGGCCATGAGGGATACATCATTGGAATCGTGAGAGAGAGACGATTCTAATGGCCCTAGTCCGAAAAATTTATACATGCCCATGTGCTATTCGCTATTTTCTGGAATAATGTCTTCTGGGACGGTTCAAAACCGTTGCCTATGTTTTTTGTATTTCAGGAAAATAAACAACCCACGAAGACGATGATTTGGTGGCAGGCAGCAAGTGGTTGGTTTTGAATTTTCGCGCCAGGCTTCCACTAACCCTTATTTTCATTTATATTATTTGTGTGTTATTTTAGATACAAAACGCGTTGAGTGCTTCAGTGGCAAGGCTTGTTAGTGGTAATCTCTAGGACCTGGGTTCGAGCCCCAGGTCCCTCACCCTTTCCATATTATTTTTCCACTAATATTCCTATGCAGTATTTCTCTTGAAGACCACCATGCATCCACATTATCAAGCGTCCACGCGTCCCATTACACTCAATCAAGGGCCAGGATCTGAAGAACACGATAAACTCTAGTCAACGCCTGGGCACGCTAGTGGAAAAGTCAGCCAGGCCAAAGGCCATTGGGCCCAAATTGCTAAAGAAAAACCTCCAATTTGGGGGCAGACCCCCCCTAGGTTTGAATTTTATTCTTTTCTTTATTTTACTTATTTCAATTATTATTTTTTATTAGTTAATTAACTTAATAATTTTTTTTTATAAAAAAATAATATAAAATCAGAAAAAGACAAAAAAATAGTATTTCCATTTAATATTTTAATATTTTGTAAATAAATAACTTTAATTGATTTTAGTTCTAATTTAGGTTTAAATCTTAACATTTTCTTAAATAATTTAAAATTGGTAGGATTAGGGTTTAATAATAATTTTTTTAATCCTTTTTTCTTTTCTTTAACAATAATTAATTATTAAAATATTATTTATTTTTATAAATCAAGATTTGCATGTAAATAATTAGGTTAATATTAGGTTAAAATTTAATACTTTCTTAATAAACTCAAACAATTAGAATTAGGGTTAATCTTTTAATTTCATTTAATTCTTTTTTCATTAAAATCATAAAAATACAAAAATGCCAAAAACAATTTCTTTTCATTTTAATTTTATTAATTTAATAATCGTAATTTAATTTAATTAAAAAGGGTCCAACGCCCTCGTTTCAACTTCAATTCAATTCGCATATTTATTTCTTTTTTCTTATAAATATTTATGTACCTATCCCAAAGCCATGTAATTTATCTCTCGCACTTTATTTTAATTCTTTATTTCCTGTCAAATCGAGTCCTGGATTTTAATTTGGCGATGTGGACCCGCGCCTTTGTAATAGTTTAGAACTTTTAATTTCCGCAACTTTTTAACTGTTAACAAATGCATGCAAGAATGAATGACAAAAATAAAAACAAAACGCATAGATCACTTTGACATGAACAAGATAAAAATAAATGAATCTGACCCACAAATCACACACCACCCCTAGGGTACGCCTCACTGTTGCCTTGCCTCGAAAGGTGATCGTCGAGTAGAGGATGTCTTAGTAAGTCCTCATGATCCGGGAACCTGGCATGAGGGTAGCTTCTAAGGTATCTTCCCATTACTCCGGTGATCACACTGTTGCCTTGTCCCTCGAAACGTGGTCGTCGACTATAGGACGTCTTAGTGAGTCCTTATGTTCCATTGATCTAGTTGCCTCAAAACGGTTGCCTCGGAACAAGTTGCCTCGGAATAGTTACCTCGGAATAAAAGATCAATGGCATAAGGGTAGCTCCTAAGGTATCTTACCTTTGCTTGGTGGCCACAATGTCCCTAAATTCGAATTGACCCGAACACCTCCAACGGTGGTGCTACCTACCTCTCAATGGTGGGATGGCACTACTTTAAAGGACATTTACACAGACGAATTCCTTAGGGTAGGTGGACGACTCTAGATACTTGCTCTAAATCTCAAAACAAATTCAAAATACTTTTCACACCAACACATTTTCAAAAAGCTTTCGAAAGCAACTTTTCAAACACTCTTGAGGACCGATACAAGAGTCGAACTGGAATTTTCAAAGAAACTTTTTTAAAACCCACAATTGAAAAGCAAACAAACAATTTTGAAAACACAATGAGCAAGTATCTAAGAGCCCATGGATAACCAAGGATAGAAAGGGTGCTGACACCTTCCCTTTCTATAAATCTACCTCCCGAACCGAGAGCAATCTCTATAAGGAATTTTTCTGTGCTTTTGTCCTTTCCATTTGGAGAAAATAAAAGATGGTGGCGACTCTTGCTTCTGCGACATTTCGCGAACCAGCGTTAAACAGTCAGTTCCAGATCCACCGATCACAGAACTGGCGACTCTGCTGGGGAAATTTAAAGTGAGGTGTACCTTAGGGATAGTTCATAACTGTGTTTTCAATTGCTTTGACTTGCTTGCTTTAAATTGTGGGTTGCTTGGGAGTTCTATAGATCCTAACCCGGATCTGGGGGATACCTTCTTAGAAAGTAGCAACAAGGCTGTGAGGGAACTGTGCGGGGTATACCGACATGGTTGAAACAGTCTGCTACGTTGATGTGGCACTTTGGTGTGTACCGGCAACCCTTGAGTTCAGTCAAGGAGAGTACGGGGCCTCAGCGTGGTGTCGTGAAGCATCAACAGACCTTAGGAACCTTAATTGAACTATCTTGGCCTCTTTAGGGTAGTGAGATAACTGACTTTGGTGCAGTCCGAGGTTGGTTGATACTCGATACTACACTCAATTGAGGGTTGCTTTCCTGGAATATTTCGGTCGCCAGTGCAGTGGCTAAATCGAAACGATGAACAATGAAAGCAATCCCGTGATATTGGGACCCTTAGAACCCGGTTACTTCTAATAGGACAGGTTGAACCCACCAACTTCAAAAGGGTACTACCCAGACCCCATGCTGGCCTTAAACCCTAAGGGCTTGTCTTGTGTGCCTTGTGTGCCCTACATGTTTGTCTTTGTAAATATCTGTGGTGTGTTTAATCATAGCATCATGACATCATCCAGCATCATATGCATTGACTAACCATTTCAGGGGTTCGAATCTTCATCTTTGTTCTTGTTTTGTAGGACATGGAAACTGTTCGCAGAAAGACAATTCAAGTCAGTCTTGTAAGGATCCCTCCTCAGCTTAAGGAACTTATATCCAGGATTCTCGAGAGCTCTTCATTCAGTGAAAGACATGGAAGACTCATCAGCTTGGTCAATACCAACATTGAGGAAGACATGATAAAGGTCCTGTTCCAGTTCTTTGACCCTCTGCATCACTGTTTCACCTTCTTGGACTATCAGCTGGTACCTACATTGGAGGAGTTCTCCCGGCTCCTGAAGATCCCTATCCTTGATCAACTACCCTACAACGGTACGGAAAAGGAACCTAAGCTTGAAGAGATTGCTAAAGCCTTGCACCTACAGTCATCTGACCTCAAGGGACATTGGGAAGTTAGAAGTGGTATCAAAGGATTCTTAGCCAGGTTTCTGTTTGAGAAGGCCCATGAATGTTGGAACTCCCTTGACTTACAAGCTTTTGAAGAAGTTGTGGCCCTCCTTGTCTATGGTTTGGTGTTGTTCCCTAACCCAGATCAGCTTATTGATATCAGTGCTGTCCAGATCTTTATGTCCAGGAATCCTATACCTACGTTGCTGGGAGACATCCTTCACTCATGTTACACTCAAACCATGAGAAAAAGAGGTGTCCTTGTGTGTTGCACTCCTCTCCTGGGAAGGTGGTTTATTTCGCACCTTCCACAATCAGTTTTGAAGAATGAGCAGGGTTTGAGATGGTCACAACGGTTGATGACTCTTACACATGCAGATATACATTGGTGCCCTAGGTCTAGAGAAGATGTCACTATCATTGATCGTTGCGGGGAGTACCCTAATGTTCCTTTACTTGGAATCAGAGGAGGTATTACTTACAACCCATGCCTGGCTTGGAGACAGTTTGGTTATGCTCGGAGGGATGGTCCTCATGACATGTTAATTCCTGACATAGTTTTTGACTTCGACAATGATACTCAAGGACTTCTCCAGAGATTTATCAGGGCCTGGAGGATGCCAAGTAGGATAGACAGTAAGACACTGGGGCACAGGAAGTCCATCCCGTTGGAACCTTATCTCAAGTGGGTACGAGCCCGCTCCCAGAAGTTAGTGATGCCTTATCCCCATATGCTCCTTGTGGTCAAAGAGCCAGTCTTGGAAGGAGAAGTGTCCTACACTATTCAACACCCTGATATGCCCACATCCTGGGAAGAGATGCAGAAGAGCTGGGTCCAGCTTAAGGAAGAACGGAATTCTCTTGAGACCAGTCTACATGCCAGTGAAAAGAAGGTCTTGGAGCTCACCCGCCTGTTGCATGAGGAGAGGAATCTCAACACTTACATAGCTCCAAAGAGGATGCGTAGTATATTTTGGGATTGATTTGCTTTTGTATTATTTTGCCCATGAGGCTTTGATGTACTGAACAATTATTTCCTTAATGATAACGTGTGTTCCCTTTCGTCTATAACAAATTTGAACTTTCGAACCCTTGAATGCATTGCATAAACACATATCATTCATCATGTGCATAACAGGTTTTCCTCTTTTCAGGTTGCTTACAGTTCTTCGCTGTTTATTTCAGCATCATGAATCCTGACTCGTCATCAACTGAGATGTCCATCAAGGCTCTTCAGGCGCAGAATGTGCAATTTCAGGAATTAATCATGGGTTTGGCTCAGGGCCAAGAGGAGCTGAAGGCTCTGCTCCTGAAGAAGGAAAAGAAGAAGAAGAGAAGAACTGTTCTGTTCAACTCAGGCCGAAGGTTTGGCAATACTCTACAGAATGAAGAGGCTGGTTCTTCTATTGGCAAGGGTACTCCTCAAGCGGAAAAAGGTCCTAGTCCGGTAGTCTCCGACAACGAGACTGATTTTGATGAAGAGCAATATCCTCCTGCAGAAGACCGTTACAAGCAGTTGGAAGACAGGTTGAATGCTATGGAGATACAACAGGTACCTGGGCTGGATTTTGGAGATTTGGGTTTGTCTACTGGTGTGATCATTCCTCGGAAGTTCAAAGCACCATCTTTCACTAAGTATGACGGGGCGTCTTGTCCCAAGCTACATCTCAGGTCCTATGTTCGGAAGATTCAACCGTACTCAGTGGATAAGAATTTGTGGATCCACTTCTTCCAGGAGAGTCTTTCAGGGACTCATCTCGAATGGTTCAATCAGCTGGATGGGACCAAGATTCGTAACTGGGAGGAGTTGGCTACTGCTTTCTATAAGCAGTACCAGTATAATGCCGACCTTGCCCCTACACGTACCCAACTCCAGGGTATGTCGTTAGGTTCAAGTGAAGGTTTTAAAGAGTACGCTCAGAAGTGGAGGGATCTGGCTGGCAGAGTGCAGCCTCCGTTGACTGATCGGGAGTTGGTAGACATGTTCTTGGGGACCCTATCTGGGCCATTTTTCAACCATCTTATCGGGAATTCGTCTGCAGGATTCACTGATCTTATTCTAACTGGAGAGAGAAGTGAGGCTGGGTTGAAGTCTGGTAAGATTCCGAAGGGTGCGTCTACAAGTTCCGAGAAGAAACCCTTCAAAAAGGAGGGTAGTGCTGTATATGGCTCCCGGAGACAAGAGAAATCTGAGCGCCGCCAATCTGTCAGTGCGGTGATGATTGCTAAGCCTGCTGCCGCTCCTCGGCCAACCAATCCTCAAAGGGCTGAAAGACCCCGGAGAGAGTTTACCCGTTTGAGCATGACCTTATCGCAGATCTTGCCACAGTTGCTATCCACCAATCTAGTAACCGTCAGAGAGGCTCCGAAGTTTGCAAATACTACATCTCCTAAGTACAATCCAAATGCCCGCTGTGCGTACCATTCTGATAGCCCGGGGCATTCCACTGATGACTGTTGGGCATTAAGGAATAAGGTGGAAGACCTTATTGACGCGAAAGAGGTACAGTTTGAGGCATCTGAGAAGCCTAATGTGGTGACAGCTCCCCTGCCTGCTCATGGAGTAAATGCTATTGGGGACGAGGATGAAGTGGATGAAGCTGAGTTTGATAGTTGGATTTACCCGGCAACCGACAGTGGACCTAACAATTGGAGTGCCAAAGACAATCTACCTGTTTCTCTTGTTATTGAGTAATGAATTCCTATGTTTTTGTTATTTGTAATAAACAATAAATAAAACTTTATGGCCCGATGTCTTACCCGAGGCACCGTGGTTTCGTTTGTGAGGGCATATAAATTGTCATTTCATATATCATAAATGAAAATCTTGGACGTTTTCTCGCATTTCAAATCTTATGCTCCTTTTCTGTCTTTTCTTCCTTTATACATATTTCAAAACAGCTGTATTTACACACACTCACTCATACAGGTTCCAATCCACTCTGGATCTCACTGGTAACGACTCTGCTACTGCCAATTATGACTTCGAAAATCCGATCAACTTAGCCGAAGACGAAGGTGAAGATGATTGCGAAGTGCCTGGCGAGCTTGCAAGACTGTTACTTCAGGAAGAGAGGGCAATTCAACCACATGAAGAGCCGGTGGAAATAATAAACTTGGGTACTGAGGCAGACAGGAAAGAGGTAAAGATTGGTGCCAACCTAGAACTCAGCGTGAAGCAACGGTTGGCTAAGATGCTACATGATTATATGGAGATCTTTGCCTGGTCCTACGAAGACATGCCCGGGTTGGATACCGACATTGTAGTCCATCACTTGCCAACTAAGGAAGACTGCCCTCCAGTTAAGCAAAAGGTCCGTCGTATGCGTCCAGAGATGTCTGAGAAGATTAAAGCCGAGGTTATGAAACAGTTTGATGCTGGGTTCCTTGCAGTGACTTCTTACCCTCAGTGGGTTGCTAATGTGGTGCCAGTACCAAAGAAAGACGGTAAGGTCAGAATGTGTGTCGATTACAGGGATCTGAACAGGGCCAGCCCCAAGGATGACTTCCCTCTACCTCACATTGATGTCCTTGTTGACAATACAGCTCAGCACAAAGTGTTCTCTTTCATGGATGGCTTTTCAGGTTACAATCAGATCAAGATGGCACCTGAAGACATGGAAAAAACTACATTTGTTACTCAGTGGGGCACCTTCTGTTACAAGGTCATGCCTTTTGGACTAAAGAACGCTGGGGCAACCTACCAACGTGCCATGGTTGCTTTATTTCATGACATGATCCATCATGAGATAGAAGTGTATGTTGACGACATGATCGCAAGGTCCCAGACTGAGGAAGAACACCTAGATCATCTGCAAAAGTTGTTTGACCGTCTGAAACTGTACAAGCTGAGGTTGAACCCGAACAAGTGCACCTTCGGGGTAAGATCTGGGAAGTTGCTAGGCTTCGTGGTAAGTGATAAAGGTATTCAAGTGGACCCTGCTAAGGTCAAAGCTATTCAAGAGATGCCAGTTCCTAAGACAGAGAAAGAGGTCAGAGGCTTTTTAGGACGCCTAAATTACATTGCTCGATTCATCTCGCATCTGACTGCCACCTGTGAACCAATCTTCAAGCTGCTGAAGAAAGATCAGGTAGTACGTTGGAATGATGAATGTCAGGCCGCTTTTGACAGAATCAAAGAGTATCTCCAAGAACCACCCATCCTTATGCCACCGGTTGAAGGGAGACCTCTGATACTATATCTGACAGTGCTTAACAACTCAATGGGGTGCGTGCTGGGGCAGCATGACGAGTCTGGCCGAAAAGAGCATGCCATTTATTACCTTAGCAAAAAGTTTACCGACTGTGAGACCCGATACTCACTGCTCGAGAAAACTTGCTGCGCTTTGGTATGGGCTGCTCGCCGACTGAGACAGTATATGCTGACTCACACTACCTTGTTGATCTCAAAGATGGATCCTATAAAGTACATATTCGAAAAGCCTGCTCTGTCTGGGAGAATAGCAAGATGGCAAATGATCTTGACGGAATACGACATTCAGTACACGACCCAGAAAGCCATCAAGGGAAGTGTATTGGCAGACCACTTGGCACATCAGGCCGTAGATGACTATCAGTCAATGAACTTCGAGTTTCTGGATGAAAGCATCATGATAGTAACTGATTGTGAAGTACCTGGACCGGATGAAGGACCTGAGGAAGGATCCCGATGGTCTATGCACTTTGACGGAGCCTCCAATGCTTTGGGTAACGGTATCGGCGCCATAATCATATCTCCTCAAGGCACTCATACTCCACTCACTGCCCGGCTGTGTTTCAATTGTACCAACAACATGGCGGAGTATGAGGCGTGCATCATGGGTCTTCAAGCTGCGATCGACTTAAGGATCAAGTTTATGAGTGTCTTCGGAGATTCCGCTCTTGTGATCAATCAGATCAAAGGAGAGTGGGATACGAAACATCCGAACCTTATTCCTTACAGAGAATGTGTGTTGACCTTGATCCCCCACTTCACGAAGATAACCTTTGAACACTTTCCAAGAGAGGAGAATCAGCTGGCGGACGCGTTAGCTACAATGTCTTCTATGTTCAAGGTCAAATGGGATAATGAGGCTCCCCGGATCATCATCTGGAAACTGGACGAACCGGCATACTGTTGCAATCTCGAGACTGAATTGGTGACTGAGAAGCCTTGGTACCATGAGGTGAAGAGGTATCTGGAAGCTCAGTAATATCCTGAAGGTGCCTCTGTCAATGATAAGAAATTCCTGAGAAGGTTCGCGGCAAAATTCTTCCTTAGCAACGACATCTTGTACAAGCGAAACCATGATTCGACCTTACTGCGTTGTGTGGATAAGACTGAAGCAGAAAGGATCATGGAAGAGCTACATGAAGGGACCTTTGGTACACATTCCAGTGGACATACAATGGCAAAGAAGATCCTCCGGGCAGGGTATTACTGGTCCACAATGGAAGCTGACTGCTACCAACATTCTAGGACATGCCACAAGTTCCAGATATACGCAGACAAGGTGCATGTTCCTCCAGTTCCTTTGAATGTTCTGACTGCGCCTTGGCCGTTTGCAATGTGGGGCATAGACATGATCGGTGAGATTAAACCTACGGCATCTAATGGGCATCGCTTCATCCTAGTGGCGATTGATTATTTTACAAAGTGGGTTGAAGCAGCTTCCTACGCTACGGTAACCAAGACTGTTGTGGCACGGTTCATTCGGCATAACCTGATCTGTCGGTACGGCGTCCCAAAAAGAATTATTACAGACAACGGTACCAATCTGAATAATAAGATGATCACTGAGCTCTGCGAGCAGTTCAAAATACAGCGCCACAATTCTTCTCCTTACAGACCGAAGATGAATGGGGCTGTAGAAGCAGCGAATAAAAATATCAAGAAAATCGTGCAGAAGATGACAGTGA
Source organism: Vicia faba (assembly GCA_948472305.1). Lineage (NCBI taxonomy): Eukaryota > Viridiplantae > Streptophyta > Magnoliopsida > Fabales > Fabaceae > Vicia > Vicia faba. The sequence continues at coordinate 447,866,050 of OX451739.1, read as the reverse complement.
CTTATAAAGATTGGCACGAGATGTTACCGTTCGCTCTACATGGGTACCGTACCTCAGCCAGGACGTCAACCGGGGCAACTCCTTTCTCTTTGGTTTACGGTATGGAGGCAGTCTTACCGATCGAAGTGCAAATACCCTCTCTCCGGATAATGAAGGATGCAAATCTGAATGAAGATGATTGGATCCAGACACGACTTGATCAACTAAACCTTATTGACGAAAAGAGGCTTGCTGCTATTTGTCATGGTCAGACGTATCAAAAACGGATGATCAGGGCATTTAACAAAAAGGTCAGACCACAGGAATATCAAGTTGGGGATCTGGTGATCAAACGAATCATTCTTCCTCAGAGTGATCCAAGGGGCAAATGGACCCCTACGTACGAAGGGCCATTTGTGGTTAAACATGTGTTCTCAGGAGGAGCCATGATTCTAAACAACATGGACGGTGACGACCTTCCTCACCCCTCCAATGCAGACATAGTAAAAAGATACTACGCATGAAAAAAGACCCGCTAGGCTGACATGCCTAGGCAAAAATTAGGGCTTCCCGGCGAACCAAAAGGGTTCGGGCAAAATGAAGGGATGAAATGAAAAAAATCTGTACACCCGGCAAGTCGAAAACCTGAAAAGGCGACTTGGGCAAAAATGGGTATCCCGGTGGACTGAAAACCCGAAAGGGCAGTCTAGGCAAAAGTTAGGGATAAAAGCGTAATACTATGTCTCATTGGATCACCTTGCATCCGGAATCCGGTATCTACATCAAGTTCAGACGGTATCGATCAGTCAGCTTCATCTTCAACCAAGGTCATCAAGTGATGAGACGCTCGGAGTTATAAAGGCAATAGCAGGGTTGAAACCCAGTGGGATCATCCATTTCACACAGATGATTTATTTTCTCTTGTACAAATTTGTATAAACTCTTCTGTTCGGCGGTGTTCTCTTACTAGGACGTCAGCCTCTTGTACATAAACGCCTATTTTCAGGCCATTCAAAATCAATACAAATATACTTTTCAGTTAAAAGTGCCAATTGTTTTTCCTTTTTTCTGTTTTGTTTTGCAAAGAACGTCCAAGGTTCAATTTGTGATATATGCATTGACAATAATTTGCTAACTCATAAATATTTGCATACGAAACAAAGGATTAATTACAGGTAACATTAGAAACAGGGGCAATAAGGAGTTGACTAAGCAATCTAATTGTTCCGTCCATCAAGGTACCAAGGTAGGTTCAACTAAAGAACACAACCGGATATCTTAATTCCCCAGAGAGTGAGCCAGCAAGCAGTACACTCTCTCCCAAGCAAAGCTACAATCAAACCTTAAGGAAGTCGGGTATCCTCCAGTAGATATCAACCTTCCCCAGCAGCATATATTCTTAACAAGCATCCCCGACAATCTTGATCTAAGATTGTTCCCCGGCGGTATATCAAACATTCAGTGGAAGTAACTTCCAATACAGTTCAAAACTTCCCCAAGAGAATCCAATCTAGTTCCCCAGGAAATTTGGAATTCATCTCCCCAAGTAGTAAGCTTATCCCCAGTAGATTCTGGAAGCTTATTCTCGCAGAGCACGAACGCCTCTCCTGGCTTTATTTTAAAGAGTTATTTCCTTACCAGGATATAACTGGGTTATCCTCAGCCAAAAGCCACGGGAAGATCGTTCTCGGCGAAGTCTTCTTATCCCCAGCAAAGTCTATTAACATTTCCAATACGACAAGGGTATCCCCAGCAAGTTATTATCAACAACTCAACAAAGTACCTCTCTCCCCACAGAGTATTGCTTCCCAGCAAGATCGTTAGAGTACTTTCCTCCCCGCAGAGTTATTCCATTCGCCAAGTTTATTCCCCAACGAAGTCATCTTCTCCTACCGGTATTCTTGCAACTATTATCCCCAGCGGAGGAAAAAATCTATTCTCCAACATCAGCCCAGGAGTGACTTCCCGGCACCCGTCAAGGATTTACTTTCCTAGACGAAAAATACATTCATAAACATCGCACTTCCATACATCATTATAGCATGCATATACGCATCATATCTTACGAATCTCATTTATGGTGAGAACATCATTGCTTGATCCATATCACGCATTGCATATGACTGACCTTTACCTTTCAGGAAAGATTCAGTTAAATCCTCAATCATATTTCAAGACCTAGACCGGTTCAATTAAATCGACTCTAAAGATTTCTTATCCAGTCAAAGGCCTTCTCTGGTCCAGTTAAATCGACCCCAAACAGATTTTTCTGATGAAGACTCAGTAGAAGTTATCCAAGGTTTTCCCAATAAATGCTATTGAGGTTGTAATCGCCTATGGTTCTCTCCCCGATACTGCGGAGATGATAATTCCATCCAAGGTTTTCTCAATGATTGCTATTGAGATTGTAATCGCCTATGGTTCTCTCCCCGATACTGCGGAGATGATAATTCCATCCAAGGTTTTCTCAATGATTGCTATTGAGGTTGTAATCGCCTATGGTTCTCTCCTCGATACTGCGGAGATGATAATTCCATCCAAGGTTTTCCCAATAATTGCTATTGAGGTTGTAATCGCCTATGGTTCTCTCCCCAATGCTGCGGAGATGATAATTCCATCCCAGGTTTTCTCAATGATTGCTATTGAGATTGTAATCGCCTATGGTTCTCTCCCCGATACTGCGGAGATGATAATTCCATCCAAGGTTTTCTCAATGATTGCTATTGAGGTTGTAATCGCCTATGGTTCTCTCCCCGATACTGCGGGGATGGTAATTCCCACCAAGGTTTTCTCAATGATTGCTATTGAGGTTGTAATCGCCTATGGTTCTCTCCCCGATACTGCGGAGATGGTAATTCCCACCAAGATTCTCTCAATGATTGCTGTTGAGGTTGTAGTCACCTATTGGTTCTCTCCCCGATCCTGCGGAGGTAGTAATCATCCCAAGATTTTCTCAACGATTGCTGTTGAAGTTAAAGTCACCCAAGGTTCTCTCACCGTTCCTGTTGAGGTAGTAACCACCCCTGGTTCATTCATCATCTCTTGAAGCTCCAGATCCAGCTCCTGTAACCAGTCAGGACACATCTATACCAAGCATCTGAAGACCAGCCCCGGCAACATGCCAGGTACTCATCTTTCTTTTGCAGGTACGCAGGTTCTCGCTAAGGAATCTCTTACGCGATTGACATCCAGATGGAATCTATAAGCCCATCCACCTTCCATCAATCTCTAAATGGCATCTATAAGCCCATTCCACCATCACACTGCTACTATGTGAGCGCAAATTTCTTGGCACTCTAGTGTTCAATCATCTTCCACCTTCGGATTACGAAAGGCACGTCAGCCAATCTGCATCCTCAGGTTTAAGAAGATTGAACAGGGGCAACTGTTGTACCCCAAAATTTGCCCTCCCATATTCTTCAAGATTTGCCAAGATCAAGCTTCAAAATCTCCCCAAGGGTTGCACAGTTCAAGGGCCTCCTAACAGTCAAAAGTAGGGTTTTGGTTCTGCCAAAGTAAATGAAGTTTCCAAGGGTCCAATCAAGTCCCACATGCCTATAAACATGGTAAAGCATCCTCATATCAAGTTTCAAGGCTTACAGCACAAAATTGCACAGTCAAAAACCCTAATTGCACTATAGTCAACTATAGGGGCAAAATGGTCATTTGACAGTCAAAAGTTCAAATTTTTGGTCAACATCTCATTTTGAAGCCACAAACATCATTTGATCAATGCTTGATCATGATTCTCAAAGCTTGGCTCAAAAATCATCAAGATGCAAAAGTTTCCTTATTTGGACAGTTGAAAAAGTCAACTGTAAATTGACCAGGGCATAACTTTCACATGGATTATCAGAAAAATTCCATCCAAAGCTCATTTTGAAGATAAAGACATTTCCTACAACTCCTCTTCATACTTCAAGTCCAAGAAATGCTCTCACAAAAAGTTATCAATTTCAATATTATAGGTCATTTTCAAAAGTCAACAAAAAGGGACTTTAAGTCAAAGGCCATAACTTGAGAATGGTAAATCAAGATGACATGGGACCAAAGACATTGGTTAGAGGACTCAAATACCTTTCCAAAATGTCCAAGAATATGAGCAAAGCTTAAATAAGTGAGCAAGTTATGCCTTGTGGAAGTTGAGAAATTTTTGGATATTTTGAAAAGTCAACATTGCTTCAAATGACCTAAAATTGCTAATGGGCCTCTTTTTCTTCCACAATTCATTATCCAAGGCATGTGCACGACCATTTGGCCCAAAGGGAAGTTTTTCTTCATTTTTTATTTATTTATTTGGATTTTTATTATTAATAATTCATTTAAATTAATTAAAATACATGGAAAATGTTAAACCTAATGTTTCAAATCTTTTTATGCATATAATATCTCCAATATTTCGTGCAAATCAGATTAGGGAAGAAATCTTGCTAATTGGCCATGATTTGAACTAAATGAGCATGAAAAGATTTGAAAATAATAGCATGAAAAATCAAATATCCTATTCATCAATTCATGGATTTTGGATCAATTTTCTTTGACCTAATCCCTCACATACAAATACAAAACGCAACCCTAATGATAATGGACTGAAAGCTGCATAACCAAGCCATACAAGAAATCAAGAAACTGACATATTTTTAAAAATTCGATTTTGGTTTTACAAGTGAATTCAAGGTGCAAGAGCTGTTCAAACGCCTTCCTTGAGGATCATAGAATGTTTTCCAATCATTCACTAAGTCCCATACTCAAGAGAACACAAAATCACCATTGAAGTTGGTGAGAAAAATTCCAAAATCGTTTTCCATCATTCATGCGTTTTTAACATATTTCATTGTTGTTTTTGTGTTTAGAATGATGTTTGCAAGCTACCTGCATAATTTGATTGGAGTTTCATGCTAAAACGAAGGATCCACCATGAGAGCATATTAGGGTTTCGTGAAAATTGATTTAGGGGTTTCCAAACCTTGAACAACTAGGCCATGAGAGATACATCATTGGAATCGTGAGAGAGAGACGATTCTAATGGCCCTAGTCCGAAAAATTTATACATGCCCATGTGCTATTCGCTATTTTCTGGAATAGTGTCTTCTGGGACGGTTCAAAACCGTTGCCTATGTTTTTTGTATTTCAGGAAAATAAACAACCCACGAAGACGATGATTTGGTGGCAGGCAGCAAGTGGTTGGTTTTGAATTTTCACGCCAGGCTTCCACTAACCCTTATTTTCATTTATATTATTTGTGTGTTATTTTAGATACAAAACGCGTTGAGTGCTTCAGTGGCAAGGCTTGTTAGTGGTAATCTCTAGGACCTGGGTTCGAGCCCCAGGTCCCTCACCCTTTCCATATTATTTTTCCACTAATATTCCTATGCAGTATTTCTCTTGAAGACCACCATGCATCCACATTATCAAGCGTCCACGCGTCCCATTACACTCAATCAAGGGCCAGGATCTGAAGAACACGATAAACTCTAGTCAACGCCTGGGAACGCTAGTGGAAAAGTCAGCCAGGCCAAAGGCCATTGGGCCCAAATTGCTAAAGAAAAACCTCCAATTTGGGGGCAGACCCCCCCTAGGTTTGAATTTTATTCTTTTCTTTATTTTACTTATTTCAATTATTATTTTTTATTAGTTAATTAACTTAATAATTTTTTTTTTATAAAAAAATAATATAAAATCAGAAAAAGACAAAAAAATAGTATTTCCATTTAATATTTTAATATTTTGTAAATAAATAACTTTAATTGATTTTAGTTCTAATTTAGGTTTAAATCTTAACATTTTCTTAAATAATTTAAAATTGGTAGGATTAGGGTTTAATAATAATTTTTTTTATCCTTTTTTCTTTTCTTTCACAATAATTAATTATTAAAATATTATTTATTTTTATAAATCAAGATTTGCATGTAAATAATTAGGTTAATATTAGGTTAAAATTTAATACTTTCTTAATAAACTCAAACAATTAGAATTAGGGTTAATCTTTTAATTTCATTTAATTCTTTTTTCATTAAAATCATAAAAATACAAAAATGCCAAAAACAATTTCTTTTCATTTTAATTTTATTAATTTAATAATCATAATTTAATTTAATTAAAAAGGGTCCAACGCCCTCGTTTCAACTTCAATTCAATTCGCATATTTATTTCTTTTTTCTTATAAATATTTATGTACCTATCCCAAAGCCATGTAATTTATCTCTCGCACTTTATTTTAATTCTTTATTTCCTGTCAAATCGGGTCCTGGATTTTAATTTGGCGATGTGGACCCGCGCCTTTGTAATAGTTTAGAACTTTTAATTTCCGCAACTTTTTAACTGTTAACAAATGCATGCAAGAATGAATGACAAAAATAAAAACAAAACACATAGATCACTTTGACATGAACAAGATAAAAATAAATGAATCTGACCCACAAATCACACACCACCCCTAGGGTACGCCTCACTGTTGCCTTGCCTCGAAAGGTGATCGTCGAGTAGAGGATGTCTTAGTAAGTCCTCATGATCCGGGAACCTGGCATGAGGGTAGCTTCTAAGGTATCTTCCCATTACTCCGGTGATCACACTGTTGCCTTGTCCCTCGAAACGTGGTCGTCGACTATAGGACGTCTTAGTGAGTCCTTATGTTCCATTGATCTAGTTGCCTCAAAACGGTTGCCTCGGAACAAGTTGCCTCGGAATAGTTACCTCGGAATAAAAGATCAATGGCATAAGGGTAGCTCCTAAGGTATCTTACCTTTGCTTGGTGGCCACAATGTCCCTAAATTCGAATTGACCTGAACACCTCCAACGGTGGTGCTACCTACCTCTCAATGGTGGGATGGCACTACTTTAAAGGACATTTACATAGAAGAATTCCTTAGGGTAGGTGGACGACTCTAGATACTTTCTCTAAATCTCAAAACAAATTCAAAATACTTTTCACACCAACACATTTTCAAAAAGCTTTCGAAAGCAACTTTTCAAACACTCTTGAGGACCGATACAAGAGTCGAACTGGAATTTTCAAAGAAACTTTTTTAAAACCCACAGTTGAAAAGCAAACAAACAATTTTGAAAACACAATGAGCAAGTATCTAAGAGCCCATGGATAACCAAGGATAGAAAGGGTGCTAACACCTTCCCTTTCTATAAATCTACCTCCCGAACCGAGAGCAATCTCTATAAGGAATTTTTCTGTGCTTTTGTCCTTTCCATTTGGAGAAAATAAAAGACGGTGGCGACTCTTGCTTCCGCGACATTTCGCGAACCAGCGTTAAACAGTCAGTTCCAGATCCACCGATCACAGCCATCCTTAAAAATAAAATGTAAAGGAAAAACAATTAGCACAAAAGTTTGTATGTAAAAAACGTCCATGATTCATTGAATGTCATATGAAGATGAAATAATAACCCTTACAAATGGACCATTGTGCCTCGGGTAGGACACAAGGTTTTTAGAGTGCGAATTGTTTTCCAATATTACATATCCAACAAAATGTAAACGATAAATTACTGAGGGATGAAAGTTACTGGGACAAAGTCTTTGGCCTCCCAATTGCGAAGTCCTCCGTTGATGGTAGGAAAGATCCAATCCTCCAAGCTGCAATCCTCTTCACCATCTTCTACCGCATTGACCTCTCGGTTGCTAATCTTCAAGGGTGGCCCTCCAGCACGGGCGCGGCGTACAACCTTCTGAGCACTTGAAGTAAAACCTAAGCCAAAATTGTCAGAATTATACGGAATATCCGGAAGTTTCCCCCAGATGGTACATCCACCCTCCTCCACTACTGCTTTGGCGTCCTTCAGAGATGACATTCAGAGTGGAGGTCTTGTAATCTTGGGAATTTGGGACACAGTCTTGGTCACTTCTACCTCTTGGGGGACCTCTTCGAAGTGTTGAAAAAGAGTTTCAATGAACTCGCCGTCCAATTACACATACCTGAAGGAATTAAGATGGCTAATCATATATTCTTCCTCACCGTGGACAATGATAATCTTTCCCTGGACCGGGTATTTCAGCATCTGGTGCAGTGTAGAGGTGACATTGCCGACATTATGGATCCATGGCCGTCCTAGCAGACAGGAGTAAGAGGGACGGATGTCCATTACATAAAAGGTTAAATTGAAAGTTTGAGTCCCAACCTTTATGGGGATATCCACATCCCCGTGTACCATCCTCTTTGATCAATCAAATGCCCTTACGACTATGTTACTAGGTTTCAACGTCAGTCCTTCGCAGTCTAGTCTGTCGAGAGCTTTCTTCGGTAAAACATTCAAAGATGAGCTAGTGTCCACCAAGACATGGGCCAGAGTTGTGCCTCTACATTCCACAGAGACATGTAATGCCTCGTTGTGCTTTCTTCCCCTTGGTGCCAGATCAGCATCCGAGAAGCCTAGGCCGTTATCTGCTGTCAAGCTGGCCATGCAATCTTGAAATTGATCAGCAGATATCTCCTGAGGCACATGGACTGTCTTTAAGAATTTCACCAGGGCTTTCGCGTGTGCCTCGGAACACAATAACAATGCCAGCATGGAGATTTTGGGGGGAGTTTGCCCTAACTGTTCAATTACGTCATAGTCGCTCCTTTTTATGATTCTCAAGATCTCCTCCATTTCTCTCTTGGAGGTTTCATGGATAGTCAGTGGTTGAGCCTTCGACCAGACAGGCTCCACTTGAATACTTTTTCCTCGAGTTTTAGCTACAGGAGTGTTGGTAGGAATGACAGCAGGGGTTGTATCGTCTTTGTCAATAGGAGCATTTACAGAGATGAATATTGGTACAGAAGTAACCTTTGGATCAGCCACAGGTCCAAAAACTGCCTTTGGGGGGTAATTTCTGGAGAGAAGATTCTACCGCTTCAGGTAATCTTACTGGTTCCGACAATATTTCTAATGTCGGAGTCTTCTTCTTCGGAGGCCAGCCCATTTTGTTTGATGCCATGGTAATAAATGTCTCCACCGTAATTCCATGGTACAATTTTGTCTGATTCGTATGGGACTGGCCCAGGCATTGTGATTATAAGAGGAGTAGTTTTTGGAACTGATGTAATTCTAACGGGTCTTTTGGGGACCATGGAAGAATTGGTGGAGATGGTAATGATTGAAATATCTTCAACAGGAACAGGTGAAACAGGAGTACTTTCAAACAGAATCTCTTTGTTGTCTATCAAGCGTTGAATGCCTGTTTTCAACAAAGAGCAATCAGTTGGTGAGGATAAGCAGAGGTGGAAGTCTTAATTACAACCCGAGAATATACCGGCTTTCAACAAGTTTATCTTAATGATTGGGAGTGGAGTCACGAGTTCATCAAATGTGGTAACAAATTAATTTTCTTCAACAACATTGCTGTGGTGACCATGTCTAGGCATAGGAGCAGAAATGACGTTTAGCTTCTCAGGCGCATCAAACTCAATTTCTTTTGCCTTTATAAGGTCTTGACTTTTGTTTTTCAAGGCCCAACAGTTGTTAGTGTCATGACCTGGACTTTCGAAATGATATGCACAACGGGCATTTGGGTGATAATGAGGGGACGCCGTGTTGGGGTTTTTTGGAGCTTCTTTCAGAGTTGTCAAATTGGATTTCAGAAGATGCGGTAACACTTGGGACGGAGTCATATTGATTCTGGTGAATTTCCAGACTGGCCTTTCCACCCTCGGTTGATTACTTCTTGGTTGATCAGATGTAGGCTTTGGGATTATGACAACCCCTACCATTGGTCGGTGTTCGTCTCTCCCTTGGTTCCTTTATGGATATACATAAGCTACTTCTTTCTTCCGAATGAAAGGATTCCTCACAACTGTAGAGGCAGATGAATCCTTCTGAATCTTTCCACTTTTTATGCCAGCTTCCACCCTCTCTCTGGTCAGTATTAACTCAGTAAATCCTGCAGATGAGCTTCCTATCAAATGGTTGAAGAAAGGGCCCGACAGAGTGCCTAAAAACATGCCCACCAATTCCCTTTCAGACAGAGGGGGTTGAACTCTTCCAGCTAGATCTCTCCACTTCTGCGCGTAATCCTTGAAACCCTCATTGTAAGCCATAGCCATACTCTGAAGTTGAGTACGGGTAGGTGCCAAATCAACATTATATTGATATTGCTTGTAGAAAGCTGCATCCAGATCTTCCCAATTATGGACGTTGGCCCTTTCCAGTTGGTAAAACCAGTCGAGTTGTGTTCCAGATAGGCTATCTTAGAAAAAATGCACCCACAAGTCTTTATCAACGGAGTGTGGCTGGATCTTTCTCACATATGATCGGAGGTGCATCTTAGGACATGACACCCCATCATATTTTGCAAACAAAGGCACTTTGAATTTCGGAGGAATCACAATCCCCGAAACTAGTCCCAATTCTTCAAAGTCTAGGCCCGACACCTTTTGTATTTCCATAGCGCTTAAACGCTCTTCTAGATGTCTGTACTTATCATCTGCTGGAGGATAATGTTCCTCAGAGTAGTCTTCCTCTTCTTCCTCCTCTTCAGATTCTGACGGAACCGCTGTTTCCTTTCCTTTCCCCTCTCTTTCACCGGATGTTGTTGCAAAATTCAAGGTTCTCCTAGTCTGTTCCTGAAACCTTTTCCCCATGTTCAAAACCCCGGTGACTTTCTTTTTTTTCTTTTTATTTTCCTCAGCTAGCAGAGTCTTCAACTCTTCTTTCCCCTTGGCTAGGGTCATGAGCAATTGTTGAAACTGCGTGTTCTGAGCTTGGAGATCTTTGACTGTTTGTTCGAGATCCATCTCACTGAAATAAACAGTAGAGAGATGAGGAAACTCGTTGCAAAAGACCTGTTTATGCCATGATGAATGATATGTGCATATGCAATGTTTTTAAGGATTTTAAAGATTCAAGTTCGTTTTAGACAAAAAGGAAACACACGTTATATTAATAAGATAAAGTTTGAGTACATCAATGCCGCTTGGGGAAAATAATACAAAACTCTAAGATAAAAAAGTAGTGCACATCCCCTTTGGTGCTATGTAGGCATTTAGAGTCTGCTCCTCATGAAGTAGCCTAGTGAGTTCCAAAACCTTCTTCTCGCTTGCGTAGAATTGGGCTTCGAAAGTATCTCGTTCTCCTTTGAGCTGTATCCAATCCCTTTGTAGGTCTTTAAGAGATGTGGGCATGTCAGGATGTAGGATAGTGTATGGAACTTCTCCCTCCTTAACAGGCTCAAAAATTACCGGAAGAATGGAAGGATAAGGCATCATAAGACTTTGAGCGCACGTTCGTACCCACTTGAGGTAATGCTCAAGGGGGATGGAATTATTGTGTCCCAAAGTCTTGCTATCCACCTTGTTTAGCATCCTCCAAGCTCGGATGAATCTCTGGCGAAGACCTTGATCGTCGTTGTCGTAGTCGAATACCAAACCTTGAATCAGCATCTCGTGCGGACATCCCTTCGGGCGTAACCAAACTGTCTTATAGCTAAGCATGGGTTGTAGGTGATTCCTCCCCTAATTCCAAGTAGAGGGACATTAGGGAATTCCCTACAACGGTCAACAATGATAACATTCTCTTTAGATCGAGAGCACCAATGAATATCTGAATGTTTGAGCGTCATTAACCTTTGTGACCACCTTGAACCTTGCTTATTTTTTAAGACTGATTGGGGAAGATGAGAAATAAACCATCTTTCCAAGAGAGGAGTGAAACACATAAGGACACCTCTTTTCCTCATTGTGCGAGTGTGAAAAGAGTGTAGGATATCCCCTAGCAATGTAGGCACCGGGTTGCGTGACATAAAGATTTTGATGGCGCTTATATCTATGAGTTGGTCAGGATTGGGAAATAAGACCATCCCATAGATAAGAAGAGCCACAATTTCCTCAAAGGCTTGCAAGTCTAAGGAATTCCAACAACTTTGGGCTTTCTCAAACAGGAACTTTGCTAAGAAGCCTTTGACACCACTCCTAGTTTCCCAATGAGTTGTGACATCAGACGAGTGCAAGTGCAGAGCTTGAGCAATCTCTTCTGGATTTGGGCCTCTTTCTGTACCGTTGAAAGGTAGTTGATTGAGAATGGGAATCCTCAAGAGTTGAGAGAATTCTTCCAAAGTAGGCACAAGCTGATAGTCGGGAAATGTGAAGCAATGGTGCAAAGGGTTAAAGAACTGAAAGAGCACCTTCATCATATCCTCATCCATGTTGGAGGTGACCAAGTTGAGTAGATGACCATGTCTCTCGGTGAATGGAGATTTCTCAGGGATCCTTGAAGCTAGCTCCTTAAGTTGTTGAGGAATTCTTACAAGGTTGACTTGGATTGTTTTCCTGCGAAGTGAATCCATATCCTACAAAACAAGAACAAAGATGAATCTCCAAAATCCTTGAAATGGTTAGTAAATGTATATGATGTTCATGATGTCCATGATGTTATGTACAAGTATGCATATACAAGCAAAGCAAACAAGTCCTTAGTTTAGGCTTGCATGGGGTTTTATAGGTAAGTACCCTCTTGAAGTTTAGTTGGCTTAAACCTGTCATAATAATAGTAATCGGGTTCTAAGGAGCTCAATATCACCGGATTGTTTCCTTGGTAATTGTTTCAGCTCAAGCCTCTTTAATGGCGACCGAAATATCCCAAGAAACCAACCCTCAATGAGTGTAGTATCGAGTATCTACCAACTTCGGACAGCACCGAAGCCGATCATCTCACTACATCCTAAAGGCCAAGTTGGTCAAGTAAAGGGTTCTAGAAGTTCATTAGTGCTTCATGACATCACTCAGTGGCCCCGTATTCTCTTTGATTAAATCAAAGGCTACCGGTACCCACAAATATGTCACACTAACATAACTATTGCTTAGACCATGTCGGTATACCCCACACAGTTTCCATAATGTATTGCTATTTACCTATAATGTATCCCAACTCCGAGTAGAGGATTTCAAACCCAAACAAAGAACCATAATGTAAAGCAAACAAGTCAAACCATGTAAGCAAATAAATGTGATCTAGCCCTAAGGTATCCCCACTTTTATAATTTTCCCCAACAGAGTCGCCAGTTCTGTGATACGGTGGGAGAACTGACTTGAGGGTTTTGTGTTTTATCGGAAATGTTGCGGTTAGCAAGAGTCGCCACCGACTTTTCTTTTATCCAAAAGGAAAGGTGAAAAAGCACAGGAAATACCTTTGAGATTGTTTCTTGAGTTCGGGGGGTAGATTATGAAAAGGGAAGGTATTAGCATCCTTTTCATCCATGGTTTTCCATGGGCTCTTAGTTACTTGCTAGATCACTTGTTTTATGTTTGAAATTGTGCTTTGTGTGGTTTTTGAAAGTATTTTGTAAAGAGGCTGTTGTTTAGGCAATCTTTGTAATGATTCTCGTTCATAAGAATGTATACAAAGATGTTTGTCTTTTTGAAAATGTTTTCAATGTTTGTAAAAATGTTTTGGAAGTGTGTGTGTTTTGTTTTGAAAAGTAGCAAGGATAATTGCTTTGAAAAGGAGAAAGTAACCAAAAGTAATCTACCTACTCAAATGTATTTCTTGTTCATTTTCTTTTCCTTTGATATTGTTGTCTTACCATTGATTTGGTAAGAAAACCTATCTTTGGATGTAAACGGGACGGGCGTGGGTCATCGTATAACCATGATTAGAAATGTTATAAAGTATCTTAGCATTTTTTTGAGGGACTAAGATCATTTTGTAAGGCAACTTAGAATAGCGTCATCGAGGGACTATGATCTTATATTTGTTTGTTTTGCCAAGATACTTCGCATGCGTAATATGGCCATTTTTGTATAAGGCAACAAAGTGGAGAAACCCTAAGGGTGCTTGTGTGTAAATGTATTATTTTCATGCTTGATTTTGTCTTGGATTAGGGTTTTCTATTTTATTTGTTTTGATCTTTCCATTCAAACCCTAATTACTAGCACGATATATAAAAGCGGTAAATTGCGTAATTTAAAGATTACTACGCTATTACAACATTTTATGGGAGGGGGTATACAAATTATAAATGGGGATTTGCAATAATGTAAATATAATTAAGCTATTACAACCAAATCGAATTTGTACAAGTATTTGAATAAACAATATGCAATATAAATTAAATATGCAATGATATATATATATATATATATATATATATATATATATATATATATATATATATATATATATATATATATATATATATATATATATATATATATATATATATATATATATATATATATATATATATATATATATATATATATTATATATATATATATATATATATATATATATATATATATATATATATATATATATATATATATATATATATATATATATATATATATATATATATATATATATATATATATATATATATATATATATATATATATATATATATATATATATATATATATATATATATATATATATATATATATGCAAGAAAAAGGTTTTTGCTTTGTTTTTCATATGCAAAAGAGTTTTGACCTAATCCTAATAATTTAAGAAAGGAAAACATTTCTTGAAAAAAAGTGGTTAACCCTAATTTCTAATTTAAAAGAAAATAAAGTTCTTTAAGTAATATTTTTGTGTATTTTTTGTCTTAAAATAATAAATAATATTTATGAAAATATTTAGTCCTTTTATATGTTAAAATAAATATTTATAGGTGTGAGAAAAACAATAAATAATTAACCTAATTCTATTTTTTTCTTACAAGTTTATTAGGGAAAAATAGTTAATACATAACTAAAAAAAACTATTTTTTATGAGAAAATAAAATAAAATAAACAAGAATATAATATTTATCATTTTTACATTTTTTATGATTTTTAATATTTAAGAAAAAAATATATTTAATGAAATAAAACAACATAAAATAAATAAATGAAAATAGTTGGGCCAGGGGTGCTCTGAGTAATCAGGAGGCAGCATGTTAGAAAAAAAACACAAGGCCCAAATGTTGAAGCCCACGCTGCAAACAACCAAAAAAATGGATGAAAAATGTGAAAAATGCAAAAAGGCAGCGCCAAGGCTCGAACCTGTGACCTTAAGCATTTTAGCGCGCTACCTTACCACTAGGGTGGCTGTACATCAGTTAGTTTAAATGAAACAAGAAAAACATAACATATCAAGCCTCCTTGCCCTGTACTTCATCTTCTTCCTCAAGCTGGCCAGAACCTCTGTATCTTTCTCATTTCTCCATGAAAATGGAAACTTCCAACATGAAAATGATAGTACTCTTTCCCACAATTTCAAACAGTAAGTTATGTAAACTAACAATCAAAGATCAAAGTGAATTTTAAAGGCCCTAATTTTAAACCTAATTTCTACAGAAATTTGAACTCTAAAATTCTCTATACATAATGAACAGAAATGAAATCTATGCACATGGTTGGCTTTAGCACAATAATATCTACATTTTCCTTTCACAAATCATGGCCAAAGGATGTATGTATGAAGAGATAGAAGTTAGAGTTCTTACCTTCTTCAACTGAGATCGTGAATGGAGTTTGAGTGAGTTTTATGAAGGCCTGAAGATCCCTTTAGCTTGCCTGAACCTCCCTGAGTGTGTTCCAATACTTGCCTTACTTTGAAAGTGCCTGAATCTCTCTATCCAAGTCAACCTGCAAGCTTGAAAAATAAAAATGGCATATGGAGAAGGAGGAGTTACAGTGAAGGGGTGATGGTCTGGAACACTTAGATATAAGGTAGGTAAAGTGTTTGAATGATTAAAACTTGAAACGCACGAGTAGATTTGTGGATTGCTATGCTTGGTCTCAAACTGCATGTTTTTGACAGGTTTTTTGGTGATAGGGAGTTTTAGAGTTTCTGGCCTTGAGCAATCGTCCTCTAGGTTGTAATGTGTTTGTGTATAAGTAGAGAAGATTTTCAATCCACTCCACAACAGATTTCTGAGTTATAGGCTTTTTGCACTCTTACTTGCTTTTGAAGCAAAGTGAGGAGACAAGTCTCTACATGCTTGTACATGCCTGCTTGGAGTTGGTACAAGCTCTATACAATTTGCTTTTGGTTTTTAGGACTTGTGTGTGCAGAGAAGACAGGTCTAATGCTCAAGAAGTGAAAAGTTGCAAAAGTTATGCTTTTCCAAAATGGCAATGGCAACTTTGTGCCATTTATGGAATTAAAGCTTGGACAAAGACTCTTGTTCTTGGATTAAGGCTTTATCAGCTGTGTAAGAATTAAATTATGAAGTGATAAACAAGTTTGAGACCTGTAAAGAAAGGATTAGACAACATAGGTTCAGATTTGAATTTTGTTCTCCATGAAATGGCTTGAAATCAAAGTGAGAAATTGCCAACTTCATCTCTTCGATTCTCCTTAACTAAAAATGATCTCAAGGAGTTCTTTGACATTTTGGAAAGCTTGAAATGTTCTCTATAACTCATATTTGAAATGCATTTCAATATTTCTCTTGGAACTAGGTGAAAATTGCCATGAAGTTAGGTCAAAAACTTGCCTAAATTAGGGCAAAATTTCACTAAGTTATTTTAGTTCATGAGTATGTATTCACAAAATTATATCTTGAGATCCAAGCATCTTTAGGGAAAAATGTGTGAAGAAATGTTTTATATTTCATGGAGATATACAACTTTCATGTTGGTAACTTTCTTTGAATCATCTTGTACCATGGTGGAAAATTGGCTTAAAGTTGAGAAAAAATAAGAAATTTTCTATACTTAGAAAAATTTCTAAGTTAAGAAAATTTCTCATTTCAAAACCAAATCTTCAATCTTTCATTTCTTGATGAACAAGTTTCACATTTTTACATGTTTTGATGAATTGTGATCCTTGGCACTTGATTTTGACCAAAAAGTCAAAGTTTGACTTTTCAGTATACAATTGACTTTTAATTAGTTGACTGCAAATTTCATCTGTCAATCCAATGGATTTGCAATGTTTTGAACCATGTCATTAGGTCATGATGAATAAATTGATACCTTGGAATCATGCTTCAAACCAATTGGTCATTTGCTAGGTCAAAAATCAGAAATTTCCCTTTCTCAGTCAAAACCCTAATTTTGACCATTTTGCCCTGTTGATGATTTGATCAAATTTCTTGAGAAATTATGGTCCAAGCTTGATAAAATGATACATATGAGTCTAAAATGTTGACGTGGATCAAAAATTATGAAGTTTGACTGTAAATTGGCCATGATTGACTTTTTTCCCAATACAGCTGATTTTTAGGTCAATTGTCCAATTGACTGATAAAAAATGTGATTCAAGGCTTGAAACTTGACATCAGTGATCTTAGAGGTCCATGATGATACTTGAAAGTCATATTAAGCATGGATAGTCCACAAATCCTTGTGCAAACCCAAACCCTAATTTTGGGTCATCAGTGCAAGATGAGATGTCTTGAGCTGATCAAACCCTAATCCAGTCTTGAGTCAAAGAGATCTTTGTGATAAAATATTGATAAATGAGAGGGAAAATTTTGGGGTACAACACATGGTTGTCGAAGCCAAAGAAACACAGTTCATCTAGAAATACCTAGAGTGGATTTCGAACCAGAACCACCTGATAGGTCACACGTTGACACAATAAGCCAGAGGCTCGATGCCATCTATAATGATGAGCATTTGGGCTTCGAAAAAGATCATGTGGCACCTAACATCAAGATGTTGGCGCAGGATCCCTTGGAAGAGATCGACTTGGGTGATGGAGAGGGGAAAAGACCAACTTATATTAGCGCCAACCTCATCCCAAAACTTAAAATCAAAGTGATCCAACTTTTAAAGGAATATAAAGACTTCTTTGCGTGAAATGCCTGCATTAAGTAGGGAACTGTTGGAATTGAAGTTACTTATCAACCCAGAGAAGAAGCCAATCAAGCAAACCCTAAGGCGCTTTACACCAGAAATCCTATTGAAGATCAAAATAGAGATTGAAAGGTTGCTCAAATATAAGTTCATCCGTACCACAAGGTATGTCGAATGGATTGATAACATAGTTCATGTAATTAAAAATAATGGAAATTTGAGGGTTTGCATTGACTTTAGGTATTTGAATGTTGCAACCTGTAATACGGTGGGAGAATGTACTTTTGATTTTGTATTTTATCGCAAATGTTCCGGATAGCAAGAGTCACCACCGACTTTTCTTTTATCCGATAAAGAAAAGGGTGAAAAGAATAGGAAAGACCTTTTGAGAAATTTCTGAGTAAGGGGGGTAGCTTATGAAAAGGGAAGCTGTTAGCAGCCTTTTCATCCATAGTTATCTACGGGCTCTTAACCGCTAGCTCACTTTTTGAAATGCTTTGTGTGTTTGAAAACATTTTGAAAATGCCTAAGTGCGGTAATTTTATAATGATTCTCGCATCGTTGAGAATGCATAAAAAATATTTATTTTGAAAATATTTGTTGAAAAAGTGTCGTTGTATGAAAAATGTTTTGAAATGTTCGTGAGCAAGCGATTAAGAACTATCTACCTACTCAAATTTTTTTGTATTTTCCTCCTCCTTTAGATAGTGCTATCCTACCACTGGTTAGTAGGAAGCCCTATCCTTGGATGTTTGAGGGACATGCGCGGGTCATCGTATATTCATAAAGGCAACTCGTAGGGATACCTTTAGCAATTTGAAGGGACTATCATCATATATTTGTAGGCAATATTGAGGGACAAGATCATTTACCGAAGGCAGCATCGAATGGTCATCGAGGGACTATGATCTTTATGATGATTTTTAACTGAGGGTCTTTGCTAATGGTATCCCTACGTTCGAGGGACATGACTGTTATCTGAGGCAACAAGTGGAGTCACCCTAGAGGTGCGTGTGTGAAAAGTCATTTTGATTTCAATTAATTTTTATCTTTGCTTAGGGTTAACTATCGTTTGCTTTTAGTCTTTCTATACAAGCCTATTAGCAGACCTTTAGCAGTTATAAGGAAAACGGTAAAGATAAAAAATAAATTTCCTATGCTATTACTAAGCTTCGAAGAGGAGAATACAAACCACAAAATTAGGGGGGTAGAAAGCAAAATAAAAAAAAATCTATTTAATCTATTACAACCTTTATCAGTTACATAATTATAAAAAATTAATGCGAAAATAAGAAAAGCGCGAAAGTTGTAAATCGAGAAAGATATGGAAAAATTGTCTTGATAAAAAAAATGATGATTAATCTATCTAATTGTTTTTTAATTTAGAAAATAAATTGATTATTAATAATAAGACCCTAAAGAAGCTAACTTAGTAAATTTAATTAATTTATTAAAAAAATAATTTAATTAATTTAATAAATAAAAAAAGTTAAGTTAATTTAATCAAAGGAAAAACCTAGATCTAAGTTAATTTTTTTTTATTAGCAAAAAGGTTAATTATTTTTTAAAAGAAATTGAAATAAAATAAAAAAGGAATGGGCCTGAAGAAGTAGTAAATTGGGGGGTATGAGAAAAGAAAAAATCCCTAGGCCCATTAACACCAGCATTGAATCCAGTGGGGGATAACTCCAGGAGGTGCATCGTGAGAATCAAGTCTGGACTGTTGGATCTGGATTGGATGGTGATGATTGAGGAGGTGTATGATGTACACGTGAACTGGCAGGCATTGGATCTGTAAGAGAAAAACATGAAAAAATAAAATACCAGGGGCAGTGTAGCGATAAAAAATGTAGCGGGGTAAATCGGAGATCGAATTATTGATTAATTCGTCTCACAAAAGCAAGAGTCGCCACCGCGCTTTATTATTTCCAAGGGAAAAGGGGAAAGAGCGAAATAAAACCCTAAATATGCAATGTAAAATAATACTTTTTAAAAGTAATAAAAATACAAAGGCGTTTTTGAAAAGAGATCTATGGTTCGGGGGTTGGTTATACAGTGGGAAGGTATTAGCACCCAATGTATCTATAGTACTCTATAGGAACCTTTTGAAATATCTGTTTATTAAAATGTTCGTTTGATTAAAAATAAATTGTTTTGGCCTAAAAGGGGTACAGACGGGTTTTTGAAGATGCGACGACCTAATGTCGAAGTTTTTGCTTAAAAGGTATGAGTTTTGAAAAGATTGAGTTTTTAGGGGGGGGGGGGGGGGAAATTGTCTTAAGTTTTAATGAAATGCAACTATTCGCGTGATTGGACTTGAGGACATGAAGTCAACAAATTTAATCGTTTTTCCCTTGGATTAAGAAGTAAACAGAATAACCATGTAGATATAAAATAATTAAACAGAAAATTATGCAGATAATGATATACGACAATTAAGTAAAAGACTAAATGGTGTGAACATGCATTTTTTAGATTTTTTGTTTAATATTAATGAAAAGAAAATGTTTTAATAGCTTCCATTTTTATGCATTTTTTAATATGGACAAAGCATGAGAATTAAAGAAAAGAAAATAAAATGTTTTAAATGCTTTTATTTTTTATATGTTTTCCTTTTTTAATATAAAGTATTATTTTAATAGTTATTAAATAATTAAACTAAATTAAAACTTAAAGTTATTAATTTAATCTAATTAAAAAGGGAATACTAAACTTATTAAATTAATCCTAAAATTTAAACTAATAAAATTGATTAAATTATTTAAAATTGTTTTAAATTACACCTCTTATTTTGATTAAACTTGCTAATTATCTAAACTAATAAAATTCTAAAAGAAAAACTAAATGAAAATAAATAGAAAAAGGTATAAAAAAAAGTGGATGATAAACAAATATATGGGCTAAAGGTTTTAAAGGACCCAATCAAAATTGAAAACAGGGGGGTGCACAAAAATGGATTTCGCTGGGCTTGGCAGAAAATGGGGTGAGGCCCATTCAGATTTTATAATTTTGTTTTTTAGGGTTAAACGTGTTTAGTATTGAGAGAAAGGGATTAGGGTTTGGTTACGCAGCGCCGTTCTTCTTGTATCGTCTTCTTCGTTTTCGTGTTCTTCGCGTTGCTCGCTTCTGACTTGCCGTTGTCCATGGCCACCGGTACCTTGATCTCCCTCTTCCCTCCAATAAGATGCTTGGGCAACAGATTCACGGTAAATTTCGTTTTCTTATTCATTAGTGTTTGTTGATTACTGCATGTTACGATTTGAGTTCATTTTCGCTTCTGACTTCGTTTTCTTACATGATTATTTGAGGAATTTTTGAAAGAAAGAGAGGGAAATGTTACCTGGAGACGGAGGAGGGAGGTTGAGTGTGCGCGGCGGCCGGACGGCGAGGAATACGGCGGAGGCGCGCTAGCTAATGCTTGGTATCCGGGTACTCTGTCTTTTTCTCTTCTTACTGTGATTCTGTACGCTTGAATGCTTGGTTGCCTTGATGTTTGGCCTATGATGATGCTGAGTTGTATGCTTTTTTTCTCTTCTTCTTGCCTTGCTACCGTTGCTTTCTTTGTATTAGCCTATGATGACGATTTTTGAGGCCTTGCTTCCGTTGCCTTCGAATAATTTTTCCTCTTCTTCTTCACTGTGATTCTGTTGCCTTTTGCGTTTGTCTATGATGGAATTTCTGAAGCTTTGATACTTGACATTGCCACTGTTGAAATGAACTTTGACTAGCTTCTTTTCTTCTTCTTCTCACCTTGCTACTGCTCGCTTGAACTTGGTTGCCTGGATGCCTATGATGACATGCTTCTGAGGCTTTTGTGTTTGGACGTTGATTTATGGTTTATGCTATGGTATTCTGGTTCTTGTTGGACAGTTTTGTGGTTTAAGGTTTGATGATGGTACAGGTTTTGCTGGTTTATGCCATGTTGGTTTAATGGTTTGTGCAAGTTAATGGTTTTGAAATGGTTATGGTTTAGGCCATGGTTATGAAATGGCTATTCTGGTTTATGCTGGACAGTTTAGAGGTTTTTTATGGTTTGACAGGTTGTATTGGTTGTTGTGAATACAGGATTAGGCCATAGTTACTGGTTTTGCAGGTTATGGCTTGGGACTTTTAGAAATTTTTTGTATTTGTTTGATAGTTTTCTTTTGGGTTTTGAAGGCTTGAAGATCGGTTGAATTTTTTTCAATTTTTGAAGGGGCTTTGATGTGTTATAACAGTTGATGGCCTTTTTCTTTATGCTACAGGTTTTGTAATGTTATAACAGTTGGTCTTTCTTGGCCTCTGAGGTTTACGTTACAGGTTGTATATTTTAATATATTCTGCCTTTAACCTCTGCACATACTGCTTCATCCAGTTTGTTGGTATTCTCTTCCATGCTTATCTTCTCTTACTGTGTACTGCTGCAGTTTGTTTTGTAACTCTTTCTGCCTAAACCAAAACCTGTAAAACCACACTTTCTTCTCTCTTCTCTCTCTTAGTACATGTGATACATTAAAATGTGATGTATGTACTTGCTTGTTCTGAAAAAGCATGCTGGGAAATGATGTAAAATGGAAATATATTATGCTTGCATAGTTGGTTTTAACTGCATATTTTCTTTGTCTTTGCAATGTAACAGTAGAAGAGCCTTATGTTTTGGCCTCTTCCTATATGCATGGACAGTTAGTTTACGTTACATACTTGCTTTGAAAAATGCATATGCTGTTTGAAAATGTAACTTGACTTGGTTACTGTTGAACTATGCTTTTGAAATATGCAATTGGCTTTTTTAATTATGCAGTGGGTTTTTGCAATTGATTTGAAAAATGCAGTTTTCAATTAAAATGCAATTTTGACAAAAAATGAATTTGTGCATGTTTTTAAATTGTGCATTCATTTTTTATCAATTAAAAATTCATCCCTTTTTGTGAACCAGGAGAAATCCCGTGATTTGCAAAAAGGGTAAAAAACTGATTCCAGCCGTTTGCTTTTAATGATGAACACTAAAATTAATTTTTTCTGCTTTTCATTATTTATTCAATTCTGACTTTTTCTTTTAATTTTTGCAGGTAAAATCAAATGATCAATCAAAGAAGTATTGGATGAAAAATGAAGATTTTAGAACTTAGGAAAAAAATAGGATAGTTTTTTATTTCATTTTAAACTTTTTATGTAATTGTCATTATAAATACTTTGTACAATAGTATTTAAACAACAATTGTAATAATTAGAATAAAGATGAATAAAAAATTCTATTATTTACCAATTAATTCTTTTTCTTTCCAATTGTTTATTTTACCATTTATAATTCTTTAAATTATATAATAACTGAAAATAAATTTCAATTACTTAAATTCAGAATAATAAACAATTAAATAAACATCATTGACCAATTAACTTCTCTTCAATTAATTATTTCATTATTTATAATTCTTCTAAATTATAATAACTGAAAATAAAATTTCAATTATTTAAACCTAGAACAATAAATAATTAAATAACATCGTTTGATCAATTAATATACCTCTTTTCAAATATTTACTTTATTATTTATAAATCTTTAAATTATATAATAACTGAAAATAAATTCCAATTATTTAAATTTAAGATAATAAATAATTAATAAACATTGTCTGATCAGTTAATAAACTTAGCGTTCAAAAAATAAACAGCTCTCGACTTGAAAAAAGTTATGAATTTTAAAATCAATAGATCAAAACGCTTGCAATGTAATGATGCAGATGTGAGATGGTATCTTAGGTCAAAATTTGGGGTACAATAGCTGCCCCTATTTAAGTTTCTTCTATCCGGAGATATGAAGATTAAAATCTTCGTTTCGACGAGATTGAAGGTACTTAAATACATAATACGCAAATTTTTACCCTAAGATACCGCCATTATGCTTGATATGAATGTGGTGATTGAATTCACAGAGGAAGATATTGTGTGAGACAAGACAATGCTGGAGGAATCAAACACCATCAAAACACAGAGACATGGATTATACACTACTGGGGAAGCGAGCCATCGACTTCAAATGACAAACTCTTGACAGCGAATAAAATTGAGGGAATACGACCTCTGACCCTAACAAAGAAGGCATCTTGCATAGGCCATAAAATAGATTATTGACCCAAAATAACAGTGAGTTCACAAATCAAGGTCAAAGATAGACAGAGAGTATCAAATTTTGATAATGGATTACTGACTTCGGAAGGTAATGATTCATGACAAGCTTTCTCTGCGAGATTTCCGGAGATATACCAATTAATACTGAGATATAATATGGTTGTAGATACACAAGCTGCTCAAATAAAGAAGCTGTCACTTGCTGTCATCAAAAAATATTATGACATACAAGCTGCTCAAATAAAGAGGCTGCCACTTGTTGTCGTCCAGGGATGTCAATAACATACAAGCTGCTCAAATAAAGAAGCCGCCACTTGCTGTTTTCCAAGAAAATACCAATAATATACAAGCTGCTCAAATAAAGAAGCTGCCGCTTGCTGTTTCCAGAAAAAAAACAATAACATACAAGCTGCTCAAATAAAGATGCTGCCGCTTGCTGTATTCCAGAAAAATAATAACGTACAAGTTGCTCAAATAAAGAGACTGCCGCTTGCCGTTTTCCCCAAAATAATAATAACGTACAAGTTGCTCGTGAAGGGCTGCCGCTTGTCGTTTTCCAAAAATAATAATAACGCACAAGTTGCTCGTGAAGAGCTGCCGCTTGTCGTTTTCCGAAAATAATAATAACGCACAAGTTGCTCGTGAAGAGCTGCCGCTTGTCGTTTTCCAAAAATAATAATAACGCACAAGTTGCTCGTGAAGAGCTGCCGCTTTTCGTTGTCCAAAAATAATAATAACGCACAAGTTGCTCGTGAAGAGATGCCGCTTGTCGTTTTCCAAAATAATAACGCATAAGTTGCTCGTGAAGAGCTGCCGCTTGTCGTTTTCCAAAAATAACTCAGAAGGAAATTGCGATGACACTGGCAGAGAATAAAATCTTCGTCAAAGAGAATCATGAATCAATCCTTCCCGAGGAGATCACATACTTAAATGTGCAAAATAAATGCACCATTCGTCTAGGTCGCGATTTCACTGGGGAAAATCAATGAGATAGCCTATGCAAGAGACAACAACTTCATCCAGGGATAAACTAGAGAGAAGACAGTCAACAAGACTCCACCCAATGAGAAAGTAATTCGATTGGGGATTCATCCTATCCAAAAATGGACAAGGTAGGCTGAATCAAAAATCATCCACGAGGATTAGCTCAGTTGGGGAATTTAGAAAGGAAGCACTTTTCTGCCTAAGCTAACCTTCTACTTGGAAAGAAACGTGTACGTTGTTTGAATAAACAAAGTGCGACCTAAAATCAACGGCAAATGTGAATATGCATGCGTGATATAAGTGTAAATGAATAAATGAATGTTATGCTGCCAAAACGAACAGATGGAATATCTTGAAGACAATAAGATGTCACGACATAATAGATACTCGGCCAATCTTAAAAAAAGACGGAAAATAACTGGAATTGGAATCCCAAAGCAATGTCAGAGCGTAACACGCCACAAGGTTCAAGTCTTCTGAGTAGAAAAGCAATCAAATCCAATCTCCTAATACCAATAGGCTACTGGCATGAGACAAAGCGTACCACACTTCAGAAATTTCCCAAATAAAGGTAACCAAAACAATGCTTAACTGGAACAGCTGGGGAGTCACCAAACTTAGTACCACGAGAAACGCAAGCTTAACACAACCAACGCCTCATGACGATTTTGAAACGAAACATGTTCATCATGCAAGGATAAATTACTGTATTGTTTTGCATTTTATGGCTTGACCATCCTCGGAACAATCGGAAATGTGCATCACAACAGGAACATCAACAGCTATCCAGTTTTGGCAAGCCACTCCATGCGTCACAAAATCGGGTGAATCCTCTTCAGAATCGTCTTCTATGATAGCATCAACCTCAGGAGGAGTCGGATGGATAAAACCTGCGCTTCAGAAAACCTCTTGAATCGGACGAGTAACCACTTCCTGCCTGACTCTTGCAGACACGGGATGAAAACCTAAACCTTCTCCAGACTTGTTCTCGAGCAAAGTCAACACCTGGCCCCATCCTTCAGCCGAACCACTTTCCACCACTTGTCGCGCATCCTCAAAAGAAGAAATAGATGCCCCTTGCTTCTTCACTTCATTCTTAGCAACAGATAGACCTTGGAATTGGGTTCCAACATCCTCATCAGCATCAATAAAAGAGAAAGATGACAAATAGCTTACCACCATAGCCTGCTCTCCACCAATCATTACCAACTTTCCATGCCTCACAAACTTCAATCTCTGATGGAGCATGGAAGTGACTGCTCCTGCATCATGGATCCATGGACGACCCAATAGGCAACTGTAGGCAGCACGAATATCCATTACTTGAAAAGTGATCTGAAAAGTATGAGGACCAATCACTATAGGAAGATCCACTTCACCAATGACAGTCTTCCTAGAACCATCAAACGCTTTAACAATTACTCCACTAGGTCTCATGGGAGCACCTTGATATGAGAGTCGAGACAATGTAGTTTTGGGCATTACATTTAACGATGAACCTGTATCTACCAACACACTTGATAAGGTATCATTTCCATAACTTATTGAGATATGCAAAGCCATATTATGGTTCCTTCCCTCCTCCGGGAGCTCTTCATCACTGAAACCAAGATTGTTACACGAAGTAATATTTCCCACAATTCCATCAAATTGGTCAACCGTCACATCATGATCCACGAACGCCTGGTCCAAGACTTTCATCAAAGCTTCTCTATGGGCACCAGAATCTCTCAGTAAAGCAAGCAAAGAAATCTTGGAAGGAGTTTGCAATAGTTGGTCCACAATCTTATATTCACTTCTCTTGATAAGCTTCAGAATCTCGTCATCCTCAGGATGAGGGATAGGTTCATTGGATCGGCCTATCTCAACCCTTGGTTCAATATTTCTCACTGGAATTTCTGCCGGTAAGGGCCTCCTGACTTGAACTTCTGGTCTCTTCAAAGGTACTGCTGCAAAGACACGTCCACTTCTCGTAACTCTACTCACATCAACAATGTTAACAAAAGACGACCTTGTTGGTATAGGGACTTCTACCCCATTCTCAATCATCGTGGCATTATACTTATACGATACAGCTTGGTCTGAGTTGTAAGGCACATGACCAGGTGGATAAATGGTCAAAGGAGAAATAAGTGCAGTCTGACTGTCGTAAACGATCTCTACTGATTCAGGCAAATTGAATTGTGGTATTATAACATTCACTTCATCCTCCGGATTTCTGTCATATGTAATAGTGATAACTCTCTGGTCTAACAACTTATGAATATCCTCCTTCACAATAGGACAATCAACCTCTCTTGAACAAAATTCACAAACATCATAATCATGCTGATGCCTAACAAAGGCAAGTCTTCTCAAACTATGATGTAACCTAATCAACGACTCTCTTATGTGTTCAACTTGAAAAACTCGAAACTTTCCTGGACAACCTTCCACCATATTCACTGATGCTGCCCCATGTCGAGGCAAAGGATTATCTCTAACATTTGGATTAACATCCTTGAAAGACAAGATACCATTCTTAATCAATCTCTGCACGTCCGCCTTTAGAGCAAAACAATTTTCAAGGTTGTGCCCAGGCGACCCTTGATGATATTCACAAAACTGATCCGCCTTGTACCACGGAGAAGTACTATTCGGTGCGACAGGAGGTGGCTTCGTCGTTATGAGGTTCTTTCTGATAAGAGCAGGGAACAATTCAGTATAAGTCATAGGAATGGCATCGAATTGCGGTTTTCTTGGTGAACAGTTCTGATTGTTGAATGGATAAGCCTGTTGTCGAGGCTGCTGCTGAAATGGCCATTGTTGAGTTGGTGGGGTTTGATGAGCTGGGGTCATCAAAGCTGGGCGGACAGCCGGAGTGACTGCCGCAACGTGCGAGTAACCTCTCCTTGGTCTCCCTGGGAACAATGCGCTGACATCCTGCTCTTTTCTTTTCGGGAAAACACTTCCAAACTTCTTAGTACTGCTAGACGGACTTCCTTCTTTAACCAAACGCCCTTCACGAATCCCTTCCTCTAACCGCATGCCCATGCTTACCATTTCGGTGAAGTCACTGGGTGCGCTGGAAATCATTCTTTCATAGTAAAAGTAACCTAAAGTCTTCAAGAATATCTTCGTCATCTCTTTCTCCTCAAGAGGTGGATAGATTTGAGCAGCAATTTCACACCACCTCTGGGCGTACTCCTTAAAAGATTCTCTGTCCCTCTGCGACATCACCCGGAGTTGATCCCTGTCCGGTGCCATGTCAATGTTATACTTATACTGGTGAACAAAGGCTTCGCTAAGATTGTTGAAGTTGCGGATCCGAATACTGTCTAAACCCATATACCACTTTAGAGCAGCACCCGTCAAACTGTCTTGAAAATAGTGAATCAACAAGTCATGATCATCGGAATACATAGACATCTTTCTCACGTACATAGTCAAATGACTTCTAAGACACGAATCACCCTTATATCTCTCAAAGTCTGGCACTTTGAATTTTGCTGGAATCTTGACATTCGGAACTAAACAAAGGTCATGCGTGTTCTTCCCAAACAAATCCTTCCCCTTTAACGCTCTAAGCTCCTTCTGCATTTCTTGGAACTGATCTTGAAATTCTTCCATTCTATCAAAGAGACCGAAACTTTCAGCAGGCTCGGCAGGATAAGTAGGTTCATTCAAGTATGGCACGGAGTGAATCACAGGAGCGACAGTTGTCATTACCGGTTGCGGAAAAGGTGTCACAGACGGGATTACCGGCGGCATGGCAATTGTCTCTGGTTGAGGAAGAGACAAAGCAGATTGAAACAAAGGTTGTACGGCAGGCTGATACCCCTCTGGCACAAAGTTGTAAGGCATTCCCCACGGAAAACCTTTCGGCATCTGATGTTGAAGCGGAGAGTTGATTTGAGTCACAGATGTTGGAACAGTGACAATCTCGGAAACCACTGTAGTTGAAGTCTGAATCTCAGCAGCTGTAGTCGATGGCTGATTCTGAACAGCCATCAAACTTTCCACTAGCGCAGTCAACTTTTCCATACCGACACGAAGGGTAGCGACCTCCTCACGAAGCTCATAGTTTTCCTGTTCCAGATCTTCCATCTTCCTCTGTCGATTAGCTCGAGTATCGTATCGATGAGACAGCTTGACAACCTTTGGAGTGGAAAAGAAACAAGGATAAGACTCTAGAAAACATGTGAAGTGGAATGTTACATGATGCATGATGTGCGATGCAAATGATGATTCATTTTAATAGTTTTTTCAAGGAACTTCGATAATTTTGCATACATCAATGGTAAAGGAATTTGGAACAACAAAAACTCAATCCATTAATCAAAAAGCGGTAAATTACAACTTACAACTTTGGAACAACAAAACAATAAATTACACTTTGGGATAACAACCCAATAATAAAAGCAGTAAACTACAACTTTGGAACATGAAGCCCATAATAAAGCAGTAAATTACAACTTCGGAACATGAAACCCATAATAAAGCAGTAAATTACAAATTCGGAGCATGAAGCCCATAATAAAAGCAGTAAATTACAAATTCGGAGCATGAAGCCCTTTTACAGAGTTTTACAAAATGACATCAGTAAAATAAAACTAAAAGCTACAGATCACTCAGAGTCATCAGATGAAGGACCAAACGCCAACTGTAACCGAAGCTTCCTGATCTTCTTCTCATAAAAGTCTTCCATCTCTTCCTTTTCAGCTACCAGTCGATCAATGATTTCCTTTTGTGGATTGGGAACAAGAGCAACGCTTACCGAACCTTCCTTCGTTCTCTTCCTTTCACTAGCATACTTCTTCAGTAAAGCATCCTTTTGACGAAGTTTCTCCTCATGATCAATGAACCAGCCGTCTTGAATAAATAGTAAATCTTCCTTTTCCTTTAGCTGTCGAGTCAGGACCCGATTCTCATATTCAGACATATTGTACTTTTCTTTCTAAGCATCTCTCTCGGACTTCATCCTAGCCAGATTTCCTTGGTATTCTCCCATATTCTCGAGAGGGATATCAACAGATGAGGATGCAACGGTAGGGAATAAAGGTTTCTCAGGTTTATAGGGCATCTTGAGAGCACAAGCCCTAGCGCGGACCCACTGTAGGTAAGGCTCCAAAGAAACGGCACCCCTATGTCCTAACATATCTCTCCCTTTCCTATGGATGTGGCGCCAAGCTCCTTCGATCTCCCTCTTAGCTGCCTGATGATCTTGTCCTTCTTGTAGAAAGAAACCACTCACATGGATGTTGTTTGGCTTGTCCCTCATCGGATATCCAAACTGACGGCGCACGAGAACAGGGTTATAGTTAATTCCACCTCTCGTACCAAGAAGAGGCACGTTAGGAAAAGCACCACAGCTATCGATGATCTTCACGTCGTAGTAAACTCGATTATACCAATCAATGTCGAAATGAGTGAGAGCCATAATCTTTGGCGCGCATCGCGGCTCCTTCTCGAGATCCCAGAAAACATCAGACCCAGGTAGATGAGAAACATACCACTGATACAGCAATGGTGCACAACAAATAATCATCCCTCCTTGATAAAAGTTTCGAAGATGGATGGAGTAGTAGGTATCTCCGAGCAGCGTAGGGACCGGATTTCCAATCAAGAAAATTCTGATGGCGTTGATATCCACAAACTTATCAACGTTAGGGAACAAGAATAGACCATAAGCGAGTAAAGCAAAGACTTCTTCGAAGGCAATAGTATCTTTTATCTCAGCGAAATGACGAGCTTTCCTCAACAAAAACTGCGCAGACAAACTTCGGATTCCCCCTTTTGTAGTCATGTTCTCCTCTATCTCTGATTTCTTCAAGTGGGTGATGGTCGCTATCTCGTGAGATTTGGGTTCTTCTTCTAATCCAGAAAAAGGAACACAGTCGGTGATCGGCAAACCAAGTATGTAGGAGTACTCTTCTAAGGTGGGCATCAACTGGTAATCCGGAAAGGTGAAACATCGGTACAAAGGATCGTAGAATTGGACCAAAGTATTAAGAATGCCTTCCTTCATCTTGCGCTTCATGAGAGGTATAATGGACCCATACCTTCTCTGAAAATACGTCGGGTTCTCGATCTTAGGAATCAAACTCTTCAATTCTTCAATCTCGGGCTCCTTAAAACTAAAACTTCAAGTGTTTCTCCTTCCAAATTCCATAATACCTGAGATGTCTGGAGAAATCATTCCCAAGTTCCTTGAAAAACAAGTTTTTTTCACAAAAAAATGTTGATGAATGCATGAATGAATGATAATGCAACAGCTACACACAAGTTCACAAACATGGAGTTCAAAGGTTCAACGTTTCAGCATGGAGTCGAGGGTAAAGCCCACCCAAAGGTATGTACTAATGGTTCAATCACACCTGTAAGACAAGGTTCTACAAGTTCCCAGAGTCTACATTCCTCCTTCGGATATTACCAACGTCTTGATTACTCAATAATTTGCAATATTCTCAAGAGAAACTCATCCGAGCGTAGCATCGCGTAACAACTACTTCCGAATTACTCCGTTATAGTCTCCGCGCTACACCTAAAAAGGCCAAGATGGGTTAGGGTTCTACGGTTCTCAATTTCTCTGGCTCCTAGGTCGAAAATAATAATGTCTTTCCGATTAATCGGTAAACAAATATTAAGTTCAAGAGGGCCTTCCATTGAGTGGGGGATCTCATGCCTCCTTCTTCGGGATTACTCCCTCAAAGTTAACATGACTGTACCGCCCGTCCTATTCCTTAAGTGTAACTTAATCCGGGTATAGGATTCGTCCTTTGCAAAAAACCCAAACAACCCCAATTTAAACACATAATCAAACAAAACAAATAATAATAAAACAGACAAGACAAATTAGGCTTAACCCACTTAGGGATGGACCAGCAAGAGGTCAATCTATCCCCAACAGAGTCGCCAATTCTGTAGCGATAAAAAATGTAGCGGGGTAAATCGGAGATCGAATTATTGATTAATTCGTTCCACAAAAACAAGAGTCGCCACCGCGCTTTATTATTTCCAAGGGAAAAGGGGAAAGAGCGAAATAAAACCCTAAATATGCAATGTAAAATAATACTTTTTAAAAGTAATAAAAATACAAAGGCGTTTTTGAAAAGAGATCTATGGTTCGGGGGTTGGTTATACAGTGGGATTGTATTAGCACCCAATGTATCTATAGTACTCTATAGGAACCTTTTGAAATATCTGTTTATTAAAATGTTCGTTTGATTAAAAATAAATTGTTTTGGCCGAAAAGGGGTACATACGGGTTTTTGAAGATGCGACGACCTAATGTCGAAGTTTTTGCTTAAAAGGTATGAGTTTTGAAAAGATTGAGTTTTTGGGGGGGAAAATTGTCTTAAGTTTTAATGAAATGCAACTATTCGCGTGATTGGACTTGAGGACATGAAGTCAACAAATTTAATCGTTTTTCCCTTGGATTAAGAAGTAAACAGAATAACCATGTAGATATAAAATAATTAAACAGAAAATTATGCAGATAATGATATACGACAATTAAGTAAAAGACTAAATGGTGTGAACATGCATTTTTTAGATTTTTTGTTTAATATTAATGAAAAGAAAATGTTTTAATAGCTTCCATTTTTATGCATTTTTTAATATGGACAAAGCATGAGAATTAAAGAAAAGAAAATAAAACGTTTTAAATGCTTTTATTTTTTATATGTTTTCCTTTTTTAATATAAAGTATTATTTTAATAGTTATTAAATAATTAAACTAAATTAAAACTTAAAGTTATTAATTTAATCTAATTAAAAAGGGAATACTAAACTTATTAAATTAATCCTAAAATTTAAACTAATAAAATTGATTCAATTATTTAAAATTGTTTTAAATTACACCTCTTATTTTGATTAAACTTGCTAATTATCTAAACTAATAAAATTCTAAAAGAAAAACTAAATGAAAATAAATAGAAAAAGGTATAAAAAAAAGTGGATGATAAACAAATATATGGGCTAAAGGTTTTAAAGGACCCAATCAAAATTGAAAACAGGGGGGTGCACAAAAATGGATTTCGCTGGGCTTGGCAGAAAATGGGGTGAGGCCCATTCAGATTTTATAATTTTGTTTTTTAGGGTTAAACGTGTTTAGTATTGAGAGAAAGGGATTAGGGTTTGGTTACGCAACGCCGTTCTTCTTGTATCGTCTTTTTCGTTTTCGTGTTCTTCGCGTTGCTCGCTTCTGACTTGCCTTTGTCCATGGCCGCCGGTACCTTGATCTCCCTCTTCCCTCCAATAAGATGCTTGGGCAACAGATTCACGGTAAATTTCGTTTTCTTATTCGTTAGTGTTTGTTGATTACTGCATGTTACGATTTGAGTTCATTTTCGCTTCTGACTTCGTTTTCTTACATGATTATTTGAGGAATTTTTGAAAGAAAGAGAGGGAAATGTTACCTGGAGACGGAGGAGGGAGGTTGAGTGTGCGCGGCGGCCGGACGGCGAGGAATACGGCGGAGGCGCGCTAGCTACTGCTTGGTATCCGAGTACTCTGTCTTTTTCTCTTCTTACTGTGATTCTGTATGCTTGAATGCTTGGTTGCCTTGATGTTTGGCCTATGATGATGCTGAGTTGTATGCTTTTTTTCTCTTCTTCTTGCCTTGCTACCGTTGCTTTCTTTGTATTAGCCTATGATGACGATTTCTGAGGCCTTGCTTCCGTTGCCTTCGAATAATTTTTCCTCTTCTTCTTCACTGTGATTCTGTTGCCTTTTGCGTTTGTCTATGATGGAATTTCTGAAGCTTTGATACTTGACATTGCCACTGTTGAAATGAACTTTGACTAGCTTCTTTTCTTCTTCTTCTCACCTTGCTACTGCTCGCTTGAACTTGGTTACCTGGATGCCTATGATGACATGCTTCTGAGGCTTTTGTGTTTGGACGTTGATTTATGGTTTATGCTATGGTATTCTGGTTCTTGTTGGACAGTTTTAGGGTTTAAGGTTTGATGATGGTACAGGTTTTACTGGTTTATGCCATGTTGGTTTGATGGTTTATGCAAGTTAATGGTTTTGAAATGGTTATGGTTTAGGCCATGGTTATGAAATGGCTATTCTGGTTTATGCTGGACAGTTTAGAGGTTTTTTATGGTTTGACAGGTTGTATTGGTTGTTGTGAATACAGGTTTAGGCCATAGTTACTGGTTTTGCAGGTTATGGCTTGGGACTTTTAGAAATTTTTTGTATTTGTTTGATAGTTTTCTTTTGGGTTTTGAAGGCTTGAAGATCAGTTGAATTTTTTTCAATTTTTGAAGGGGCTTTGATGTGTTATAACAGTTGCTGGCCTTTTTCTTTATGCTACAGGTTTTGTAATGTTATAACAGTTGGTCTTTCTTGGCCTCTGAGGTTTACGTTACAGGTTGTATATTTTAATATATTCTGCCTTTGACCTCTGCACATACTGCTTCATCCAGTTTGTTGGTATTCTCTTCCATGCTTATCTTCTCTTACTGTGTACTGCTGCTGTTTGTTTTGTAACTCTTTCTGCCTAAACCAAAACCTGTAAAACCACACTTTCTTCTCTCTTCTCTCTCTTAGTACATGTGATACATTAAAATGTGATGTATGTACTTGCTTGTTCTGAAAAAGCATGCTGGGAAATGATGTAAAATGGAAATATATTATGCTTGCATAGTTGGTTTTAACTGCATATTTTCTTTGTCTTTGCAATGTAACAGTAGAAGAGCCTTATGTTTTGGCCTCTTCCTATATGCATGGACAGTTAGTTTACGTTACATACTTGCTTTGAAAAATGCATATGTTGTTTGAAAATGTAACTTGACTTGGTTACTATTGAACTATGCTTTTGAAATATGCAATTGGCTTTTTTAATTATGCAGTGGGTTTTTGCAATTGATTTGAAAAATGCAGTTTTCAATTAAAATGCAATTTTGAGAAAAAATGAATTTGTGCATGTTTTTAAATTGTGCATTCATTTTTTATCAATGAAAAATTCATCCCTTTTTGTGAACCGGGAGAAATCCCGTGATTTGCAAAAAGGGTAAAAAACTGATTCCAGCCGTTTGCTTTTAATGATGAACACTAAAATTAATTTTTTCTGCTTTTCATTATTTATTCAATTCTGACTTTTTCTTTTAATTTTTGCAGGTAAAATCAACTGATCAATCAAAGAAGTATTGGATGAAAAATGAAGATTTTAGAACTTAGGAAAAAAATAGGATAGTTTTTTATTTCATTTTAAACTTTTTATGTAATTGTCATTATAAATACTTTGTACAATAGTATTTAAACAACAATTGTAATAATTAGAATAAAGATGAATAAAAAATTCTATTATTTACCAATTAATTCTTTTTCTTTCCAATTGTTTATTTTACCGTTTATAATTCTTTAAATTATATAATAACTGAAAATAAATTTCAATTACTTAAATTCAGAATAATAAACAATTAAATAAACATCATTGACCAATTAACTTCTCTTCAATTAATTATTTCATTATTTATAATTCTTCTAAATTATAATAACTGAAAATAAAATTTCAATTATTTAAACCTAGAACAATAAATAATTAAATAACATCGTTTGATCAATTAATATACCTCTTTTCAAATATTTACTTTATTATTTATAAATCTTTAAATTATATAATAACTGAAAATAAATTCCAATTATTTAAATTTAAGATAATAAATAATTAATAAACATTGTCTGATCAGTTAATAAACTTAGCGTTCAAAAAACAAACAGCTCTCGACTTGAAAAAGTTATGAATTTTAAAATTAATAGATCAAAACGCTTGCAATGTAATGATGCAGATGAGAGATGGTATCTTAGGTCAAAATTTGGGGTACAACAGGCAGGTGTTGTACCCCAAAATTTTCCCTCTCATTTTCTCAAGATTTCTCTCACAAGATGTCCATTGGCTCAAGAATGCACAAGGATGGATCAACTCAAGACACCTCCTCAAGCACTGATGACTCAAAATTAGGGTTTGAGTTTTCACAAGTACAATTGGACCTTTAAGGCCCCATATGACTTTCATGGATTATTTTGGACTCTCAAGATTTCTCATGTCAAGTTTCAAGCTTTGGATCACATTTTTGCTCAGTCAATTGATCAGTTGACCTAAAATCAAATGTATTGGGCAAAAAGTCAATTGTGGTCAATTTACATTCAAACTTCATGATTTTTTATCCATATCAACATTTTGAACTCATATATGTCAATTGGTCAATTTTGGATCACAATTCCTCAAGAAATTTGATCAGATCACCAAAAGGGCAAAATGGTCAAAATTAGGGTTTTGACTGAGAAGGCTCAAATTTTTTTTTTTATTTTTGACCAAATACATGACTTATTGGCTTGAGACATAATATCAAGGATCAAATGCATCATCTTGACCTAATGGCATGGTTCAAAACACTTCTCAAGATCAATTGATTGATAGTTGAAATTTGGTCAACTGATGAAAAAGTCAATTGTACACTGAAAAGTCAAACTTTGAATTTTTGATCAAAATCGAGTTTCAAAAATCATATTTCATCAAGACATTTAAAAATATGAAGATTGTTCATTAAGAAATCAAAAAGTTAAAATCATCTTTGAAAAGTCAAAGTTCTAAGACTTAGAAATTTTTCTAAGTGTTAGAAAGTTAACATTTTTTTCATGACTTTGTGCCAAATTTTCACCATGATGCAAGATGATTCAAGGAAAACTTTCAACATGAAAGTGATATATCTCAATGAGATCTAAACCATTATATGGCAGAACTTTGTCTACAAATGCTTGGATCTCAAGTTATTAATTCATAAAGACATGTTCATAATACTAAAAATACTTAGTGAAATTTTGAGTATTTTAGTTAGAATTTTGAACTAACTTCATGGCAACTTTTCACCTAGTTCTAAATTGAATCTTAAAAAATGTCTAACATGAAGATTGTAGGGGATGTTACAAGCTTTCCAAAATGTCCAAGAAATCATTGACATCATGTTTGAGCTAAGAGAATTGAAGAAAAGAAGTTGTACATTCATTCTTGAATTATAGGTCATTTCCATGATGAACAAGAATTCATATCTCTTAGCCATGCCTTATAATCTTGCTTTCCAGGCCTCCAAGTCTCTAAATATCTCCATAATCATAAGATTACACAAAATTTGTGGCTGTTATCCATTAAATCCAAGCTTTATCTAAGTTAACTTGTCATTTTTGGAAGAAAGGCAAGACTTCCATTTTGGAAAAGTTGCTTTAATCACAAAGTCAACTTCTTGAGCCTCTAACTTGTTTCTTCTGCATACACTCGATCCACAAGCTTAGAAGAAACATGTTTAAAGTGTTTAACCACTCTAGAAGGTAGGCTATAAGCATTGAAACCAAGTTTGTCAAGATTGCTTCAAAAATAAGGCAAAAATCCATAACATGTGATCTTTGTTTTCTGACCCTCTTAAGTCCTCAAATCTCTTGCCTATAAATTAGGACATCATTTGTAACATAAGATACAAATTTTCCAGCCTGAAAACTCCCTCAAACTCCCTAAAGCATAAAATCACCAAGAATACCTCAAAACTTGTCATTTATGAGTTTTGAATCCAATCTTTAAATCTACTCGTGCGTTTTTGGCCTTTTTCTTTCAAAATATTCTAAACATCATACACAAACCATCCCAATACCTGTTTGCAAACTGTAACACCATTTACACCATCCTCCATTTTCAAAAATAAAGCTTTGCACTTGGACTTCTCCAGCACGATTCAGCCATCCTCAGCTCAAGGCAACTATTGCATTAGCTTCATAGAGGTTCAAGGAAGCTAACCTGATCATCACCATCACTTGAAACAAGCTCAAACTCATTTCACGATTTCCAGTTTTTGAGGTATTTTTCTGAACTTTCATATCTTCATTTATGCATTGTTAGTGTGATACGGTGGCCAGAACCGGGACGTGGTTCCCTATTTCGTTAAGGAAGTTTTGCTGGTTTGCGTTTGCAAAATGTCGCGGTAAGAAAAAGTCGCCACCAACTTTTATTTTATCCAACAAGGAAAGGAAAAAAGCACAGAAAAATTCCTTTTTCGAGATATTTCTGAGTACGAGGGGTAGATTATAGAAAGGGAAGGTATTAGCACCCTTTCTATTCGTATTTATCTACGGGCTCTTAGGTACTTGCTCATCATTTTTAAAATTGTTTTCTTTGTGTTTGCGGGCTTTGAAAAGTTCTTGTTTTAACTTCGATTTAACTCTTGCTTCTGTCTTCAAGAGTGTAATGAAGTGTTTTTGAAAACTTATTTGTAAAGGAGTGTAAGTGTGAAAAATGTTTGTTTTGATTAAGCAAGTACTTAAGAACTAATCTACCTACTCGGAAAAAGAATCCTTCTATGTTCGTTTCCTTTAGACAATGTTATCTCACTATTAGTGAGTAGGTAGCACCGTCGTTGGAGTTTTGAGGGTCAATTCAAAAGGGACGTACGATCACTAAAGCAATGTTAGGACGTCTTAGTAATAACCCTAATGTCTTAGATCATTTATCCGAGGCAAAAATATCCGAGGCAACCTTTCCGAGGCAACTTTGATCTTTGGACAAAAGGACGACCACTAAAATATCCTATACTCAATGACCGTTTACCAAAGGCAACCAAGTGGGAGTGTACCCTAAGGGTGTGCATGTGCGAATGATTCAATTTCAGATTATTTTATCTTTGCACATTTAGGGTGATCTAACTGTTTTAAACTTAGTCATACATTCTTGTCATGCAAACCCTAATTATTCATACATCTAACAGTTAATAGTTTGCGGAATTTAAAAGTGCGGAAATTAAACTACGCTATTCCAAGGCTTCGGGTATTTACATAGCCAAAAACAAACCCTTTGAAAATAAAAGCGGTAAATGTAAAAGTCCTAATTAAAATTATTACAAACTGTGAGCAAATACAATAATTGGGCGAAATAATAATAAAGCGCGCGATGAAAATTAGATCGAATGCGAAATTAGGGTTTTGACCCTCCTATCCTAATTTAAAAGAAAATTGTTTTTTTGAGGTTTTTAATATTTCTAAAGAAAAGAATTAAGTTTTCTATAAATGCGTAATTAATTAAATTAATTAATAAAAATAATTAAATGACATATTTTTGGTTTTTTGTTATTTTAGGAAAAAGATAAAATATAATACAATTAAATTAGTAATAAAGCCTATTTATTCTATTTAATTTTAATTATTTGCAAAATAAATTAAAGTTATCTAATTAATCAAACCTAATTAAATTAATTAATTTATTGCTAAAAATAATATTCTAACTTTAATTGGACATAAAAATATTTTTGGTGATTTTTTGATAAAAAGAAAATAATTTTTGGTTAGTAACTAAATTTAATAAGTAAAAATAATTAAATGAAAAATAAAAAGAAAGAATAAGAGATGGGCCTGAAACAACATTGTTGGAGGGTGCAAATAGCAAGAATCTGGGCCCAAAATAGTGATGATCCATGCTGACTTTCTTTGATCCAGTATGATGCGCTGACCCTGGCTCATGATGCACCTTCAATGGTGGCCATCAGATTTGGCCATCTGGCCATCTGGCATGATTGATGATGAGGGCACTTGGTAGTCGCTTGCTTCCTGCATGTACTGAATTTCGTGAAAGAAAATGTGAAAAGAACAAATGTTGGAGGCAGGGATCGAACCCCTGACCTCCAGCCTTCCAATGTCTTAACACCCAGCTGGCTACCACTGGGCTGTTTTGTTCTTGTTGTACAATAATGAAGCAATAATAATAATATGTAAAAACAAATATTAGTGGAAAACAAAAAGAAAATGCGCGTTGGAATTTGAATAGACCAATAGGGGAGTGATAACTCATCGTCTCCATCCTCTCTCTATGGGTAAAGGTTTGATAAGCTATACCTACAGACAAACGTTCGTTGCTACAGACCTGTGCTTTCTTAAAATCTTCCACAAGCCATGGAAATAACATCTAATGCCATGGTTTTGTTCGTCTCGTCCTCCTGAACATGGTAGTACCACTTACGAAGGCTAATTTTCCCTGTAATAAAAAACCCTAGAACAAAGCTCTGAAACCTAACAATGGTGATTTATAGTATATGCCATATAAATGAAATTGAATGATGCAGAAAGTTTGCATATGTTCCGTAGATCAAGAATATGCAATTAATTCATGTTAACAATGCTTATATTACGAGATAAGAGTTCAAGAACATGGGTATGTCGTGATGGACTTACAATGCGTTTTGGGACTAGAATGGACTTGTTTTTGACTGCTTTAGCTTGCAGAGACTCCCAGGAATCGATTGGGATCGTCAAAGAGTCTTGAAACTGCCTCTAAATGGGATTTCAATCTACCACTTTTCTTGATTTTTTTCAGTTTTGGTTCTTGCTCATATGCTTATCTCTAACTTGTTTTTAGGTCTGCACGTACTCTATATGTACCAAGCAATGCATTAGGGTTGATAACTGCATCCAAATCTTTCTCCTTCAATGATTTTTGATTTGATTTGATTCACTTTTAAGATCTTTCCAAACATGGCCTTTTTCAATCTTTTTGTCCACTCTATGAATTTACACGAGTTTGAATGATTGGTATCTGTAATTTAAGACCTGAAACAATCACCAGATCTTTAAATTTCAATATTTTTGATTTTATATGATTTGTTTTGATTTAAATTGAATTAATTCAAATAAAAATCAAAATAAATAATAACAATAAGATATGGACAAGTGGCAAAGGCTAGAGCTCGTGGGCTATGTTTCCAACTCAAAACAAGTGAAAAAGATTGGGCCCATTTGGAAAAATTTGAAGTTTTAGGGATAGTTGACTTTTGGCAATTTTGCAAAAAAGGTCAACTTCAACAATGCATAACTTCCTCAATTTTGACTCTTTGGAGGTGTTCTTGGACTTTTTAGAAAGCTTGAGATGTCCTATAATCAACCCTTTTGGTCTCATATCAATTTTATATTCCATGCTCAAGTATGAAGCTTTGAAAAAAAAGGTGTTTTTGTTGACTTTTCAAAATGACCTATAATGTCCAAATTCACAACTTATTGTGAGTGCATATTTTGAACTTGGGAGCTGAAGATGGATTGTAGAGAATTTCATCCTATTCATAATGAGCTTTGGATGGGTCATTTATCATAAATTATGAGAAAGTTATGATTGGTCAAAGTTGAGTTGACTTTTCCTACAAAACCCTAATTTAGCAACTTTTGAGTCTTGATGAATTATGAGCAATCCTTGATGAATCATGATCAACCCTTGATAAAATGATGCAATATCCTTCAAAATGAGAATGTTGACCAAAAATCTTGAAGTTTGACTGTATGTGGGCCACAATTGACTTTTGCCCTAACACAGTCGATTTTTGGACCTTTGAGCAATTGACTGAGCAAACTTCCTCTGCAAGGCTTGAAACTTGACATGGATGATCTTGAGAACATATTAGGACATGGATGGGCATTTGGGACCACTTGGACTCAAGTATCTTGATGCAACATGAAACCCTAATTTGAGGTAGACTGTCTTAGGAGAGAGCTTGTCTGGCCAACCCTTGGACTACCTTGGGTAACTTGGATATCTTTCTTGAAATGTTTTGAGAAATATGGGAGGGAAAATTTTGGGGTACAACAGCTGCCCCTGTTCAATCTTCTTAAACCTGAGGATGTAGATTGGCTATCTGCCTTTCGTGATCCGAAGGTGGAAGAGGATTGAACACTAGAGTGCCCAGAAATTTGCACTCGCATGAAGTAGTAATTGTCTTATGATGTCGGGAATGGGCTTAAAGATGCCATTTGGAAATTGCTGACGAGGGATGGG
This sequence comes from Vicia faba, assembly GCA_948472305.1. Classification (NCBI taxonomy): domain Eukaryota; kingdom Viridiplantae; phylum Streptophyta; class Magnoliopsida; order Fabales; family Fabaceae; genus Vicia; species Vicia faba. Next base: position 447,824,480 of record OX451739.1, on the reverse strand, counting down.
CTTAAAGATGACATTCGAAGGAGTTTCGATCGCATAAGAGATTCCTTAGCGAGAGCTTGTATACCTGTCGTTGAGGAAGATTCCGCTGGGGAATGCTGATCTTTGTTGAAAGAAGTAGAATTTTATGAGCTTCGGTCGTCCATTATTCTGCGGGTGAATCTTCTCTGTTCGAATTTTAGGAATTTTGATCTCCCGTATTCTACTGAGGAAACATCTCTGTTGACATTTAGGAACTTCGATCGTCCATTATTCTACAGAGGAAACATCTCTGTTGACATTTAGGAACTTCTATCGTCCATTATTCTACAGAGGAAACATCTCTATTGACATTTAGGAACTTCGATCGTCCGTTATTCTACAGAGGAAACATCTCTATTAACATTTAGGAACTTCGATCGTCCATTATTCTACAGAGGAAACATCTTTATTGACATTTAGGAACTTCGATCGTCCGTTATTCTATAGAGGAAACATCTTTATTGACATTTAGGAACTTCGATCGTCCGTTATTCTACAGAGGAAACATCTCTATTGACATTTAGGAACTCGTCTGTTATTCAACTGAGGAAAACATCTCTGTTGACTTTTAGGAGCTTCAGTCATACGTTATTCAACTGAGAAAAACATCTCTGTTGACATTTAGGGACTTCAGTCATCCGTTATTCAACTGAGGTAAACATTTCTGCTGACATTTAGGAACTTCAGTCATCCGTTATTCAATTGCGGAATCATCTCTGTTGACATTTAGGAACTTCAGTCATCCGTTATTCAATTGAGAAAAAGATCTCTGCTGACATTTAGGAACTTCAATCATCCGTTATTCAACTGAGAAAAACATCTCTGTTGACATTTAGGAACTTCAGTCATCCATTGTTCAACTGAGGAATCATCTCTGCTGACATTTAGGAACTTCAGTCATCCGTTGTTCAACTGAGGAATCATCTCTGCTGACATTTAGGAACTTCAGTCATCCGTTGTTCAACTGAGGAATCATCTCTGCTGACATTTAGGAACTTCAGTCATCCGTTGTTCAACTGAGGAATCATCTCTGCTGACATTTAGGAACTTCAGTCATCCGTTGTTCAACCGAGGAATCATCTCTGCTGACATTTAGGAACTTCATTCATCCGTTGTTCAACTGAGGAATCATCTCTTTTGACATTTAGAAACTTCAGTCATCCGTTATTCAACTGAGGTAAAAGCTTCATAGCTTGAATTTTGTGAGAATTTAATCGTATCCTTCTTGAAAGGTAAAGGTTAGCTGTATGTAATGCATGATATGTATCAGGCAATGATATTCTTAAAATAAATGAGATTGTGTTGTGTGATGCGTATGCATGTCATGATGTATGAAAATGTGATGTTTTTAGCCGGGGAAAATAAATCCCGGATTGCTGCTGGAGAAAAGAGTTGAATTCTTCGTTTCCGCTGGGGATAGTGAATGAAGATGTTTGTGAGAATAAACCTGCGGGAGAGGATAACTCTGCTGAGGAATAAACTGATGAGAAAATGACTCTATGGAGAAGACATACTCTGCCGGAGGATCTGTTGATTTGGAAGAATAACCTCAGCCGGGGATGAATTACCGTTGTTGGCGATAATGAAATTCTGTTGGGAATTGAGTTTCTGTTTATGAAAAGAATGAACTCCGCTGGTGATGATTTTCCAATTGCGACTTCACTGAGAATAATCTTTTAAGACTCTACTGGGGACAATCTTCCAGAGTCTACTGGGGAACAATCTTCCAGAGTCTATTGGGGAACAATCTTCTAGAGTCTACTTGGGAACAATCTTCTAGAGTCTATTGGGGATAATTTTTTCAAAATCCACTGGGGATAATTTTTCAGTGCTGATGGTAGATAAACTCTGCTTGGGGAGAATATTACCGATTCATTTGCGATTGCGAGCCTCAGCTGGGGAGAGTGGTGTCCTGTTTGGGACATCTAACATCACTGTCTTTTGGATATTTCTTACTCGGTGGAGAGTGTAGATGTTACTGGGACACGTGCTAAGGATATGACGATGACTTTGCATCGAGACTTTTCTGTCCCTGTTTCTGCGGGAGAAGGTGCATGTGGAGGCCTTGTGGATCGAGTATTATCCCAACCTATGAGGTGCTTGGTAACTGACGATTGAAATGACAAATCTTCTTCGGGTAGGCAAGTGACGAGATGACGGGACATAGTCGTACGCTTTAATCCCTAACTTTTTCCTGGACTGTCTTTTCAGATTTTCAGTCCACCGGGATACCCTTTTTTTCCCAAGCCGCCTTTTCAGGTTTTCGGCTTTCCAGGTGTACATATCTTTTTGTTTTTATCCCTAATTTTGCCTGAACCTTTTTGGTTCGCTGGGATTCCCTTATTTTTGCCTAGGTGTGTCAACCTAGCGGGTCTTTGTTCATGCGCAGTATTTTCTGACCATGTCCATGCTCTCAGAGCGTAGGGAGTTGTCACTGTCGGTAGTGTCGTGTTGCCATACTACCAGAAGATGTTCGTTTGATCATACAAGATTCATTGCGGGAATCCATGTCTAATGCACCAAGTGACTCAGATGGAGATTTGCCCCTGGCTATTTGGCATCTTTGAGAGATTCTCTGAATCTTGACTTGACTGCCCCAGATGATGGACAATGATCATGCCATGCCCCTTGGTTGGAAGTGTTTTTCCACTTGAGGTGATCCTTTTTTATTGAGAAGGTTTTTTGTTCACTAGATATTCGTCGTGCAAATTTCTCTGTTGTTTGAACAAATAGTCATATGCAAACAATGTTATTTTAAGAATGCAAAGCTTATGTCTGTCTTGAAGTTTTTGAAAATGCATTTTTTCAGTAAAATAGGAAAATTTTGTAAAATGTGACGTCAACTCAGGATTTACAGCAAGCCCTATAGGAGTCAGGATACCTTTTGTAACAATATGCTTTCGAACTAACCCATGCTTCAGCTAGGACTTTTAAGGGTTATAACGTAGCCTGGTTCGCGGTTTAAGAAACAAATGATAAAGGCTCAAATTTTATTTGTACCCACCCGTTCTTCGTGATGTTCTTCGATCCTAAACTCAGCTAATTGTGCATTTAGATCCCGTTTGAGTCTTTGCTCTGATATTCCAGTGATAGTTCGGATACTGACAGTTTATTTTGAACAGGCAGTCATTTTTGTTGAGAGTTTGTAGGATCTCTTTCTTTTTTATTTTATTATCCCTGTCTTTTGCCTGAACTGTTTCTTTTATGATTACAGTCAGCGGGATGCCCCAGTTTTGTAAGTCTCCTTCATAGGTTTTGACTTAATGGGCTTTTATTTCTGAGAGATAATGTCTGCCTGTCCTGACGATTATAAGGAACCATCACCATCTTTTATTTTGGAAGGACCTCTTTGATGCCATTCACTGTGCACCCAAATTAACTGAGAAACTACCCTTCCCCAGGTTGTGATTAAGGGTTTTAATTTGTGTGAAAAGAAAAACTCCAACTTCTTTGGCTCAAAGGGGTTGACTAGGGATTATCTTCCTTATAACTCCATTGTTTAGGATTTGAAACAATGCCTGTACATCGTCAGCGGGGTCTATTCAAAAGCATACTGTAGAGATTTTGATATCATTTTCTTCATCCTCCTTCTAAAGGCTTAGAATTTTTTAATCGAGAGTTGAACATCACAAAAAATGAAAGCAATTTGAATATAGTGAATACGAATGGATTGATTCAAAACAGACATATGCAATGCATTGATGAAGTAACAAAATTTGACATGAATAAATGTTTGAACAATCAAAAGAAAATTACAAATTGAAAATTCTAATGAACAAAGAGTCTTATCGTCTGGTCTTGTCACTTCAGAGGACGTGCCTTGGAGGGATGGTAGAAGAACTTAGCCTGACCATCTTGTGTAAACTCCAGCACTCCTTTATCAATCAAGTCCTGAATTTTATTTTTCAATGCCCAACAGTCATCAGTATCATGCCCCGGGCTGTTGGAATGGTATGCACACCTAGCATCAGGATTGTACCTTGGGGAGGCTATGTGGGGATTTCGAGGAGGGTCCCTTAGCGTCAACAGATTCAATCTCAATAGGTGCTGTAAAGCTTGAGACAACGGCATGTTGAGCTCGGTGAACTGCCTTTTGGGCGTATCTGGCTTACTCTGATCAACCCGTGTTTTTGGCGAGGTTGTTATTGGACCCGTGATGTAGTAGCAATTTGGAGAGGTCTATTCTTCATCAAACCAAACCTTGTCTTCTTGGAGGCTGATCAATGACTTGGTACCCGGCCTCGAATGTTTACTTCATGCTGTTGTATCTGCTTTGATGAAGCTGGTTGATAATGGTTCTCAGCTCTTGTTCCCGGGCTAAACCTTGGATAAGAGCCATCTGCCCTAGCATTTAGGCTCTTATTGCAACTACCTCAGCTTGCAGCTGTTCCAGCCGCTCGTCCTTATTGTCCCTTGGATATGTTTAGGAATACGTCCCTGAATTGAGCTTCTTGAGTTTGAAGATCTTGGTTGTCTTGTTGGAGAGCCATTGCTGAAATAAACAGCGAGAACATGAGAGACCTATATTGGGAGACCTGTTATACAATGATATGTATGATATATATATGCAATGTTTTCAAGGATCTCGCGGGGTAAACAAGAAACTGTTAGAATTTGAATTTTGCAGCTTTGATTGAAGAAACTTCGTGTCATCAATAGTCCTTCTTCAAGAGTCAAGCTCACCATATCGAGTGGGACATAGCCACTGACTCAAGTTATCGTGTTTTGATTTCTAGACAACCTTGGCTAGAGGAAAATAAATCCTCTTTGTCCCTTGCTAGATGTTTGATTTACCATAACCTGCATCGCAAACCCTTGAGATTCTTGAAATGGTTAAGGAAATGCTATGGTATGATGTTATGATGTGTATGCTATGCGTTTAAGCAAATGCGAGGTGATGTAAGTAAGTAAATCCGGCAAGAAATCCAAGTTATTGGATAAGGACTGTAAACAAAACCTGCAAAGAACTCATGTTGTTAGATAACAAACATGTGCAAGTAGTTCAAGTTGAAAGCATACAAGTCACACGATAGCCCTTAAATTTCAGGCTGGCATGGAGTTTAGGTACTACCCTCTTGCAGTTTAGTTGGTTCAACCTGTCCTAGTAATAGTAACCGGGTTCTAGAGGTTCTCAATATCACTGACCATCCTCGATCAGTCATAATTCCAATTTAGCAACCTTTTCTTGTGGCCGGAATCATCGCGAGAGTATGGTCTCAATGAGTGTAGCATACTTCTACTTTTCTATGGCCAAGTTGGTCAATTATAGGTTCTAAGGTTAGTTGATGCTTAATGACCCATTAGCAGCCCCATACTTTCCTTGTTCCTCCACAAGGGATATCGGTACCAACTAATATGTCACACCAACGTAGCTTCTGCTTCAACCGTATCGGTCTACGCCATACAGTTCCCTCACAGTCTATTGCTACTTACCTAAAAGGTATCCCTAGATCCGGGTTAGGATCTATAGTAACTCCGATTCAAACCCACAAAGATAAAACAAACAAATCAAGCAATTGAAAACAATATGATGAACTAATCCTAAGGTACACTCCACTTATTAATCCCCAGCAGAGTCGCCAACTCTGTGATACGGTGGCCAAAACCGGGACGTGGTTCCCTATTTCGTTAAGGAAGTTTTGCTGGTTTGCATTTTGTGTTTGTGTTTGCAAAATGTCACGGTAAGCAAGAGTCGCCACCGACTTTTATTTTATCCAACAAGGAAAGGAAATAAGCACATAAAAATTCCTTTTTCGAGATATTTCTGAGTACAGGGGGTAGATTATAGAAAGGGAAGGTATTAGCAACCTTTCTATCCGTAGTTATCTACGGGCTCTTAGGTACTTGCTCATCATTTTCAAAATTATTTTCTTTGTGTTTGCGGGCTTTGAAAAGCTTTTGTTTCAACTTCGATTTAACTCTTACTTCTGTCTTCAAGAGTGTAATGAAGTGTTTTTGAAAACTTATTTGTAAAGGAGTGTAAGTGTGAAAAATGTTTGTTTTGATTGAGCAAGTACTTAAGAACTAATCTACCTACTCGAAAAAAGAATCGTTCTATGTTCGTTTCCTTTAGACAATGCTATCCCACTATTAGTGAGTAGGTAGCACCGTCGTTGGAGTTTTGAGGGTCAATTCGAAAGGGACGTACGGTCACTAAAGCAATGTTAGGACGTCTTAGTAATAACCCTAATGTCTTAGATCATTTATCCGAGGCAAAAATATCCGAGGCAACTTTTCCGAGGCAACTTTGATCTTTGGACAAAAGGAAGACCACTAAAATATCCTATACTCAATGACCGTTTACCGAAGGCAACCAAGTGGGAGTGTACCCTAAGAGTGCGCATGTGCGAATGATTCAATTTCAGATTATTTTATCTTTGCACATTTAGGGTGATCTAACTGTTTTAAACTTAGTCATACATTCTTGTCATGCAAACCCTAATTATTCATACATCTAACAGTTAATAGTTTGTGGAATATAAAAGTGCGGCAATTAAACTACACTATTACAAGGCTTCAGGTATTTACATAGCCAAAAACAAACCCTTTGAAAATAAAAGCGGTAAATGTAAAAGTCCTAATTAAAATTATTACAAACTGTGAGCAGATACAATAATTGGGCGAAATAATAATAAAGCGCGCGATGAAAATTAGATCGAATGCGAAATTAGGGTTTTGACCCTCCTATCCTAATTTAAAAGAAAATTGTTTTTTTGTGGTTTTTAATATTTCTAAAGAAAAGAATTAAGTTTTCTAAATTAAATGCGCAATTATTTAAATTAATTAATAAAAATAATTAAATGACATATTTTTGGGTTTTTGTTATTTTAGAAAAAAGATAAAATATAATACAATTAAATTAGTAATAAAGCCTATTTATTCTATTTAATTTTAATTATTTGCAAAATAAATTAAAGTTATCTAATTAATCAAACCTAATTAAATTAATTAATTTATTGCTAGAAATAATATTCTAATTTTAATTGGACATAAAAATATTTTTGGTGATTTTTTGATAAAAAGAAAATAATTTTTGGTTAGTAATTAAATTTAATAAGTAAAAATAATTAAATGAAAAATAAAAAGAAAGAATAAGAGATGGGCCTGAAACAGCATTGTTGGAGGGTGCAAATAGCAAGAATCTGTGCCCAAAATAGTGATGATCCATGCTGACTTTCTTGGATCCAGTATGATGTGCTGACCCTGGCTCATGATGCACCTTCAGTGGTGGCCATCAGATTTGGCCATCTGGCATGATTGATGATGAGGGCGCATGGAAGTCGCTTGCTTCCTGCATGTACTGAATTTCCTAAAAGAAAATGTGAAAAGAACAAATGCTGGAGGCAGGGATCGAACCCCTGACCTCCGGCCTTCCAATGTCTTAACACCCAGTTGGCTACCACTGGGCTGTTTTGTTCTTGTTGTACACTAATGAAGCAATAATAATAATATGTAAAAACAAATATTAGTGGAAAACAAAAAAGAAAATGCACGCTGGAATTTGAATAGACCAATAGGGGAGTGACAACTCATCGTCTCCTTTCTCTCTCCGTGGGTAAAGGTTTGATAAGCTATACCTACGGACAAACGTTCGTCGCTACAGACCCGTGCTTTCTCAAAATCTTCCACAGGCCATGGAAATAACATCTAATGCCATGGTTGTGTTCGTCTCATCCTCCTGAACATGGTAGTACCACTTACGAAGGCCAATTTTCCCTGTAATCAAAAACCCTAAAACAAAGCTCTGAAACCTAGCAATGGTGATTTACAGTATAGGCCATATAAATGAAATTGAATGATGCAGAAATTTTGCATATGTTCCATAGATCAAGAATATGCAATTAATTCATGTTAACAATGCTTATATTACGAGATATGAGTTCAAGAACAGGGATATGTCGTGATGGACTTACAATGCGTTTTTGGACTAGAATGGACTTGTTTTTTATTGCTTTAGCTTGCAGAGACTCCCAAGAATCGATTGGGATCGTCAAAGAGTCTTGAAACTGCCTCTAAATGGGATTTTGATCTACCAATTTTCTTGATTTTTTTTTCCAGTTTTGGTTCTTGCTCATATGCCCGTCTCTAACTTGTTTTTAGGTCTGCACACACTCTATATGTACCAAGCAATGCATTAGGGTTGATAACTGCATCCAAATCTTTCTCCTTCAATGATTTTTGATTTGATTTGATTCACTTTTAAGATCTTTCCAAACATGGCCTTTTTCAATCTTTTTGTCCACTCTATGCATTTACATGAGTTTGAATGATTGGTATATGTAATTTAAGACCTGAAACAATCACCAAATCTTTAGTTTTCAACATTTTTGTATTTATATGATTTGTTTTGATTTAAATTGAATTAATTCAAATAAAAATCAAAATAAATAATAAAAATAAGATATGGACAAGTGGCAAAGGCTAGAGCTCGTGGGATATGTTTTCAACTCAAAACAAGTGAAAAAGATTGGGCCCATTTGGTAAAATTTGAAGTTTTAGGGATGATTGACTTTTGGCAATTTTGCAAAAACGGTCAACTTCAACAATGCATAACTTCCTCAATTTTGACTCTTTGGAGGTGTTCTTGGACTTTTTAGAAAGATTGAGATGTCCTATAATCAACCCATTAGTTATAATATCAATTTGATATTCCATGCTCAAGTATGAAGCTTTGACAAAAAAGGTGTTTTTGTTGACTTTTCAAAATGACCTATAATGGCCAAATTCATAACTTCTTTTGAGTGCATATTTTGAACTTGGGAGATGAATATGGATTGTAGATAATTGCATCCTCTTCAAAATGAGCTTTTGATGGGTCATTTCTCATAAAGTATGAGAAAGTTATGCTTGGTCAAAGTTGAGTTGACTTTTCCTACAAAACCCAAATTTAGCAACTTTTGAGTCTTGATGAATTATGAGCAATCCTTGATGAATCATGATCAGCCCTTGATCAAATGATGCAATATCCTTCAAAATGAGAATGTTGACCAAAAATCTTGAAGTTTGACTGTATGTGGGCCACAGTTGACTTTTGCCCTAGCACAGTCGATTTTTGGACCTTTGAGCAATTGACTGAGCAAACTTCCTCTGCAAGGCTTGAAACTTGACATGGATGATCTTGAGAACATATTAGGACATGGATGAGCATTTGGGACCACTTGGACTCAAGTATCTTGATGCAAGATGAAACCCTAATTTGAGGTAGACTGCCTTAGGAGAGAGCTTGTCTGGCCAACCCTTGGACTACCTTGGGCAACTTGGAGATCTTTCTTGAAATGTTTTGAGAAATATGGGTGGGAAAATTTTGGGGTACAACAACTAGCCTTCCATTTTCAAAGACAAAATGTAGATACCATTGCCCTGAAACTGTACATGTCCATAGTTTTCATTTATATTGACTGAGTAGGGAGAATTTTGAAGTTGAAGTTCCTGAAAAAATTGGGGTTCATATTAGGGCCAACAAAATTCATGTTCATCTTTGATCTATAGTTTTAGTAAGTTATATTTCTGAAACCGTGATGAAATTGCTATAACTTTCATGTCTACATTTTCAATTTTGGTTGAGATACAGATGGTCTGGCTGGCGCAAGGTTGAAGACGAAGTACATGCCATGAACTTGTTTTGTAATATATTTTGTTGGTTTTGTTTTATACACCGGATGTATAGCCACCCTGGTGGTAAGGCAGTGCACTTTTATTGTTCAGGGCGTGGGTTCGAGCCCCATCGCTGCCACTTTTTTCATATTTTTCTTACATTTTCTTTTATTTGTTTCCAACTAGCGCGCATTGGGCCTCCCTCAATTGGGCCATCCCATTTTGCTTCATTCACCCCCCTGTTTCAACGGCTACGCAGTCCATTCACTCAATTTTTTTGTTTTCTTTCTGTTCACAAAATTATCATTGGGCCAGGCTTCAAACAAATACTGTTTTTTTAACAAACACCTCAAAATCTTTTTTCACCCCTTGACCAAAATTTTCTTATTTTATTTTATTTTATTTTATTTTCTTATTTCTATTTTATTATTATAATTATTATTTTATTAATGAAAAGACAACAAAATATTTTATTTTATTTTTATTATATATTTATACTATACATATATTCATATTTTTTCTTTCAAGACCAAAGAAAAAAATATTTTCTCAAACAAATTTAATTTATTTTTGAATAAATTAATATTAGACCTAGCTTTATTTTCTTTCTTTATTAAAATTAATTCAGAAATTTAGGAATTCAATTAATTTTTCTATTCATTTTAGTTTAATCAATTAAATTAAAACCTTTTCATAAAACCCTAAAAAATGCTTTGTTGATTAAATTAATTTCTTTTAATAACTTAATTTTAATTTTCTTATTTTAGTTAATTATTTTTTTTATAAATTAATTAGGTCAAAAACCATTTTCTTAAGCAAAATCCAAAACAAAAATCCATTCCCTTCCTCCATTTATATTCTTGTATATTCTTATACATTATATATTTCAATTCTTTTACATTTATTCAATATGTTTGTAATAGATAATTAGGGTTTAATTTCTTGCAAATCCCCATTTATAAATTTGTATACCCCATCCCCAAAAATGATGTAATAGCGTAGGATATTTATTTTCCGCAATTTATTGCTTTCATATAATGCTAGTAATTAGGGTTTGTATGGCAAGATAAAATCAATCTTAGAAAACCCTAATTCAAGATTAAAGCAATACATGAAAAAAAACACTTGCACACTTTACACCTCTAGGGTTTACTCCATTTTGTTGCCTTAAAAATGGTCATGATATGCATGTGAGACATCTTAGCAAAAACAAACAAAATACAAGATCAAAGTCCCTCGATGACGCTACGAATGTTGCCTTACAAATGATCTTTGTCCCTTAAAAAAATGCTAAGATATCTCACAACTTTGTTATCTATGATTATACGATGACCCACACCCGTCCCTTTACATCCAAAGATAGGGCTACATACCAATTAATGTTAAAATAGCAATATCAAAGGAAGAGATAAATGAATAAAAGACTTTTAAGTAGGTAGAACGTTCTTAGTTGCTTGCTCACAATCCATCTTCAAAAACAAACATGTTTTCAAACACACTAAACACTTTCAAAACATGAAATATTTTCATAAAGTCCAACACTTTATATGCATTCTTATAGAGACGAGAATTATTACAAAGTTTGCCTAAACGAAGGCACTTTTCAAAAATACTTTCAAAACCCACCACAAACACATTTCAAACAAAGAAATTTTAAAAGTGATCTAGCAAGCAACTAAGAGCCAATAGATAACTATGGATGAAAAGGGTGCTAACACCTTAACTTTTCATAAGCTACCCCCCGAATCAAGAAAATATCTCAAAGGTATTTCCTGTTCTTTTCACCCTTTCCTTATTGGATAAAAAAAGCCGGTGGCGACTCTTGCTATCCGCAAAAATTGCGATCAAACGCAAAATAACCAAGTCAGTTATCCCACAGTATTATAGAATTGGTGACTTTGTTGGGGAAGACTTAAAAGTGGGGTTACCTTAGAGCTAGATCACCTTTAAAAATGCTTTCATTGTTTGATTTGTTTTCTTTACATTTATGGGTCCTTGTTTGGGTTTGTATTGATCCTCTACCCGGATTTGGGAACATCATTAGGTAAATAGAAAAAATTATGGAGACTGTACGATGTAGACCGATATGGTAGAGACAATAGCTATGTTAGTGTGGCATATTTGTGGGTATCGGTATCCCTTATGGCTGTTGCACCCCAAAATTTTCCCTCTCATTTCTCAAGAAATCACCCTGGATCCTCAAGTTTGCTTCCATCCAATTCCAAGCCTTGAACTGCAATTTTCCAAGAAAATCATTCACAAGGGCAAAATGGTCATTTGCACACTGAAAAGTCAAACTTTGAGTTTTGGATCAAAATCAAGCTTCAAGAATCATATTTTATCAAGACACGTTGAGATGTGAAGTTTGTTTCATAAAGAAATCCAAAAAGTCAAAATTCTAAATACTTAGAACTTTCTAAGTGATTAAGAAAATATGACAAAACTCAGAACTTCTGACCAGATTATCACCATAACACTCAGCAAATTCTGGACACTCTCAAGGCAGAGTTTGGTCAGAACTTCTAGGCAAGTTTTCACAAAAAGCTTCAGTCAGAGTTTTCCAGGGTAATTCAAAGAAGGTTAAGAAGCATGCTGCAAGCTTTCTAGAAAGTCTGAAAGTTCCTTCAGAATGTGCTGGAGCCAGAAGATACAAAGATCAGAGGATGGATGCTACACTGAAGCAGAACTTCTGATCTAGAACTAAGCCTTGGTGTAGAATCTCATGTTGCAGGATTTCTGGTTGTGATAAGTCTCATCATCATTTAATGCTCACAACCACTTTCGGAGTCTTTATCAGAAGGATTTTCACCACGTGCACCTCTACTGTCTTGGGATAGCAAACTTTGGTACTAGGCCCACGCTTTGCTTTTTTGCTTTTCCTTAATTCCTGCTGACAACCACCATGCTTACTTCAAGAACAAGGCAGCGCTTTAGAATATGAATGTTATATTCAACGCTTTGGTCAAAACTTGACCAAATCCCAAAACTTTGTTTATACAACCTACTGTAGACCTATAACCAACAGCTAGGTCAGCCTACACCTGCATCCCATAATTGCACCAAAATAGCATACGAAAAAAGTGATGAAAAAGCAAGGGAACAGGATGCCAAAAAAGGTTTAAATCCCATTTGTTTTCCCCCCCAAAATCACAACAAATTCACCTATAAATACTTTGCTCCATCACACATCTAAAGGGACTGGCTTTTGGGAAGAGAGAATGATCAAGAGAGAAAAGGAAGTTGTGAAACCTTCATAAAAATCCAGATTTCTCATACACAAAAACAAACCTTTGTTCTTCCCTTTGAATCAAAGAACTTGGCATTTCCTCTTCCGTTTCTCTTGCTGACTCAGAATATCCAAAGGCAGCCACTCAAAGCTCTAAGCACGTCCCAGGTTCAAGGTAAGTCTTTCTGACTTTGCTTGTTTTTCATTCTGAACATCATTAACATGTAAATATCATAGTATTAATGTTGTACATATCATTTCTTAAATAGAAAAATTGTGGATCAGAACTTCTTGGTTAGGCCTAGACTCAGGATTAGGATTAGAACTTCCATAAACTGTTGTGTTGTTTATCCTTCTGATTTGTTGTTTGCTTAAAAACTGAGTAACTTATCATTATGCATATTGATGTAAGGAAAGATTTGAAATGTAACACAAAACTTCTGTTTTTTCACTCACCATTCTAACACATAGAACTTCTAGGATTTTCTCACTGTTTAAGCACACAGAACTTTTGAGTTCTCTTCACTGCTTTAACACTTAGAACTTATGATTCTTACATGCTGATAATGCACTAAACTGCTGATGTTTATTCACTGTTTTTAGCATAGAACATAAACTGACTTTTGGTTCACTGGTTGAACACCACGCAGAACCTCTGTGTTTTCCCTCTAACGTTTTTGCAGGATTTCAGAATGTACCAATCCAGAACCTCTGTTCCCTTTCCCTTTGATGTTTCTTACAGGGCCTTAGAGCGTATCAATCCAGAACTTTTGATTCCACAGACGATCCCTTCTGAGTCACGCGCCTGGCTTCAGAACTTCTGATCCTTGTTAGTTTTTCTTGCAGTAGGACGCTGTTGCTGTCTTTCATTTATTTCCCTTTTCATCATTCTTTTTTTTATATTAACATAAAAAACATAAAAATATTTTCCTATTTAATTTATTTCCTTAAGACAAAAAACATTTTCTAAACAAGTCCATTTCTTTCTTATATTGTACATTTCAATATGGTTGTAATAGTAACTTAGGACTTATTTTTACTTGTAATCCCTATTCGTACATATGTACCTCCATCCCCTAAATATTGTAATAGCGTAGAATTTCATTTTCCGCAATTTACTGTTTTCCTTATACTGTATAGTAATTAGGTATGTATGGCAAGAGATAAAATCAACAAGTAGATAACCCTAATCAAGACTAAATGCATGCAATCAAATACACTTGCACACTAGCACCCCTAGGGTTACTCCACTTGTTTCCTTACGAAAAATGGCCATGTTATGCATGTGGGATGTCTTAGCACAAACAAAAATAAAAGATCATAGTCCCTCAATGACGCTATCAAAGTTGCCTTTCGAAATGATCTTAGTCCCTAAAGAAAAGTGCTAAGTAATCTCACAACATTGCTATCATGGTCATACAATGACCCAACGCCCGTCCCTTCACATCCAACGATGAGGCTTCTTACCAAATCAATGGTAATATAGCAACATCTAAAGGAGGAGGAAAAGAACATCTAAGACCTTTTGAGTAGATAGATTCACTCCTAGTTGCTCGCTTGCTCACAACAAAAACATTTTATACACTTACACTTCCATTTGAAACATTTTTAAAAGATAACACTTTGTACGTGTTCTTATAGAAACGAGAGCCATTACAAAGAAAACCCTTTTCAAAATCACTTTCAAAAACACATCCCACAAACACCTCTTTGAACTATTTTCAAAATAAAACTTTGTACACATTCTTATAGAAACGAGAATCATTACAAAGTCACATTTTCAAAATACTTTCAAAACCCACACCACAAGCACATTCAAACAAAAGCAAGTGATCTAGCAAGAAACTAATATCCCATGGAAAATAATGGATGAAAAGGGTGCTAATACCTTCCCTTTTCATAATCTACCCCCCGAACCCGAGAAAACATCTCTAAATGTCTTTCCTGTGCTTTTTCACCTTTCCTTTTTGGATAAAAGAAAAGTCGGGGGCAACTCTTGCTAAACCGAAACATTTGTGAACACAAACACAAAACACCCAAGTTAGTTCTCCCACCGTATCACAGAACTGGCGACTCTGCTGGGGACATTCTAAAAGTTGGGTTACCTTAGGGTTAGATCATGGTTACTTGCTTTCATTGTTTGCCTTGTATGCTTTACATTTTGGTTCTCTGTTTGGGCTTGCTTTGATCCTCTACCCAGATCTGGGGCACCTTTTTAGGTAAGTAGCAATAGATTGTGGAAACTGTACGGCATAGACCGATATGGTTGAAACAATGGCTATGTTAGTGTGACGCATTTGTTGGTACCAGTATCCCTTGTGTTGAAACGAGGAGAATACGGGGCCGCTGAGCGACGTCATGAAGCACTAACTGACCTTAGAACCTTACTTGACCAACTTAGCCATTAGGACATAGTGAGATAACCGGTTTTGGTGTAGAGTTGAAAATTGGTTGATACTCGATTCTACACTCATTGAGGCTGGACTTTTGGGATATCTCGGCCGCAAGAAAAGATTGATTGAGCTGAGACAATGCCTAAAAGAAAGGTCAGTGATATTGAGACCCCTTAGAACCCGGTTACTATTAACCAGGACAGGTTGAGCCAACTAAACTTCAAGAGGGTACTTACCTACAAAACTCCATGCAAGCCTAAAACTAAGGATTTGTTTGCTTTGTATGAATATGATTATTTGTATATAAACATGCTTACCTCGCATATCTATACATAACATCATAACATCATACCATAGCATTTTCAATAACCGTTTCAAGGATCTCGAGGGCCTATGATGCAGGTTCACGTTGAACCAGACGTCTATCAAGAAACAAGAGGATTTATTTCCCTCTAACCAAACACCGTCAAAGATCAAGTACAACAATTTGAGTCAAGGGCTATGACCCACTTGACATGGTGAGCTTAATTCTCGTGGAAGGACATCCACCAATACAAAGTTCTCCAATCAAAGCTGTAAGCGACTACTAACATTTACCCCACGAGATCCTTGAAAACATGCATCCACATATCATGCATCATATCATGACAGGATTCTCCCACACAGGTCTCCTAATCTTCCTACTGTTTATTTCAGTAAAGATGGCTCTAGAGCAGACTATCAAGGACATCCAGGCTCAAAATGCTCAACTTCAAGAGTTATTCTTGAACCTATCCAAGGGGCAAGAAGAGGTCAAGGCGCTCCTCACCAGGGGCATGATCATGGGAAATTCTGGGGACGACAGGAATGACCAGTTAGAGCGGCTACAAACTGAGATAGCCATAATGAAGGTCCAAATGATGGGACAACTGGTGGGCCATATGGCTCTTATCCAAAACTTGGCTCAAGGACAAGAAGAGCTGAAAGTTCTTGTCAACCAACTTCGTCGAGACGGTTGCAATCGTATGGGGAAAACAACTAGAATTGGAAATCAAGTCACTGCTCAACCTCCCATGAGATAAGAAGATGGAAGACCTTCCCATTTTTCTGCCACATCATGAGCCCAACAACGACTTCGTCAACATCAACCGGAAAATCAGCAAAGGCAAAGCAAGCCCAAAAGGAAGTTTACCAAACTCAACATGCTGCTGTCTCAAGCGCTACAACACATGTTGAAGGCAGAGATGATCACATTAAGGGATCCTCCTCGGAATCCCAATACCTCTGCTCCTAGCTATCATCCCAATGCATTATGTGCATACCACTCCAATAATCCTGGGCATGATACGAATGACTGTTGGGCTTTGAAAAATAAGATCCAAGACTTGATTGACAGAGGAATGCTAAAGTTCACACAAGATGGCCAGACTGAATTCTTCTGCCGTCCCTCAAAGGCTCACCACCTAAAATGACAAGTTCAGACAAAAAGGCTCATATTCATTTGAATTTTCAATTGTAATTTCTTTTGTTATTTAAACAATTATCTATTAATGTCAAACTTTGTTCTGTTAATGCATTGCATATGTTTGTCTTGATTTGATCCACTCATTTTCATTACATTTAAACTATGCTTTTTACTCACTTTATGACATTCAACTCTTGCTAAAAGTTACAAGCCTTTAGAGGGAGGATGACGAAAACAATGCCATAATCTCATACAATATGCTTTTGGATAGACCTTGCTGACGATGTACATGCATTCTTTCAAATCCTAAACACTGGAGTTATAAGGAAGATAATCCCTAGTCAACCCCTTCGAGCCAAAGAAGTATAAGTTTTTGTTTTAACATAAATTGAAACCTTTAATCAAAACCTGGGGCAGAGTAGTCTCTCAGTTAATTTAAAACGCATGTTTATCCGCAAACTCTCATCTCGTAATACAACGAATGACATTAAGAAACATTCCTCTGGAATCAAAAGACGGTGATGGTTCCCTATCACATAGGCAGTCATTATCTCTCAAAAAGAAAAGCCCACTAAGTCAAAACCTACGAAGGAGACTTAAGAAAACTGGGGCATCCCGCTGACTGTAATCTCAAAACAAGAACAGTCAGGCAAAAATCAGGGATAACAAATCAAAAGAAAGAGGTCACTACAAATCCTCAACAACATGATTTTTTTTGTGTGCAGAAAATGACTGCTTTCCGACAAACTTAGCTTGTCTAAACCATCAACCAAAATGTCATTCCATACTCAATTGGAGTTCAAACGCACAATTAACCGAGTTTAGGACTGAAGAACATCATGAAGAGCGGGTGGGTATAAATATACTTTGAGCCTTTATCCTTTGTTTCTTAAATTGTGAGCCAAGCCACGTTACAACCCTTCAAAAGTCCTAATTGAAGCATGGGTTAGTTCGAAATCATATTGTTACAAAAGGTATCCTGAATCCTGTAAGGCTTTGCTCTAAATCCTGAGTTTGAATTTTTCTTACAAAATTTCTTTACTCGCTAACACGCATTTTCAAAAATTTCAAGACAAACATAAACTTTGCATTACTTGAATATCACTGTTTGCATATGGCTATTTGTTTGACAGCGGAGAAATTCATACAATGAATATCCAGTGAACGAAAGCTCTCTCAGTGAACAAAATCATTTCAAGCGGGATGACACTCCCATTGACAAATCTCCTATCAACAAGGGGACTTAATATGTCACTATTCAGCACACCTGGGGTAGTCTAGTCAAGATTCCAGGAAATCTCTCAAGAAGTGAAGAGTAACCAGGGGCAGGTCTCCATCTCCGTCACTTGGGGCATTAAACGTCAATCTCACTGAAGGGTTACGTACAATCAAACATTTTCTGGAAATGCCATAAACACTTGCTACTAGGGGCAATGACAAGTCTCCCCAAAGTCCTTCTCATAGGATAATTTCCCAGTAAGAGTTTAACCTCTGAAAACCTTTCCCCAACTGAGACAACCTCGAGAATCCTCAAGGACTTTCCCCAACATAGTCATCAACTCTCTAGCAGACCGGCAACAGGGTTTATTTCCCCAACAAACGGCATGAACCCCCATCTTGAGGTGTCCTCTCCGACTACTACAAATCAAAGGACCACAACTCCTCCTCCCTAGTAGACTACTCTACAATCCCCAGCAAGTTACTGTGAAACCTGGACCCGACCAGATATCAGTTCAACTTCGACACCTCAGTAGAGCAACAGACGACTAAGACTCCTGAAATTTTTTCCCCAAGCAAGAATTAACACTCTATACAAATCTTTCAACGTCTCCCAACGGAGTTTCTCCTCAAACAAAAAAAAACAGGAAATCCCCAATGGAAACATTCTAAGCAAAGATTGAAGGCACACCTACTCTTCAACAGCAATCCAGGATTTAATAATTCCCCAACACTTGTCAAGTATTTATTCTCCAAGATAAAATTACATTTCAACAACACTCATAGCACATGCATACAAAATACATATAACATAAATCTCATTTATTTTGAGAACATCATTACACAATGCATACATCATGACATTGCATACAACTAACTCTTTACCTTTTCAGGAAAGATCGATCGACAGATAAAGATTATCATCTGTTTAGAGTAGCAGTCATCCAAGATTCCTTCATCATCTGTTTGGAGTAACAATCGTCCAAGATTCCTTCATCATCTGTTTGGAGTAGCAGTCGTCCAAGATTCCTTCATCATCTGTTTGAGGTAGTAGTCATGCCAAGATTCCTTCATCATTTGTTTGAGGTAGTAGTCGTCTCAATATTCCTTCATCATCTGTTTGAGGTAGTAGTCGTCTCAATATTCCTTCATCATTTGTTTAGAGTAGCAGTCGTCCAAGATTCCTTCATCATCTGTTTGGACTAGCAGTCGTCCAAGATTCCTTTATCATCTGTTTGGAGTAGCAGTCGTCTCAAGATTCCTTCATCATCTGTTTGAGGTAGTAGTCGTCTCAAGATTCCTTCATCATCTGCTGAGGTAGTAGTCGTCTCAAGATTCCTTCATCATCCTGTTGAGGTTGTAGTCATCCAAGATTCCTTCATCATCCTGCTGAGGTAGTAGTCGTCTCAATATTCCTTCATCATCCTGTTGAGGTTGTAGTCATCCAAGATTCCTTCATCATCCTGCTAAGGTTGTAGTCATCCAAGATTCCTTCATCATCTGTTTGGAGTAGCAGTCGTCCAAGATTCCTTCATCATCTGTTTGGAGTATTAGTCGTCTCAAGATTCCTTCATCATCTGTTTGAGGTAGTAGTCATCTCACAACATTCACAAGGGCAAAATGGTCACTTGCACACTGAAAAGTCAAACTTTGACTTTTGGATCAAAATAAAGCTTCAAGAATCATATTTCATCAAGACACGTTGAGATATGAAGTTTATTTCATCAAGAAATCCAAAAAGTCAAAATTCTAAATACTTAGAACTTTCTAAGTGATTAAGAAAATATGACAAAACTCAGAATTTCTGACCAGATTATCACCATAACATTCAGCAAATTCTGGACACTCTCAAGGCAGAGTTTGGTCAGAACTTCTGGGCAAGTTTACACAAAAAGCTTCAGTCAGAATTTGCCAGGGTAATTCAAAGAAGGTTAAGAAGCGTGCTGCAAGCTTTCTAGAAAGTCTGAAAGTTCCTTCAGAATGTGCTGGAGCCAGAAGATACAATGATCAGAGGATGGATGCTACGCTGAAGCAGAACTTCTGATCCAGAACTAAGCCTTGGTGTAGAATCTCATGTTGCAGGATTTTTGGTTGTGATAAGTCTCATCATCATTTAATGCTCACAACCACTTTCACAGTCTTTATCAGAAGGATTTTCACCACGTGTACCTCTACTGTCTTGGGATAGCAAACTTTGGTACTAGGCCCACACTTTGCTTTTTTGCTTTTCCTTAATTCCTGCTGACAACCACCATGCTTACTTCAAGAACAAGGCAGCGCTTTAGAATATGAAGGTTATATTCAACGCTTTGGTCAGAACTTGACCAAATCCCAAAACTTTGTTTATACAACCTACTGTAGACCTATAACCAACAGCTAGGTCAGCCTACGCCTGTATCCCATAATTGCACCAAAATAGCATACGAAAAAAGTGATGAAAAAGCAAGGGAACAGGATGCCAAAAAAGGTTTAAATCCCATTTGTTTTTCCCCCCAAAATCACAACAAATTCACCTATAAATACTTTGCTCCATCAGACATCTAAAGGGGCTGGCTTTTGGGAAGAGAGAACGATCAAGAGAGAAAAGGAAGTTGTGAAACCTTCATAAAAATCCAGATTTCTCATACACAAAAACAAAACTTTGTTCTTCCCTTTGAATCAAAGAACTTGGCATTTCCTCTTCCGTTTCTCTTGCTGACTCAGAACATCCAAAGGCAGCCACTCAAAGCTCCAAGCACGTCCCAGGTTCAAGGTAAGTCTTTCTGAATTTGCTTGTTTTTCATTCTGAACATCATTAACATGTAACTATCATAGTATTAATGTTGCACATATCATTGCTTAAGTAGAAAAGTTGTGGATCAGAACTTCTTGGTTAGGCCTATACTCAGGATTAGGATTAGAACTTCCATAAACTGTTGTGTTGTTTATCCTTCTGATTTGTTGTTTGCTGAAAAAATGAATAACTTATGATTGTGCTGATTGATGTAAGGAAAGAGTTGAAATGTAACACATAACTTCTGTTTTTTCACTCACCATTCTAACACATAGAACTTCTAGGATTTTCTCACTATTTAAGCACACAGAACTTCTGAGTTCTCTTCACCGCTTTAACACTTATAACTTCTGATTCTTACATGCTGATAATGCACTAAACTGCTGATGTTTATTCACTGTTTTTAGCATAGCACAAAACTTCTGACTTTTGGTTCACTGGCTGAACACCACCCAGAACCTCTGTGTTTTCCCTCTAACGTTTTTGCAGGACTTCAAAATGTACCAATCCAGAACCTCTTTCCCTTTCCCTCTGATGTTTCTTGCAGGGCCTTAGAGCGTATCAATCCAGAACTTCTGATTCCACAGACGATCCCTTCTGAGTCACGCGCCTGGCTTCAGAACTTCTGATCCTTGTTTGTTTTGCTTGCAGTAGCACGCTGTTGCTGTCTTTCATTTATTTCCCTTTTCATCATTCTTTTTTTTATATTAACATAAAAAACATAAAAATATTTTCCTTTTTAATTTATTTCCTTAAGACAAAAAATATTTTCTAAACAAGTCCATTTCTTTCTTATATTGTACATTTCAATATGGTTGTAATAGTAACTTAGGACTTATTTTTATTTGCAATCCCCATTCGTACATATTTACCCCCATCCCCTAAATATTGTAATAGCGTAGAAATTCATTTCCCACAATTTACTGTTTTCCTTATACTGTATAGTAATTAGGTGTGTATGGCAAGAGATAAAATCAACAAGTAGATAACCCTAATCAAGACTAAATGCATGCAATCAAATACACTTGCACACTAGCACCCCTAGGGTTACTCCACTTGTTGCCTTATGAAAAATGGCCATGTTATGCATGTGGGATATCTTAGCACAAACAAAAATAAAAGATCATAGTCCCTCAATGACGCTATCAAAGTTGCCTTTCAAAATGATCTTAGTCCCTAAAGAAAAGTGCTAAGTCATCTCACAACATTGCTATCATGGTCATACGATGACCCAACGCCCATCCCTTCACATCCAACGATGGGGCTTCTTACCAAATCAATGGTAAGATAGCAACATCTAAAGGAGGAGGAAAAGAACATCTAAGACCTTTTGAGTAGGTAGATTCGCTCCTAGTTGATCGCTTGCTCACAACAAAAACATTTTATACACTTACACTTCCATTTGAAACATTTTCAAAAGATAACACTTTGTACACGTTCTTATAGAAACGAGAGCCATTACAAAGAAAACCCTTTTCAAAATTACTTTCAAAAACACATCCCACAAACACCTCTTTGAACTATTTTCAAAACAAAACTTTGTACGCATTCTTATAGAAACGAGAATCATTACAAAGTCACATTTTCAAATTACTTTCAAAACCCACACCACAAGCACATTCAAACAAAAGCAAGTGATCTTGCAAGAAACTAAGAGCCCATGGAAAACCATGGATGAAAAGGGTGCTAATACCTTTCCTTTTCATAATCTATCCCCCGAACCCGAGAAAACATCTCTAAAGGTCTTTCCTGTGCTTTTTCACCTTTCCTTTTTGGATAAAAGAAAAGTCGGTGGCGACTCTTGCTAAACCGCAACATTTGTGAACACAAACGCAAAACACCCAAGTCAGTTCTCCCACCATATCACAATGGCGAATTAAGGAGAATACGAGGCCGCTGTGTGGTGTCATGGAGCACTAACGAACCTTAGAACCTTTAATTGAACAACTTGGCCATTAGGAAGTAGTGAGGTCTCCAGCTTTGGTGCAGTCCGAAGTTAGTTGATACTCGATACTACGCTCATTGAGATCGTACTTTTGGGACATTTCGATCGCCAATAAAGAGGCTTGCACTGAAACATTGCCCAATGAAGAAAGATCAATGATATTGAGATCCCATATAACCCGATTACTTTCTAGGACAGGTTGAACCAACTAAGCTTCAAGAGGGTACTTACCTATAAACTCATCAAGCCTAAACCTAAGGACTTGTTTGCTTTGTGTGTTTACTTGTACATAACATCATGACATCATACCATTGCATTTGCACTAACCATTTCAATAACTTTGGGATTTATCTTTGTGCTATTTTGTAGGACATTGCTTCTGCACGAAGAAATACCATCTGAATCAACCTTGTGAAAGTGCCTCCTCAACTTAAGGAATTAACATGAAGGGTTCCCAATGATTCTCCATTCACCAAGAAGTATGGTCGTCTCATCAACTTGGTTACCACAAAGTTTGAAGAGGATATGGTACATGTGCTATTCTAATTCTTTGACCCTAAACACCATTGCTTTACCTTTCCTGATTACCAACTTGTGCCTACTATGGAAGAATTCTCTCAAATCTTGGGAATTCCTATTTTTGATCAAATACCCTTCAACGGTATTGGAAGAGACCCAAGACCTGAGGAGATTGCTCGAGCTTTACATTTACAACGGTCCAACATTGTGGCAAATTGGGAAACAAGAAGTGGTGTCAAAGGGTTTCTAGCCAAGTTTTTGTTAGAGAAGGCTCAAGATTTTTGGGATACTCTGGATTTACAAGCCTTTGAAGAAGTGTTTGCTCTTCTCATCTATGGGATGGTACTGTTTCCCAATCCTGACCAACTCATAGATGTAAACGCAATAAAAAAATTTCTATCTCGCAATCCAGTTCCTACTTTACTTGGGGATATCTTGCATTCTCTTCACTCTCGCACCATGAAGAGAAGATTACTTCTTATATGTTGCACTCCTCTATTGGCTAGGTGGTATATTTCACACCTACGTCGATCTGTTGTGAAGAATGATCAAGGCATGAGGTGGTCTAATAGATTGATGTCACTCATATATTTTGATATTTATTGGTGTTCTCGATCCTTGGAGGACATTACTATTATTGACCGTTGTGGGGAATTCCCTAATGTCCCTCTACTTGGCATTAGGAGAGGTATCACCTATAATCCTTATTTGGCTTTGCGATAGTTTGGGTATGCTAGGAGGTATGGCCCTCATGATGCACTTGTCTAAGGAATTGCATTTGACTTTGAGAGCGATGTCCAAGGTTACTGTCAAAGATTCATACGAGTTTGGGGCATGGTAAACAAAATTGATAGCAAGAATTTGGGGGCATAAAAACTCCATTCCTTTGGAGCCTTATCTCAAATGGGTGCGAACTTGCGCTCAAAACCTCACGATGCCTTATGAGGCCATCCTACCTATCATCATGGAGCCTGTTGCCGAGGGAGATGTTCCATATATCGTCCTTCATCCTGATATGCCTACTTCTCTTAAGGATTTGCAAAGAGCTTGGATTCAACTAAAAGGGGAGCGAGACACCTTCGAAACTCAGTTCTACACAAGCGAGAAGAAGGTCTTGTAGCTCATGAGACAACTTCATGAAAAGCGGAGTCTGAATGCCTACATTGCACCAAAGAGGATGCGCTCATGGGAAGCTGTAGCGGTAGAAATGTTTAAGACTAAGCCATTGGATTGACTAGACTTATACAGATCAAAATAAAAATTGCCACCGCACTTTATTGTTTCCAAAGGAATGGGAAAAGAGCGAATAACCCAAAAAAGAGGGGGAAAGATTTAAGGTAAGGGGGTTGGTTATGCAAAGGGAAGGTATTAGCACGCTAAACATCTATGGAACTCCGCAGGAACCTCTTTGTTAAATATGTATATTTTGACTATAAAAATAGATGGTGGAGGTGAGAAAAGAAATATTTTTTTATGATTTTTGCACTCGCCGCGGTTGCGAACCTTTAGTGCCTACGTACCACCTTCTGTGTAATATGGGGTCAGGGTACACGTAGTTCCTCTTTAAAAATTTTAAAGTACAAGTGTGTTGGTTAATTTTATGAGATAAGACATCATTGTCATTGTCCGTGTGGAAAACATACTTACTACCCACAATCATGAGAAAGGAGAATTTGCATCATCTCAAAGTGGAGGATATGGCTTGGATTTTAAAATCAATAATGCCTCACTCAACACCCAAGTGGAAGATATCCCTCTTTACTACATATTGTAGAAGTATAATTGTTTGCATCACTACAAGGATTGACAAGAGTCTAACCTTTTTGAGAAAAGTTTTAAAATAAAAGATCCAAAGTGGCAAAATGGTTTGAAATGAGATTGATTGACTTTTATTCTTCTCACAAAAAATGCCAAGGTATTATTAAGTTGATTAAAGTTTATTTATGAAAATGTCTTGAAAATGCATGGACATAAGTCCAAGTTCATTATGAAAGTGGTTCAAGTTAAAAACAAGAAGAGTTTTCAAAAGGAAGAAGAAATTTTTTGAAATTAAAGAAGATGGGAGAAGAAGAAGAGACTATCCTAAAGGCATAAGGTAAAAGTTAGGGATAAGAACCATCTATCTGACAAAAAGCCAATAATTGATATTATGAGCCAAGATAGAATTCCCATTCTTTGGATTGAAACCAAGCAAGCAAAGATACTAGACCTCTTGTGAGAACCAAACTTCAAGTGTATTAAGTCTTCACAAAAAAATGGGCAGAGTAACGGCTGCATACGGGTGAATTCCAGATTACAAACAAAGAATATAATCACAATAACCTGCACACAAAACAAACAAACAACCCAATGTCTTGAGGTAAACCTCAAGAACTCCAGACAAAATATCAATTAAGGTCACAAGGTATCCAACATAGGCCAAGGTTTCTAATCCTAAGTCCAAGAAGTCCAATACTCCATAATGCCAAGGATAGTAGCCAAATAGTCCAAGTACCATTAAAGTTTTTTATGGTTTATGTTGATTATTAAGTGTCTTCAAAAAAAGGAAAGAAGAGCTCAAATAAGAAAAAATAAAAATGACAAAAAAAATTCTCAAATGAGCAAAGATGAAAATAGAATGAAATATAAATGCCAAAAGTAAATGGTACATAAAGCATAAAAAATAAAAAGGCATAAAGTAAAACTAAACGATAAAGTCAATTATTAGTGATTAGTGTTTAGTTGGATGATCATCTTGAAACTTGCATTTGGAACTCATTAGAGGATTGGTAGAACCAAAGCCTCCACACAACAAGTTGCATTTTCTTTTTGTCAAGTATATCACCCATTTGGAATCCTCACAAGTGCCATTTAATGATCAATGATGTTTAGGTGATCCGCGTTGACCAAAAGTGTTGTAGATCCATTAGAGGATTGGTAGAACCAAAGCCTCCACATAATGAATCTCAAAGTTATTGGATCAAAGAGATCGAATTAACATACTTGGGCTTGCAAACATAGGTTTGGGCCACGAGGGGTCATTTATTCGAATCGGGACAAAATTTAGCACTATGTTAAGCAATCGTAAGTGGACTTATATAGAAGTCGCACCTATTTTGAGGTCGGTCAATAGCAATCTATGCACCATTTGTTTTGAGACATGATATAGAGATCATGCTCCAATAACACTTAGTGCAATAAGAAAGGGATGAGATGGATAGGGGTGGGGAAGAATATACAAACCACATTTGAATTAAATTTTAATCAAACTATTATTAAAATCATTCATCCATTTTGGTGGAGTTAGACTCAACACCATGGATCCAATGAGGTTAATAAAGTCCATGATCAAAAATTTAACCCAAGATCAACCAGAAAATAATCACAAAATTATATAGCATTTAATATATACACTTAAAGGATTTTAAAATATTTTTTTTTAAAATAGAAATAAAAGAGGAAAATACCAACTATGTTCAAATTAATAAAGAAATAAAAAGTAAGACCATAGAAAAATCAGAAAAGGACTCAAATATTTTTATAAAAATTTTGGTAATTTTTTAAAGCCAGAAACTATTTTTAAAATTAAAATAAATGAGTAAAATAAACCAAAAATGATTAAAAAAAACAACAAAGTCAGAAAGAAAAGTAAAATGAGGTCACCAATATTTGTCACAATGTCATTGGATCATTCCATAACTTTTTCAGAATTTAAAAAAGTATAAAAGTATTTTTAAACATTTAAAACAATTCAAATAAAGTGAAAATTTATAAAAATACCAAAACTCAAAATTAAATTATGAAATAATAAAAATCAGAAAGAGAATAATCAAAATTATTTTTCATCATTTTTTCAAATTTTTTGGACTAAAAATGAATTTTCTATGATTTTTTGAAATTTAAAACAATTAAATATAAAAATCAGAAAAGAAAATAAAAACCAAAAAGATGTGGACCAATGGATGAGAGTCAAAACGCGTTAGTAATCAGATCCAAGGGATCTGACGTGCTGTGCATATCATGGTCATTACTAAATATCACACCAGATCCAACATTTTTAAAATAAAACAACTTAAAATATGGCGCGTTGGATGGAGTCTAACTCACAAAAGTAATCAGATCCAAGGGTTCCTGAGGCATGCACATTGTAAGGCAAGCATATTGTATCAATTTCAAAAAAATAACGTGGCTTCATGTCACTGGTTGAAGACATACATGTCATCGTCTTCAACCTCCAGCCATCCCCAAATTGAATCTTCCAAACTGTAAAATTAGCAAACCAGACCGGTACAATTAGATTCATCTCTTCAAGACGATTCTAATGGTACCATCGCGCCAAATTTATATAATTATGCAAGGTTGTATTTGAAAAAACCCAGAAAAAATAGCGATCACGAAAATCTGGGATATCTTGCTCAATTCTCAATGAAATTGCAAACTATAAAGAGCATGAGGATCAGAAGAACACAAGAAGTGGGTTAGTCTTTTATTTGGATCAATTTGGCCAAGTAATCTACCTGAATGAAGTAGTGAGAAAGTGCTCTGAAACTGAACTTCTGCAGATCAATATTGGTCACAATTCTTGAAAGTAACCGTATGGTTAGCTTTAGAGAAGTTCAACGAAGCTAACTGAATGGAGCTTTTGGTGTTTTAAGGTGAGAATGTAAGAAATCAGAATTTCAAATTCAGAGTTCGTGTGGGGTCTGAACAGGGGTCAATTAGCTATCAAAATCTTGAAAAAAAGAGTGAGGGATGATCCTTATTTATAGCTGATTATGATGCAAGGCTCAAGCGTATGAATTGGAGGAAAAATGAGTGAAATCGTGTGGACCTGCTAAATGTGAAAAGTGTGACTTCACATGGCTAAAAACGCAGCAAATTGGATGGTTTAAGGGTCGTTTCTTGTTATGTCAAGTTCCTAAACATGATTAGACACAAAATTGATCTTTAAACAGGCTTGTAATTGGATTTAAACTAATTTTCAAATCTGACTGAACTTGGAATTTCCATTTCATGATGCCACTTTCATAACCATGGTGCCAACAATGTAGGGAACCTCATGATGTGATTCTTGAAGCATTTGAAAGATGAAGTCACAAGCTTTTCAATGTGAAAGGATTAAGATCAAATGGATGTTTGAGCAAGAAGTTGCATTGAGTCAAAGTTGGAGAAAAAGGGTTGACTTTCGATACTTAGAAATATTTCAAATTTTTCTTCAAAAGTGACCTATAATGTTTTGCATCCAAACATGGCCTTCCACTTGGAATTTTCTCTTGACCAAAAAAGATGGTATGAAATAGACCCTTTGAATGAAATTTTGAAACTTGAACCATTCAAAATCTCAAAAAATTGAGAGAGTTATGATTTGTTGAAGTTGGCAAAAAATCATGAAATGACCTATAATCCTTTGTATCCTTAGGGCATCTTCCATCCATTTTCTCACTTTGCACATAAAAGAAGGCATAAATTTCACATCTTCAAGATCATTATGGAAAAATAGTGGGCTAAAGGTGATAAAAATTGATCAAATTATGATCATTTAAGGTCACACATGAGAAATTGGGGGTTCATCTGGAGGACTTGTAATCTTTCTTCATCATCAAGATTCTTCCACATGAAAACTCCTTGAAACTTTTGAAGTGATTTGTTGATAACCATTTGAAGAGAAGGATGTATTTGTAATCACTCAAAAATACCAAAAGATGAGCAAGATATGCTTCTTTAAAGTTCAAAACCCTAGCTCCTAGATCAAGAAAATGCCTTGAGGAACTTTGATAATTTTGAACAAACTTCTTGTACCAACACAAGTGCTTTGTAAATAGAAGTTGTTAAGGATGAAAATGAGAACTCATAGTCACCAAAAACACTTCCGTATCTTGAGAATTTATAGAAATATGCACTTGTGACCAATGGGAACAAAGCCTTGTCCAAGCATGATAACTTCTCCAATCAACCCCTTGTACTTTTGAACCAAATTTGATAATCTTGAAATGTGGTGCACCAAAATAACCTTTCCATGCCATTTATTCCAAAACAAATTAAATGGTAAGGTTTGAACTTCTCCAGCCTTATTGCCTAGGGCATGGAAATAAACTCATGAACCCATGGGTCAACCTACCAAGCCAAATTGCCTTGACCTACATTACTAACAAGTAAGACAAACCAAAATTGCATTTTATTAATTAAAGGAAAAAAATCAAGACAATATATTCATGATTACAAAATAAAAACAAGTAAAGGTGCTTGGTGATTCCCCAAAGAGCAAATATAAAGATAGGGAGGAGAACCAAAAGCCTTAATGTGATCTTGTGGTGATTGAATCAACATGGTATGATGAAGGGATCTTAGGGGCAAAAATTAGGGTACAACAACTTCCCTTATTTAAGTTTCTTCTATCTGGAGATACAAAGGTTAGAAATATTCGTGTCGACGCGATCGAAGATACTTAAATATAAAACAAACCCTATTTTTGGCCCTAAGATGCCATGCAATGCTTACGAATATGAATGCACATGGACAAATTCAAAGGGACGCAAAACACAACTGGGGATGTAACAAAATAAAGAAATAAGAGAGTAACCCAACCAGGAAAGTAAATCACTGGTGGATCAAAAAGACCTGAATCAGAGAGGATGGTAAAATGGTCCAAGGATACACCAACTTCTACTGAAGGCGAAGCTACCAACATTCACTATAGGCAGAAAGAGAAAAGAAATGACAACACCGACATTCACTGAAGGTGAGCTACCAACATTTATTGAAGGTAGAAGGAAGAGAAAATATTATAGCATCACCATTCACTGATGATGAACTACCAACGTTCACTGTGGGTAGTAAAAAGATAACAATCACCAACTTTCACTGATGGTGACCTACCAACTTTCACTGAAGGTAGAGAGAAAATATATCATAGCATCGCCGTTCACTAACGATGAACTACCAACGTTCACTAAGGTTAGCAAAAAGATAACAATCACCAACTTTCACTGATGGTAGGTGGTGACCTACCAACTTTCACTGAAGGTAGAGAGAAAATATATCATAGCATCGCCGTTCACTGACAATGAACTACCAACGTTCACTGAGGGTAGCAAAAAGATAACAATCACCAACTTTCACTGATGGTGACCTACCAACTTTCACTGAAGGTAGAGAGAAAATATATCATAGCATCTCCGTTCACTGATGATGAACTATCAACATTCACTGAGGGTAGAAAAAAGATAACAATCACCAACTTTCACTGATAGTGACATACCAACTTTCACTGAAGGTAGAGAGAAAATATATCATAGCATTTCCGTTCACTGACGATGAACTACCAACATTCACTGAGGGTAGCAAAAAGATAACAATCACCAACTTTCACTGATGGTGACCTACCAACTTTCACTGAAGGTAGAGAGAAAATATATCATAGCATCGCCATTCATTGACGATGAACTACCAACGTTCACTGAGGGTAGCAAAAAGATAACAAGTTTCCCTAAAATTTTGGCATTTCACCTAGAATGGGTCTCAACTTCTTCTTTAACCGAGGCACTCCGCCTGGAAAGGGTAATATATAAGTTGTCTCAAATAAAGAGACTTCCACTTGCAAAGATTTCAAAACAAATTGTCTCTGCGATATTGAAAGACTTGCCATCCACTGGAGTAATTTGACAACGAACTGCAAACTATTCACTCATAGAGAAGATAACAAAAAAAGTAACATCGACTTTTACGGAGAAGTGTGAGTTGCTCAAATAAAGAGACCTGCTACTTGTTGTTATAGGAAGATTTGTAGAAATGACTTCCTGGGGAAAGCAATACGGCTTCCTTGGGAATGAAATATGACTTCCTGGGGAATGCCAACATATTCTTGCTGAGGAGATAGAAGTTTTCTCGTGCCAAAATAAATGCACATTTCCTAAACCAATGCTCGAAGCTCGCAGAAATCCAAGGTGATAATAATGCTGAGAAACAAAGATTCAAACCAGAAATAAACTGGAGTGAAACAGTCAACCAAAATATATCTTTTGAGAAATAAACTCAAGAGGCAAACCAAATCTATCCAGCCAAAGAGCTGCATCGAAAGGCTAAAGCAAAAATCTTCCACGAGGGGTAACTCAGTGGGGAAATTGAAAGAATATACGCTTTTTTCTTAAGGCCAACACTTTATTGGAGAGAGGACAACATAACTCTGCAAAATAGGGTAGTATGTCAACAAAAATATTAATGAATGTGAATGAGCAATGATTTGCTAAAATTAACTATGCATGATGTATGTATGAATGTATGAGTGTTATCATGTATATGCTGACAAAACAGACATATAACACTGGGAGTAACCAGGAAAAACTAACTCAGTCACAATCAACACTCGGCTAAATCACATCCAAGATGATCAATCCAAGAAAAAGTAAGCTCCAATTGAGGAAACACAACCTACTTCCTGGTTTAACTTTACTGGGGAGAAACGTAATCTGGAAGTAAACAAATCCAAGCGACAAAAATAGTACAGATACAGGGATATGACATCCTTCTCCAGGCTTCACCAGGGAATAACACTCATAATTCAACGGGGAAACAAATGTTTCCAAAAGTAACACTTCTACCGGGGATTGCAAAGTCAATTTCAGGTAAAGCAGATAGACACCAAATCATCAAAACATTTACTGGGGAATTCAGGCTCATTTTGAAAGAGGAAACACACAAACTTTGTTAAGGCGTATAATGTCTCATCATCAAGACATTAATTGGGGATTTCATGCTGACTTCACTGGGGAGGTTAACACCACATCCTCAAAGGGAAAACCAATATACGTTCTTCACTAGAGAAATCAGAGACTTGTGTTCTTCAAGAGTGATTATTGTACCAACTTCTCTGGGAAGAAAGAACCTCTATTAAAAAAACGAAAACTTCAATGGAGAAATATCGAATTAAATCTTCATATCATGAAAACTTAGAAAATAGGAGAAATGAATCAAAACTAGACCGGGGACACTGGAGTCACAAACCCAATACAGCGAAAACATCCTAAGTAAACCTTCCCGGGGGAAACAAAAAACTTCTCAAAACAACTGGAGTTCGTCCATCCCTGGGATCACCATTTTTGTTCTTTTCTCTTGCGTCACAAATTTTAAAGTAAAAGCAAATTGTAAATTCTTTTTGAAAATCACTTTTGTTATTTTAATCTTTTTGCTTTGACAGTTATTATCAATAATAAATGAAGTCTTTGTAAGCTAAATAAAATAAAGAAATACAAATAATTGGGTAAAAGCTCAAACTTCATTAATAGAATGGTAGTCTGCGAATGGCGAGACTCCATGGATGATTACAAAGTTCGGAAAATGGTAATATATAATGGAAAAGATACATTAAGATACAATGACCATTATCCCATCTAACAACTTTTGAAATCCCGAGCAGCAACTTCTGTTTGAAGTATGATGAGGATTCGAGAAGATTGTTGCTTCAATGATCAAGTCTTGTCCGATGTAGTTACTTGCCAAGAAAGTCCCTAACTTTTGCCTAAGCTGCCCTTGCAGGTTTTCAACTTAGCGGGAAATTTATTCTGTTTATGTCTCTAATTTTTGCCTAGACTTCCCTTCTAGGTTTTCGGCCTACCGAGACGCTCTTTTTTGCCTAAGTCGCCCTTTCAGGTTTTAAACTTAGCGAGCTGTTCTTATATTTCTTTAGGCGAAGTATTTCTTGACTGCATCAGCATTCATGGGACGTGGGAACTCCTCGCCATCCATAGTTTCAAGAATTAATGCACCACCAGAGAAGGATTTCTTGACAACATATGGGCCTTCAAAACTGGGAGTCCACTTGCCCCTAGAATCAGCATTAAAAGACACGATCTTCCTGAGCACGAGGTCGCCTTCTTTGAATTCACGAGGTTTGACCTTTTTATCAAAAACTTTCTTCATTCTCTTCTGATATAACTGTCCATGACACAAAACTGTCATTCTCTTCTCTTCGATCAAATTAAATTGGCCAAACTGGTTCTGGACCCATTCAGCCTCCGTCAACTTGGTTTCCATTATCACACGCAAAGAGGGAATCTCAACCTCGACTAGGAGTACAACTTCCATTCCATACACAAGGGAGAACGAGTTTGCTCCTGTTGAAGTGCGGACAAATGTTCGATATCCATGCAAAGCAAAAGGGAGCATTTCATGCCAATCCTTATAAGTAACAACCATTTTCTGGATAATCTTCTTGATATTCTTATTAGCAGCTTCAACAACCCTATTCATCTTGGGCATGTATGGAGATGAGTTGTGATGGACGATCTTGAATTCTTCACACAGTTCTGTCATCAATTTGTTGTTCAGATTTGAGCCATTTTCGGTGATAATTCTGCTCAGCACACCATACCGACATATAAGATTATTCTTAATGAAGCATACAACCACCTGCTTAGTGACATTACCATACGAAGCAGCCTCCACCCACTTGGTGAAGTAATCAATTGCTACCAAGATAAAATGGTGTCCATTCGAAGCTTTGGGTTCTATCATCCCAATCATATTAATACCCCACATAGAGAAAGGCCACAGGGAGGAAATCACATTGAGAAGTGTCGGAGGCACACGAACCTTGTCCGCATAAATCTGGCATTTATGACACTTTTTTTGCAAATTTGTAACAATTAGATTCCATTGTCAGCCAATAGTAACCTGCCCTTAGCATCTTTTTATCCATCGAATGTCCATTGGCATGAGTGCCAAATGAACCTTCATAAATCTCATGCATCAACATGTCTGATTCGTGTCTATCCACGCATCTGAGCAAGACCATGTCATAATTTCTCTTATGCAACACATTTTCACTGAGGAAGAAACTGCCATCCAATCTTCTCAATGTCTTTCTATCTTTCTTCGAAGCACCAATCGGGTATTCCCGAGTCTGGAGAAAATGCTTGATATCATAATACCAAGGTTTCTCATCTACTACTTCTTCTGTTGTAAACACATGAGTGGGCCTATCCAGTCGCCGGACTATAATTCGAGGTATATCATTCCAAGTATTCACTTGATACATAGAAGCCAGAGTTGCCAAAGCATCTGCCATCTGATTTTCATCTCTTGGAATATGATGGAATTCAACTTTGTTAAAGAAGGGTAAAAATCTTCTAGCATAATCTTTGTAAGGGATCAAGCCGGGGTGACGAGTATCCCATTCTCCTTTAATCTGATTTATTACCAAAGCTGAATCGCCGTACACATCAAGAATTTTAATTTTGAGATCAATAGCTTCCTCGAGACCCATGATGCAAGCCTCATATTCTGCCATATTATTAGTGTAATCAAATGTTAACCTTGTAGTAAAATGAATGTGTGATCCATGTGGAGTGACGATCACATCACCAATTCCTTTACCGTAAGCATTTACAGCTCCATCAAATATCATACTCGAGCGAGATTCAGGGTCAGGACCTTCCTCAGGCAATGGTTCATCACAATCTTTCACTTTCAGGAACATCACATCCTCATCAGGGAATTCATACTCCACAGACTGATGATCCTCAATTGGTTGGTGAGCAAGATAATCTGCTAACACGCTGCTTTTAATAGCTTTTTGATGCGGTATTCGATGTCATATTAAGATAACAACATCTGCCAGCGGGCAATTCTCCCAGTAAGAGCAGGCTTTAAAAAATGCACTTGATTGGATCCATTTTGGAGATCAACCAAGTGGTGTGATTCAACATATATTGCCACAAACGTTTTGACGCCCAGGACAGAGCACAACATGTCTTTTCCAGCACGGAATGTTGTGACTCACAATCAGTAAAAATTTTACTAAGATAATAAATGACATACTCTTTCTTCCCTGTTTCATCTTTTTATCCTAGAATACAACCCGTTGAATTATCTAACACTGTCAGATACATAATCAACGGTCTTCCTTCGAACGAAGGGTACAAGATAGGAGGTTCAAGCAGATATTCTTTAATGCTTTCTGTGATACGGTGGCATAACCGACTGTTATACTGGTTTGCGTTTTTTGTTCACAAATGTTGCGGTAAGCAAGAGTCGCCACCGACTTTTATTTCATCCAATAAAGGAAAAGGAAAAAGAACAGAAAAAAACTTTTTCGAGATGTTTCTGAGTACGGGGGGTAGAGTATAGAAATGGAAGGTGTTAGAACCCTTTCTATCCGTGGTTTTCTACGGGATCTTAGGTACTTGCTCATTTTGAAATTGCGTGTGTGTGTTTTGAAATTTTTTTGTTTAACTTCATGATAACCCTTGTATCTGTCCTCAAGAGTGTGACGAAGTTGTTTTTGAAAACTGTTTTGAAAGTGTTTGTGAAAAAGAGTTTTTATTGTTTTGAGCAAGTACTTAAGAGTTTCTACCTACTCGAAAAAGATTGTTCATTTTCTCGTTTCCTTTAGACAGCACTATCATACTATTAGTGAGTAGGTAGCCCTATCGTTGGATGTTGAGGGACTATCGAAAGGGACGCTATGGTCATCGAAGGCAACATGTAAAGATATCTTAGCATTCGAAGGGACTGTCATCATATAGGCAACATCGAGGGACAAGATCTTTTCTTGTAGGCAACTCGAGGGACGTTAGGGACCATGATCTTTATGATGACTTTAGAATTAAAGGTCTTTGCTAAGACATCCCTACGTTTGAGGGACATGGCCATTATTTTCAGAGGCAACAAATTGAGGTATACCCTAAGGGTGCATATGTGCAAGGTGTGTTATGTTCAGTTATTTTAGTCTTGTGTTAAGTTTGCTAATGTTTGATTATTCTTTCCATACAATCCTATTAGTCATACATCTAGCAGTTAATAATTGCAGTAATTTAAAAGTGCAGAAATATAAAACTTAGCTATTACAAGGCTTCGGGGAGGGGGTTATGTACATATCCAAAACTGGGGGGAAAATAAATAAAAGCGCTAAAGGTCCTACTAATCATCTATTACATCCCAATATATAGTTACAATAATAAAATGAAGCGCAGAAGAATAATAACGCGCAAATTTGAAAAGACGTCTAAAAATCCTAAGATATAAAAAATATTTTTGCTGTTTTTTGTTTTAATTTATAAAAATGGTTTAAGTTAAAAAATAATTGATCTAGATCTATATTTAAAAAAAAAGTTAATTATTAAAGAAACATGAAATTTAAATAAAAGAAATTAATTCTATATTTTTTTGGTATTTTTGTTACGAAAAGGAAAATGAATTAAAATGAAATTAAACCTAAGTTCTATTAATTTTAATTTAAAAAAAGAAGTTAAAGTGATTAGTTAATTAATTTACCAAAATTAAAATTTAATTAAGAAAAAAATCCTAAATCTATTTTTATGTGATTTTTATATTTATTTATTGATTAAAATAAAAAAAGGGATTAAAAGAAATAAATGAAATGAATAAAACAAGAAAATAAAGATGGGCCTGGTAGCAAAAGTAAACAGGGGGTGCAATCATCAGAAATCCCTAGGCCTGAATCTTCGAAAGCTTCATGCTCTAACCATGGTGTTTTCAGATTCTTGCATGGAACCTCTGATTCAACCATCCATAACTGTTCTATATAAACTCAAACAAACGTTAGCATGCCATGAAATGTGATTAAAATTAGAGATTCGAAGTTTAAAATTTTACCAAACCGGTGTTGTCAAATGGGGGCGTGCTAGGCGTGTGATGGATTGCTCTTGGGCCTTATAAGACTCCTGAGGACTTCAAGAGGATGGTTTGAGGCTTGATGTCAATCGAGAGAGACCGGAACATCGAGATATGACTTGCACCAATTCTTTGATTTCTGGAGAGCTTTTTGAAGAGCTTTTGGAGAGCTTTTTGAAGAGCTTTTTGAGAGCTTTTTAGAGAGGAATTTCGTGTCTTTCAAGCTTGTATGGCTTTATATTTATAGAGGAGAATGAGGAGACAAGAAATTATGGAAAGAATCTCCCTCATAATGTTGTGTTTTAAGACCATGATCAAAATTTGAAAAAAAAAGCCATATTTGATGATTTTATGCCATTTTCACATGTGGATGAACCTGGACATATTTCAAGGGTTATTGCATGAAATCAATTGACATAAACCAGCATAAAACTTTCCCAAAATGGATTCACATCAAAATTTATATTATTTATTTATTTAATTCTGAATTTTAATGAATAAAATATCAAAATGAATAGCATAAATAGTAGAAAAATGTATGGGTGGGCTTAGAGGTCGTGGACCATGTTAAGAATGAGTTTCAAACTTGAAAAGATAGGCCCATTTGGAAAAAATCCAAGTTTGGTCAATATTTGCTTCATGCATTTTTTTCAAAAATTGGCCAACTTTGATAATGCATATCTCTCTCAATTTTAATCCTATGAGGATGTTCTTGGACTTTTCAGAAATCTTAGGATATCCCCTAAGCAACCTCTTTGGTTTCATCTCAATTGGATCTTCCATGTTCATGTAAGAAGCTTTGACCCAAAAGGTGTTTTTGTTGACTTTTGAAAAGGACCTATAATGTCTGAGTTTATATCTTTTCATGAGTGCATTTCTTGAACTTGAGGGATGAATATGAGTTGTAGGTAATTGGATTCTCTTAAAAATGAGCCTTGGATGAGAAATTTCTGATAAAGTATGAGAAAGTTATGCCTGGTAAAAGTTTGGTTGACTTTTCCTATAGGAACCCTAATTTAGCAACTTTTGGGTTTTGATGAATTAGGAGCATTCCTTGAGGAATCATGATAAACCCTTGATCAAATGATGGATATAAATTCAAAATGTTGATGTTGACCAAAAATATTGAAGTTTGTATGTGGGTCACAATTGACTTTTGACCTAGTATAGTTAATTTTCATGCATTTGAGGAGTTGACTGGGCAAACTTCTTGTGCAAGGCATGAAACTTGGCATGGATGATCTTGAGGACATATTAGGACAATGGAAACCACTTAGGACCCTTGGAAACTCAAACATCTTGATGAGGAGTGAAACCCTAGTTTGAGGCTTATTGTCTTAAGAGGAAGATTTGTCTGGTCAATCCTTAGGCATCCTTGGGCAAGTTGAGGACCTCTAGGAGTATGTTTTGAGAAAAATGAGAGGGAAATTTTTTGGGTATAACAGCTTCTCCTGTTCAATCTTCTTAAACCTGAGGATGTATATTGGTTGTTCTGCCTTTCGTGATCTGAAGGTAGAAGATGATTGAACACTAGAGTGCCCAAAAATTTACACTCGCATGAAGTAATACTGATTGGTGATATCAGGAATGGGCTTACATATGACATTTGGAAGTCGACAGAGAATCGTCGGAGATGGGATTAAGGATGCCATCTAGAAAAGATATCGGTTGCATAAGAGATTCCTTTGCGAGAATTCTTGTACATGCCGTTGAGGAGGACTTCGTCGGGGAATGTTGATTTATGTCCTGGGAAATAGAGTATAGGAGCTTCAGCTGTCCATTACTCTACTGGGGAATTAACTCCTGATTGAGGAAGTGGAAGTAAACTGCATATCTGGTCAGGGTTTAGGCTGCACAACGACTTACTGGGGGAATTTGAAATCGACCGTATCTGGTCGGGTCCAGATCTTACAGTGTTGTAAACTATTGTCTGGAGATAAGAGAGAAGAAACCTGGATGGTAAGGTTATGAGAAGGAACTTGGGTCGTAGGGTTACTTCGAAACGAAAGCCTGGATAATAGGGCTATAAGAAGGAACCTGGGTCGTAGGGTTACTTTGAGATGAAAGCCTGGATAGTAGGGCTATGAGAAGGAACCTGGATAGTAGGGTTACTTCGAAGTGAAAGTCTGGATAGTAGGGCTATGAGAAGGAACCTGGATAGTAGGGTTACTTCGAAATGAAAGCTTGGATAATAGGACTATGAGAAGGAACCTGGATAGTAGGGTTACTTCGAAATGAAAACTTGGATAGTAGGGCTACGAGAAGGAACCTGGATAGTAGGGTTACTTCGAAATGAAAGCCTGGATAGTAGGGCTATGAGAAGGAACCTGGATAGTAGGGTTACTTCGAAATGAAAGCCTGGATAGTAGGGCTATGAGAAGGAACCTGGGTCGTAGGGTTACTTCGAGATGAAATCCTGGATAGTAGGGTTATAAGAAGGAACCTGGGTCGTAGGGTTACTTCGAGATGAAAGCCTGGATAGTAGGGCTATGAGAAGGAACATGGGTCGTAGGGTTACTTCGAGATGAAAGCCTGAATAGTAGGGCTATGAGAAGGAACCTGTGTCATAGGGTTACTTCGAGATGAAAGCCTGGATAGTAAGGCTATAAGAAGGAACCTGGGTCGTAGGGTTATCTCGAAATGAAAGCCTGGGTAGTAGGGTTGTGAGAAGGAACCTGGATAGTAGGGTTACTTCGAAATGAAAGCCTGGATAGTAGGGCTATGAGAAGGAACCTGGATAGTAGGGTTACTTCGAAATAAAAGCCTGGATAGTAGGGCTATGAGAAGGAACCTGGATTGTAGGGTTACTTCGAGATGAAAGCCTATATAGTAGGGCTTATGGGAAGGAACCTGGATAGTAGGGTTACTTCGAGATGAGAGCCTATATATTAGGGCTTATGGGAAGGAACCTAGATAGTAGGTGTGATATGGTGGGAGAACTGACTGTTTTTGGAATGCTGGTTCGCGTTTTGCGTTTGTTTTTGCAAAATGTCGCGGTAAGCAAGAGTCGCCACCGACTTTTATTTTATCCAACAAGGAAAGGAAAAAAGCACAGAAAAATTCCTTTTTTGAGATATTTCTGAGTACGGGGGGTAGATTATAGAAAGGGAAGGTATTAGCACCCTTTCTATCCGTAGTTATCTACGGGCTCTTAGGTACTTACTCATCATTTTCAAAAATTGTTTTCTTTGTGCTTGTGGGTTTTGAAGAGTTTTTGTTTTGACTTCGATTTAACTCTTGCTTCTGTCTTCAAGAGTGTAATGAAGTGTTTTTGAAAACTTGTTTGTAAAAGTGTAAGTGTGAAAAAGTTTTCTTTTGGATGAGCAAGTATCTAAGAACTAATCTACCTACTCGAAAAAGGAATCGTTCTATGCTAATTTCCTTTAGACAATGCTATCCTACTATTAGTGAGTAGGTAGCATCGTCGTTGGAGTTAGAGGGTCAATTTGAAAGAGGGACATACGGTCACTAAAGCAATGTTAGGACGTCTTAGTGGGAACCCTAATATCTTAGATCATTTATCCGAGGCAACGATATCCGAGGCAATCTTTCCGAGGCAACTATGATCTTTTAGACAAAAGGGCGACC
The DNA here is from genome assembly GCA_948472305.1 of Vicia faba. Lineage (NCBI taxonomy): Eukaryota > Viridiplantae > Streptophyta > Magnoliopsida > Fabales > Fabaceae > Vicia > Vicia faba. Next base: position 447,784,154 of record OX451739.1, on the reverse strand, counting down.
TCTAAAACAACCTATGCTCAATGACCATTTACGAAGGCAACCAAGTGGGGTGTATCCTAGGAGCGCGCATGTGCGAGTGTATTGATTTCAGTTATTTTTATCTCTGCACATGTTTAGGGTGATCTAACTGTTTTTAAAATTAGACATTCATTCTTGTCATGCAAACCCTATTATCAAACATCTAACAGTTGAATATTTGCAAAAATTAAAGGTGCGGAATTTAAACTAAATTATGACAAGGCGCCGGTCGGGTATTTACATCGCCAAAAACAACCCTTTGAAAATAAAATAAAAGCGGTAAAAGTAAATGTCCTAATTAATTATTACAAACCGGGAGCAGATACAATAATTGAATAAAGAAAAAAATAAAGTGCGCGAGACAATTGGATCGAATGCGAAACTAGGGTTTTGACCCTCCTAATTAAAAGAAAATGTTTTTGCTGTTTTATTTTTTTAAGAAAAGAAATTAATTCCTAAAATTAAATGCTAAGTTAATTAATTAATAAAGTTAATAAATGAAAAATAATTAAGTGACATATTTTTGGTGTTTTGTTAATTTAGGAAAGAAAATAAAATAATTAAATTAATGTTAAAACCTAATTATTCTATTTAATTTTAAATATTTGCAAAAAATCATTTAAAGTCATCTAACATTAATATCCTAATTAAATTAATTAATATTTATTAATGAAAAATAAAATTCTAAAATTTAATTGGATAGAAAATATTTTTGGTGATTTTTGATAGAAAAGAAAATTAATTTTGGTTAGTAATTAAATTAAATAAATATAAAATAATAAAATGAAAATAAACAAAATATAAAAAATGTAGAGAATGGGCCTGAATATCAAGAATGCTGGCCCAATGATGCTGATCCAATTTGACTTTTCTGATCCCATGCCTGTGCATTGACTTGGTCTTTTGGTGCACCCTCAGTGGTAGCCACCAAATTTGGCCCTCTGGCCATCTGGCACATTGATGAGGAAGGCATACGGTGGACATCAAGCTTATGCATGCACTAGATTTCCTTTAAGAAAATATTATAGATAAAATAGGGGGACCTGGGATTCGAACCCAGGCCCCAAGGGGAATTCCATGCCACGCTTGCCACTGGATCACTTGTTGCTATTTGTTATAATATTAAAAGAAAATAATAAAATACAAAAACAAATATTAGTGGACAAAAATCAGAAAAAACGCGCCAATGTTTGAATGGACGAATGGAGGAGTGGCACGCCTGCTTCTTCTTCCTCTCTCCGTGGCTAAAACCAGAAGCACCTATACCCACGGACAAAGGTCCGTCGTTATAACCCTGTCCATTCTCAAAATCTGCCACAAGCCATGGAAATGATATCTAAGGCCATGGTTGAGATCGTCTCCTTCTTCTGATCACAACCATAGCCATTATGAAGGCTAATTGTACCTGAAAACAAAAACCCTAAAAAACTCCAAGAAAACCTAACAATGGTGAATTTCGTTAGAGACCCTTAAAATGCAATTGGGTAATGTCAAAAGCTTGCAAATGCTTCATATGTTAAGAATATGCCACTAATTCAGGTTAACAATACGTAAATTCCAAGATACGAATTCAAGCACAAAGCGGAATTATGAATGACTTACAGCGCGATTAAGGACTGGAATGGACCGGTTCTGGATTGCTTTAGCTTCTAGGGAATTCCAGGAAGCGATTGGTATCAATAGAAAGCTTTGAGAATGCCTCTAATGGTGATTTCAAACTCACGCTTTTTTGGTATTTTTCAGATTTTGTTTTCTCTCTAGCGCCTGTCTCTAACCCTTGTTTTGATCTGCCTCGCCTCCTTATGTATCACACAATGCATTAGGGTTGTTTATTCAGTCCAAATCTTCTTCTTTCAATGACTTTGGATTTGATTTGATACCCTTTGAAGATCTTTCCAAATATGGCTTATTTTCAATCTTTTTGTGCACTCTAGGGCTTGGCACGAATTGGAAGGATGATAGCTGTATAATGAAGCCTGAAACAACACAAAATCCTTGGTTATTAATGTTTTGGATTTTTATTTGATTTATTTTGATTTAAATAAAATTAATTCAAATAAAAATCAAAATAATTATTAAAAATATGATATGGACAAGTGGCAAAGGCTAGAGCACGTGGGCTATAATGCCAACTCAAAACAAGTGAAAAAGAATGGGCCCATTTGGCAAAATTTGAAGTTTTGGGGATAGTTGACTTTTGACAATTTTGCAAAAAAGGTCAACTTCAACAATGCATAACTTCCTCAATTTTAACTCTTTGAAGGTGTTATTCGACTTTTTAGAAATCTTGAGATGTACTCTAACCAACCCTTTTGGTCTCATATCAATTTGATATTCCATGCTCATGTATGAAGCTTTGACAAAAAAGGTGTTTTGTTGACTTTTCAAAATGACCTATAATGTCCAAATTCATAACTTCTTGTGAGTGCATATTTTGAACTTGGGAGATGAATATGGATTGTAGGGAATTGCATTATCTTCAAAATGAGATTTGGATGGGTCATTTCTCATAAAGCATGAGAAAGTTATGCTTGGTCAAAGTTGAGTTGACTTTTCCTACAAAACCCTAATTTAGCAACTTTTGAGTCTTGATGAATTATGAGCAATCCTTGATGAATCATGATCAAACCTTGATCAAATGATGAAATAAACTTAAAAAATGAGGATTTTGACCAAAAATCTTGAAGTTTGACTATATATGGGTCACAATTAACTTTTGCCCTAGCATAGTCGATTTTTGGACCTTTGAGCAATTGACTGAGCAAACTTTCTCTGCAAGGCTTTAAACTTGACATGGATGATCTTGATAACATATTAGGACATTGGTGAGAATTTGGGACCACTTGGACTCAAGCATCTTGATGCAACATGAAACCCTAATTTGGGGTAGACTGCCTTATGAGAGAGCTTGTCTGGCCAACCTTTGGACTACCTTGAGCAACTTGGAGATCTTTCTTGAAATGTTTTGAGAAATATGGGAGGTAAAATTTTGGGGTGCAACAGCTGCCCCTGTTCAATCTTCTTAAACCTGAGGATGTATATTGGCTTTCTTGCCTTTCGTGATCTGAAGGTGGAAGAGGATTGAACACTAAAGTGCCCAGAAATTTGCACTTGCATGAAGTGATAATTGTCTTGTGATGTCGGGAATGGGCTTACAGATGCCATTTGGAGGAGTGTCGATCTCATAAGAGATTCCTTAGCGAGAACTTGTATACCTATTTTTGAGGAAGATTCCGCCGGGGAAGTCTGATCTTTGTTGAGAGAAGTAGAATTTAGGAGCTTCGTCGTCGGTCATTCTGCTGGTGAGTCGTCTCTGTTGATATTTAGGAACTTTGGTCGTCCATACTCAACTGAGGAATCATCTCTGTTGATATTTAGGAACTTCAATCGTCCGTAATTCAACTAAGAAAATATCTTTGCTGAGATTTAGGAACTTGTTCGTAATTCAACTACTTTGCTGAGATTTATGAACTTGTCTATAATTCAACTACTTTGCTGAGATTTAGGAACTTGTCCGTAATTCAACTACTTTGCTGAGATTTAGGAACTTGTCTGTAATTCAACTACTTTGCCGGGATTTAGGAACTTGTCTGTAATTCAACTGGGAAAATACTTTCGCTGAGATTTAGGAGCATCGTCCGTAATTCAACTGGGGAAATAACTTCACTGAGATTTAGGAGCTCGTCCATAATTCAACTAAGCAACCATCTCTGTTGAGATTTTGGAACTCGTCCGTAATTCAACTGAGGAAACATCTCTGCTGAGATTTAGGAACTCGTCCGTAATTCAACTGAGGAACATATCTGTCGAGATTTAGGAACTTGTCCGTAATTCAAAAACTTTGCTGAGATTTAGGAACTTGTCTGTAATTCAACTGAGGAAATATATTTGTCGATAGGAGCTCGTCCGTAATTCAACAACTTCGCTGAGATTTAGGAGGTCGTCTATAATTCAACTAAGAAACCATCTCTGCTGAGATTTAGGAACTCATCCGTAATTCAACTGAGGAAACATCTCAGCTGAGATTTAGGAACTCGTCCGTAATTTAACTGAGGAACATATCTGTCGAGATTTAGGAACTCGTCCGTAATTCAACAACTTCGCTGAGATTTAGGAACTTGTCCGTAATTCAACTGAGAAAGCAACTCTGCTGAGATTTAGGAACTCGTCCGTAATTCAACTAAGATAAAAGTTCTGTCGAGATTTAGGAACTCGTCCATAATTCGACTGAGGTGGAAACTTCATAGCTTGAATTTTGTGTATTTTTCCTGAAAGGTAAAGGTTAGCTGTATGTAATGCATGATATGTATCAAGCAATGATGTTCTCAAAATAAATGAGATCGCGTCGTATGATGCGTATGCATGTCATGATGTATGAAAATGTGATGTTTTTTATCTGGGGAAAATAAATCCCGGATAGCTGCTGGAGAAAAGAAGTGAATCCTTCATTTCAGCTGGAGATAGTGAATGAAGATGTTTGTAAGAATAAACCTGCAAGAGAGGATAACTCCGCTGGGGAATAAACTGACGAGAGAATGACTCTGTGGGGAAGATATGCTTTGCTGAGGATTCCGCTGATAAATTCAGCTGGGGGTGAATTACCGTTGCTGGCGATAATGAAGCCTGTTGGGGATTGAATTCCTGTTTTGTGAAAGGAAAGAACTCCGCTGGGGATGACTTTCTAGTAGCGACCTTATTGGGGATAGCCCTTTTAGACTTTAATGGGGATGATCTTCCGGAGTCTACTGGGGATTATTTTTCAAACTCCATTGGGGATATCTTTATACTTCGCGGGGAATGATAAGACTTTTCAGTGTTGATGGTGGATAAAATCTGCTTGGGGAGAATACTACCGATTCATTCACAGTTGCGAGTCTCAGCTGGGGAGAGCCAACACCACTATCTTTCTCCTTACTCTGCGGGGAATGAATGTACCTTCAATCGTTTCCTCCGGCTAGGTCTATCCCTATACCTGGTGGATAGAGCAATTGTACGGTTTGGACCTTTCTCGTTTCCCCCTGTTTCTGATATTACAAGTAATCTTCTTTTGTTTCGCATGTAAATATTCATGAGCGGAAATTAATGTCAAATGCATATATCAAAAAATGAACATTGGACGTTCTTGCAAAACAAAACAGAAAAAGGAAAATAGTTTGAAATTTATTTGTGAAAATGAATTGTATTGATTTTGAAGTTAGCCTGTAAATAGACGTTTTTCGTACAAGAGGCTGACGTCCTAGTAAGAGAACGCTTCCGCACAATAGAGTTTATACAATTTGTGAAAAACAAAGAAAAACAACTATGTGAACGATCCCACTGGGCTCCAACTCTGCTATTGCCTTTATATCCTCGAGCATCTCATCACTTTGCTACTTGGTTGAAAGTGGATCAGACTAATTAGTGTCGTCCGAGCTTGATAGTCGATACCGAAGTCTGGTTGCAAGGTGATCCAATGAGACATAGTGTTACGCTTTGATCCCTAACTTTTTCCTGGACCTCCCTCTCGGGTTTTCAGTCCACCGGGATACCCTTTTTTGCCCAAGCCGCCTTTTCAGGTTTTCTACTTGCCGGGTGTACAGATTTTTCATTTTCATCCCTTATTTTTGCCCGAACCCTTTTGGTTCGCCGGGAAGCCCTTATTTTTGCCTAGGCCAGTCGACCTAGCGGGTCGTTGATTATGCGTAGTATCTTTTCACTATGTCTGCATTGACGGGGTGAGGAAGGTCATCACCATCCATGGTGGTTAGAATCATAGCTCCTCCCGAGAAAATGTTCTTAACCACAAATGGCCCTTTGTAAGTAGGGGTCCATTTGCCCCTGGGATCACCTTGAGGTAGGATGATGCGCTTGATCACCAGATCCCCGACTTGATACTCTTGTCATCTAAATTTCTTGTTAAATGCCTTGATCATCCGCTTTTGGTACGTTTTACCATGACAAATAGCAGTAAGTCTCTTCTCGTCGATTAAGTTCAACTGATCAAGTCGGGTCTGAATCCAGTCATCTTCGCTCAAACTTGCATCCTTCATAATCCGAAGAGAGGGTATCTGAACTTCAATGGGCAAGACGGCCTCCATGCCATATACCAAGGAATAGGGTGTTGCCCCTATTGACGTCCACGCTGAAGTATGGTACCCATGAAGAGCAAATGGTAACATCTCATGCCAGTCTTTATATGTCACTGTCATCTTCTGCACAATCTTCTTAATGTTCTTATTAGCCGCTTCGACAACCCCATTCATCTCCGGCCAGTAGGGAGAAGAGTTATGATGCTGTATCTTGAATTGCTTGCAGAGCTCAGTGATCATCTTATTGTTGAGATTTGTACCATTTTCCGTAATGATCCTCTCTGGTACACCATATCGACAGATCAGATTGTGCCGAATGAACCGTGCCACGACGTTCTTGGTTACGGTAGCAAAGGAAGCTGCTTCAACCCATTTTGTAAAGTAATCAATAGCTACCAGGATGAAATGATGCCCGTTGGACGCAGTAGGTCTGATCTCGCCGATCATGTCAATGCCCCACATTGCAAAAGGCCAAGGAGCTATCAAAACATTCAGAGGTACTGGAGGTATGTGCACCTTATCAGCATAGACTTGGCACTTATGATAGGTCTGAGAATGCTGATAACAGTCGGCTTCCATTGTAGACCAATAATATCTTGCCCGTAGGATCTTCTTTGCCATGGTATGTCCACTGGAATGAATCCCGAAAGAACCTTCATGTAACTCTACCATAATCCTTTCTGCTTCGTTCTTATCCATACAACACAGTAAGGTTGAATCATGATTACGCTTGTAAAGAATGCCATTACTGATGAAGAACTTTACCGCGAACCTCCTCAGAAACTTCTTATCGTTAACAAATGCACCCTCAGGGTATTCTTGAGCCTCAAGATACCTCTTTATCTCGTGAAACCAAGGTTTATCTGTTACCTCTTCAGTCTCAATGTCACAACAATGTGCAGGTTTGTCCAACCTCTCAATGGAAATCCAGGGAGTTTCATTGTCCCACCTGACCTTGAACATAGAAGACATCGTAGCTAGCGCGTCCGCCAACTGATTCTCCTCTCTAGGGTAGTGTTCAAAGGTTATCTCTTCGAAGTGTGGATGCAAAGTCAATACATATTCCTTGTAAGGAATAAGATTTGGGTGTTTCGTATCCCACTCGCCTTTGATCTGACTGATCACGAGAGCGGAATCTCCGAAAACACTTAAAAACTTAATCATTAGGTCAATTGCTGCTCGAAGACCCATGATGCACGCTTCATACTCCGCCATGTTGTTGGTGCAGTTAAAACATAGTCGGACGGTGAACGAAGTATGAGAGCCTTTAGGAGATATGTTTACGGCACCAATGCCATTACCCAAAGCGTTTGAATCTCCATCAAAGTACATAGACCATCGGGATCCCTCCTCAGGTCCTTCATCCGGTCCAGGTGTCTCACAGTCAGTTACCAACATAATATTCTCATCCAGGAACTCGAAGTTCATATACTGGTAATCATCCACTGCCTGATGTGCCAAATGATCTGCCAACACACTTCCCTTGATTGCTTTTTGGGTCGTGTATTGGATGTCATAATCAGTCAAGACGTCTGCCATCTTGCTATTCGTCCGAACAAGGCAGGCTTCTCGAAGATATACTTGATTGGATCCATTTTTGATATCCACAGAGTAGTGTGAGTCAGCATATACTGTCTCAACCGGCGAGCAACCCATGCCAAAGCGCAACAAGTATTCTCAAGCAACGAGTATCGGGTCTCGCAGTCGATAAACTTTTTGCTAAGGTAATAAATAGCATGCTCTTTTCGGCCAGACTCGTCATGCTGCCCCAGCACACACCCCGTTGAATTATCGAGTACTGTCAAGTATAAGATCAAAGGTCTCCCTTCAACTGGAGGCATCAAAATAGGTGGCTCTTGGAGATATTCTTTGATCCTTTCGAAAGCGGCATGACATTCATCGTTCCATCTTACCACTTGATCTTTCTTCAGTAACTTGAATATTGGCTCACAAGTAGAAGTTAGGTGTGAGATGAACCGGGCAATATAGTTCAGACGTCCCAAAAAGCCTCTGACTTATTTTTCTGTTCGGGGAGCTGGCATTTCCTGTATAGCCTTCACCTTTGCAGGATCCACTTGAATACCTTTATCACTTACGACGAAACCCAGCAGCTTACCAGACCTCACTCCAAAGGTGTACTTGTTCGGGTTTAACCTCAGCTTGTACAACTTCAACCTGTCAAATAGCTTCTGAAGATGGTCAAGGTGTTCTTCCTCAGTCTGGGACCTTGCAATCATATCGTCAACATATACCTCAATCTCATGATGAATCATGTCGTGGAACAAAGCGACCATGGCGCGTTGATACGTTGCCCCAGCATTCTTCAATCCGAAAGGCATGACCTTGTAGCAAAAGCTACCCCATTGAGTAACAAAGGTTGTCTTCTCCATGTCTTCGGGAGCCATTTTAATCTGATTATAACTGGAGAAACCATCCATAAAGGAGAAGACCTTGTGTTGTGCGGTGTTGTCAACCAGAACGTCGATATGAGGCAGAGGGAAATCATCTTTGGGGCTCGCCCTGTTTAGATCCCTATAGTCAACACACATTCGAACCTTACCATTCTTCTTCGGCACCGAAACCACGTTGGCCACCCATTGTGGGTAATAAGTAACTACTAGAAAACCAGAGTCAAACTGCTTCATCACTTTAGCCTTGATTTTCTCAGACATCTCTGGGCGCATTCGGCAGACTTTCTGTTTCACTGGAGGACAGTCTTCCTTGGTAGGCAGGCGGTGAACCACGATATCAGTATCCAACCCAGGCATATCTTCATAAGACCAGGAAAACATCTCAACATAGTCACGCAGCATCTGAGTCAACCGTTGCTTAACACTAGACTCCAGATTTGCATCGATCTTGACCTCTTTCTTGTCTTCCTCTGTACCCAAATTTACTGTTTCCACTGGCTCTTCATGCGGCTGTATGGCGCTCTCTTCCTGGAGTAACAGTCTAGCAAGTTCACCAGGAACTTCGCAATCATCTTCACCTTCGTCCTCGGCTTGGTTGATCGGACTTTCGAAGTCATAACCGGCAGTAGCAGAGTCGTTATCAGTGGGATCCAGAGTGGATGTAGACCTATATATGTGAGTGTGTGTAAAATAGCTGTTTTGCAAGATAAAAAAGAAAAAACAAGGAGCACAAAATTTGTAATGCAAGAAAATGTCCAATGCTTTTATTAATGATATATGGAAATAACAAATATCAAGCCCTCACAAACAAAGCCACGGTGCCTCGGGTAAGACACCGGGACGTAAAGTTTAAAAATTGTCTATTACAAACTTAAAACAAAAGTCTCATTACTGGGTAATAAAAGAAACAGGCATAGAATCCTTCGCTGTCCAATTTCTCAATCCACCGTCGGTAGTCGGGTAAATCCAGCTGTCAATGTCAAACTCTTCTTTATCATCCCCAATAGCATTCACTCTCGCGTCATGTTTTGGCATAGGTGCCGTTATGACATTAGGCTTTTCCGGCGCTTCAAACTCGATCTCCTTAGCATCAATCAGATCCTGCACCTTACTCTTCAAAGCCCAGTAATTATTGGTATCATGCCCTGGGCTATCAGAGTGATTAGCACAACGGGCATTTGGATTATATAGCGGTGATGTGGTGTTGGGATTCTTTGGGGCCTCCCTCAGAATCACCAAGTTGGTCTTTAGCAACTGCGGCAGAATTTGAGATAAAGTCATGTTGAGCCGAGTAAATTGTCTTTGCAGCCTCTCTGCTCTTGGATGATTATTACATTGAGGGGCAACAACAGGCCTTGATATAACCACCGCATTAATCGCTTGGCAGCGCTCAAGTCGGTTCTGGCTTTTTGAACTGTAAACTGCACTAGACTCCTTCTTAAAAGGCTTCTTCTCGGTACTTGACGAAGCACCTTTCTGTATTTTGCCGCTCTTGATACTGGGTTCAACTCTTTCCCCAGTCATGATTAACTCGGTGAAACCAGACGATGAACTCCCAATCAGATGATTAAAATACGGACCAGACAAGGTCCCAAGAAACATATCCACCAACTCCCTATCAGCCAGATGGGGTTGGACTCTACCGGCAAGGTCTCTCCACTTCTGAGTGTAATCTTTAAAACCTTCGCTCGCACCCATAGACATACCCTGAAGTTGAGTACGCGTGGGAGCGAGGTCGGCATTATATTGGTACTGCTTGTAAAAAGAAGCAGCAAGGTCCTCCCCATTACCGATGTTAGCTCCTTCTAGTTGATAGAACCATTCAAGTTGAGTCCCTGAGAGACTATCTTGAAAGAAATGGATCCAGAGGTTCTTATCAGCAGTATATGGATGGATCTTTCTGACATACGAGCGGAGGTGTAACTTTGGGCAGGAGACCCCGTCGTACTTAGAAAAGACAGGCGCTTTGAACTTGTGGGGAATCACCACCCCGGATGCCAAACCCAAATCTCCGAAGTCCAGACCAGGAACCTTCTGGATCTCCATTGCGCTCAACCGGTCTTCAAGTTGCTTATACCTGTCCTCAGCCGGAGGGTACTGGTCTTCATCAAAGTCAGTCTCATTGTCAGAAACCACAGGGCTAGGAGCCCTCCTTTCTTCTTGGTTCTCTCCCCCTCCAGATTAGTGGGACAAATCAACTTCATCCCACAGCCTGTTCCCAAACCTGTGACCCATGTTCAGGAGGACCGTCTTCTTCTTCTTCTTTTTCTTATCCTTCAAGATAAGAGTCTTCAGATCTTGTTGGCCCTTGGCCAAGTTCATGAACATTTCCTGGAACTGAGCGTTCTGAGCTTGTAGAGCCTTGATAGCTTGATCAGTGGATGTTTCAGAAGACATGATGCTGAAATAAATAACGAAGAAGATGAGAAACCTGTAAGGGTACCTTTAATGAGGTGCATGGGAATGAAATGCGTATGATATGATTTCAAAGACTTTAGGGATTCAAATTCATAAACCAAAATGAAATACACTTTTATTAGATTAAAAACTTGAAACAATGTTTGACAAATGCCTTTAAGGCTACAAAAAGAAAAACTGAAAAAGTAAATCAAAACTAGAAAAAGCAAAAGACATAAGCGCTCCCATGGTCGTTTTCCGTTGGTGCTGACATAGTCGTTGAGGACCTTCTCATTCTCCAGCTGCCTTGTAAGCTTCAGGATCTTCCGCTCCTGCTCATGATACTTTTCTCTGTAAGTATCCCGCTCTTCCCTCAACTGGATCTAATACCTCTTTAATGCCCCAATGTCAGTAGGCATGTATGGATGGAGGACAGTATGAGGAACCCCTTCTTCATCAGTACTCTCAACAATTACCGGTAAGACAGCTTCGTATGGCATCCCCAGTTTTTGAGCACGGGCTTGAAGCCACCAGAGATACGGTTCCATTGGAAGAGAAGTCTTCATTCCTAGCTCATGCGGATCAGACCTGTGCACCCTCTTCCAAGCTCGTATGAATCTGCGGCGATGTTCCTCAACATCCCCTTGGAAGTCAAAGACAATGCTTGGAATCAACAACTCATGAGGTCCGTCCCTCCTAGCTCACCCAAACTGTCGTAAGGCCAAACAAGGATTATAGGTGATCCCCCCTAATTCCAAGCAAAGGAACATTGGGGTATTCTCCGCGCCGGTCAATGACAGCTACTTCTTCCATGTCTTTAGTACTCCAGATGATGTCCGTGTGAGAAAGGGACATAATTCTGTAGGCCCAGCCCATGCCTTCCTTGTTCTTCAAAACAGATTTGGGAAGGTGAGAAATAAACACCCTCGCCAGCAATGGTGCACAACACATAAGGGTTCCCTGTTTCTGAGCAGTACGGGCATAAAGAGCATGCAGAATGTCACCTAAGAGAGTGGGCACCAGATTACGGGACATGAAGATCTTCACTGCATTCACGTCGACAAAAGAATCTGAATTAGGGAACAGAACCAGGCCATATATGAGAAGTGCCAGGATATCTTTGAATGCTTGAAAATCCAAACTGTCCCAAAACTGTTGAGCCTGATCAAACAAGAATTTAGCCAGGAAGCCTTTAACTCCACTCTGAGTCTCCCAGTTAGACATTACTTCAGCCTTTGTCAGATGTAGGGATGTAGCAACATCCTCTGGCCTAAGAGATATCTCCCAACCTGTAAATGGCGTCTGCTCTAGAATAGAAATACCAAGTAAATCAGAGAACTCCTCCAAAGTAGGGACCAACTGATAGTTCGGAAAGGTGAAGTAGTGGTACAATGGGTCAAAGAACTGGAACAAGACACTCATCATTTGCTCATCCATCTTAAAAGTGACCAAACCAAGGAGGTGACCATGCCTTTTGACAAAGGAAGAAGTATCAGGAACCTTTGCAACCAAATCTCTAAGCTGAATAGGAATCTGTACAAAGCTGATCCGAATAGTGTTTCTACGCATAGATGCCATGATCTATAAAACAGAACAAAGATGAATCCCCTCGGTCTTTGAAATGGGTTAGTCTAATGAAATATGCATGCAATGTCATGATGCATGATGTCATAATAGAAACACACCACAAGTATTCACAGATAGCAAACATGGTAAGGGAAAATAAGTCACACAATAGCCCTTAGATTTTAGGCTGGCACAAAGTTTAGGTATTACCCTCTTTCAGTTTAGTTGGTTCAACCTGTCCTAGTAATAGTAACCGGGTTCTAGAGGATCTCAATATCACTGACCACCCTCGATCGGTCATAATTCCAGTTTAGCAACCTTTTCTTGCGGCCGGAATCATCGCGAGAGTTTGGTCTCAATGAGTGTAGCATACTGCTACTTTTCTATGGCCAAGTTGGTCAATTATAGGTTCTAAGGTCAGTTGGTGCTTAATGACCCCTTAGCAGCCCCATATTCTCCTTGTTCCTCCACAAGGGATATCGGTACAAACTAAAGTGCCACACCAACATAGCTACTGCTTCAACCGTATCGGTCTACGCCGTACAGTTCCCTCACAGTCTATTGCTACTTACCTAAAAGGTATCCCTAGATCCAGGTTAGGATCTATAGTAACTCCCATTCAAACCCACAAAGATAAAGCATACAAATCAAACAATTGAAAACATTATGATGAACTAATCCTAAGGTACACCCCACTTATTAAGTCCCCAGTAGAGTCGCCAGTTCTGTGATATGGTAGGAGAACTGACTCTTTTTGGAATGCTGGTTCGCGTTTTGCGTTTGTTTTCGCAAAATGTCGCGGTAAGCAAGAGTCGCCACCGACTTTTATTTTATCCAACAAGGAAAGGAAAAAAGCACAGAAAAATTCCTTTTTCGAGATATTTCTGAGTACGGGGGGTAGATTATAGAAAGGTAAGATATTAGCACCATTTCTATCCGTAATTATCTACGGGCTCTTAGGTACTTGCTCATCATTTTCAAAAATTGTTTTCTTTGTGCTTGTGGGTTTTGAAGAGTTTTTGTTTTGACTTTGATTTAACTCTTGCTTCTGTCTTCAAGAGTGTAATGAAGTGTTTTTGAAAACTTGTTTGTAAAAGTGTAAGTGTGAAAAAGTTTTGTTTTGGATGAGCAAATATCTAAGAACTAATCTACCTACTCGAAAAAGGAATCGTTCTATGCTAATTTCCTTTAAATAACGCTATCCTACTATTAGTGAGTAGGTAGCATCGTCGTTGGAGTTTGAGGGTCAATTCGAAAGAGGGACATACGGTCACTAAAGCAATGTTAGGACGTCTTAGTAGGAACCCTAATGTCTTAGATCATTTATCCGAGGCAACGAAATCCGAGGCAATCTTTCTGAGGCAACTATGATCTTTTAGACAAAAGGGCGACCTCTAAAACAACCTATGCTCAATGACCGTTTACGAAGGCAACCAAGTGGGATGTATCCTAGGAGTGCGCATGTGCGAGTGTATTGATTTCAGTTATTTTTATCTTTGCACATGTTTAGGGTGATCTAACTATTTTTAAAATTAGACATTCATTCTTGTCATGCAAACCCTATTATCAAACATCTAACAGTTGAATATTTGCAAAAATTAAAGGTGCGGAATTTAAACTAAATTATTACAAGGCGTCGGGTATTTACATCGCAAAAAACAACCCTTTGAAAATAAAATAAAAGCGGTAAAAGTAAATGTCCTAATTAATTATTACAAACCGGGAGCAGATACAATAATTGAATAAAGAAAAAAATAAAGTGCGCGAGACAATTGGATCGAATGCGAAACTAGGGTTTTGACCCTCCTAATTAAAAGAAAATGTTTTTGTTGTTTTATTTTTTTAAGAAAAGAAATTAATTCCTAAAATTAAATGCTAAGTTAATTAATTAATAAAGTTAATAAATGAAAAATAATTAAGTGACATATTTTTGGTGTTTTGTTAATTTAGGAAAGAAAATAAAATAATTAAATTAATGTTAAAACCTAATTATTCTATTTAATTTTAAATATTTGCAAAAAATCATTTAAAGTTATCTAACATTAATATCCTAATTAAATTAATTAATATTTATTAATGAAAAATAAAATTCTAAAATTTAATTGGATAGAAAATATTTTTGGTGATTTTTGATAGAAAAGAAAATTAATTTATGTTAGTAATTAAATTAAATAAAAATAAAATAATTAAATGAAAATAAACAAAATATAAAAAAGGTAGAGAATGGGCCTGAATATTGGGGTGTGAATAGCAAGAATGCTGGCCCAATGATGCTGATCCAATTTGACTTTTCTGATCCCATGCCTGTGCATTGACTTGGTCTTTTGGTGCGCCCTCAGTGGTAGCCACCAGATCTGGCCCTCTGTCCATCTGGCACATTGATGAGGAAGGCATACGGTGGACATCAAGCTCATGCGTGCACTAGATTTCCTGTAAGAGAATATTATAGAGAAAATAGGGGGACCTGGGATTCAAACCCAGGCCCCAAGGGGAATTCCATGCCATGCTTGCCACTGGATCACTTGTTGCTATTTGTTATAATATTAAAAGAAAATAATAAAATACAAAAACAAATATTAGTGGACAAAAATCAGAAAAAACGCACCAATGTTTGAATGGACGAATGGAGGAGTGACACACCTGCTTCTTCTTCCTCTCTCCGTGGCTAAAACCAGAAGCACCTATACCCATGGACAAAGGTCCGTCACTATAACCCTGTCCATTCTCAAAATCTCCCACAAGCCATGGAAATGATATCTAAGGCCATGGTTGAGATTGTCTCCTTCTTTTGATCACAACCATAGCCATTATGAAGGCTAATTGTACCTGAAAACAAAAACCCTAAAAAACTCCAAGAAAACCTAACAATGGTGAATTTCGTTACAGACCATTAAAATGCAATTGGGTAATGTCAAAAGCTTGCAAATGCTTCATATGTTAAGAATATTCCACTAATTCAGGTTAACAATGCGTAAATTCCAAGATACGAATTCAAGAACAGAGCAGGGTTATGAATGACTTACAGCGCGATTAAGGACTGGAATGGACCGTTTCTGGATTGCTTTAGCTTCTAGGGAATGCCAGGAATCGATTGGTATCGATATAAAGCTTTGAGAATGCCTCTAATGGTGATTTCGAACTCACACTTTTTTGATATTTTTTCAGATTTTGTTTTCTCTCTAGCGCCTGTCTCTAACCCTTGTTTTGATCTGCCTCGCCTCCTTATGTATCACACAATGCATTAGGGTTGTTTATTCAGTCCAAATCTTCTTCTTTCAATGACTTTGTATTTGATTTGATACCCTTTGAAGATCTTTCCAAATATGACTTATTTTCAATCTTTTTGTGCACTCTAGGGCCTGAAACAACACAAAATCCTTGGTTATTAATGTTTTGGATTTTTATTTGATTTATTTTGATTTAAATCAAATTAATTCAAATAAAAATCCAAATGATTAATAAAAATATTATATGGACAAGTGGCAAAGGCTAGAGCACGTGGGCTATGATGCCAACTCAAAACAAGTGAAAAAGAATGGGCTCATTTGGCAAAATTTGAAGTTTTGGGGATAGTTGACTTTTGGTAATTTTGCAAAAAAGGTCAACTTCAACAATGCATAACTTCCTCAATTTTGACTCTTTGGAGGTGTTATTGGACTTTTTATAAAGCTTGATATGTCCTCTAAACAATCCTTTTGGTCTCATCTCAATTTGATATTCCATGCTCATGTATGAAGCTTTGAAAAAAAAGGTGTTTTTGTTGACTTTTCAAAATGACCTATAATGTCCAAATTCATAACTTCTTGTGAGTGCATATTTTGAACTTGGGAGCTAAGATGGATTGTAGGGAATTGCATCCTCTTCAAAATTAGATTTGGATGGGTCATTTCTCATAAAGTATGAGGAAGTTATGCTTGGTCAAAGTTGAGTTGACTTTTCCTACAAAACCCT
This sequence comes from Vicia faba, assembly GCA_948472305.1. NCBI lineage: Eukaryota > Viridiplantae > Streptophyta > Magnoliopsida > Fabales > Fabaceae > Vicia > Vicia faba. The sequence continues at coordinate 447,767,743 of OX451739.1, read as the reverse complement.
AATTTAACAACTTTTGAGTCTTGATGAATTATGAGCAATCCTTGATGAATCATGATCAACCCTTGATCAAATGATGAAATAAACAAAAAAATGAGGATGTTGACCAAAAATATTTAAGTTTGACTATATATGGGTCACAGTTGACTTTTGCCCTAGCACAGTCGATTTTTGGACCTTTGAGCAATTGACTGAGCAAACTTTCTCTGCAAGGCTTGAAACTTGACATGGATGATCTTGAGAACATATTAGGACATTGGTGAGAATTTGGGACCACTTGGACTCAAGGATCTTGATGCAACATGAAACCCTAATTTGGGGTAGACTGCCTTAGGAGAGAGCTTGTTTGGCCAACCTTTGGACTACCTTGAGCAACTTGGAGATCTTTCTTGTAATGTTTTGAGAAATATGGGAGGGAAAATTTTGGGGTACAACAGTAGGGTTACTTCAAGATGAAATCCTGGATAGTAGGGCTTATGGGAAGGAACTTGGATAGTAGGGTTACTTCATAATGAAAGCCTGGATAGTAAGGCTTATGGGAAGGAACCTGGGTCGTAGGGTTACTTCAAGATGAAAGCCTGAATAGTAGGGCTTATGGGAAGGAATCTGGGTCGTAGGGTTACTTCGTGGGGAGTTTGGGTAAAACTGCATCTGAATCGAGAAGGAACCTAAGTAAGGTTGCTTCGTGAGGAGTTTGGGTAAAACTGCATCTGAACTGAGAAGGAACCTAGGTAAGGTTGCTTCATGGGGAGTTTGGGTAAAACTGCATATGAGCCGAGAAGGAACCTAGGTAAGGTTTCTTCGTGGGGAGTTTGGGTAAAACTGCATCTGAACCAAGAAAGAACCTAGGTAAGGTTGCTTCGTGGGGAGTTTGGGTAAAACTGCATCTGAACTGAGAAGGAACCTAGGTAAGGTTGCTTCGTGGGGAGTTTGGGTAAAACTGCCTCTGAATCGAGAAGAAACCTAGGTAAGGTTACTTTGTGGGGAGTTTGGGTAAAACTGCATCTGAACCAAGAAGGAACTTAGGTAAGGTTTCTTCGTGAGGAGTCTGGGTAAAACTACATCAGAATCGAGAAGGAACCTAGGTAAGGTTGCTTCGTGACAAACCCATGTAAAGCTGCATTTGGTCGCGCATATAATTACTCTGTTTAGTTTCAGGAGCTAATCTTGGACCTACTGGAAATTGTTGATGATAACCACCTTTCCTGAAATGGTACATGATTAATTATATGTGATGCATGAAATGCATTGTATGACGATGTTCTCGAAATAAATGAGATTATGCTGTATGCAATATGTATGCGCACGTCATGATGTATGAACATGAAATGCTATTGTGACATATCCGAGTGGGAAAATAAATCCCTGACCACTGCTGGAGAGTAATGGAAATTGAGTTCCTGACCGTCGTAGAAAAAGTGGTTCTTCTACTTCCGCTGGAGATGGTGAACCGGAGATGACTATGCTGGGGATTTGCCCCTTGTTTACGGATATTCTGCCGAGGAGAGACTCTGCTTGAGACCAACTCTACGGGGGAATAATTCTGTTGGAGAGAGAAGCTTCCATAGCTGAAGGGATAAACTCTGTCGTGGATTGAGCTTCTGTATTCAGAGAAATAAACCCTGCTCGGGAGAAAACTTTATGACCCGCTTGCGATTATGAAATTCAGTCGGGGAATATAGATGTTTATTCTCTGAAGGAACTTTGCTGGGGAACGTAGCTCCTATTTGTGGAAGCCGATTTCAAAGCTTTAGTTGACTCTACTCTATGGGGAGTGTAGATGTCACAGGGTCGTATGCTAAGGATACGGTAATGACTTTGCATTAGGACTTTTCTTCCCCTGTACCTGCTGGAGAAAGTACCCGCGGAGGCTTTATGGATGGCTTAAGTGTTTTCCCAACTCTTGGAGTCCTTGGTGAATGCAGATCAGGGTAATAAACCTTCTGCTGATTAGATAAGTGACCAGATGACAGGACGTAGTCGTACTCTTCAAATCCCTAACTTTTGCCTGGACCGCCCTTTCGGGTTTTCAGTCCACTGGGATACCCTTTTTTGCTCAAGCCTCCTTTTCAGCTTTTCGGCTTGCCGGGTGTACATATTTTTTTTGTTTTTATCCCTAATTTTTGCCCGAACCTTTTTTGGTTCGCCGGGATGCTCTTATTTTTGCCTAGGCTAGTCAACCTAGCAGGTCTTTGTTCATGCATAGTATTTTCCAGTTATGTCCATGTTCACCGGGTACGGAGAATTGTCACTGTCCATAGTAGTAAGTGTTGCCACACTTCCAGAAGATGCTCGTTTGATCGTACATGATTCGTTGCTGGAATTCATGTCCAATGCCCCAAGTGATTCAGATGATGTTTTATCCCTGAATACTTGGCATCTCTGAGAGATTCCTTGAATCTTGACTTGACTTCCCCAGATGATGGACAATGATTCTGCCGTGCCCCTTGGTTGGAAGTGTTTTTCCACTTGAGGTGATCCTTTTCATTGAGAAGGTTTTTGTTCATCGAATATCTGTCGTGTGAATTTCTCTGCTGTTGAACAAATAGTCATATGCAAACAATGGTATTTTAAGAATGCAAAGCTTATGTCTGTCTTGAATTTTTTTTTTTGAAAATGCAATTTTTTAGTAAAATAGATTTTGCAAGAGAGTGATATCAACTCGTGATTTATGGAAAACCTTACAGGAGTCGGGATACCTTTTATAACAGTATGCTTTTGAACTAACCCATGCTTCAGCTAGGACTTTTAAGGGTTATAACGTGGCCTGGTTCACGGTTCAAGAAACAAAGGATAAAGGCTCAAAATTTATTTGTACCCACCCGTTCTTCGTGATGTTCTTCAGTCCTATGCTGAGTTAATTGCACGTTTAGAATCCCAATTTAGTTCTAGAATATTGTCCTTGATGTTCCGGTGATGGTTCAGATACTGACAGTTTATTTTGAATAGGCATTCATCTTTTTTGTCGAGGATTTCTAGGACCTCTTTCTTTACTATCCCTGTATTTTTCCTGAACTGTTTCTTTTTATGGTTACAATCAGCGGGATGCCCCAGTTTTTTCCTTAAGTCTCCTTCATAGGTTTTGACTTAGCGGGCTTTTCTTTTGAACAATAATGACTGCCTCATCTTAATGATTATGCAGAACCTTCACCATCTTCTGATTTGGAAGGACGTCTTCGATGCCATTCATTATGTATGAAGTAGAATATTGCGACTGAATGCGCATCTGAATTAACTAGGCAAACTACCCTGCCCCAGGTTATGATTAAGGGTTTTAATTTATGTGAAAATAAAAACTCCTACTTCTTAGGCTCAAAGGGGTTGACTAGGGATTATCTTCCTTATTACTCCACTTTTTAGGATTTGAAACAACGCCTTTACATCGTTAATAAGGTTTGTTCAAAAGCACACTGTATGGATTTTGGTATCGTTTTCGTCATCCTCCCTCTAAAGGCTCAGAGCTTTTGATCAAGAGTTGAATATCACAAAAAGGAAAGAAGTTTAAATATAGTGAATACAAATGAATTGATTCAAAACAGACATATGCAATGTATGATACGGTGGGAGAACTGACTTGATTTTTTTGCATTTTATTGCAAATGTTGCGGTTAGAAGGAGTCGCCACCGACTTTTCTTTTATCCAAAAAAGAAAGGTGAAAAAGCACAGGAAATACCTTTGAGATTATTTCTTGAGTTCGGGGGGTAGATTATGAAAAGGGAAGGTATTAGCACCCTTTTCGTCCATGGTTTTCCATAGGCTCTTAGTTACTTTCTAGATCACTTGCTTTTGTTTGAAATTGTGTTTTGTGTGGTTTTTAAAAGTATTTTGTAAAAGAGGCCATCGTTTAGGCAATCTTTGTAATGATTCTCGTTCGTGAGAATGTATACAAAGATGTTTATATTTTTGAAAATGTTTTCAAGTTTGTAAGATGTTTTGAAAATGTGTGTTTGTTTAGAAAATAGCAAGGATATTTGTTTGAAATGGAGCAAGTAACTGAAAGCAAACTACCTACTCAAATGTCTTTCTTGTTCATTTTATTTTTCTTTGACATTGTTGTCTTACCATTGATTTGGTAAGCAACCCTATCTTTGGATGTAAACAGGATGGGAGTGGGTCATCATATAGCTATGATTAGTAATGTTGCAAGGTATCATAGCATTTTTGAGGGACTAAGATCATTTTGTAAGGCAACTTTGAATAGCGTCATCGAGGGACTATGATCTTGTTTTTGTTTGTTTTACTAAGATACCTTACATGCGTAATAAGGCCATTTTTGTATAAGGCAACCAAGTGGAGTAACCCTAAGGGTTCTTGTGTGCAAGTGTGTCATTTTCATGCTTGATTTTGTCTTGGATTAGGGTTTTCTATTTGATTAGTTTTATCTTGCCATACAAACCCTAATTACTAACATGTTATGTAAAAGCGATAAATTGCAAAATTTAAAGATTACTACGCTATTACAACACTTTGTGGGAAGGGGGTATACAATTTATGAATATGGATTTACAAGAAAGTAAAAACCCTAATTATCTATTACAACCATATCGAATTTATCAAATGTACAAAGAAACGAATGTAAATACAATGTATAAGAAGTAAAATGAATATAATGTACAAGTATGAATGAATAAGGCCATGGATGTTGTTTTGACTTTAATTAACTTAGGAGAAAAAGAAATAATTAATTAAAAAGAATATTAGAATTAAATTAGCAAAAGAAACTAGTTTAGAGAAACAAATTTCTAAATAAATAATAATCACAAACCTAATCTAATTTTAAAAAAGAATTTTAACAAGAAAATATTTTAGTCTATTAAACAAACATGAATAATATTTGAGATTTTTATTTATAAAAATAAATATTGTTATAATATTAATAATAGTATTTAAAAAAAAAGTAAATAAAAATAAAATATATAAAATAAGTTAAGGGGGTTAACAATTAAAAAAAGATATTTGGAGAAAGAAATGAAAAAAAACTGTTGGGCTTTCAGCCCACAAAAACTCATGGCCAAAAAATCAGACTTTTATGAAGGGGATGGGGGGTGTAGCGAATCAAAGGGGGTTGGGCTCAGTATTTTTGTTTTGGGCCTTAATGAGAAGGCCTGGTTGTTTTAAACAAAACAACCAGATTCAAGGGGCGTTGCTCATTTTGTTGATTCGTTTCTCTCTCCCATTCCTGATTCTCTCACTCATTCTCTGAAGTTCCTCCATCGGAGAAGAAAAGGAGGCCGAGCCGGAAATCGCCTTGTGGCGGTGACGGCGGCGGCTGGGTTCAAAACCTCATCTTTTTTACATCAATCTCTTCCTCTCTTCTTCCTGATTACTAATTTAGTGTTGGTTTTTGTAGAAAACATGAGATTCGACCTAGATCTAAAAGGGGATGACCGGAACCCTAGGGGTTCCGATTTGCTTCTTCTATATGATTTGGTGAGATTTTTCTTTTCTTATCTCTTCGCTAGTTCTGAGGGGTTAGGTTCTTTGAAAATGATGATAAAAAATTGTTAGGGTTTGTGTCTTGCATGTGGTACTGTATTTCTATCTTGTATATTTATGATGCTGATTGTTGGTTTGGGAAAACTGAAACTTGAGGATTTGTTGTTCTTAGTAGTTCATATGTTTTTGATAAATGGTTTTTCTGAAGGTTTTGGCTCTGTTTGTTGCTATTCTGGATTTGTATATTTTTTATTAAAAGAACTTGAAATGATTTTGAGGGTTTTGAGAGTTTGTGTTGTTTGTATGAACTATATAATGATTTGTGAGGGTTTTGGCAGTTTGTGTTATTTGTATGAACTGTATAATGATTTGCAAAAGGAAAATGATGCTATTGCTGATTCTTTCTTGAGGTAAATGAATGATGGCTTTGTGTTTACTTATGTTACAAGTTTTTCTGTCCCTTTGCCTTTTAATTGAACCTAAACTATATGTTTTGTAAGAGTTTTTGTATATTTCTATGAAAAGAGATTGAGAACCGTTTGAGAAATTACCTTTGTTGCTGTGTTTGGGCATCCCATGGCTTGTTGACTGTGATCTTTGATGGTCTTGTGATGAAAATAGTGGCTTGACTTTTATCTTTTCTGTATGTTATTCTTGCTTGCCCAAAAAAACCTCTTCTTATGTGCACAGTATGGTTGCCTTTTATATTGGTTGGTTTGTCCATTTTCTGTGATAAAATAATGTTGGTTGTGCTGGTTGACTTTGCTTGTTTGCAGTTGGTACATTGCCTGCTGTACTGACTTTGCTTTTTTGCAGTTTTTTGTACTTGTTATATATTTTCTGACTTTGGCTTCTCTTGTGATCCAAGACTTAAATGCTTGAGATTTTGTACATCTAGGCCCCCCTTTTTTGAGTTTGCTCCTTTACTGATATGTCAAATGCTGACTTTGTGATTTTCTGTATTGCTTCTTTTCAAACTTGTATTTGCTTATGGTTTTTGTATTTTTTTCACTTGTGGACTTTTGCTATGAACCAAACTTGCTTTGAGATTTGTGGTAAAGTACCCTAGGCCTATGACATGACTTTACAAATTTTGAGGCTCTTTAATTGTTGATTGTACTGGTTTTCTAATTTGAAACAACATGAGACTTTTGCTTGTTGATTTGGTATTTTCTGATTTCATCTTTATCTTTTGTGAACCAAGATTTGAGATTTGCAAGAGATTAACCCTAGCCAATGATGTATGATCCTGATTTTCTGTTGCTGGCTGTACTGGTTTTTTTTCTGAATTAAACCTGCACCTGTTGCTTTATGAATTCTGGTTTGCACCTTTTAGTTTGTTGTGAACCAATTCTTTTGAGATTTGCAATGTAATTTTAGCCTATGATGAAACTGAAATTGTATGAGGCTTTTTGAGTTATTTTAAATCATGTTGGGCTGAAATCTGTTGGGCTTGTACTTGTGTTGGGCTTGAAACTCTGTTTGCACTATTGTGAACCAATTCTTTTGAGATTTGAAATGTTATTTTAGCCTATGATAAAACTGAAGTTGTTTGAGGCCTTGGAACACAAAACCTTCTTTTTCTAAATTTCTGGTATTTTATTGCCTTTAGATTCTGCAGAGGTTTTTTTCTGGCAGCTTGCAGTGTGCCCTATTGTTTGTTGCAATTTGCTTGCCTTGACATCTTGCTTCCTGTTATGCAGCTTGCCCTGCTGTTTGTTGCAGTTTGCTTGCATTGTTGGTCTTGCTGCCTGTTATGCAGCTTGTCCTGCTGTTTGTTGCAGTTTGCTTGCATTGTTTGTGAACCAAGTTTTCCCCTTGTGATTTGCAAACCATAAACTCTCAGGCCAATGATTAAGCAAATATTGCATGAGGCCTTAGCATACAAACCCTTCTTTTCTGATTCAGCAGAAATCACCCCAATGATGAATTTAGGATCACCTTGTATGTTTTGTTCATTTCTGAATATTTGAACTACTAACAAACTTCTCCTTTTCTCTTTTCATGAACTTGAAGCATGGATGGAAAGCAAAGGCTGGAGAGACTGCTTGAGGATGAAGACTTATGATTTCTCTTTTAAACAAATTTTTGTAATTTATTGCATTGGTAGACATTTCTTCTGTAAAATTCAAAATTTTAATGTAATGAATAAAATACTTTTGAATAAACTTGTGAAAATATTGTACCAATTTAAATCTTTAAATCTTGTAATTCTTATTTGTATGCTTTGAGTAAGAAACCTCATTCTAGGTAACTTGTATTTCAAGCAACCACCAAAGATGATCCAACAAAACAAAACTCTTTGCATTCCAATCATACCTTTAAAACAAAAATGAAAGTTTGAGAATTCCATTTGATTAACTTAACCTCAAAGGCTTATGATCAAAAAGTCTTAATCTTCAATTCTTGTTCAAAAGCTAAACTGGTAACCAAAATGAGTTAGCATGTCATTCTTGATTCAAACGGGATTTCATCATCTACCAAACATGTTTTAAGAACAATCCTCAGTCTTGTAGAATTAACAAACTTCAGAGAATTGTGTTTAAGAATATTTGAAATTTTGAAGACTCAATTATCCCTGATAAATCCCAAACCCTAATTATTGATTTGTCGTCTAGGAAGAGAATCTGTCTGATTGACCCTCGAGCTAATTGTGTGTACAAGAAACCCTAGGATAGCATCTTGTATGAAAATTTAGAGGGCAAATTTTGGGGTACAACACAATGCATTGATAAAGTAACAAAGTTTGACATGAATAAATGTTCGAACAATCAAAAGAAAATTACAAATTGAAAATTCTGATGAAAGAAAATCCCTCTTGTCAGTACCTCTCACTTCAAATGGTGGGCCTTAGAGGAATGAAAGAAACATTCCAGTTGACCATCTTGTGTGAATTCCAATGCTCCTTCATCAATCAGGTCTTGAATTTTGTATTTCAACCTCCAACAATCGTCAGTATCATGCCCCGGGCTGTTGGAGCGGTATGCACATCTTGCATCAGGATTATAGTTATAGGAAGGAGTCTTAGGATTCAGATGAGGTCCTACCAACGTAATCGGATTCATCCTCAACAGGTGTTGCAAAGCTTGAGACAGTGACATGTTGAGTTTGGTAAACTTCCTTTTGGGTATATCCAGATTACTCTGATTGACCCGTTGTTTTTGGCGAGGTTGTCGTTGGACCCGTGATGTGGTAGCAATTTGGAAAAGTCCACTCTTCACAAAACTAACCTCTTGTATTCTTGAGAGTTGATCAATGACTTGGTCCCCAACCTCAACTGTTTGCTTCATACGGCTGCAATCGTCTTAATGAATTTTCTTGATAATGGCTCTCAGCTCTTCTTGTCCCCTGGCTAGGCCTTGGATAAGAGCCATCTTCCCCAGCATCTGGGTTCTCATCGCTTCTACCTCAGCTTACAGTTGTTCCAACCGTTCATCCTTATTGTCTTCAGGACTTTTCTTGGCCAGGTCTCCAGCGAGGAGTGCTTTCAACTCTTCCTGCCCCTTGAATAGGTTTAAGAACATTTGCATGAATTGAGCCTCTTGAGTTTGGAGATCTCTGTTGTCTTGTTAGAGAGCCACTTTCCTTGCTGAAATAAACAACGAGAAAATGAGAGACCTATATTGGAAGACCTGTTATGAAAATGACGTGCATGTAATGTTTTCAAGGATCTCGTGGGGTAAACAAGAAAATGTCAGAAGTTGAAATTTGCAGCTTCGATTGAAGAACTTCGTATCGTCGAAAGTCCTTCTACAAGAGTCAAGTTCACCATATCAAGTGGGTCATAGCCCCTGACTCAAGTTGTCGTGTTTTGGTCTTTTGACGACATTGGCTAGAGGAAAATAAATCCCCTTGCCCCTTGCTAGACATTTGATTTATCATAACCTGCATCACAAACCCTTGAGATCCTTGAAATGGTTAACAAAATGTTGTGGCATGATGTTATGATGTGTATGCTATGTGTTAAGCGAAAATGCATGGTAAGAAACCAATTTATTAGATTTGTACAAACAAGGTCCTGCAAGGAACACAAACAAATCCCTGCAATGAGTTCAAATTGTTAGGCAAAGAAAGAAAGCAAGTCACACAAGCAGCCTTAGGTTTAGGCTTGCATGAATTCCATAGGTAAGTACCCTCTTGAAGTTTAGTTGGTTTCAAACCTGTCTTAGAAAAGTAACCAGGTTCTAAGGATTCTCAATATCACTGATCATCCTTTATCGGGCATTGTTTCAGCTCAGGAAATCTTTTCTTGCGGTCGAAATATCCCGAAAGTCTGATCTCAATGAGTGTAGCATCGAGTATCAACCAATCCTCAACTTTATACCGAGGCCGAATATCTCACTACTTTCTAATTTCCAAGTTTGTTCAACTATGGTTCTAAGGTCCGTTAGTGCTTTACGACACCACGCGGTGGCCCCGTATTCTCCTCGTTTCCACATGAAGGATACCGGTACCAACCAAAGTGTCACACAAACACAACCATCGCTTAAACCATATAGGTCTATGCCGTACAGTCTCCACGATCTATTGCTATTTACCTAAAGAGTGTCCCCAGATCCGGGTGTAGGATCTTCGATAATACCCAAACAAAAACCCTTAAAGATAAAGCAGGCAAAACAAACAAGAAAGCAATTTTAAAAATGACCTAGTTCCTAAGGTAAACCCCACTTTATTTTAGTCCCCAGCAGAGTTGTCAGTTCTATGATACAGTGGCAGAACCGACTGTTATACTGGTTTGCCTTTTTTGTTCGCAAATGTTGCGGTAAGCAAGAGTCGCCACCGACTTTTATTTCATCCAACAAAGGAAAAGGGAAAAGAACAGAAAAAAACTTTTTCGAGATGTTTCTGAGTACGGGGGGGGGGGGGGGGGGGGGGGGGGGTAAATTATAGAAAGGGAAGGTGTTAACACCTTTTCTATCCGTGGTTTTCCACAGGCTCTTAGGTACTTGCTCATTTTGAAATTGCTTGTGTGTGTTTTGAAAAGTTTTTGTTTAACTTCGTGATAACCCTTGTATCTGTCCTCAAGAGTGTGACAAAGTTGTTTTTGAAAACTGTTTTGAAATTGTTTGTGAAAAAGAATTTTTATTGTTTTGAGCAAGTACTTAAGAGTTTCTACCTACTCGAAAAAGATTGTTCATTTTCTCGTTTCCTTTAGACAACACTATCCTACTATTAGTGAGTAGGTAGCCCTATCGTTGGATGTTGAGGGACTATCCAAAGGGACGCTATGGTCATCGAAGGAAACATGTAAAGATATCTTAGCATTCGAAGGGTCTGTCATCATATAGGCAACATCGAGGGACAAGATATTTTCTCGTAGGCAACTTGAGGGACGTTAGGGACCATGATCTTTATGATGACTTTAGAATTAAGGGTCTTTGCTAAGACATCCCTACATTCGAGGGACATGACCATTATTTTCCGAGGAAACCAAGTGAGGTATACCCTAAGGGTACATATGTGCAAGTTGTGTTAAGTTCAGTTATTTTAGTCTTGTGTTAAGTTTGCTAATGTTTGATTATTCTTGCCATACAATCCTATTAGTCATACATCTAGCAGTTAATAATTGCAGTAATTTAAAAGTGCAGAAATATAAAACCTAGTTATTACAAGGCTTCGGGGAGGGGGATTATGTACATATCCAAAACTGGGGGGAAAATAAATAAAAGCGGTAAAGGTCCTACTAATCATCTATTACATCCCAATATACAGTTACAATAATAAAATGAAGCGCGAAAGAATAGTAACGCGCAAATTTGAAGAGACGTCTAAAAATCCTAAGATATAAAAAATATTTTTGTTATTTTTTGTTTTAATTTATAAAAATGGTTTAAGTTAAAAAATAATTGATCTAGATCTATATTTTAAAAAAAAGTTAATTATTAAAGAAACATGAAATTTAAATAAAAGAAATTAATTCTATATTTTTTTGGTTTTTTTGTTACGAAAAGGAAAATGAATTAAAATGAAATTAAACCTAAGTTCTATTAATTTTAATTTAAAAAAAGAAGTTAAAGTGATTAGTTAATTAATTTACCAAAATTAAAATTTAATTAAGAAAAAAATCCTAAATACATTTTTATGTGATTTTTATATTTGTTTATTGATTAAAATAAAAAAAGGGATTAAAAGAAATAAATGAGATGAATAAAACAAGAAAATAAAGATGGGCCTAGTAGCAAAAGTAAACAGGGGGTGCAATCATCAGAAATCCCTAGGCCCGAATCTTCGAAAGCTTCATGCTCTAACCATGGTGTTTTCAGATTCTTGCGTGGAACCTATGATTCAACCATCCAAAACTGTTCTATATAAACTCAAACAAATGTTAGCATGCCATGAAATGTGATTAAAATTAGAGATTCAAAGTTTAAAATTTTACCAAACCGGTGTTGTCAAATGGGGGCGTGCTAGGCGTGTGATGGATTGCTCTTGGTCCTTATAAGACTCCTGAGGACTTCAAGAGGATGGTTTGAGGATTGATGTCAATCGAGAGAGACCGGAACATCGAGATATGACTTGCACCAATTCTTTGATTTCTGGAGAGCTTTTTGAAGAGCTTTTGGAGAGCTTTTTGAAGAGCTTTTTGAGAGCTTTTTAGAGAGGAATTTTGTGTCTTTCAAGCTTGTATGGCTCTATATTTATAGAGGAGAATGAGTAGACAAGAAATTATGGAAAGAATCTCCCTCATAATGTTGTGTTTTAAGACCATGATCAAAATTTGAAAAAAATAACATATTTGATGATTTTATGCCATTTTCACATGTGGATGAACCTGGACATTTTTGAAGGGTTATTGCATGAAATCAATTGACATAAACCAGCATAAAACTTTCCCAAAATGGATTCACATCAAAATTTATATTATTTCTATTATTTATTTATTTAATTCTGAATTTTAATGAATAAAATATCAAAATAAATAGTATAAATAGTAGAAAAATGTATGGGTGGGCTTAGAGGTCGTGGACCATGTTAGGAATGAGTTTCAAACTTGAAAAGATAGGCCCATTTGGAAAAAATCCAAGTTTGGTCAATATTTGCTTCATTCATTTTTTTCAAAAATTGGCCAACTTTGACAATGCATATCTCTCTCAATTTTAATCCTATGAGGGTGTTCTTAGACTTTTTAGAAATCTTAGGATATCCCCTAAGCAACCTCTTTGGTTTCATCTCAATTGGATCTTCCATGTTCATGTAAGAAGTTTTGACCCAAAAGGTGTTTTTGTTGACTTTTGAAAAGGACCTATAATGTCTGAATTTATATCTTTTCATGAGTACATTTCTTGAACTTTAGGGATGAATATGAGATGTAGGTAATTGGATTATCTTAAAAATGAGCCTTGGATGAGAAATTTCTGATAAAGTATGAGAAAGTTATGCCTGGTAAAAGTTTGGTTGACTTTTCCTATAGGAACCCTAATTTAGCAACTTTTGAGTTTTGATGAATTAGGAGCATTCCTTGAGGAATCATGATCAACCCTTGATCAAATTATGGATATAACTCCAAAATGTTGATGTTGACCAAAAATCTTGAAGTTTGTATGTGGGTCACAATTGACTTTTGACCTAGTATAGTTAATTTTCAGGCATTTGAGCAGTTGACTTAGCAAAATTCTTGTGCAAGGCATGAAACTTGGCATGGATGATCTTGAGGATATATTAGGATAATGGAAACCACTTAGGACCCTTGGAAACTCAAACATCTTGATAAGGAGTGAAACCCTAGTTTGAGGCTTATTGTCTTAGGAGGAAGATTTGTCTGGTCAATCCTTAGGCATCCCTGGGCAAGTTGAGGACCTCTAGGAGTATGTTTTGAGTAAAATGAGAGGGAAAATTTTGGGGTACAACACTTTTAAATTCCCTTTGGCAGTCATCCGTCCATACACAACCTTGATCTTTCTTTAACAACTTAAAGATCGGTTCACATGTTACAGTCATGTGGGAAATGAATCTGGAAATATAATTCAAACGCCCGAGGAACCCTCTGACTTGCTTTTCAGTACTTGGCGTTGGCATCTCTTGAATTGCTTTGACTTTATCAGGGTCAACTTCAATTCCTTTCTGGCTAATAATGAAACCCAACAATTTTCCTGATCGAACACTGAAGGTGCATTTATTTGGATTCAAGCGGAGACGATACTTCCTCAAACACTGAAACAACTTCAATAAATCTTCTACATACCCTTCTTCAGTCTAGGATTTATAAATGATATCATCAACATATACTTCGATTTCCTTGTGCATCAGATCATGGAATAGGGTTGTCATAGCCTCTGGTACGTTGCACCAGTGTTCTTCAACCTGAAGGGCATCACTCTGTAACAGAATGTTCCCCAGGGTATGATGAACGTTGTTTTTTCCATGTCCTCTAGAGCCATTCTTATTTGATTATAACCGGAAAATCCGTCCACGAACAAGAAATATTTGAATTTTGCTGTGCTATCCACTAACATATCAATGTGTGGCAATGGAAAATCATCTTTTGGACTAGCTTTATTTAGATCTCTGTAATCTACGCACATGCGGACTTTTCCGTCTTTTTTCGGTACTGGGACAATATTGGAGATCCATTAAGGATACACTGATGTCACAAGAAAACCGGCATTAATCTGCTTTAGGACCTCTTCTTTGATCTTCACTTCCATATATGGGTGAGTTCTTCTCAACTTCTGTTTGATTAGCGGACACTCTAGCTTCAACGACAAACGGTGCTCTACAATATTTTTATCTAGACCAGGCATATATTGATAAGACAAAACAAAAATATTCATATACTCTTTCAACAACTCAATCAACCTGCTCTTCACATCAGGATGCAACAATGCTCCGATCTTGACCTCTTACGGATCTTCTTCTGAACCCAAATTGATTACTTCCAATGGCTCTTTATATGGCTGGATGACGTTTTTCTAGCGCTCAAGCAACCGTGAGACCTCTTATGGAATCTCATCATAGTCTTCTTCTTCGGCCCCATACACAGGACATTCAAAGTTGGGAGAGGGTGCAAGGTCATTGTGTTCAACGGGTTTTTTAATTAATCTGCACATATGATTTATTATTGCATTTAGAAAATGACACATATAACAAGTGATCGTGCAAATTGTTTTTCAGTTATTATTTATTTTGAAAGGTTTTTTTTTATTACCATTTTCCAAGAAAAAGCAGGAAATAAAGACACAATTTTAGGAATCAAAGACAACTTTTATTATTGATTTTAAAAGTCACAGCAAACAGATAAGCCCTACAACATTAATGCTTCCACCTTGGGCAGAGTGAAATATTTTCAAAAAGATTAACAAATCAAATTACTTTGAAACATGTATGCAAGAGGGAACATCAATGGTGATCCAGTTCTGAACCCTAACTCCGTGCATCACGTAATTTGGCATTTCCTGCTCTACTTCATCTTCCACAATGGCATTAATCCCGGAAATAGTTGGATGAAGATAACCCCCGCTATGAAAAATGTATTGATACTTGCTTGCAACATACTTTAGCTTCATGCTTTTACCTTTATAATTCCTCAAAGAGAACCCCAAGCCGGCTCTGTTCTTGTTTAGAGGTGGATCCACAATTTGTCCCCATACTTCATTATGACCCTTACGCACAACTTGCTGCACATCCTTAAGCGAAACCATGGAATTATCATTTCCTCTTATGTTGTCAATAAATAAAGCTTGGAATTAGGTTCCAACAACAGCTTCATCTGCCTCCACAATGCTGAAAGAGGAAAATGAGATATCAATAATGCATGTTCCCCATTTATGATCACTACTTTCCCTTCACATACAAACTTTAGTTTCTAGTGTAAAGTTGAAGTGACAGCCCCTGCCTCATAAATCCACGGCCATCCCAACAAACAACTATAAGCGGGTACAATGTCCATGACCTGGAAAGTAATCTGAAACAAATGTGGTCCTATATGAATAGGCAAGTCCACTTCACCAATAACAGATTTCCTTGATCCATCAAACGCTTTCACAATGATGCCACTCGGGCGTATAGGCGTTCCTTGATATTTCAACTTCATAAGAGTGCTCCTCGGTATAACGTTCAAAGTGGATCCATTATCAATCAACACATTGGATGGTGAATCATTCTTGCAGTTCATAGAGATGTGGAGGGCCAGGTTGTGATTCCTTCTTTCATCTGGAAATTCATCATCGCAGAAACTCAAGTTATTACATGATGTAATGTTCCCTACTACACTGCTGAATTGGTCTACTGGCATATCACTCTCCACAAAAGCTTATTCAATACCCTCATCAAGGATTCTCTATGAGCAGATGAGTTCATCAATAAAGCCAAGATAGATATTTTTGAAGGAGTCTGCAGTAGCTTATCTACAATTATGTAGTCGCTCATCTTGATTATCTTTAAAATATCATCCATTTATTTCTCTAACGTAGCTCCACTAGATTCACCCGTAGCCTTCTTGGGTCCAACGTTCTCAGCAATTTTCTTTCCAGCACTAACATCTCCTCGAACAACTGGTGCAAATACACGACCACTGTGGGTCACTCTACTATTCTCAGCAATATTTCTAACATCAGGAATTGGCTGGATGGGAACTTCCACTCCATCCTCTAAGATTGTAGCATTGTATTTGTAGGGTACAACCTTATCTGACTTGTAGGGAACAGGACCCGGCAAACTAATCACCAATGGGGTAACAACTAGCTTGCTATAATATTCAACTTCAAAATGGGCGGGTGCACCAAAACAAGGTACAATGATGTTTACCCCTTCTTCAACACATTCAGTCATTATTGAGTCATTTCTAGAAAACAAATCCTCATCTGAGGAGAAATACTCATGTGCGGAGGCATACTCTTCATCCGACTCTTCTTCAGCCAAACAAACCTCAACCATATCAACTTCATGGTAATCATCCCTTTGACCTGTAATCTTGATGGTTCCATTGTCCAACAACAACTGAACACCTTTCTTCACGATTGAACATCCTCGAGAATCTCGACAGCAAATTTGGCAAGATCCATACTGGTGTTCCACCTGACCAGCCAAGTGGCAGAAAGTAGCATACAATTATACAAGATCCTCATTCACATGTTCCATATCAAAGATTCTGAACTCTCCAGGACATCCAGAAACCATGTTTACTTCTTCTTCATACTCTTCCCTAGGCCTGATTATGTGAATGAGGCCCTCATCCATCATCTCCTGCAAATCAGCCTTTATCTTGTTGCAACCTTGTATGTCTATGCTGCAAATAGCACAACCGGAATGGTCATGCATATAATAGCTAAATTCACAAAGGTCTGCATGTATTTTCACCAAATCTCGTCTAACTAGATGAATGTCAAAAATCCGAAAGTCTCCTGGACAACCGGCCACCATATTCACAGTATTTACTCCTCCATGCTTGAGTAGAGGATTGTCTTTCACATTAGGGCCCCCATCCTTGAAGGATAGTGTGATCGGTGGATTTAGAACTGACTGTTTAACGCTGGTTCGCGAAATGTCGCGGAAGCAAGAGTCGCCACCGTCTTTTATTTTCTCCAACATGGACAGGACAAAAGCACAGCAAAATTCCTTATGAGATAGTTTCTCGGTTCGGGAGGTAGATTTATAGAAAGGGAATGTGTTAGCACCCTTTCTATCCATGGTTATCCATGGGCTCTTAGATACTTGCTCATTTGTGTTTTCAAAAGTGTTTGCTTTTCAAAGTGTGAGTGGGTTTGAAAAAGTTTCATTTAAAGATTTCTGAATAACTCTTGTATCAGTCCTCAAGAGTGTTTGAAAAATTGTTTTGAAAGCTTTTTGAAAGTGTCGGTGCGAAAAGATTTTTGTTTTGTTTTTGAATAGAGCAAGTATCCATGAGTCATCTACCTACCCTAAGGAATTAAGCTGTATAGAAGTCCTTAAGGTAGTGCCATCCCACCATTGAGAGGTAGGTAGCACCACCGTTGGAGGTGTTTGGATCAATTCGTTTTTAGGGACAGTGTGGTCACCAGAGCAACAGTAGGACACCTTAGAAGCTACCCTTATGCCATTGATCCTTTTTAATTCCGAGGCAACTGGATCATGTCATGGACATAAGGACTTACTAAAACGTCCTATACTCAACGACCACGTTTCGAAGGCAAGGCAACAGTGAGGCGTACCCTAGAAGTGGTGTGTGAATTTGTGTGTTATTTTCATGTTATGTTTTATCTTGTACATGTATCATGGTGATCTACGCTTGTTTTTAATTTAGGCCATACATTCTTTCATACAATTATAATTTAAAAGTACGGAAATTTAAATGCAGAAAGTAAATCCTACGCTATTACAAGGCGCGGGTCTATACATCGCCAAATTACAAAGACCCGTTTTAATAAAAAGGCGGAAAGTAAAAGACCTAATTACTATTACATCCGGAAAGCAGTTACATAATAATTGATAAAGAAAATAATGCGCGAAAAGAATAAATTGGAACGCCCGAGGGCGTTGGACCCTTTTTGAAATTAAATTGAATTAAAAGTTAATTAATTATTAAATTAAGAAAAGGAATGTTTTTTTATGTTTTTGGTATTTATGAGATAAAGAAATTAAAATTAAAAGAAACCCTAATTCTAAGTTGTTTTTAATTATTAATGAAAAATATTAAAGTTTAACCTAATTTATTAAATAATTAATGTACATGTTTATTTACAAAAATATTTAATAATTAATAGTAATAATAATGAGAGAAAAATTTAATTAAGAAAAAAAAATGAAAAAAGTTAAAAACCCTAATTTCTACACATTTTAATTTATTAAGAAAAATATTAAAGTTTTGAAACCTAAGTTAATCTAATTAATGGTTTGACATTTATTTACAAAAATAATAATGAATTAAATATTAATTAAACATATTTTTAGTTTTTTTTATTTTTCTGTATTTTATATTTATTATGAAACTTATTTTATGGAATTAAAAGAAAACAATTAAAAAAAACAATTAAAAGAATAAAAAGGAAAAAACAAATAAAAGTTAAAAATTGAGCAAACCATGGGGGT
This sequence comes from Vicia faba, assembly GCA_948472305.1. NCBI lineage: Eukaryota > Viridiplantae > Streptophyta > Magnoliopsida > Fabales > Fabaceae > Vicia > Vicia faba. The sequence goes on along the minus strand of OX451739.1, from coordinate 447,749,307 downwards.
GTCTGGACCCAAAGGGAGGTTTTTTTGAAGTATTCTGGCCCATTAGACAAAAATCCTTGTTTGACTTTCTAGCATCACGTGTGCATTCATTGACTCTTGAGTACCGTGGTCTGCATTCTTTGGCCATTAGATTGAGTTTCATGGCCATTTGTATTCTGGCTGTTGGCCATTTGTGTTCTGGCCTCATCATGCATAAGTTGTTCTTTTGGCCATTTGGCTTTTGGCTTTTGGCCATTTGGCTTTTGGCTTTCGGCCATTTGTATTTTGGCTTTTGGCCATTTGTATTTTGGCCTCAACGTTCCTTAATGAACCTGCATGGGATCCTGTCTAAATCTGCAGTGTTGAATCTCATGAACACATTAAATAAAATCATAAAATGCAAATAAAGCCAATATATGAAGAAATTTAATGTTTAGGCACAATATGGCATGTATGAATGATTATACCCTTTTGATCATGGAGATCAAATCAATCCTACCCTTACTGGAAAATTGGTGACCTGAATGCTTCTATGCCCTTTGGATCATGGAGACCAAGCCAGCCTTATCCTTACTGAAGAAGTAATGAGATATTGGTTTGTAACTGAGATGGCTTGTTTGTAGTGAGAGAGGGATTTGTAATAAGGATTTCAAGGTTTTAGGGTTCTTGAAAGAATTTGATATTCTGACAGTGTTGTGGCCAGGTTTTTTTCCCCTTTTTTTCCTCCCTGGTTTGTGTGAAAAGAAGGTGATTATATAATGGAAATTAGGGTAAAGAAAATGGGCTTTGAATGTGCAATTGGGCCTCCAATGTTCACTTGAGTTCGTCACTTTTCAGGCTAAATCGCAGGGACTTAAGTGCAATTTTTGAAGTTGAAATGTGAAAACAAAATGTAGCCGACATTGATAACTAACTCCTGTCCGAAAATCGGCTCAATCGGATAAACTGTGAATTAGTTATTAATTTTTGAAGTTTCAGCTCAGACAAACTTATTTTGGGCTCCAGTGTCGACTCTGACACGTTCTTCAATAAAAAACTGGTATTGATCGGTGCATAATTTGGTCTCGACTTTTGAAGCAAAGTTGTAGATCTATGAGTCAATGACCTTGTGTAAAAAAATGAGTCCAATCCGATAAAAATTGACCGAGTTATGAATTTTCGAAGTTTCGACCCAGATGAAATAATATTCAGCATTCAGGATTTTCGGCGCGTCACGCACTCGGAGCAAAAAACGAAGGCCTTTTGAATACCTTTTGAACTCAATACCTTCTGTGAAAATGTAGCCAACTCAATTTGTGAAATTTTGGCACCAGAACCAGCTCGATACGATGAAAATCGACCAAGTTATGATTTTCTGAACATGACGCAAATAAACTTCTGTCACAAATTTTCTGTATGAAAATACTTGATAAATCCACATTTTTGAAGACTTTCTGATTGAAATTGGCTTCCAGCCGTGAGAGATGAAAACGTAGATAATGTCAAGACGGAATTTCGGCCACCAGAACGGGTTTAAAACGAGTCACGATCTTCAAGTTATGAATTTTTTAGCGCGTAAAAACTGCACTTTCAGCACACTTTTTCACCATATTTCTTCAAGAAAACTCGCACATTCGGATACCTTCTTTAAAGAATTGACTCTTGAGCCGAACCTGAATTTGAGAATACGTTATCAGAGATATCTTGGTGAAAGAACACCTGAATATGACGTGCCGGGTTGGACTTGTGAATTTTTCTTGAAATGTTTTGAGAAATATGGGAGGGCAAATTTTGGGGTACAACAGATAGAATACCAGACTTCACCAATTTCTCCACCTCAGTCTTCAATGGATAATAATTCTTAACATTATTCCCTGGTGCTCCCTGATGAAAATCACATGTTTGGTCTGCCTTGTAATACCAAGGCAATGGTGATGGTACATCGGTTGGTGGTCGGGTCTGAACCAACTTCTTCTGAATCAATGTCGGTAGTAATTCCGTATAGCTCATAGCAATATGGTCATAACTCTCCCTTCTCTGATTATACCCTTGATTCCCATGCTGGGATGGTCTCTGATAACCAACGGTGGTTGGAGCTACACCCACAACTGGAGTAACTGAGGCGACTTGCTGATGGCGTTTAGAATTCCTTCTAGGAGTGTTAACCCTCCTCTCTTGCATGACAACATTTGCATCCCCTTCCTTCTTCTTGGTAAACCCATAAGATGGCTTCTTCACACCTCAAAATCCTTCACTCTTTGTTAAACGAACCTCTCTTATAGCCTCTTCTAAGCGGATACCCATGCCTACCATTTCAATAAAGTCACTTGGCGCACTCGCTACCATCTTCTCATAGTAGAAAGCACCCAGAGTCTTCAAGAAAATCTTAGTCATCTCCTTCTCTTCCATAAGAGGAATCACTTGGGCGGCTACCTCATGCCATCTCTGTGCATATTCTTTGAATGATTCCCTATCTTTCTGAACCATGGCCATGAGTTGATCACGGTCAGGCGCCATATCCATGTTGTATTTGTATTATTTGATAAACGCTTCTCCCAAGTCATTGAAAGTATGGATGTTGACGTTGTCCAAACTCATATACCACTTCAGCGCAGCACTGGTCAAACTATCCTGAAAAAAGTGAATCATCAGACGCTGATCATCAGTATGGGTAGACATTCTCCTTACATACATCACCAGATGAGCACGAGGGCAAGTGTTACCCTTGTATTTCTCGAACTCCGGGACTTTAAACTTTGCAGGTATCTTAACATTCGAGACCAAGCATAATTCATTCACATTCTGCCCGAATAACTCTTTTCCCCTGAGGGCCTTCATCTCTCTCTGCATCTTGTCAAACTGCTCTTGGAAATCATCTATTCTGTCATAAAGACCCAAGTCTTCACTTGGTGAAGGGAAAGGACGACACACATCATCGTTAAAAAATGGAACCATATTCACCGAATTCGGTGCAACAGGAACATGCACCACAGGAGGTGCAGGAGTAACAATAGTCTAAACAACTGGAGTATCTTGAGGACCAAGATTGGAACCTTCAGGCACAAAATTCTCTGGCATTCGCCATGGGTAACCTTGAGGCATGAGATTCTAAACAACAACTGGAGTAGCAGACGTAGGAACAGTCAGAGCTTCATTAGTAACCCTTGTTTGTTGAGGTTGAACACTCGGTGGCTGATTTTGAATAGCCACCAGAGATTCCATCAGAGCAGTAAAATTGGCCATGCCGGCCTTCAAACAGAAACCTCCTCGCGCAGCTCGTGATTCTCTTGTTCTAAGTTGTCCATCTTTTTTCTGAGATTAGCCCGAGTGTTATAGTGATGAGTCAGCTTGCTGAACGAAGTAAAGAAGCTTGGTAAGACCCCTGAATATTCATAACAAATGCAAGAAATATGTGCAATATGATGCATGATGTGCAATGCACATGATTTTATTTTGTTATTTAATATTTCAAGGGATTTAAAATTTATAGACATATTGCAAATATCAAAGTAATAACGCATTTGAAAATACTGAAAATTTTATTATAACAACTTCAAAATGGATTACAAGTTTTAATGATCCCAAGTACAAGATTAAAATAAAATCTAAAACCCTGAAAAGCGAAGCTGATGGAGATCACTCTATACGTTGGCACTTCCCTGTGAGCTTGGAAATATGAGCCTTCAATCTCTGGTTTTCTTCCGCATATCTGGTGGCAACCTCCTTCCAATCACCTGAATCATGGAGTGAGCAAATAACATCTGACTGAGGCTTAGGAGAAAATAAATCCCCTTTCCTCTCCATGGTCTCTACATCCCGACTCTCAAGGATCTCAATCAAGTCGTCTTTCTCCTTCAAATCTGCTATATAGGAAATCTCTAGAGTTTGGCACTTATTCTTCCAAGCGTCATTTTCCGGTTGCATCCTGACCAAAGCAAGTTGTAGCTCTTCTAGATCATCTAATAGGGGAGTAGTGGTCTTCACAAATAAATCAGGCATAGGCGTTTCCCAGGAATACGACATCTTCAACTAAATAGCTCTCGTTTGGACTCACTAAAGATATGGCTCCAAAGAAACAGCACCCCTAGGTCCCAAGTCTTTCCTACTCTTCTTATGAATGTGACGCCAGACCTTCGCAATCTACTCCCTAGCTTCCCTATGGTCTTCTCCCCCCTTCAGAAAGAAACTACTCAAATGAATACTATTTGGTTTATCCCTCATCGGATAACCAAGTTGTCGTCGTGCAAGAACAAGGTTATAGTTAATTCCTCCCTTTGTACCAAGAAGAGGTACATTGGGGAAACTACCATAACTGTCAACAATCTCTATATCCTGGTAAGCTCGATGATACCAATCAATATCCGATTGATTAAGTGTTATGATCTTAGGAGCCCAACTGGGTTCCTTCGTGACATCCCAAAAAGCATCAGATTGAGGCATATGGGAGATAAACCACCAATACAACAGAGGCGTGCAACAGATAATGATCCCCCCATGGTAAGAATTCTGAAGGTAAATAGAGTAATAGGCATCTCCCAGCAATGTAGGAACTGGATTTCCAATCATGAAGATCCTGATAGCATCAATGTCAACAAACCTGTCTACATTAGGAAATAAGAACAACCCGTAAGCAAGTAGAGCAAAGATGGACTCAAAAGAGACTGTACTCTTCATCCTGGCAAAGTATCGAGCTTTCTCTAATAAGAACTGAGATGGTAATCCTCTAATCCCTCCTTTAGTAGTCATATGGGCTTCAACCTCAAACTTCCCCAGATGGATCAAAGCAGCAATCTCATGTGATTTTAGCTCATCTTCCAAGCCAGTAAAAGGAACACGATCGGAAACAGGTAAATCCAACATATAAGAATACTCCTCCAGTGTAGGAATCAACTGATAGTCGGGAAAAGTAAAGCAATGATACATCAGATCATAGAACTGGACCAAGGTCGAGAGAAAACCCTCCTTCATCCTAAGCTTCATGAAAGGAATGATGGATCCATACTTCTTCCGAAAATCTGCAGAACACTCGATCTCGGGAACTAGACTGATCAACTCATCTACCTTGGGATCCTGAAAACTGTATTTCCCTGTCTTTCTTTTCCCAGAATCCATGGTTACCTGAGATATTCACAAATGGTGAACTTTTAAATCCCTTTAAATAAGATTTCTTTAAAAGATGCTTATGAGTGCATGGATGGATGATGCAACAATCACACACAAGACCACACATATAGGGTTCATTGGTTCAACGTCACGAGCATGAGGTCGAAGGTACTACCCATAAGGTATGGTCTAAAAGTTATCACCTGCCGAACAAGGTTCTAAAGGTTCCCAGAGTCTACATCCTTCCTTCGTATATTACCAACTTCCCGATTAACTCGGTAATTAGTAATATTCTCAAGAAAAACTCCTCCGAGGGTAGCATTGCGTGACAACTATTTCTGGATTACTCCGTCATAGCTTTTGAACTACACCTAAAAGGCCAAGATGGGTTAGGTATTATACGGTCCTCAGCTTCAGTAGGCTCCCAGGTCGAAAGCAGTACGTCTTCCCGATTACTCGGTAAATGACACTACAGTCAAAGGGGCCTCCACTGAGTGGGGGATCTCATGCCTCATTTTTTGGGATTACTCCCTCAAAGTTAACATGACTATACCGCCCGCCATATCTTAAAGTTTGCCCAAGTCCGGGTATATGACTTATAAGTAATCACCAAGCACCCTGAAAACCAGGAAAATCCAGATAAACATATATACAACATATAACACATAAACAAAAATAGCATATACACAGATATAAACAAAGATAGGCTCAACCCACTTAGGGATGGACCAGCAAGAGGTCAATCTTTCCCCAGTGAAGTTGCCATTTTTTCGTAGCGGTAGAAATGTTTAAGACTAAGTCATTGGATTGACTAGACTTATACAAATCAAAATAAAAAATCGCCACCGTGCTTTATTGTTTCCAAAGGAATGGGAAAAGAGCGAATAACCCAAAAAAGAGGGGGAAATATTCAAGGTAAGGGGGGTTGGTTATGCAAAGGGAAGGTATTATCACCCTAAACATCTATGGTACTCCGCAGAAACCTCTTTGTAAAATCTTTATATTTTGGCTATAAAAATAGATGGTGGAGGTGAGAAAAGAAATATTTTTTTATGATTTTTGCACCCGCCGTAGTTGCGAACCTTTAGTGCATACGTACCACCTTCCGTGAAATAGGGGATCAGGGTACACGTAGTTCCTCTTTAAAAAATTTAAAATACAAGTGTGTTGGTTAATTTTATGAGATAAGACATCATTGTCATTGTCCGTGTGGAAAACATACTTACTACCCACAATCATGAGAAAGGAGAATTTGCATCATCTCAAAGTGGAGGATATGGCTTGGATTTTAAAATCAACAATGCCTCACTCAACACCCAAGTGGAAGATATCCCTCTTTACTACATATTGTAGAAGTATAGTTGTTTGCATCACTACAAGGATTGACAAGAGTCTAATCTTTTTGAGAAAAGTTTTAAAATAAAAGAGCCAAAGTGGCAAAATGGTTTGAAATGAGATTGATTGACTTTTAGTCTTCTCACAAAAAATGCCAAGGTATTGTTAAGTTGATTGAAGTTTATTTATGAAAATGTCTTGAAAATGCATGGACATGAGTCTAAGTTCATTATGAAAGTGGTTCAAGTTAAAAACAAGAAGAGTTTTCAAAAGGAGGAAGAAGATTTTTGAAATTAAATAAAATGGGAGAAGAAGAAGAGACTATCCTAAAGGCATAGGGTAAAAGTTAGGGATAAGAACCATCTAACCGACAAAAATTCAATACTTGACATTATGAGCCAAGATAGAATTCCATTATTTGGATTGAAACCAAGCAAGCAAAGATACTAGACCTCTTGTGAGAACCAAACTTCAAGTGTATTAAGTCTTCACAAAAAATTGGACAGAGTAACAGCTACATACGAGTGAATTCCATATTACAAACAAAGAATGTAATCACAATAACCAGCACACAAAACAAACAAACAACCTAATGTCTTGAGGTAAACCTCAAGAACTTCAGACAAAATATCAATTAAGGTCACAAGGTCTCCAACATAGGCCAAGGTTTCTAATCCTAAGTCAAAGAAGTCCAATACTCCATAATGCCAAGGATAGTAGCCAAATAGTCTAAGTACCATTAAAGTTTTTTATGGTTTATGTTGATTATTAAGTGTCTTCAAAAAAAGGATAGAAGTGGTCAAATGAGCAAAAATAAAAATGACAAAAAAAATAAATGCTCAAATTAGCAAAGATAAAAATAGCATGAAATGTAAATGCCAAAAGTAAATGGTGCATAAAGCATAAAAAATAAAAAGGCATAAAGTAAAAACAAAAGATAAAGTCAATTATTAGTGATTAGTGGTTAGTTGGATGATTATCTTGAAACTTGCATTTGGAATCTATTAGAGGATTGGTAGAACCAAAGCCTCCACACAATAAGTTGCATTTGCTTTTTGTCAAGTATATCACCCATTTGGAATCCTCACAAGTGCCATTTAATGATCAATGGTGTTTAAGTGATCCGTGTTGACCAAAAGTATTGTAGATCAATTAGAGGATTGATAGAACCAAAGCCTCCACACAATGAATCTCAAAGTTATTGGATCAAAGAGATCAAATTAACATGCTTGGGATAGCAAACATAGGTTTGGGCTACAAATGGTCATTTATTCGAATCGGGACAAAATTTAGCGGTATGTTAAGCAATCGTAAATGGACTTATATAGAAGTCACACCTATTTTGAGGCCGGTCAATAGCAATCTATGCACCATTTGTTTTGAGACATGATATAGAGATCATGCTCCAATAACACTTAGTGCAATAAGAAAGGGATGAGATGGAGAGGGGTGGGGAAGAATATACAAACCACATTTAAATTAAATTTTAATCAAACTATTATTAAAATCATTCATCCATTTTTGTGGAGTTAGACTCAACACCATGAATCCAATGAGGTTAATAAAGTCCATGATCAAAAATTTAACCCAAGATCAACCAGAAAATAATCACAAAATAATATTGCATTTAATATATACATTTAAAGGGTTTTAAAATGTTTTTTTAAATAGAAATAAAAGAGGAAAATACCAACTATGTTCAATTTAATAAAGAAATAAAAAGTAAGACCATAAAAAAATCAGAAAAGGACTCAAATATTTTTATAAAAATTTTGGTAATTTTTTAAAGTCAGAAACTATTTTTAAAATTTAAAGAAATGAGTAAAATAAACCAAAAATGATAAAAAATAACAAATTCAGAAACAAAAATAAAATGAGGTCACCAATATTTGTCACAATGTCATTGGATCATTCCATAATTTTTTCAGAATTTAAAAATGTATAAAAGTATTTTTAAACATTTAAAACAATTCAAATAAAGTGAAAATTTATAAAAAATACCAAAACACAAAACTAAATTGTGAAAAAATAAAAATCAGAAAGAGAATAATCAAAAATATTTTTCATAATTCTTTCAAAATTTTTGGACTAAAAATGAATTTTCTATGATTTTTTGAAATTTAAAACAATTAAATATAAAAATCAGAAAAGAAAATAAAAACCAAAAAGATGTGGACCAATGGATGAGAGTCAAAACGCGTTCGTAGTCAGATCCAATGGATCTGACGCGCTGTGCATATCATGGTCATTACTAAATATCACACCAGATTCAACATTTTTAAAATAAAACAACTTAAAATATGGCGCGTTGGATGGAGTCTGACTCACAAAATAATCAGATCCAAGGGTTCCTGAGGCAAGCACATTGTAAGGCAAGCATATTGTATCCATTTCAAAAAAATAACGTGGCTTCATATCATTGGTTGAAGACAGACATGTCATCGTCTTCAACCTCCAGCCATCCCCAAATTGAATCTTCCAAACTGTAAAATCAGCAAACTAGACCGTTACCATTAGATTCGTCTCTTCAAGACGATTCTAATGGTACCATCACGCCAAATTTATATAAAATAGGCAAGGTTGTGTTTGAAAAAACCAGAAAAAATAGCGAGCACGAAAATCTGGGATATCTTGCTCAATTCTCAATGAAATTGTAAACTATAAAGAGCACGAGGATCAGAAGAACACAAGGAGTGGGTTAGTCTTTTATTTGGATCAATTTGGCCAAGAAATCTACCTAAACGAAGTAGTGAGAAATTGCTCTAAAACTGAACTTCCACAGATCAATATTGGTCACAATTCTTGAAAGTAACCGTATGGTTAGCTTCAGAGAAGTTCAATGAAGCTAACTGAATGGAGCTTTTGGTGTTTTAAGGTAATAATGTAAGAAATCAGAATTTCAAATTCAGAGTTCATGTGGGATCTGAACATAGGTCAATTGGCTATCAAAAGCTTGAAAAAAAGAATGAGGGATGATCCTTATTTATAGCTGATTATGATGCAAGGCTCAAGCGTGTGAATTGGAGGCAAAATGAGTGAAATCGTGTAGACCTGCTAAATGTGAAAAGTGTGACTTCCCATGGCTCAAAACGCAGCAAATTGGATGGTTTAAGGGTTGTTTCTTGTTATGGAAAGTTCCTAAACATGATTAGACACGAAATTGATCTTTAAACAAGCTTGTAATTGTATTAAACTAATTTTCAAATCTGGATGAACATGGAATTTCCATTTCATGATGCCACTTTCATAACCATGGTGCCAACAATGTAGGGCACCTTATGATGTGATTCTTGAAGCATTTGAAATATGAAGTTAGAAGCTTTTCAATGTGCAAGGAATGAGATCAAATGGATGTTTGAGCAAGAAGTTGCATTGAGTCAAAGTTGGAGAAAAAGGGTTGACTTTCCATACTTAGAAATATTTCAAATTTTTTTTCAAAAGTGACCTATAATGTTTTGCATCCAAATATGGCCTTCCACTTTGAGTTTACTCTTGACCAAAAAATATGGTATGAAATAGACCCTTTGAATGACATTTTTAAACTTGAACCATTCAAAATATCCAAAAATTGAGAGAGTTATGATTTGATGAAGTTGGCAAAAAAAATCATGAAATGACCTATAATCTTTTGTATCCTTAAGGCATCTTCCATCCATTTTCTCACTTTGTACATAAAAGAAGGAATAAAGTTCACATCTTCAAGATAATTGTGGAAAAATATTAGGCTCAAGGTGATAAAAATTTACCAAGTTATGATCATTTGAAGTCACACATGAGAAATTGGGGGTTCATCTAGAGGACTTGTAATCTTTCTTCATCATCAATCTTCTTCCACGTGAAAAATCCTTGAAACTTTTGAATTGATTTGTTGATAACCCTTTGAAGAGAAGGATGTATTTGGAATCACTCAAAAATACCAAAATATGAGCAAGATATGATTCTTTAAAGTTCAAAACCCTAGCCCCTAGATCAAGAAAATGCCTTTAGGAACTTTGACAATTTTGAACAAACTTCTTGTACCAACACAAATGATTTGTAAATAGAATTTGTTGAGGATGAAAATGAGACCTCATAGTCACCAAAACCACTTCCATATCTTGAGAATTGAGAGAAATATGCACTTGTGACCAATGGGAACAAAGCCTTGTCCAAGCATGACAACTTCTCCAATCAACTCCATGTACTTTTGAACCAAATTTTATAATCTTGAAATGTGGTGCACAAAAATAACCTTGCCATGCCATTTCTTCCAAAACAACTTCAATGGTGAGGTTTTAAATTCTCCAGCCTTATTGCCTAAGGTATGGAAATAAACTCATGAACCCATGGGTCAACCTACCTAGCCAAATTTCCTTGACCTACATTACTAACAAGTAAGACAAACCAAAATTGCATTTTATTAATTAAAGGAAAAAAATCAAGAAAATATATTCATGATCACAAAAGAAAAAAAAGTCAAGGTGCTTGGTGATTCCCCAAAGAGAAAATCTAATGATAGGGAGGAGAACCAAAAGCCCTAATGTGCTCTTGTGGTGATTGAATCAACATGGTATGATGAAGGGATCTTAGGGGAAAAAATTGTGGTACAACAGAAGCTTGAGTCTTTTTGATTTAGGAGTTTATGTTGTATTATCTTTGTTTATTCCATTGTAAGCCCAAGAGGAATTTTTGTAATCGTTTAAACTTATTAATGCAATTAATGTTTATTCCATCTTTGTCTAAACAAATTTAAATCTTTTAAGTCCTTGAAATCATTTGCATACGCATTTCATGCATCATAACATAAGCATCTTTCCCCAACAGATTTCCTTATCTTTCTACTATTTATTTCAGTAGAGATGGATGTCGAGCAGACCGTGAAAGATTTGCAAGCACAAAGTTCCCAGTTCCAAGCAACCTTACTGACCCTGAACAAGAGACAACAAGAGCTGATGACACTGCTAGCAGCCAAAAAGAAGACTAATAAGAAGGCCATTATCAACATGGGGAAAAGGTTTAAAGGCCCAGTCCGTCAGGTGCAAAAAGTTGAAGAGTCAACCGAATAAGACGAGAACCAGGTGGAAGAGGCAAAAAGCACCCATGCCGGGGGTGCAATTTTCAAGCTTCCGTGGATGAAGACTACTTTGATGAACATTATCCACCGGCCAAGGATAAATATAAGCAGTTAGAGGATAGACTGAAAGCTGTTGAAATTCAAGCCGTACCTGGTTTAGATTTTGGTGATTTGGGCTTAGTACCTGGGGTCGTCATTCCCCATAAGTTTAAAATACCAATCGTTGGGAAGTATGATGGAGTTTCCTGCCCAAAAATTCATTTGAGGTCCTACGTCCGCAAGATACAACCACATACTGTTGACAAGAAGCTCTAGGTCCATTTCTTCCAAGAGAGCCTGGCTGGGACTCAGTTAGAATGGTTTTACCAATTGGAGGGTTCCCACATTCACACATGGGAAGATCTGGCCACTGCTTTTTATCATCAATATCAGTACAATGCTGATTTAGCACCAACAAGAGTTCAACTTCAAGGAATGACAATGGGTACTAATGAAGGGTTTAAAGAATACGCGCAAAAATGGAGGTATCTTGCTGGAAGAGTTAAACCACCACTAACTGATAGGGAGCTAGTGGACATGTTCATGGGAACACTAACGGGACCCTATTTCAACTTTCCAATTGGTAGCTCATCTTTCGGTTTCACCGAATTAATTCTGACTAATGAAAGGGCTGAGAGTGGAATCAAGAGTGGAAAAATTCTCATGGCATCTGCTTCTACATCAAACAGCATAAAGAAACCCTTTACTGGCAACAAAGAAGCCAATGCTGTTTATGGATCAAGGGCCCATGCCAAGAAGGATCACCGTCCATCTGTTAATGCTGTTTTGATCTCCAACCCTCCATCTACTCAAAGACAATCATCCAACCATCAACGATATGAAGTTCCTCGAAGACAGTTCACAAGGATTAGCATGTCATTGTCCCAAGCATTGCAATATCTGTTGAAGGCCAACTTAGTGACATTCTGTGATCCACCATCAAATCCAAATACTACATCATCAAAGTACAATCCAAATTCCAAGTGCGCATATCATTCCAATAGCCCTGGGCATGAAACTGATCAATGGTGGGCTCTGAAGAATAAGATTCAAGACCTAATAGACAACAAAACTATTGAGTTTGATCCACCTACAACTCCAAATGTGATAATTGCACCAATGCCGAACCATGGCAAAGGTTTCAATGCAATTGATGACACTACTTTTGTTTCCTCTATTGAGGATTTGACTACTCCATTGACTAGTGTGAAGGGAAATCTGCTGAGAGATGGGGTGTTCCCTGGCTGTTTAAAAGATTGTGATTGTTGTGCTAAATAAACAAATGGATGCAAGTGGCTGAAAGAAGGTGTTCAATGCCTGATAGACAGTCACGAGATCATGTTTGAGAAAATGTCTACCATCAAGATTTTGACTAACAAAGTTGAAGACCTTTCCATCATAACAATCTCCAACAAGCCTCTTAAGATCTCCTCAAAGGGTCCTATTAGGATTTCAAATGAATCAACAATTGCTCCTTTAATAATCACTGCCCCTGGGCCGATTCCTTACTCCTCCGATAAAGCAGTTCCATGGAACTATGGCGCCGAAGTTTATTATCATGGGATAAAACAAGATTCTTGGATCAACAAAGACAAAGCTGGTGTTACCAATATCGTAGGTTTTAGTAAAGTAACAAGAACAAGGAGGATCTTTTCCCCTGATATTTCACCACCCGCTACTACAACAACTCCCGTTTGCATAACCAATGACAAGTCTAGTGCCAACACTAAAGGCAAAGAGAAAGAAGGAGAGCCTGCTGGAATGGAGGCACCTACCAAAGATACTGATGCTGAATAACCCTCCACTCGAGAGATGGAGGAAATCCTGAAAATTATAAAAAAGAGTGATTTCAAAATAGTCGAACAACTGGGGAAAACCCCCTCCAAAATCTCCATGTTGTCATTACTAATCTGTTCTGATGCTCATGCCCAAGCTTTAATCAAGTTCTTGAAGAAATCTCATGAGCCCCAAGAGACTACAACTGACCAGTTCGAGAATTATGTGGCGAGTTTAATGGTTGACAATGGATTAGGGTTCTCCGATGCTGATTTGACTCCTATGGGAAGGAACCACAACAAAGCCTTGCATGTCTCTATTGAATGCAAGGGAACTACCCTGGCTCATGTCCTGGTCGATACTGATTCCTCCCTAAATGTTCTACCCAAAGGTGCTTTGAACCGACTAGATTGTGAAGGCCTGGTGTTGAAACCAAGTGATTTAGTTGTAAGGGCTTTTAATGGGTCTAGAAGGATGGTGCATGGAGAGGTGGATCTCCCTATTAAGGTGGGATCACAAATTTTTAAATCCACTTTTTATATAATGGACATACGTCCCGCCTATTCTTGTTTCCTTGGGCGCCCTTGGATCCATGGGGCAGGGGCAGTAACATCCACCCTTCATCAAAAACTAAAGTATCTAGTCAAAGGGAAGGTCGTTACTATTTGCGGCGAAGAAGAATTTATGGTGAGCCACCTCAATTCCTTCAAGTCTGTGGAAATGGACGGTGAGTTCATAGAAACTCTGTGCCAGGCTTTCGAAATTGTTCCTCCTATGGTTTTCACCACCAAAATCTCCTCCGACATATCAAAAGCTGATAAAGTTGTACCAAGAATGGTTTCACTTAAAGATGCTCGTGCCATGGTCGAAGATGGAAGTTATATTATCTGGGGACAACTTCCCGACATTCCGTTTAAAGCAGACAAATTTGGATTAGGTTTCACCATCAAAGCTCAGAAAGAGGTTAGGCACTCTCGTATGGGAAAGCCACCTCTCTGTATCGGAAATCATGAAGTAAATGTTGTGGAAGACTCTAATGATGAATGCACTTTTGAAGAATGGGTCTACCCTACTGCCAGACGAAAGCTCAACAATTAGCATGCAAAGGACTTCACTCCCATCTCCTTCATTGAGGAGTAATTACTGTTTACTATTTTCTGTTAATTCAAGAACTTTTGTCTGTAACTTTAAATTCCAAACAATGACTTTTAAGCCATGTGCCTTTCCCGGGGCACTATGGTCCATTTATTTAGGGTTTTGTTCATGTTCATTTATCATATGATCATTTAATATAAACCATTGGACCATTTACATTCAAATTTTGTGTTCATTATCTTTCTTTTTCTTTGTTGCGTTCTTTCAATAACCATGTACCTTACATGCACACACACACACACACACACACACACACACACACACACACACACACACACACACACACACACACACACACACACTTGCAGATCTTCATCCACTCCGGATCTCATTCCCAACGACTCTACTATTTCCAGTTATGACTTCAAACATCCAATTAACCAAGCCAAAGACAAAGGCGAGGAAGATTGTAAAATACCAGGGGAACTAGCTAGACTTCTGATGCAAGAGGAGAAAGCTGTTCAACCTCATGAAGATCCAATCGAAGTTATCAACCTAGGTACCGAGACAGACAAGAAAGAAGTCAACGTAGACGCTAACCTAGAAGATGGTATCAAGAGAAGATTAGTTCAAATGTTAAATAACTACTTAGAAGTGTTCGCTTGGTCGTATGAAGATATGCCAGAGTTGGATACCGACATTGTGGTTCATCTTCTGCCAACGGAGGAAGATTGTCCTCCTGTTAAGAAAAAGGTTTGTCGCATGCGGCCTGACATATCTGAAAAAATAAAAGCTGAAGTGATGAAACAATTCGATGAAGATTTCCTAGCTGTGACATCTTATCCTCAATGGGTTGCAAACGTGGTCCCCGTACCGAAGAAAGATGGAAAGTTCCGTATGTGCGTAGATTATAGGGATCTGAATAGAGCAATTCCCAAAGATGATTTCCCTCTACCTCATATTGACATCTTGGTTGATAACACCACTCAACATAAAGTCTTCTCCTTCATGGATGGATTTTCTAGATACAACCAAATCAAGATGGCTCCCGAAGACATGGACAAGACCACCTTTGTTATACAACGGGGAACCTTTTTTTACAAGGTCATGCCGTTTGGATTAAAGAATGCAGGGGAAACATATCAAAGAGCTATGGTAGCTTTATTTCATGATATAATCCATAATGAGATAGAGGTCTATGTGGATGATATGATTGCAAGGTCACAAATTGAAGAAGAGCATCTCGATCACCTACACAAGCTATCTGAGAGGCTGAAGAAGTACAAGTTGAGGTTGAACCCTAATAAGTGCATATTCAGAGTAAGGTCTGGAAAGCTTCTAGGTTTTGTCATCAGTGGTAAAGGCATAGAAGTCAATCCCGCAAAGGTAAAAGCCATTCAAGAAATGCCAGTTCCCTGTTCTGAAAAGGAGGTCAGAGGCTTCTTGGGTCGACTTAACTACATTGCTCGCTTCATCTCTCACTTAACTGCTACTTGTGAGCCAATATTCAAACTCTTGAAGAAAGATCAAATGGTCATATGGAACGACGATTGCCAAGTTTCCTTCGACAAAATCAACGAATATTTACAAGAACCTCCTATCCTTATGCCTCTAGTGGAAGGAAGACCATTGATCATGTACTTGACTGTGCTAGAGAATCCTATGGGGTGTGTTTTGGGCCAACATGATGAGTCTAGCCGAAAAGAGCATGCAATATACTACCTGAGCAAAAAATTTACCGACTGTGAAATCAGATATTCACTGCTCGAGAAAACTTGCTGCGCTCTGGCATGGACTGCTCGCCAACTAAGATAGTATATGTTGACTCACACCACCTTATTAATTTCTAAGATGGACCCTATCAAGTACATCTTCGAGAATCCCGCTCTCTCCAGACGAATAACTAGATGGCAAATGATTCTGACCGAATATGACATCCAGTATACCATACAAAAGGCCATCAAGGGAAATGTATTGGCAGATCATTTGGCCCATCAAGCTGTTAATGATTACCAGTCTATGAACTTTGACTTCCTGGATGAGAATATTATGCTAGTAACTGACTTGAAGAACCTGGGCCGTATGATAGACCTGAACAAGGATCCCGATGGACTATGGTTTCAATGGGGCTTCCAGTGCTTTGGGCAATGGAATTGGTGTTGTGATTATTTCTCCTGAGGGTTGCCATACTCCTTTCACTGCTAGATTGTGCTTCAATTGTACGAACAACATGGTTGAGTACGAGGCGTGTATATTGGGTTTGAAGGCTTCCATTGACTTAAGGATCAAGTTCTTGAACGTATTCGGAGATTCTGCTCTAGTAATCAGTCAATCAAAGGAGAATGGGACACTAAGCATCCTAACCTAATTCCTTACAAGGAGCTTGTGTTAACACTGATTCCATGCTTCAAAGAGATCACCTTTGAACACTTCCCTAGAGACAAAAATCAGTTGGTTGATGCCTTAGAAACGATGTCTTCCATGTTCAAAGTCAAATGGGACAACGAAGCCCCCATGATTACAATCCAAATATTTGACGAACCTGCACACTCCTATGAGCTTGACACTGACGAAAGAGAAACCATGGTACCATGAGGTGAGGATATATCTTGAGGCACAAGAATATCCTGAAGGAGCTTCCATCAATGATAAGAAATTCTTGCAAAGATTTTCAGCTAAATTCTTCCTAAGCAATGGAATCTTGTACAAGCACAACCCTGATTCTACTCTACTCCGATGTGTGGACAAGAAGGAGGAAGATAAAATTATCGAAGACATGCATGATGGCCTCTTCGGGACCCACTCTAGTGGACACACTATGGCCAAAAAAATCCTGGGGGCTGGTTACTATTGGTCCACAATGGAAACTGATTGTCATCGTAACTCAAGGACTTGCCACAAGTGTCAAATCTATGCTGACAAGGTCCATGTACCTCCTGTTCCTGTAAATGTCATGACTGATCCGTGGTCGTTTGCAATATAGGGCATTGATATGATTGGAGAGATTAAACCTACTGCTTTCAATGGATATTGTTTCATCCTCGTGGCTATTGATTACTTCACCAAATGGGTCGAAGATGTCTCATATGCCTCAGTTACCAGGGACATTGTAGCCATGTTTATCAAGCATAAACTCATATGCCACTACGGTATCCCCGGAAGGATCATCACTGACAATGGAACCAACCTCAACAATGCTATGATTACAAAACTTTGTACTCAGTTCAAAATCAAGCATCACAATTCTTCTCCGTACAGACCCAAGATGAATGGCACAGTGGAAGCTGCCAATAAAAATATCAAGAAGATTGTGCAAAAGATGGTGGTAACATATAAAGACTGGCATGAGATGTTACCATTTTCTCTTCATGGCTACTGTACTTCAGCTTGAATGTCAACTGGGGCAACTCCTTTCTCTTTGGTCTATAGCATGGACGTTGTCCTATTTGTAGAAGTTTAAATCCCTTCTCTAAGGATTATGAAGGAAGCAGACTTAGGCGAAGAAGAATGGATTCAGACTAGGTTGGATCAGTTGAACTTGATTGATGAGAAGAGACTGGCTACTGTCTGTCACAGTCAAATGTGTCAAAAACGTATGGTCAAGGCTTTCAACAAAAAGATCAAGTCTCGAGTGTACCAAGATGGTGAATTAGTAATAAAGTGCATCATTCTTCCACAAAGCAACCCCAGGGGCAAATGGACCCCCACTTACGAAGGGCCATTTGTTGTAAAGAAAGTTTTCTATGATGGTGCCATGATGCTGACTACTATGGATGGCGAAGACTTCCCAAATCCTTTAAACGCGGACATAGTTAAAAAATACTACGCATAAAATGACCCGCTAGGTTGACATACCTAGGCAAAAATAAGGGCACCCCGACGAACCAAAGAAGTTCGGACAAAAGTTAGGGATATATGCAATAGATTGTACACCCGACGAGTTGAAAACCCGAAAGGGCGATTTGGGCAAAAATGGGTATCCCGGTGGGCCAAAAACCCAAAAGGGCGGTCCAGGAAAAAGTTAAGGATTAAAGCGTATGACTATGTCCCATGGGATCTTTACAACCAAATTTATTACCAAAGTCCGAAGTTCAAATGGTCCAAGATCAATCCAATCAACTTCTTTCAACGACAAGGGATAATGTTTAAGGACATAGGGGCAATAGTGGAGTTGGAACACAATGAGATCCCTTCCACGTGGCTGTTATTTATGTTTTGTATTGCTTTCATTCTTTCGGCAATTTCCTCTTACCAGGATCTCTGTCTCTTTGTACAAAAATGCCTATTCATGGGCAAAACATCAATACAAATATACTTTGAAGTACAAACTTTTTGTTTTTTCTGTTTTGAGTGCAAAGGTGTCTGATGACTAAAATTGAATGAATATATGCATATGAACATGATTAAACTTTTAGCAAATGTATGCTTAAAAACAGTGACAAGCATCTCATTAAATGCATTTGAGATAATTCCCCGTAGAATTATTTCAATAATGTTATCCCCCACAGATTTGGATTCATAAAATCCCCATCCAGAATTTCAATCTCTGGAAGATCCTCTCCCCAGTTGAGTTGGTCTTAAAAGGAAGCCTTTTGGATTTCTTCCTAGAAAAAGACATCTCTCTAGCAGTTCATCAAATATCCTCTTCAACAGGGTTTATTTCCCCGACAAATAACAAATTCCCCAGCTTGAGATTGCCTCTCAGACTATTACAAATCAAGGGACCACAACCCCTAATCCCCAGTGAAGTCATCAACAAAGTCATTGTTATCCTTGAAAGTTGCTGTAAAACCTGGGCCCGACCAGATAATAGTCAACTTCAAGCAAGATACTACGAAGCCTGGACCAGACCAGATACTAGTTCAACTCCATCAAGTTCAAAATACTGAAAATCCTATACCCAACCAGAAAGTAGTTTGAGTTGCTAAAAACTGGACCCGACCAGATAATAGTAAATCTCAATTTCTAGTTATTAAAGCCCGAATTCGACCAGATAGTAGTTTAATTCCTATCCAAACAAGTTACTAGGAAGCCTGGACCCGACCATATGTTAGTTCAACTTCATCCTACCCTCAATTTACTTTAAAGACTAGACCCAACCCGAGAACAATTTAAGTTGCTCCTGAAGCCTGGACCCGACCAGATAACAGTTAATCTCATTTGTGAGTTACTAAAGCCTGGACCCGACTAGATAATAGTTCAACTTCTCAAATCATTACTGAAGCTTGGACCCGACCAGATAACAGTTAATCTCAAAATTCAAGCTACTAAAGCCTGGACCCGACAAGATATAATAGTTCAACTTCTCCAATTGCTGAAACCTGGCCCCGACCAGATAACAGTTAACCTCAAGTTCAAATTACTGCAAAAGATACTAGTTTAACTTATTCAATCACTAAAAAAACTCCTCTTCCCCAGTAGAGTTTTCCACTATCCCCGGCAAGTTGTTCTGAAGCTTGGAAATCTGACCAGATAACAACTAACTTTCAAGAGATAATTCCCCACTAGAGCAGCAGACGACTAGAAATCCTGAGCTCTTTCCCCTAAGCAGAAGTCAATATCCCCCAATGGAGTTCTTCTCAACAAAGCAGGAATCCCCACCAGAAGCATTTAAATAAAGTCTAAAGATACACATACTCTTCACCTCTAATAGCAGTCCGAGATTTAACTTCTCAAAACTCCCCAGTATCTGTCAAGGATACGCTTCGACAACATGTCGCATTCATGTATTATATAACATATATAATATATACATACAACATAATCTCATTTATTATTAGAGCATAATTACACCATGCATACATTCGCATACAACTAACCCCTTGTTCCTTGCGGAAAAAAAACATTAATCCAAAGACCTCTTCTGGATCAGAATTAATTCTTCCAGTTAAAGACATGCAAGGCACCTAGTTTTCAGCACGAATCAACCAAAGATTTATGCTGATGTTTCTCCCAGTTTCTACCATCATCTCTCCAAATGTCATCTATAAGACCATTCCCGAATCAATACATCATCGATTGCAAATTTCTGGGTACTTTAGTGTTCAATTATCTTTCACCTCCAAGCCACGAATGGCAGATCCGCCAATCTAACTCTTTAGGTTTAAGAAGATTGAACAGGGGCAGATGTTGTACCCTAAAATTTCCCCTCTCATTTTCTCAAGATTTCTCTCACAAGATGTCCATTGGCTCAAGAATGCACAAGGATGGATTAGCTTAAGACACCTCCTTAAGCACCGATGACTCAAAATTAGGGTTTAAGTTTGCACAAGTACAATTGGAATTTTAAGGCCCCAATGACTTTCATGGATTATTTTGGACTCTCAATATTTCTCATGTCAAGTTTCAAGCTTTGGATCACATTTTTGCTCAGTAAATTGATTAGTTGACCTAAAATCAACTATATTGGGCAAAAAGTCAACTATGGTCAATTTACAGTCAAAATTCATAATTTTTTATCCATATCAACATTTTGAACTCATATATATCAATTGGTCAAGTTTGGATCACAATTCCTCAAGAAATTTGATCAAATCACCAAAAGGGCAAAATGGTCAAAATTAGGGTTTTGACTAAGAAGGCTCAATTTTTTATTTTTGACCAAATACATGACTTATTGGCTTGAGACGTAATATCAAGGATTCAAATGCATCATCTTGACCTAATGTCATGGTTCAAAACGCTTCTCAAGATCAATTGATTGATAGTTGAAATTTGGTCAACTGATGAAAAAGTCAACTGTACACTAAAAAGTCAAACTTTGACTTTTTGATCAAAATCAAGTTTAAAAAATAATATTTCATCAAGGCATGTCAAAATATGAATATTTTTCATCAAGAAATCAAAAATTTGAAATCATCTTTGAAAAGTTAAAGTTCTAAGACTTAAAATGTTTTCTAAGTGTTAGAAGTTAACATATTTTTCATGACTTTGTGCCAAATTTTCACCATGATGCAAGATGATTCAAGGAAAACTTCCAACACGAAAGTTATAGATATCAATGATATCTAAAAAATTATAGGTCATAAATTTGTCTAGAAATGCTTGGATCTAAAGTTATTAATTCATAAAGACATGTTCATAATACTAAAAATACTTAGTGAAATTTTGAGTATTTTAGTCAGGATTTTGACGTAACTTCATGGAAATTTTTTACCTATTTCCGAATTGAATCTTCAAAAATGTCCAACTTTAATGTTGTAGGTGATGTTACAAGCTTTCCAAAATATCCAAGAACTCATTGAGATCATGTTTGAGCTAAGAGAGTCAAAGACGAGAAGTTGGACATTCATTCTTGAATTATAGGTCATTTCCATGATGAATAAGAATTCAAATCTCTTAGCCATGCCTTGTAATCTTACTTTGTAGGCCTACAAGTCTTTAAATCTCTCCATAATCATAAGATTACACAAAATTTATGGCTATTATCCAGTAAATCCAAGCTTTATCTAAGTTAACTTGCCATTTTTGGAAAAAAGGCAAGACTTCCATTTTGGAAAAGTTGCTTTTAATCACAAAGTCAACTTCTTGAGCCTCTAACTTGTTTCTTCTGCACACACTCAATCCACAAGCTTAAAAGAAACATGTTTAAAGTGTTCAACCACTCTAGAAGGCAGGCTATAAGCATTGAAACCAAGTTTGTCAAGATTGCTTCAAAAACAAGGCAAAAATTCATAACATGTGATCTTTGTTTTATGACCCTCTCAAGTCCTCAAATCGCTTGCCTATAAATTAGGACATCATTTACATCACAAGACAGAATTTTCCAGCCAAAAACTCCCTCAAACTCCCTAAAGCATAAAATCACCAAGGATACATCAAAACTTGTCATTTCTGTGTTTTGAATCAATTATTCAAATCTACTCGTGTGTTTCTTGGCCTTTTGCTTTCAAAAGCTTCTAAACATCATACACAAACCATCCCAATACCTCTTTGCAAACTGTAACACCATTTACACCATCCTCCATTTTCAAAAACAGAGCTTTGCACTTGGACTTCTCCAACACGATTCAGCCATCCTCATGTCAAGGAAACTATTGCATTAGCTTCCTAGAGGTTCAAGGAAGCTTGCCTGATCATCACCATCACTTGAAACAAGCTCAAACTCATTTCACCATTTCCATTTTTTGAGGTATTTTTCTGAAATTTCATCTCTTCATTTAGGCATTGTTAGGCTTCCATTTTCCAAGACAAAATGTAGATATCATTGTCGTGAAACTATACAAATCCATAGTTTCCATTTATATTGACTGAGTAGGGAGAATTTTGAAGTTGAAGTTCCTGAAAAAATTAGGGTTCATATTAGGGCCAAAAAAATTCATGTTCATCTTTGATCTATAGTTTTAGTAATTTATATTTCTGAAACCGTGATGAAATTTGCTATAACTTTCATGTTTACATTTTCAATTTTGGTTGAGAATTGAATGAGATACAGATGGCCTGGCTGGCGCAAGGTTGAAGACGAAGTACATGCCATGAAATTGTTTTATATTATATTGTGTTGGTTTTGTTTTATACACCGAATGTATAGCCACCCCAATGGTAAGGCAACACACGTTTATTGTTCAGGGCGTGGGTTCGAGCCCCAGCGCTGCCACTTTTTTCATATTTTTTCTTACATTTTCTTTTGTTTGTTTCCAACTAGCGCGCATTAGGCCTCCCTTAATTGGGCCATCCCATTTTGCTTCATTTAGAACCCCCCCTGTTTCAACAGCTACGCAGCCTATTCACTCAATTTTTTTGTTTTCTTTCTGTTTACAAAATTATCATTGGGCCAAGCTTCAAACAAAAATTGTTTTTTCAACAAACACCTCAAAATCTTTTTTCACCCCCTTGACCAAACTTTTCTTATTTTATTTTATTTTATTTTCTTATTTCTTTTTTATTATTATAATTATTATTTTTATTAATAAAAAGACACAAATTATTTTATTTTATTTTTATTATACATTTATACTGTATATATTCATATTTTTTCTTTCAAGATAAAAGAACAAAAATATTTTCTCAAACAAATTTAATTTCTTTTTAAATAAATTAATATTAGACCTAGCTTTATTTTCTTTCTTTATTAAAATTAATTCAGAAATTTTGGAATTCAATTAATTTTTCTATTCATTTTAGTTTAGTCAATTAAATTAAAACCTTTTCATAAAACCCTAAAATATGCTTTCTTGATTAAATTAATTTCTTTTATTAACTTAATTTTAATTTTCTTATTTTAGTTAATTATTTTATTTTAAATTAATTAGGTCAAAAACCATTTTCTTAAACAAAATCCAAAACAAAAATCCATTCCCTTCTCCATTTATATTCTTATATATTATTATACATTATATATTTCAATTCTTGTACATTTATTCAATATATTTGTAATATATAATTAGGGTTTAATTTCTTGCAAATCCCCATTTATACATTTGTATACCCCATCCCCAAAAATGATGTAATAGCGTAGGACATTTATTTTCCGCAATTTAATTCTTTCATATAATGCTAGTAATTAGGGTTTGTATGGCAAGATAAAATCAATCTTAGAAAACCCTAATTCAAGATTAAAGCAACACATGAAGAAAACAAACACTTGCACACTTTACACCTCTAGGGTTTACTCCATTTTGTTGCCTTTAAAATGGTCATGATATGCATGTGAGCCATCTTAGCAAAAAAAAATACAAGATCAAAGTCCCTCGATTACGCTACGAATGTTGCCTTACAAATGATCTTTGTCCCTTAAGAAAAATGCTAAGATATCTCACAACTTTGCTATCTATGACTATATGATGACCCAAACTCGTCCCTTTACTCCCAAAGATAGGGCTACTTACTAATCAATGGTAAAATATCAATATCAAAGGAAGAGAGAAATGAACAAAAGACTTTTGAGTGGGTAGAACGTTCTTAGTTTCTTGCTCACAATCCATCTTCAAAAACAAACATCTTTTCAAACACACTAAACACTTACAAAACATGAAATATTTTCAAAAAGTCCAACACTCTGTATGCATTCTTATAGAGACGAGAATCATTACAAAGTTTGCCTAAACGAAGGCACTTTTCAAAAATACTTTCAAAACCAACCTGTTGTACCCCAAAATTTGCCCTCCCATATTCATCAAGAAATTGCCAAGTCAAGTCACAAAATTCCCCAAGGGTTGTGCAGTGCAAAGGTCCCCTATATAGTCAAAACTAGGGTTTGGGTTCTGATCAAGAAAAGGAAGTTTTCAAAGACCCAATCAAGTCTCACATGCTTACAAATATGGTCAAGTATCCTCATATCAAGTTTCAAGGCATTCAGCTCAAAATTGTACAGTCAAAACCCTAGATTGCACTACAGTCAACTGTAGGGGCAAAATGGTCATTTGACAGTCAAAAGTTCAAATTTTTGGTCAACATATCATTTTGAAGCCACAAACATCATTTGATCAATGCTTGATCATGATTCTCAAAATTTGGCTCAGAAATCATCAAAGATGCAAAAGTTACTATATTTGGACAGTTAAAAAAGTCAACTGAAATTGACCAGGGCATAACTTTCACATGGATTGTCAGAAAAATTCCATCCAAAGCTCATTTTGAAGAGAAAGACATTTCCTACAACTAATCTTCATACTTCAAGTCCAAGAAATGCTCTCACAAAAAGTTATCAATTTCAACATTATAGGTCATTTTCAAAAGTCAACAAAAAGGGACTTTAAGTCAAAGGCCATAACTTGAGATTG
The DNA here is from genome assembly GCA_948472305.1 of Vicia faba. NCBI lineage: Eukaryota > Viridiplantae > Streptophyta > Magnoliopsida > Fabales > Fabaceae > Vicia > Vicia faba. The sequence goes on along the minus strand of OX451739.1, from coordinate 447,724,227 downwards.
GTAAATCAAAATGACATGGGACCAAAGGCATTGGTTAGAGGACTCAAAGACCTTTCCAAAATGTCCAAGAACATGTGAAAAGCTTAAAACTTGAGCAAGTTATGCCTTGTGGAAGTTGGGAAATTTTTGGGAATTTTGAAAAGTCAACTTTACTTCAAATGACCTAAATTTGCTAATGGGCCCATTTTTCTTCCATGATTCATCATTCCAAGCCTATGCACGACCACTTGGCCCAAAGGGAAGTATTTTCTCATTTTTTATTTATTTATTTGAATTATTATTTATATTAATTCATTTAAATTATTTAAATACATGAAAAATATCAAACTTGACCTAAAAAATCTTTTCATGCATGTTTTACTCTCAATATCACGTGCACATCCCAATATGGAAAGATTTGGTTTGATTGGGCATGATTGAACAAAATTGCACATGAAAAAGATTCAAAAAGATCTTAAGGAAATCAAATATGCAAAACAATGAATGCCTTGGATTTTATGCAGTTTTGTTGACCTAATAGCTTCCATACATAATGAGAATCACAACCCTAAGCCTTAGACACTCCAAGCTGCGCAGAAAAAGACTTTGCTAACTTGAAAATTTTCCATAAAAACTCAAATTCTGAAATCAACCTTAGAGGTCGATTCAAACCCTATAATTCATCCCATTGGCTTCCTTGAGTCTCCTTGATCATACTCCAATCAAAAACAACAACAAAAGCTCCAAGAATCGGTAATAAGGACCCCTCCTGCACAGAGAAAAAGTCACCATCGTGCTTTGCATTCTAGACATTTTCATAGCATTCTAATCATGTATTTGTATTCCTCATAATGTTCTAAAGCTAACCCATACTTTTAATTTGATTATTATGCGTTATAGGCAATTTCGCCATTGTTAACATTTAGGGTTTGCAGAGCTTCTGAATAGGGGTTTTCAGACCAAGCAAAATCAGGCCACCTCAATACCATGGTTGGATTCAGTGCATCAAGACGAAGAGATCTTGACCTTCGCGATCAATTTATATACACCCTAGCGCTAGTCGCTATTTTTTCAAAAGCCTTCTACAGCAACGCTTAAAAACCGTTGCCTCATATTTGTGTTTTCAGGAAAATTGAAGAAGATGACCTCGTGTCCAACGGCCAGTGGTTCTTTTGAATCTCGCGCGTTTTTAACCCACTAACATCATGTTTTATTTATTATGTTTATATGTTATTATATGTTAAATGTATAAGCGATGGTCCAGTGGCAATGAGGTGTATTGGCAATCCACATGACCTGGGTTCGAGACCCAAGTCATGACTTTCCTTCATATTTTTCTTCATAAAATGCTCCCATGCAGCTTCAGCGCAATGGTTCACCATATGCCATTCTAATCCAAGCGTCCACGCGTCCTGCCAATTCAGATCAAAGGCGTGGATGCAAAGAACATGCTATGCCCAGGTCAACGCGTTAGCACACAAACTAAAAAAGTCAAAAGGACCTGAAGCTTTTGGGCTTGGATTCTTGGACCAACACCTCACTTTGGGGCCTGAACCCCCCCTGGTTTGCTTTTCTTTTCATATTTTATATTTTTTAATTATTGTGTTATTTATTTTTATTGTTTTAATTAATTAATTTTATTTCTTTACAAAATATAAAAATATACAAAAAAAATCAAAAAAAGACAAAATGTAATAAATATTTTTATTATAATTCTTTTCTTGTAAATAAATTAACATATAATGAATTTAGTTTTAATTAGGATTTTTGCAATTTTAATTCTTTTCATATTAAATATAAAAAAGGTAGAATTAGGTTAATTGACAATTTTCATTCCTTTTAATTTTTCCTTTTGATCATAATATTATTATTTATTGATTTTCATAATTAATTGTACATAAATAACTTAGGTTAAATTAGGTTAAAAACTTCAACATTTTTAATAAACTTAAAAAACATTAGAATTAGGGTTTGACGCTTCATTTCAATTTTAATTAATTATTTTTTCTATTAAATTTTAAAAACATAAAATACCAAAAAAAACATTCTTTTTAATTCTTAATTTCAATGCCTTATTAATTTTAATTTTTGCAAAAAGGGTCCAACGCCCATGTTTTTAATTTATTTCGCATATTTATTTTTACTGCTTATAGTTATGTAATTCTCCCAAAGCGTTGTAACGATTTTATTTCTCGCACTTTTATTTTATTGCTTTATTTATTTTCCGTCAAATCGGGTCCAGTTTAAATTTGGCGATGTGGACCCGCGCCATTTGTAATAGCTTTAGATTTATTTTCCCGCAAACTTTTTAAACTGTTAACAAAAAGCATGAAAGAATGTATGGCCTTAAAATTAAAATCAAGCGTAGATCACAATGAACATGACAAGACAAATATCAATGAAAATAACACACAATTCGCACACACCACCCCTAGGGTACGCCTCACTGTTGCCTTTCGAAAGGTGATCGTCGAGTAGAGGACGTCTTAGTAAGTCCTCATGATCCGGGAACCTGGCATGAGGGTAGCTTCTAAGGTGTCTTCCCATTGCTCTGGTGATCACCATGTCCCTACAAACTCGAATTGACCCGAACACCTCCAACGGTGGTGCTACCTACCTCTCAATGGTGGGATGGCACTACTTTAAAGGACATCTACACAGACGAATTCCTTAGGGTAGGTAGACGACTCTAGATACTTGCTCTAATTTCAAAACAAATCAAAAACACTTTTCACACCGACACCTTTTCAAAAAGCTTTCGAAAGCAATTTTTCAAACACTCTTGAGGACTGATACAAGAGTCGAACTGGAATTTTCAAAGAAACCTTTTTTAAAACCCACAGTTGAAAAGCAAACAAACCAATTTTGAAAACACAAATGAGCAAGTATCTAAGAGCCCGTGGATAACCATGGATAGAAAGGGTGCTAACACCTTCCCTTTCTATAACCTACCTCCCGAACCGAGAGCAATCTCTTTAAGGAATTTTTCTGTGCTTTTGTCCTTTCCATTTGGAGAAAATAAAAGACGGTGGCGACTCTTGCTTCCGCGACATTTCGCGAACCAGCGTTAAACAGTCAGTTCCAGATCCACCGATCACAGAACTGGCGACTCTGCTAGGGATATCTTAAAGTGAGGTGTACCTTAGGGCTAGTACATAACTGTGTTTTCAATTGTTTTCCTTGTGTGCTTTAAATTGTGGGTTGCTTGGGAGTTCTATAGATCCTAACCCGGATCTGGGGAATACCTTCTTAGAAAGTAGCAACAAGACTGTGAGGGAACTGTGCGGGGTATACCGACATGGTTGAAGCAGTCTGCTACGTTGATGTGGCACTTTGGTGTGTACCGGTAACCCTTGAGTTCAGTCAAGGAGAGTACGGGGCCTCCGCGTGGTGTCATGAAGCATCAACAGACCTTAGGAACCTTAATTGAACTATCTTGGCCTCTTTAGGGTAGTGAGATAACTGACTTTGGTGTAGTCCGAGGTTGGTTGATACTCGATACTACACTCAATTGAGGGTTGCTTTCCTGGAATATTTCGGTCGCCAGTTCAGTGGCTAAATCGAAACGATGAACAATGAAAGCAATCCCGTGATATTGGGAACCTTAGAACCCGGTTACTTTGATTAGGACAGGTTGAACCCACCAACTTCAAGAGGGTAATACCCAGACCCCACGCCGGCCTAAACCCTAAGGGCTCTTTTGTGTGACTTGTGTGCCTTCGTACTTGACTATCTGCGTGCTTGTTACCTGACACTTGTTTCTTGCAGGTCTTGTTTATAGTCCTTAATTGGGACTCATAACAGGGTACTAAATTTCTTGCAGGTCTTGTTTATAGTCCTTAATTGGGACTCATAACAGGGTACTAAATTTCTTGCAGGGTTGTTTATAGTCCTTAATTGGGACTCATAACAGGGTTTACTAGATCTCTTGCAGGTTTTGTTTATAGTCCTTAATTGGGACTCATAACAAAGTATACTGAATTTCTTGCAGGGTCTGTTTATAGTCCTTAATTGGGACTCATAACAGGGTTTACCTACATCACCCCATGCATAGCATGACATCATACCATTGCATACATCCTAACCCATTTCAAGGATCTCAAGGGCTTGTGATGCAGGTCATGATGAACCAACTATCCCAGCAAGGGGCAAGGAGGATTTATTTTCCTCTAGCCAAGGTTGTCAGGGGCTATGACCCACTGGATATGGTGAGCCTTTGACCCTTGAGGAAGGACTCTCAATGACATGAAGTTCTTTCAATCAAGTTACCAGTTTCCAACTCTAACAAGTTTCTCTGTTTACCCCGCGGGGTCCTTGAAATCGTTGCATGCATGTCATACATATCATCGCATTACAGGTACCCTTTTCTCTACAGGTTGCTTACCTTCTTCGCTGTTTATTTCAGCCGATCATCATGAATCCTGAATCATCAGCCGAGCAGACTATCAAGGACCTCCAGGCTCAGAACGCCCAGTTCCAAGAGCTGATCATGAATTTGACTCAGGGGCAACAAGATCTGAAGGCTCTGCTCTTGAAGAAGGACAAGAAGAAGAAGAGGACTGTTTTGTTCAGCCCTAGACGCAGATCTGGGAATACACCGCAAATTGAAACTGAGAGGACAACCCCATCTGTGGGAAAAAGCAGTCATCAAGAGGAAAGGGTGCCCAGTCCAGAGGTCTCTGACAATGAAACAGATTTCGACGATGAACAGTACCCTCCGGCTGAGGACAAGTACAAACAGTTGGAGGATAGGCTGAATGCTATGGAGATCCAACAGGTACCTGGGCTGGATCTTGGAGATTTGGGTTTGTCAACTGGTGTGGTTATTCCTCGGAAGTTCAAAGCACCATCCTTTACTAAGTATGACGGGGCGTCTTGCCCCAAGCTGCATCTAAGGTCCTATGTTCGGAAAATTCAACCATATACGGTGGACAAGAATTTGTGGATCCATTTCTTCCAGGAGAGTCTTTCAGGGACTCATCTCGAATGGTTCTATCAGCTGGATAGGACCAAGGTTCGTAACTGGGAGGAGTTGGCTACTGCTTTCTACAAGCAGTATCAATATAATGCCGACCTTGCTCCTACGCGTACCCAACTCCAGGGTATGTCGTTAGGATCAAGTGAAGGTTTTAAAGAATATGCGCAGAAATGGAGGGATCTTGCTGGAAGGGTACAACCACCTCTGACTGATCGGGAACTTGTCGATATGTTCTTGGGGACCCTGTCTGGACCGTTCTACAACCACCTAATTGGGAATTCGTCTGCTGGATTCACAGATCTTATCTTGACTGGAGAGCGAATAGAAGCCGGCATCCGGTCTGGGAAAATTCAAGAGGCTGCACCTTCTGATAAAAAGCCTCATCATGGAAAGAAAGAATCCAATGCTGTGCACGGTAAAAAGAGCCGTCATGAGGTAGGGGCAATCCAGATCTCCAATCCCGGACCTGCTCAACAAGGACAGGGGCAGCAGCGAAAGGAGAAACGACAGTACACCAAAATCAACATGTCGCTGGATCAAGCACTGCAACAAATGTTGAAGGCAGGGCTGATCACCTTAAGGGCTCCTCTTCGGAATCCGAACACTGCTGCTCCCAACTATCATCCCAATGACAGGTGTGCATACCATTCTGATAGCCCGGGGCATACTACGGACAACTGCTGGCCTCTCAAGAACAAAATTCAAGACATGATCGACGCCGGGGAGATTCAGTTTGAAGTGCCTGAGACTCCGAACCTAATCACTGCTCCGTTACCCAATCGTTGAAGATCTTTTGTTTATTTGAATTTCTGAGTTGTGTTTTTCTTTGCTTATATAAATAATTAATGTCATAGCAAACTCTTTTATTCTATTAATGCATCGCATACGTCTGTTTTGGGAATTAATACAATTGTTTTCATTATATTCAAAATTCTTTTCATATTTTTTTCTGATGATCAACTCTTGGTTAATAATTCTGAGCCTCTTGAGGGAGGATGACGAAAACGATACCACGATCTTCACAGTATGCTTTTGAACAGACCCCGCTGATGAGGTACAGGCATTGTTTCAATTCCTAAACACTGGAGTAATAAGGAAGATAATCCCTCGTCAACCCCTCTGAGCCAAAGAAGTAGGAGTTTTATTTTCGAAAATTGAAACCCTTTATCATAACCTGGGGCAGGGTAGTTCTCTCAGTTGATCCAAGTGCATAACAAATGGCACCAAAGAGGTCCTTACAAAACAAATAAAGACAGTGATGGTTCCGAACAATCGTAAAGACAGGCAGTCATTACTTCTCAAAACGAAAACCCATTAAGTCAAAACCTATGCAGGAGACTTACAAAAACTGGGGCATCCCGCTGACTGTAATCACAAAAAGGAACAGTTCAGGCAAAAAAAATAGGGATAACAAAATAAAAAAAAAGAAGGAGGTCTTACAAGCCCTCCACAAAAAGGAAATGACTGCCTATTCCAAATAAATTGTCAATATCTGAATCATCACTGGTATAGCAAAGCAAAGACTCAAACAAGGTCTAACGCACGATCAACTGAGCTTAGGTTTGAAGAACATCACGAAGAACGGGTGGGTACAAATACATCTTGAGCCTTATCCTTTGTTTCTTAAACCGTGAACCAAGCCACGTTATAACCCTCAAAAGTCCTAGCTGAAGCATGGGTTAGTTCGAAAGCATACTGTTACAAAAGGTATCCTGACTCCTTAAGGCTTACTATAAAATACGGAGTTGACATCACGTTTTACAAACATTCATTTGTTTTATGAAAAAGAACGCATTTTCAAAATCTTCAAGACAGACATAAGCTTTGCATTTTTGACATAATTTTGTTTGCATATGACTTTTGTTTGAACAGCAGGGAAATTCGCACGAGAAATACCTAGTGAACAAGAGTATCTCCAATCAAGGGGCACGGCATGATCATGGTCTACCATCTGGGACAGTTAAGTCAAGATCCAGAGGATCTCTCAAAAAGCCAAAAAGCCTGGGGCAAATCTCTGCCTGAGTCACTTGGGGCACTCCAGCAACGAATCTTGCACGATCAGACACCTTCTGGTAATATGACAACACAAGCAGCCAGGGGCACCTACCTGCATTCTAAGTGCGTGGACATAGTCGGAAAATACTACGCAAAATCAAAGACCCGCTAGGTTGACATACCTAGGCAAAAATAAGGGCTTCCCGGCGAACCAAAAGGGTTCGGGCAAAATGAAGGGATGAAATGAAAAATCTATACACCCGACAAGTCGAAAACCTGAAAAGGCGGCTTGAGCAAAAATGGGTATCCCGGTGGACTGAAAACCCGAAAGGGCGGTCCAGGCAAAAGTTAGGGATTAAAAGCGTACGACTATGTCCCGCCATCTGTCTACCAGAAGAAGGTTTGTCCGCCAACAACTATCAGCACCCCACAAGAAACAGGGGCAATAAAGAGTGGTCTAAGCAATCTGATTGTTCTGTCCTCCAGGGTATCAAGGTAGGTTCCGTTGAAGAACATAACCAACACAGTTCGATACCTCCCCAGAAGAGTCCAATCCAGTTTCCCCAGGAAAGTTGGAATCCATCTCCCCAAGCAATAAGCTTATCCCCAGTAGATTCTGGAAGCTTATCCCCTCGCAAAACACGAACGCGTCGTCCGGCTTGATTTAAAGAGTTATTTCCTCAATAGGATATAACTGGGTTATCCTCAGCCAAAAGCCGCGGAAGGAGCGTCGTCGACAAAGTCTTCTTACACCAGCGGAGTCTATCAATACTTCCAACATAACAACGGTATCCCTAGCAAGTTATCAACTTCAGCAAGGCATCCCTATCCCCACAGAGTATTGCTTCTCAGCATGGTCACTAGAGTATCTTTTCTCCCCGCAGAATCTTCCATTTGCCAAGTTTATTCCGCAACGGAGTCATCTTCTCCTACCGGTATACTTGCAACTATCATCCCCAGCGGAAGCAAAACCTATTCTTCAACGTCAGCCCAGGAGTGACTTCCCGGCACCCGTCAAGGATTTACTTTCCTAGACAAAAAATACATTTATAAACATCACATCTTCATACGTTATAGCATGCATATGCATCATACTACACGAATCTCATTAATTTTGAAGACATACAGTTCATGCATCATGATTTTGCATACAATTATGTTTTGTCTTTTCAGGAAAAAGATCAACACAAAAACGATTACTATCAACTAACGCAATTCTTTCTAGATATAGTTTCAGATGTAAACCAGATATGGTGACGTTCCGATGCTGCTTCCAGACTTCCTTCTAGATATAGTTTCAGATATGACCCAGAGATGGTGACGTTCTGATACTGCTTCCAGATTTCCTTCTAGATATAGTTTCAAATATGACCCAGAGATGGTGACGTTCTGATACTGCTTCCAGACTTCCTTCTAGATATAGTTTCAGATATGACCCAGAGATGGTGACGTTCTGATACTGCTTCCAGAGTTCCTTCCAGATATAGCTTCAGATATGACCCAGACATGGTGACGTTCTGATGCTGCTTCCAGAGTTCCTTCCAGATATAGTTTCAGATGTAAACCAGATATGGTGACGTTCTGATGCTGCTTCCAGAAGTCCTCTCCAGATGGTTCCCTCTCCGACGGTGTGTGAGGTGGTAAGTCCTTTTCAGATGTTTCCCTCTCCGACGATGAGTGTGAGGTGATAGTCTCTTATGGTTCCCTCTCCGACGGTGTGTGAGGTGGTAAGTCCTTTTCAGATGTTTCCCTCTCCGACGATGAGTGTGAGGTGATAGTCTCTTATGGTCCCCTCTCCGACAAGTGCGTGAGGTGGTAATTCCTTCTTCAGATGTTTCCCTCTCCGACGGTGAGTGTGAGGTGATAGTCTCCTATGGTTCCCTCTCCAACGGCGAGTGAGGTGGTAAGTCCTTTTCAGATGTTTCCCTCTCCGACGATGAGTGTGAGGTGATATTCTCCTATGGTTCCCTCTCCGACGGTGTGTGAGGTGGTAAGTCCTTTTCAGATGTTTCCCTCTCCGACGATGAGTGTGAGGTGATAGTCTCTTATGGTCCCCTCTCCGACGGTGTGTGAGGTGGTAAGTCCTTCTTCAGATGTTTCCCTCTCCGACGATGAGTGTGAGGTAATAGTCTCTTATGGTTCCCTCTCCGACGGTGTGTGAGGTGACAATTCCTTTTCCTATGATTCCCTCTCCGACGGCGAGTGAGGTGATTCCCTTTCAGATTATAATGGCCTATGGTTCTCTTCCCGATATTGCAAAGATGGTAATTCTCGCCAAGATTTTTCTCAACGAGCGTTGTTGAAGTTAAAATCACCCAAGGTTCTCTTATCATTCATGCTAAAGCAGTAACCATCTCTGGTTCATTCATCAGCGTTTGAAACTCCAGACTCAGCTCCTGTAACCAATCAGGACATATCTATGCCAAGCATCTAAAATCAGCTCCTACAACGTGTCAGGTACTCATTTTTCTTTTACAGGTATGCAGGTTCTCGCTAAAGAATCTCCTACGCGATCAACATTCAGATGGCATCTATAAGCCCATCACCCTATCCGGCAATCACCAAATGGCATCTGTAAGCCCATTCCCATCATCACTGCTACTATGTGAGCGCAAATTTCTGGGCACTCTAGTGTTCAATCATCTTCTACCCTCGGATTACGAAAGGCACGTCAGCCAATCTGCATCCTCAGGTCTAAGAAGATTGAACAGGGGCAACTGTTGTACCCCAAAATTTGCCCTCCCATATTCATCAAGAAATTGCCAAGTCAAGTCACAAAATTCCCCAAGGGTTGTGCAGTGCAAAGGTCCCCTATACAGTCAAAACTAGGGTTTGGGTTCTGATCAAGAAAAGGAAGTTTTCAAAGACCCAATCAAGTCTCACATGCTTACAAATATGGTCAAGTATCCTCATATCAAGTTTCAAGGCATTCAGCTCAAAATTGTACAGTCAAAACCCTAGATTGCACTACAGTCAACTGTAGGGGCAAAATGGTCATTTGACAGTCAAAAGTTCAAATTTTTGGTCAACATATCATTTTGAAGCCACAAACATCATTTGATCAATCCTTGATCATGATTCTCAAAATTTGGCTCAGAAATCATCAAAGATGCAAAAGTTACTATATTTGGACAGCTGAAAAAGTCAACTGAAATTGACCAGGGCATAACTTTCACATGGATTGTCAGAAAAATTCCATCCAAAGCTCATTTTGAAGAGAAAGACATTTCCTACAACTCATCTTCATACTTCAAGTCCAAGAAATGCTCTCACAAAAAGTTATCAATTTCAACATTATAGGTCATTTTCAAAAGTCAACAAAAAGGGACTTTAAGTCAAAGGCCATAACTTGAGATTGGTAAATCAAAATGACATGGGACAAAAGGCATTGGTTAGAGGACTCAAATACCTTTCCAAAATGTCCAAGAACATGTTAAAAGCTTAAAAATTGAGCAAGTTATGCCTTGTGGAAGTTGGGAAATTTTTGGGAATTTTGAAAAGTCAACTTTACTTCAAATGACCTAAATTTGCTAATGGGCCCATTTTTCTTCCATGATTAATCATTCCAAGCCTATGCACGAACACTTGGCCCAAAGGGAAGTATTTTCTCATTTTTTATTTATTTATTTGAATTATTATTTATATTAATTCATTTAAATTATTTAAATACATGAAAAATATCAAACTTGACCTAAAAAATCTTTTCATGCATGTTTTACTCTCAATATCACGTGCACATCCCAATATGGCAAGATTTGGTTTGATTGGGCATGATTGAACAAAATTGCACATGAAAAAGATTCAAAAAGATCTTAAGGAAATCAAATATGCAAAACAATGAATGCCTTGGATTTTATGCAGTTTTGTTGACCTAATAGCTTCCATACATAATGAGAATCACAACCCTAAGCCTTAGACACTCCAAGCTGCGCAGAAAAAGACTTTGCTAACTTGAAAATTTTCCATAAAAACTCAAATTCTGAAATCAACCTTAGAGGTCGATTCAAACCCTATAATTCATCCCATTGGCTTCCTTGAGTCTCCTTGATCATACTCCAATCAAAAACAACAACAAAAGCTCCAAGAATCGGTAATAAGGACCCCTCCTGCACAGAGAAAAAGTCACCATCGTGCTTTGCATTCTAGACATTTTCATAGCATTCTAATCATGTATTTGTATTCCTCATAATGTTCTAAAGCTAACCCATACTTTTAATTTGATTATTATGCGTTATAGGCAATTTCGCCATTGTTAACATTTAGGGTTTGCAGAGCTTCTGAATAGGGGTTTTCAGACCAAGCAAAATCAGGCCACCTCAATACCATGGTTGGATTCAGTGCATCAAGACGAAGAGATCTTGACCTTCGCGATCAATTTATATACACCCTAGCGCTAGTCGCTATTTTTTCAAAAGCCTTCTACAGCAACGCTTAAAAACCGTTGCCTCATATTTGTGTTTTCAGGAAAATTGAAGAAGATGACCTCGTGTCCAACGGCCAGTGGTTCTTTTGAATCTCGCGCGTTTTTAACCCACTAACATCATGTTTTATTTATTATGTTTATATGTTATTATATGTTAAATGTATAAGCGATGGTCCAGTGGCAATGAGGTGTATTGGCAATCCACATGACCTGGGTTCGAGACCCAAGTCATGACTTTCCTTCATATTTTTCTTCATAAAATGCTCCCATGCAGCTTCAGCGCAATGGTTCACCATATGCCATTCTAATCCAAGCGTCCACGCGTCCTGCCAATTCAGATCAAAGGCGTGGATGCAAAGAACATGCTATGCCCAGGTCAACGCGTTAGCACACAAACTAAAAAAGTCAAAAGGACCTGAAGCTTTTGGGCTTGGATTCTTGGACCAACACCTCACTTTGGGGCCTGAACCCCCCCTGGTTTGCTTTTCTTTTCATATTTTATATTTTTTAATTATTGTGTTATTTATTTTTATTGTTTTAATTAATTAATTTTATTTCTTTACAAAATATAAAAATATACAAAAAAAATCAAAAAAAGACAAAATGTAATAAATATTTTTATTATAATTCTTTTCTTGTAAATAAATTAACATATAATGAATTTAGTTTTAATTAGGATTTTTGCAATTTTAATTCTTTTCATATTAAATATAAAAAAGGTAGAATTAGGTTAATTGACAATTTTCATTCCTTTTAATGTTTCCTTTTGATCATAATATTATTATTTATTGATTTTCTTAATTAATTGTACATAAATAACTTAGGTTAAATTAGGTTAAAAACTTCAACATTTTTAATAAACTTAAAAAACATTAGAATTAGGGTTTGACGCTTCATTTCAATTTTAATTAATTATTTTTTCTATTAAATTTTAAAAACATAAAATACCAAAAAAAACATTCTTTTTAATTCTTAATTTCAATGCCTTATTAATTTTAATTTTTGCAAAAAGGGTCCAACGCCCATGTTTTTAATTTATTTAATGTCGCATATTTATTTTTACTGCTTATAGTTATGTAATTCTCCCAAAGCGTTGTAACGATTTTATTTCTCGCACTTTTATTTTATTGCTTTATTTATTTTCCGTCAAATCGGGTCCGGTTTAAATTTGGCGATGTGGACCCGCGCCATTTGTAATAGCTTTAGATTTATTTTCCCGCAAACTTTTTAAACTGTTAACAAAAAGCATGAAAGAATGTATGGCCTTAAAATTAAAATCAAGCGTAGATCACAATGAACATGACAAGACAAATATCAATGAAAATAACACACAATTCGCACACACCACCCCTAGGGTACGCCTCACTGTTGCCTTTCGAAAGGTGATCGTCGAGTAGAGGACGTCTTAGTAAGTCCTCATGATCCGGGAACCTGGCATGAGGGTAGCTTCTAAGGTGTCTTCCCATTGCTTTGGTGATCACCATGTCCCTACAAACTCGAATTGACCCGAACACCTCCAACGGTGGTGCTACCTACCTCTCAATGGTGGGATGGCACTACTTTAAAGGACATCTACACAGACGAATTCCTTAGGGTAGGTAGACGACTCTAGATACTTGCTCTAATTTCAAAACAAATCAAAAACACTTTTCACACCGACACCTTTTCAAAAAGCTTTCGAAAGCAATTTTTCAAACACTCTTGAGGACTGATACAAGAGTCGAACTGGAATTTTCAAAGAAACCTTTTTTAAAACCCACAGTTGAAAAGCAAACAAACCAATTTTGAAAACACAAATGAGCAAGTATCTAAGAGCCCGTGGATAACCATGGATAGAAAGGGTGCTAACACCTTCCCTTTCTATAACCTACCTCCCGAACCGAGAGCAATCTCTTTAAGGAATTTTTCTGTGCTTTTGTCCTTTCCATTTGGAGAAAATAAAAGACGGTGGCGACTCTTGCTTCCGCGACATTTCGCGAACCAGCGTTAAACAGTCAGTTCCAGATCCACCGATCACACAACCACAAACACATTTCAAACAAAGCAAATTACAAAAGTGATCTAGCAAGTAACTAAGAGTCCATATATAACTATGGATGAAAAGGGTGCTAACACATTCCCTTTTCATAACCTACCCCCCGAACACAAGAAAATATCTCAAAGGTCTTTCCTGTTATTTTCACCCTTTCCTTATTGGATAAAAGAAAAGTCGGTGGCGACTCTTGTTATTCATAACAATTGGGATCAAATGCAAAATAACCAAGTCAGTTCTCCCACCGTATTACAACAGTCATCGAACCCATCCCCTGGTACATTAACACCTTAGTAACACACTCTTCTACCGCTGGGGAGGCCCTTACATCTGGTAGTATAATCAATAAAAAATGTATATAATACAAAATGAATGCTAACACCAGACAAACAACAAAAACGCGTGCGCCCTTGTTTGAATGGACCAATAAGGGTTCCTTAAAGTGACATGCATATTCACCCACCAGTCAAACCACCTTGAACGGTAGTTCCGGTCATCACCTCCGGTGATGTGAAAATTAAACCTACACAATTCAAACAAAACAGAAAAGAAAATGATCATATTTGACTAATTAAGGTCCTGCAAATCTCATGGTGCGGTTAGTTTGATCTAACAATGTCTATATTGCAAGATCTGAAGCTTCAAAATCTTTGTGCCCTAACAATGGCACGATGCTATTTCCGCGTTAAAACTCAAATGTAAAGCTTTAGAACGACTTAAATCATGTATATGAATCATGTTGGTATGCTTACAATGATTGAAACCATGCTGAAATTTGTAAAATGAAACTCACCAACTTACCAATTGGAGCTAGTGCAAAGGAGGATTCTGGGGTTGATTCGCGATGAGTGAGGTCTGGTATAGACTCATGATAACCTCATAAGAAGGTACGAGGCTATAAACTGCTTGAATATGGTTGGAAATTGCTACACAAAATTTCAAGTTTCTTTGAAAAATATGGAGAATTTTGGCAAGCTTTTAGAGGACAGGACCCGTGTGTTCTGGGACTGATCTGGTTGTGTTTATATAGAGGGAGGAGTAGGGTGAACAAATATGGCAAGGAGACCAAGCAATCATGACCATGAGACAAGAAACCAACATATTTAAAAACTTCCATTTTTGAGAAATACTTGCCATTTTGAAGCTCACACAGTTTTGGCAAGGTTGTAATGGATTATTATGAGTTTTCTTGGGCCTGAATTGATCTAAGAAAGCAAGCCCACATGCCTTATAACATTTCCTCATATTTTATTTGTTTTAATTTCATTTAAATGAATAAAAATTCAAATAAAGGAAATAAAAATCATGAAAAATATGGGCATGGATTTATAGGTCTTCTGACACATTGTGAACATGTTTGAGCATCAAAAGTTAGGTTCACTAGTTCAAAATTTCAAGTTTGCTCACTTTGCACTAATGAATTTTCTCAAAATTTCCCAACTTGCAATGGTCATAACTCTCTCAATTTTGAAGGCGGTCTTTGACTTTTTGGAAATCTCAAGATGTCCTATTCAAATTATATTTTGATCATTTCTGCATTTGGAGACTTTATCTTGATGTAAGTTGCCTTGACAAAAAGTGTCTCTTTGTTGACTTTTGAAATGACCTATAATGTATGGGCTCATATCTCTCAAATGAATCACTTTTTGGACTTGAGCATACAGATACAAGGTTGTAGAGAATTTAATTTCCTTCAAAATAGGCTTTGGTTGGGGAAAAGTTGATGAAGCGTGTGACAATTATGCTTGATCATAGTTCAGTTGACTTCTCTTAAGTAAACCCTAATTTGACATCTTTTGACTTTTGATGGTTTGAGGGCTTTCCTTGAGGAATCATGATCAACCCTTAATAAAATGATGAATATCACTTCAAAATGTTTATGTTGACCAAAAATCTTGAAGTTTTACTGTATGTTGACCATATTTGACTTTTTACCCAATATAGTTGATTTTCAATCATCTGAGCCAATGATTGAGTAAACTTGTAATGCAAGACTTGAAAATTGACATGAACATCCTTGAATATATATGAAGAACCATGGAAGTCACTTGAGAACCTTGAAACCCAATCTTCTTTGAGAAACTCAAAACCCTAGTTGTGGACCCATTGCTTATGAGGAGGTTTGACTGGTCAACCCTTGAGTACATGAGACCCTTAGAAGAATGTTTTGAAGAAAATGGGTGGGAAAATTTTTGGGTACAACACAACTTTAAAGTAAGAATACCCTATGCCAGTGGTAGAAATTCTAGTTGATTCAGCTACAGGATTCGAGTATCTCATCATGCTTTATAGGTATTCTGGATACAACTAAATCCTTATTGTTGACGAAGATGTTCCCAAAATGGCCTTTCATTGCCCATGTGCCCTAGGTACCTACGAATGGATAGTCATTCCTTTTGGCTGAAAATGCTGGGGCAACCTATAAAAGAGTGATGAAATCTATTTTCTATGACTTCATTGATACTTTCAAGTAGATTTATATTGATGACATTATTGTTAAGTCTGTGTCAGGGAAAAGTCATTTATACCATCTTCGAAGTCATTCGAAAGGATGATAAAACATGGTATGAAGATGAATCCTCTTAAATGTGACTTTTGTGTGAGGGCATGGGATTTCCAGGGCTTTGTGGTTGTTTTACCCCAAAATTTGCCCTCCCATATTCTTCAAGATTTGCCAAGTCAAAGCTTCAAAAGCTCCCAAGGGTTGCACAGTTCAAGGGCCTCCTAACAGTCAAAAACTAGGGTTTTGGTTCTGACAAAGAAAATGAAGTTTTCAAGGGTCCAATCAAGTCCCACATACCTATAAACATGGTCAAGCATCCTCATACCAAGTTTCAAGACTTACAGCACAAGATTGCACAGTCAGAAACCCTAATTGCACTACAGTCAACTGCAGGGGCAAAATGGTCATTTGACAGTCAAAGTTCAAATTTTTGGTCAACATCTCATTTTTAAGCCACAAACATCATTTGATCAATTCTTGATCATGATTTTCAAAGCTTGGCTCAAAAAGTCTCAAGATGCAAAAGTTTCCATATTTGGATAGTTGAAAAAGTCAACTGTAACTTGACCAAGGCATAACTTCCACATGGTTTATCAGAAAAATTCCATCCAAATCTCATTTTGAAGAGAATGACATTTCCTACAACTCTTCTTCACACTTCAAGTCCAAGAAATGCTCTCACAAAAAGTTATCAATTTCAACACTATAGGTCATTTTCAAAAGTCAACAAAAAGGGACTTTAAGTCAAAGGCCATAACTGGAGATTGGTAAATCAAAATGACATGGGACCAAAGGCATTGGTTAGAGGACTTCAGGACCTTTCCAAAATGTCCAAGAACATGATCAAATCTTAAAAATTGAGCAAGATATGCCTTGTGGAAGTTGGGAAATTTTTGGGTATTTTGAAAAGTCAACTTTGCTTCAAATGCCTTAAAATTGCTAATGGGCCTCATTTTCTTCCAAGATTCATCATCCAAAGCATGTGCACGACCATTTAGCCCAAAGGGAATTTATTCATCATTTTTATTTATTTATTTGAATTTTAAATTGCTATTAATTCATTTAATAAAATAAAATATGTGAAAAATACCAAAGCAAGCTTTTCAAATCTTTTTATGCATGAAATATCTTCAAGATTTCGTGCATTATCTGATATGGAAAGAATCAAGGTGATTTGGACATGATTGGTATCAAATATGCATGGAAAAGATTGAAAAAAATTATGCATGAAAATCAAATATTGTTCTCATCAATGCAAGAATCTTTTGGATCAAAAACTCAACCCTAATCCATCCTCATATAAGTGTGATCAAAACCTAATGCCAAGAGAGCTACAAGCTGCGCCCAAAGCTGAAGAAGAACAGCACTTTTTGTGAAAAATTCCAAAACTGAAAACGTGGTTCCAAAGCATTTCAAGGCAAGAAAACTATCCCATTGCATTCCTGAGGCTCCAAGGAACGTGTCTGAATCAAAATCATCAACTCTAACATCAAGAATTGGTAACTAGAAGTCAGACTGTATCATCTTTCTTGCATAATCGTATTTCATCATTCATGCCATGATTTTAAGTTCTAATGCTTGTTTTGTATTATTCTTATCATTCTGAAGCTAACCCTATTGTTTAATTAAGTTTTCCTCACTCATACGCGAAATCACCATGGAAGCTTACTAGGGTTACGAAACTGAAAATTGGGGGTTTCCTCGTCCAGAAAAATTAGAACATCCCAGTACCATGGCTAAACTCAGGAAGCTTGGACGATCTTAACTCACTAATCGCGCCTAATTTATATAGCAAGACGAGCTATTCGCTATTTTTGAAAAGGGTGCATTCTGGGGGGGTTTAAAACCCCCGCTAATTCTTTTTTGTTTCAGGGATAAATGAAGAAGATGATCATGTGGCAAAGCGTGATAGGGAAATTTGAAATTAACGCGCGTTTTTGTTGTTTCTAGGCCACTAACCAAGTTTTCTCTTATATTATTTATTTGTCATTCTATATTCAACGCGCGTTAACAGCTCCGTTGGTGGACAAGGCGTTTAGTAACCTCTGGGACCTGGGTTCGATTCCCAGGTCCCCTCACTTTATTCATATATTTTGTTTCAATTTAATCCTATGCAGTTCAAGCCTCAGCGTCCACCATAAGCTCACAATCCAGGCACGCCACATGGCCACTGAGGGCAATCCAAAGGCCAATGTTTGAAGAGCACCATGGGCATGAGTCAGACGTGTCATACGCAAGCCAATAAAGTCAACGAGGCCAGGAACTCTATGGGCCAAAAATGCTGGATGATACCTCCCACTTTGGGTCAACACCCCCTAGGGTTTGTGTTTATTTTCTTTTTCTATCTTTTTTATTATTTGTTTAATTTAATTATTTCCTCTTAAAACTTTAAATTAATATTTTCATAAAACATAAAAAATAATAAAAATCAGAAAGTCATAAAAATTAAAATATATTTTATTTAAGCGTTATTTTTGTAAAAAAAGGTCTTATTAATTAATTAGTTTTTTTTATTCTAGGATTAACTTTAACATTTTCTTAATAAATTTAAAATTTGTAGAATTAGGTTTTAATTACTTTTATCTTTTTCTGTTTCTTTTCTCATTATTAATTATTAATTATTTTTGTAAATAAAATTGTATTAATTAATTAGGTTAATTTTAGATTAAATTTTAATGCTTTTCTTAATAAATTAAAAATAACTAGAATTAGGTTTTAAATTCCATAATCTTCTCATTAAAATTCCATAAATACCAAAAACCTCAAAAATCTTTTCTTTTTATTTTAATTTAATTAATTTGTTAAATCATAATTTAATTTCATTAAAAAGGGTCCAACGCCCTCGCATTCGATCGTAATTCCAATTCGCGCGTTTATTTTATTTCCTCCTTTTATGTAATTCTCCCAAAGCCATGTAAATTCGATATTTATATTCCTCGCACTTTACTTTATTTTATGTCAAATCGGGTCCTGGATTTAATTTGGCGATATGGACCCGCGCCTTTGTAATAGTTTAGGAACTTTAATTTTCGCCTCTTTTAAACTGTTAATAATTGCATGCAAGAATGAATGTCAAAAATAAAAGCAACGCGTAGATCACCCCCGAAATGAACAAGACAAAAAATATCTGAAAACGACACACAAATCACACACCACCCCTAGGGTACGCCTCACTGTTGCCTTGCCCCTCGAAAGGTGATCGTCGAGTAGAGGATGTTTTAGTAAGTCCTCATGATCCGGGAACCTGGCATAAGGGTAGCTTCTAAGGTATCTTCCTATTGCTCTGGTGATCACCATGTCCTGAACCTCGAATTGACCCGAACACCTCCAACGGTGGTGCTACCTACCTCTCAATGGTGGGATGACACTACTTTAAGGACATTTACACAGACGAATTCCTTAGGGTAGGTAGACGACTCTAGATACTTGCTCAAATTTCAAAAACAAATAAAAATACTTTTCACACCGACACCTTTTCAAAAAGCTTTCGAAAGCAACTTTTTCAAACACTCTTGAGGACTGATACAAGAGTCGAACTGAAATTTTCAAAGAAACTTTTTTAAAACCCACAATTGAAAAGCAAACAAACCATTTTTGAAAACACATTGAGCAAGTATCTAAGAGCCCATGGATAACCATGGATAGAAAGGGTGCTAACACCTTCCCTTTCTATAACCTACCTCCCGAACCGAGAGCAATCTCTTTAAGGAATTTTTCTGTGCTTTTGTCCTTTCCATTTGGAGAAAATAAAAGACGGTGGCGACTCTTGCTTCCGCGACATTTCGCGAACCAGCGTTAAACAGTCAGTTCCAGATCCACCGATCACAGTGGTCAACTAGAAAGAAATCGAAATAAATCAAAATAAGACAAAGGCCATCATGGAAGCGAAAGCGCCATCAACCAAGAAGAAGTTGCAGTCTTTGCTAGGGAAGATTAATTTCTTAAGAAGGTTCATCTCGAATCTAAGTGGTAAGACTCAATCCTTTTCACCTCTACTTCTCCTAAAAGAGGAAGGATTCGAATGGGTGAAATTGTACCAGGAAGCCTTAGACAAGATCAATGACTATCTTATACACCCTCCAATACTATCACCTCCTTGAAGAAATAGGAATTTGAGGTTGTACATTTATGCGTCTGATGTTACTATATGGATCATGCTCGCTCAACAGGATGATAATGGTGTCACGCCATTTATTACCTTAATTGAGTCCTTAATAATGCAAAAACTAGGTATACAATGGTTGAAAAGTTGTGACTATGTCAGTACTTCTCTTGTGCAAAATTAAAGCATTATATAAAGCTAGTTGACGTTTATGTTTCGTCTCACTTTGATATACTTTCCAAACCAATTTTGCATAATTGAATTGGAAAATGGGCTTTTTCTCTAACTGAGTATTCTTTAACTTGGATGTTTTTGTACCCCAAAATTTTCCCTCTCTATTCTCAAGACATTTCTCACAAAAGATCTCAAATGCTCAGAAGTGTCAAAGAGTTTGATCAGACAAGCTCACCTCCTAAGCATTGAGCCTCCAAATTAGGGTTTTGGTTTTCTCAAGGACATTTGGAATTTTTATGCCTAAAATGACTTTGATGGTTCATTATAGGTCTCTAAGAATTCTCATACCAAGTTTCAAGTCTTACATCACAAATTTGCTCAGTCAATTGCTTAGATGACTAAAAATTAACTATATTGGATAAAATGTCAACTATAGTCAATATACAGTCAAATTTCATTATTTTTGTCCAACATAAACATTTTAAAGTCATATTCATCAATTGATCAAGATGTTGATCACAATTCCTCAAGAAAAACATTCAAATCATCAAAGGGGCAAAATTGTCAAAATTAGGGTTTTGATTGAGAATGACTGATCATTGACTTTTGATCTAGTACATGACCTAATGGTTTGAAGAATGATCTAAATGATTCAAACAAAATATCTTGACCTAAATTAATGGCTCAAATCATTTCTCAAGATCAACAGATTGATAATTGAATTTTTGATCATATGATGAAAAGTGAACTGATACACAAAAAGTCAAACTTTGACTTTTTGATCAACATTGAGTTTCAAAGATAAAGATTCATAAAGATACTCAAAAATATCAAACTTTATCATCAAGAATCAAGAAAGGCAAGAAAGTCCACAAAAAGTCAAAGTTTTCAATACTTAGAAAATTTTTAAGTATTTTTTAACCTTGATAATTTCCAATACTTCATGACAATTTTACACCAAGATGCAAGATGATTCAAGGAAAATTTTCAACATGAAAGTTGTAGATCTTTATGAACTCTGCAACTTTGTATTAAATGGTTGATGTCCAAAAAATGCTTATATTTGAAGATATAAGCCCATGAAGTCATGACATTTTTCATAAAACACTTAGTGATAATTTTGGCAAGTTAGGCAGTATTTTTGTCCCAACTTCTTGGAAAATTTTCACCTAGCTCCAATTTTATTTAGCCAAAGTGGTCAACATGAATGTTGTAGAAAATGTTTCAAGCTTTTGAAAATGTCATAGAACTTGAAGAGATCATGCTTGAGCTAGGAGAATCGAAGAGAAGAAGTTGGACATCCATTCTTGAATTTTAGGTCATTTTGGTGATAAACACTTGATCAAATCTCAAGCCATGCTTCATAAATCTTGCTTTGTAGGCTTCTTACTTTCAAATAACTCCATAATTTATTGTTTACACAACTGTTAGATCTACAATCTAAGCACTTGAGCCATTTTCCAAGAGATTCATCCATTTTTGGCACAAAGTAACATTGCCATTCTTGTAAAGTTGCTTTAATCACAAAGTCAAATTGTCTTGAGCCTTTAACTTGTTTTCTTTGAACACACTCAACATACAAGATTAGATAAGCATGTTTAAAGCCCCTAACTACTCTATATTTCCATGTACTATGCATTGGAACAATGTTTGTCAAGGTTGCTTCAAAAACAAGTCAAAAAACCATAACATGTGATCTTGTGAATATGATCACTTCAAGCCCTCAAACCTCTTTCCTATAAATAGAGGATGTATATGCAACCTAACACACGAATCCACAAGCCTTGAAACTCCCTCAAACACTCCCAAACTCAGAATTGTTCTCAAACACCATTTTTGTGGCATTTCTGACCTTGAATCCCAAATTCACATTTCACTCGTGCGTTCTAACTCAAAATCAATCACAAAGCTCCCATACATCATTTATAACCTATCCACGTCCGTGTTACACAACTGTAACACCTCCTTCACCATCCTCCATTTCCAAAAATAGAGTTCTGCACATTGAGTTCTCCAGAAAGATTCAAGCACTCTCAACACAAAGTAAGCTTTGCATTAGCTTCCCAGGAGTCCACTGAAGCTATTCAAATCATCACAACACATCCATGAGTGCTCAAACTTAAAATATGATTTCCAGTTTGAGGTAAGTTTTCTCAACTTTGAAGTTCTCGTATAAGTATCATTAATAGTTATTTGTAAAGATAAAATGTAGACATCATTTCCCTGAAGCTAACAACGTGCTTACATTTCATTTAAATTGCCTAAGTGATGCGAATTTTGAGTTTGAAGTTACAGAAAAATTAGGTCAGAATTTGGTACCAAGCAAAATTCGTGTTCATCTTTGAGTGTTAGCTTAAGTTATTCACATATTTGAAATCGTGACGAAATTTCTAACAAGTTTTATGTTTACAATTTTTGAAATGGTTAAGAAATGAGTAACTTCAGAAGTTCAAAAATATGGCGCGAGGAAGAAGATGAAGTACAGTCAGAATTGAGTTTATTTTATATTTAATAGTTGTTGTTTTATACATGGATGAAACAATCACCCCAGTGGCAGAGAGAGAGCGCGCGTAAGGCATTACCCTATAGGGACCTGGCTTCGAGCCCCAGCGGTACCCTTTTGCATTTTTCACATTTTATTTTTGTTCTGTTTTTGTTTCCAAGCGCGCCTGGGCCTCTAGCCTTGGGCCTCTTTCATTTTTATTATTTCTCACCCCCTTAACTTCTTACACTAACAGGCCCATTATATATTTTTTTATTTATCTTATTTTTTATGATTAAAAAAAAAACTATTTTGGGCCTAACCAAAATGATTACTTCACACACCTTTTTACTCTCTAAATACCAGGCCCAACTTCTCATTTCTTTTATATTTTTTTCTTTACTTATTTTATTTTATCAAAATACAAAAATTTATTTTCCTAAATAACTAGACTAAAAACTTCCTAAATTTATTTTATTTTTACTTTATTTATTTTTATAAATAAAACACTAAAAATACTTTCTTAACTAATTAATCTCTTTTTTTAGAATTAAAAATAATTAGACTTATGTTTTATTTAATTTTCTTTCGTTAATTAACTTAGACTTTAGGTTTTGTTAAATAATTAATTAATTTCTCTTGTAAATTGATTAGTTTAATTAGGTTAATTAAAACCTCTTCCATCAAAAACTAAAAAACAAAAACAATTTCTTTTCACTTTACAATTCTTTGCGCATTTTACTATTTCGCATTACAACTTATGTAATTGTCAAAGCCTTGTAATAGCAATTATGGTTTATTTTACTTGTCATCCCCATTTGTAAATTTGTATCCCCCATTCCAAAAAGTATTGTAATAGCGTAAGACATTTAAATTCCGCAATTTATCGCTTTCCATATTATTTCTAGTAATTAGGGTTTGTACGGTAAGATTTAAAATTAACATTAGACAACCCAAATTCAAAGATAAAATAATTGAAAACAAAACACTTTCCAAACTTGCACCTCTAGGGTAACCCACACTTATTGCCTCGAATAAAAATAGTCATGTCCCTCGAACGTGAGATGTTTTAGCAAAGACCCTCAAATAAAAGATCGTAGTCCCTCGATGACCCTTTGATGTTGCCTTCAGTAAACGATCTTAGTTCCTCATGACAAATGCTAAAACATCTTACAAGTTACCTTCTATGACTATACGATGATCCACACATGTCCCTCACATCTAATGATATGGCTCTTTACCAATCAATGTTGAAGTAGCACTATCTAAAGGAGGAGGAAAAGAACAAGACTTTTTGAGTAGGTAGATTGTTCGTAATTGCTTGCTCACAAACAAAACCATTTGCACCTCACACTTTCAAAACACTTTTCAAAACAAACATTTTGTATACATTCTCAACGATGCGAGAATCATTACAAAATTGCCTTACATTTACATTTTCAAACATCTTTCAAACATTCCTTTTCAACAAATATTTTTAAAACCAACACTTTGTATACATTCTCAACGATGCGAGAATCATTGCAAAGTTTGCCAAACTTAGGCGTTTTCAAAATATTTTCAAACTTACACAAAAACACAAAGCATTTTAAAGTGAGCTAGTAATTAAGAGCTCGTAGATAACTACAGATGAAAATGGTGCTAACACCTTCCCTTTTCTTAACCTACCCTCCGAACTCAAGAAAATTCTCAAAAGGTCTTTCCTGTTCTTTTCACCCTTTCCTTTATTGGATAAAAGAAAATTCGGTGGTGACTCTTGCTATCTGCAACATTTGCGATAAAATGCAAAACACCCAAGTCAGTTCTCCCAACGTATCATAGAACTGGCGACTTTGCTGGGGAAGCTGTTAAAAGTGGGGTTACTTTAAGAACTAGATCACCTTTATTGCTTTATTTGTTTTTCTTATTTACATTTGTAGGTTATGCTTGGGTTTATTACTTTTGAAGATCCTATATCCGGATCTGGGATATTTTAGGTAAGTAGCAATAGATCATAGGGACTATGCAGCGTAATACCGACATGGTTGAAACGATGGCTATGTTAATGTGACACATTTGTTAGTACTGGTGTCCCTTGAGTACAGTCAAGGAGAATACATGGCCGTTGTGTGGTATCATGAAGCACTAACTGATCGTAGAACCTTAATTGAACAACCTGGCCATTAGAAAGTAGTGAGATAGCCAGCTTTGGTGCAAGACTAAATTTGTTTGATACTCGATGCTACACTCATTGAGATCGGAATTTTGGGATATTTTCGCCGTAATTTGGATGCTTGAGCTAAAACAATTCCCAATGAAGAAAGATCAGTGATATTAAGATTCCTTAGAACCCGGTTACTTTTGTTAGGACAAGTTGAACCTACGAAACTTCAAGAGGGTACTTACCTATAAACCCCATGCAAGCCTAAACCTAAGGCCTTGTGTGCTTTGTTTGTGTGTGATTATTTGTTCATAAACATTATGATATCATGCCATATCATTTTAACAAACCATTTCGAGGATATAGGGATTTATCTTTAATATGTTTTGTAGGATATGACTTCAATTCGCAGAAATACCATCTAAATCAACTTCATAAGGGCGCCTCCTCAACTCAAAGAGTTAGCGTCAAGGGTTCCTGAAAATTCCCTGTTCACCAAAAGATATGGTCGAATTCTCAATATGGTTACCTCAATCTTTGAAGAAGACATGATGAGGGTGCTCTTTCAGTTCTTTTACCATGTACATCATTGTTTCACCTTTCCCGACTATCAACTAGTGCCCACAATGGAAGAATTCTCTCAACTATTGGGGGTACCAGTCCTTGATCAAATGCCATTCACCAGTTTAGAGGAAACTCCAAAGCCTGAGGTTATTGACAAAGCCTTACATTTGAAGAGTTCTGACATTGTAGCTAATTGGGAGACAAGAAGTGGGGTCAAAGGCTTTTTGGCTAAATTCCTGATAGAGAAGTGTTGTACCCCAAAATTTTCCCTCCCTTTTTCTTCAAGACATTCCCTTAGGGTTTTCAACCACACGAGGTTGTTCTTCTCAAATTTTCCAAGGGCTTTGAATCAGAGTTTGGTTTCAACATCTTAATTTATTTTCTATTTCAAAGTGCGTCTCAAGTTAAGGAGATTAGATTTAAGCCTCACCTTTTGGTATTTTCAAGAGAATTATAATCCATTATTTTCATTGTGGTGAAACTTGATATGGGGATTAGTCATAATTCTTGGGAGTCTTTTAGTCTCAATAGAATCTTATCCTTTGCCTTGAAATTCAAACTTGAAAGTCAAGTTTAGTTTGAATTTGGATTTTATTTAGTTTGAAGCCTATTTTATTTGATCATCACTTGATATTATCCATTCCCCCGACAAAATTTCTTACCACCTCTTTACTTTAAATTTTCATTCGAAGTTTTTTTTTTGCAACGTAGGAGAAAATTTGTTTTGTTTACAATATGGCCCTCAAGACTTTTAAGCCTTGTAGATGTGGAAATAAGAGAGGTTTTGACGTGGTTCAATAATTAAGTTCATGTTTGCTTAAGAATTCAAGTTCAAATGACATTTGCAAATATTAAGATTTTATCTCAAAATTAAAGATTCAAACCACATTTTTCCATACAAGTTTCAACAATCATCCTCATTCAAGACTAAAATTTATACAAAGTTTACAAGTTTACAAGTTTTTTGCAAGGGACTCTTACATCCAAATATGAACTTTCTCTAAAGTTTTGTTACAAACATAATTCAA
Source organism: Vicia faba (assembly GCA_948472305.1). Taxonomy (NCBI): domain Eukaryota; kingdom Viridiplantae; phylum Streptophyta; class Magnoliopsida; order Fabales; family Fabaceae; genus Vicia; species Vicia faba. The sequence goes on along the minus strand of OX451739.1, from coordinate 447,697,827 downwards.
TTCCTAAGCATTCTAAATCCTAAGATTCTATTTGCTAGAGATTCAAATTATTCACTTCTTCAAATTTCCTCCAAGCCCTTCTATGTATAACCATGGTTTCCTTCCATCCTTGTTAACTATCCATCACCGACCATCAATTTGCCTTGCCATTTACATCATCAATCATCACATGAAACAAGAAAAGAGAAATAGTTAGAAACATGAACAATGAACAAAGAAAGTTTTCAAGCAACTCTTCTTTTCAATTTCATCATTAGGGTTTTTGTTTAAGGAATCAGAAAAAGGGTTGTTTCTCAATCATGTTCAAGTGTATACTAAAGCCTCATACAAAATTGGGTTTAATCATAGGCCTAAGTCAATTGCAAATCACAAATAGATTGGTTCACAATAGACAAATTCAATGAGGTTCAAAACATAATTTCATCACAAGACCAACCCAGTTACAACAAGTACAGGTTCAAAGGCCCAATAGCACATATTCAAAAAATCAGAATTATCACAGCCCAAGCATAATTCAGCAAGTCAAAATTCAAGCCCAACAAAAGCCTCATTGTTTTACAAACAAAATCAGATTCAAGTATCAATTACAGGACAAGTTCCGTCTCTACTATAAATCAAAAATTTAGTTGGTTCACAGTGATACAAAATCAAAGAGAGAAACTCAGAAAAAGTTCATCATAATCAGAACTGTCAAACAAAAAGCATCACAGAAAACCAGAAGCCACTAAGCCAGCAAGCAACAAGTATAAAAAATCCAAACCAGCAAGCAATAGGGCCAACAAGTAATAGGCATAGTGTTGTACCCCAAAATTTTCCCTCTCAATTTTTAAAGAATTTCCTCACAAGATTTCTACTGGGCCAAAACTGCACAAAGGCTTGATCAACTCAAGTTGCCATGGATCATATGGGATTTCCAAGTAGCAGGTCAAGGAGGAAACTATTGAAAGAGCAAAGCAGATAAATTTAACTTTTCTGACAAAATTGAAGAAAAAATAAGCTTGCTTCCATTCATGCTTAGCTTCGACTAAACTTTCTCCTCCATGTTAGTTTCGACTGGGTTTGGTGTCCCTTCGAAACAATAACCTTCGATTCAAAAGGAAATGACCTTTTACTAGCTTCCTTCGATTCAGAAGGAAATGACCTTCTGAAAGCTTCCTTCGATTCGGAAGGTAATGGCCTTCTGCAGGTTTCCTTCGATTCACCAAGTAGGGGCTTCCTGCATGCAAACCTCGTTTGGGCATTTAGGTTCCCTGCATACATCCTTCGATTGCAACATTAGCCTTAAATGCTTGCTTGATTCATAATATAATGGTTACCTGCATGCAAGCTTCGATTCGGCGTTTAGTCTCTTAAATACATCCTTTGATTGAGCGTTGGTCCCTGACATGCTTGCTTTGATTCACAAAGTAATGCCTATCTGCATGCAGCCTTCGATTGAGAAATAGCCTCTTTCTTGCATGCTTCGATTTGCAAAGAAAGGGGAATCCCACCATGCTAGCATGTACAAGGAAAAAGATTCCCTATGGCTAACATTCACTGGATTCATATTAACACCCATAGGGCATTGGCTATCTTCACGATAGATTTGACTGGGAAAAGTCTCCCTTTGAAACAACTTGCTGCAAGCTTCAACAGGGCAACGCCTATCTTCAACTAGCTTCGATTCACAGGGGAAATGCATATGCTAGCGCCCACAAAGCATTAAACGCTAGGTTCGACTGAGAAGTATCTCCCTTGGAAAGTTTGTTTCGACACACATAGTTTGTACACTATGGTGGCACATTCGAAGGACATGCAAGACATACCTAGATGTCCCATTCGAAGGACATATTTTGGTGGCCCATTCAAGGGGCATACATTTGGCCCCTTCGAAGGATGCACAAAAAGGGCCCATTCGAAAGACACATATTGTTTGGAAACAAATATTGTTTCTAAAGAAAGGACCTGGACGAAGGTTGGACTTATGAAGTCAAAACCAAAGGTTAAAATATCCAAAGATGCTTGCTGCCCAGAGTCCTATGTGCTGCCAAGTACAAGCCTGTTGCACTGGCCACAACACACCAAAATTGCTACAAAGCAGTTCTGCCACGCTGCTCCCATACTTGCACTAAATTGGTATACAAAAATTGCACCTCGAAGACTACAAGAATAGCATACCCAATTTGTTCAAATTTCTTTTGTTTACCCTCCCAAACCTCATCCAAACTCATCTATAAATAAGAGCTTCCATCACACATCTTAGGGGCCTTTTGGTAGCTGAAAAAACTCTTGTTGTGAGAAAATTATCAAATTCTCAAAACTTTCAAACACTCTCAAACATTCAAACTCTAAAACTCTTAGATCCTTTCATGCATTAGTGAATCCTTCGATTCACTCGCCAAGTGCTAGATAACTAACCTTTGATTCATTCGCTAACTACAACATAATAGTCTTTGATTCACTCCCTAGACTGTTATATAATAACCTTTGATTCACTAACCACTATCACATGCCCTCCTTCGATTCAGTGACTTCCCAAACAAAACAACAACTAAACTAGCTTCAGGAAGATTCCAGCAAAGCTCTATCCATCACCAAGGAAGCCACCTACAACTCCTTCCATTAGCACTTCAAGAGGTAAGTTTCCTCTAAACTTGGAACTTTTTTTATTTAAACATCATTTTCATATAAATAAAAGGAAAATGTAGATATCCCGTCTAGGAAGTTGACCATGCCCTAACTTTCGATCCTCGCTGCCTGTATGTTGAAAATCTCAACCCTGACTAGTTAGACTTTGGATTTTGGTGCCCAATAATCTTATGCTAACCCCTGGCTTGTGGCTTTTGAAAGTTACACTTGTTAGTTTTATTTTCAAGTTTTAGACAGGTTTTCTATATCCTTCAATTGGCTAAACATCAAAGCCTTTTGAATCTCAACTTGGAAGCTTCACATTCCTGCAATCGAAGGAGGCAGGAAGGAGGTTGAAACAAAGTGTTTGCACTCATGCCGACTTCCAGACCAATCGAAAGAAGCAGAAAAAGGTTGAATCGAAGGGTGCATCTCACGCTGACTTCCAAGCCCAAATTGAAAGAAGACAAGAAGGGTGAATCGAAGGAGCTTACTGCCTCGATCAAAGGACTCACTTTTTCTCTCTTTTTATATTATTTATGCTTGTCTTTATATTTTTTTTTCTATTCAATATGGTTTTAATAGTGTAGGATATTTATTTTATGTATTTTTATTGCTTTATACAAATGATAGTAATTAGGATGTATGGCAAGATAAAACCAACAAGTAGACAACCCTAATCAAATACTAAAGGAATGCAATCAAACACACTTCACACACATGCATCTCTAGGGTAATCTCACTTGTTGTCTCAGAAAATAGTCATGTCCCTCGAATATGGGTGTTTTAGCAAAGACCCTCGATAAAAGGTCGTAGTCCCTCAATGTCCCTCGATTTGTCCTTCAGTAAACGATCTAGTCCCTATACGAAAATTGCTAAAACGTCTCATAGGTTGCCTTCTATGAGTATACAAATGACCCACGCCCGTCCCTTCACATCCAACGACGGGGCTTCTTACCAAATCAATGGTAAGACAACAACATCTAAAGGAGGAGGAAAAGAACATCATACCTTTTGAGTAGGTAGGACGCTCATAGTTTCTCGCTTGCTTACAACTAAAAACCATTTTTACACCAACACTTTAAATTGAAACATTTTCAAAAGTCAAAACACTTTGTACGCATTCTTATAGAGATGAGAATCATCACAAAGGAACTTTTCAAAATCCCTTTCAAAAACATCTTCCACAAACACCTTTTTGAACTATTTTCAAAACCAACACTTTGTACGCATTCTTATAGAGATGAGAATCATTACAAAGACGTTTTTTTTCAAAATATTTTTGAAACCCACACCACAAGCACATTTTCAAACAAAAATAAAGTGATCTAGCAAGCAACTAAGAGCCCATAGATAACTACGAAAAGGGTGCTAACACCTTCCCTTTTCACAATTTACACCCTGAACTCAAGAAATAATCTCAAAGGTCTTTCATGTTCTTGTCACCCTTTCCTTATTGGATAAAAGAAAAGTCGGTGGCGACTCTTGATATCCGCAATAATTGCGATCAAATGCAAAATAACCAAGTCAGTTCTCCCACGGCATTACAGAACTGGGGACTCTGCTGGGGATATAACTTAAAAGTGGGGTTACCTTAGGGCTGGATCACCTTTACTCGCTTTCCTTGTTTGACTTGTTTGCTTTATATTTGGTTCCTTGTTTGGGCTTGTTGTGATCCTCTACCCGGATATAGGGCACATTTTAGGTAAGTAGTAATAGATTGTGGAAATTGTACGACATAGACCGATATGGTTGAAGTAATAGCTACGTTAGTATGACAAATTTGTTGGTACCAGTATCCCTTGTGTTAAATCGAGGAGAATACATGGCCGTTGAGTGGTGTCATGAAGCACTAACTGACCTTAGAACCTTAATTGAACAACTTGACCTTTAGGAAGTAGTGAGATAGTCAGTTTTGGTGGAAAGCTGAAAATTGGTTGATACTCGATACTACACTCATTGAGATCAAACTTTTGGGATATCTCAGCCGCAAGAAAAGATTGATTATGCTGAGACAATGCCTAAAAGAAAGGTCAGTGATATTAAGATCCCCAGAACCCGGTTACTTTCTAGGACATGTTGAGGCAACTAAACTTTAAGAGGGTACTTACCTACAAACCCCATTGCAAGCCTAAACCTAAGGACTTGTCTGGTTTGTGTGTATATGGTTTGTTTGCTTTGTTCAAATGTACATAATATCATAAACATCATAAAATCATAAGCATTCTCAGTAACCATTTCAAGGATTTAGGAATTTATCTTTGCTTTCTTTTGTAGGCCATGAATCCTATTCGAAGGAATACCATCTGAGTCAACTTCGTGAAAGCACATCCTCAACTCCAAGAATTAGCATCAAGGGTACCTGGAGATTCTCCCTTCACCAAGAAATATGGTTGACTTCTCAGCTTGGCTACCTAAAATATCCAAGAAGAAATGATGTGTGTACTCTTCCAATTCTTTGATCCCATGCATCATTGCTTCACCTTTCCTAACTATCAGTTGGTGCCTACATTGAAAGAGTTCTCTCAACTGTTAGGAGTGCCTGTACTCGATCAAATACTGTTCACTGGTTTAGAGGAGACTCCAAATCCCAGAGTTAAGGGTTTTGTTGTACCCCAAAAATTTCCCTCTCATTTTATCAAGATTTTCCTTACAAGACTCTTTGGACTCAAGACCAAGCTAGGGTTTGCTCTGCTCAAGACACCTCCTTGCATTGATGACCTGAAATTAGGGTTTGAGTTTGCACATGGATTTTTGGACTTTCAATGCTTAATGTGACTTTCATACTTCATGTTGGACCTCTAAGATTGCCCATACCAAGTTTCAAGCCTTGAATCAAATTTTTGCCTAGTCAATTGGACAGTTGACCTAAAAAGCAACTATATTGGGGAAAAAGTCAATTGTGGCCAATTTATAGTCAAACCTCATAATTTTTTATCCACATAAACACTATAGACTAATATGAACCATTTGACCAAGTTTTGACCACAACTCCTCAAGAAATTTGATCAGATCATCAAAAGGGCAAAATGGTCATTTTTAGGGTTTTGACTACAAAAGGGTAATTTCTGATTTTTCACCTAGCCAATGGAAAATTGGGTTCAAGCATGGATTAAAGGACTCAATGTAATCATCTTGACCTAATCTAAAGGTTCAAAAGATCTCAAATGCATTGGATTGACAGATGAATTTTCCAGTCAACTGATCAAAAATCAACTATACACTGAAAGTCAAACTTTGACTTTTTGGTCAAAATCAAGTGCCAAGGGTCATTTTTCATCAAGATGTGTCAAAACATGAAACTTTTTCACCAAGAAACCTAATTTTCGAAATTAGGGTTTAAAATGGAAAATTTTCATAACTTAGAAATTTTCTAAGTTATGAAAAATTCTTATTTTTTCCCAACTTTTCCAACCTTTTTAACCATGATGCAATTGGATTCAAATAAAACTTCCAACATGAAAGTTGTAGTCCTCCACAAAGTCTACAACTTTGATCACAAAGTTTTCCCAAAAGATGCTTGGATCTCAAGTTATGATTTTGTGAACAAGGATCCATGAAACTTTTAACTTAGTGAAATTTTGCCCTAGTTTAGGCAGGATTTTAACCTATCTTCATGGAAAAGTTTCACATATTTCCAAGTGGAATCTCAAAGTTCATTTCAAAGATGGATTGTAGAGCATGTTACAAGATTTCCAAAATGTCCAAGAACTCTCCAAGATCATTTATGGTTAGGGAGAATCGAAGATTTGAAAATGGCCATTTCTCACTTTTGTCCGTGGCATTTTGCACATTGATACAAGTTGCAAATCAGTTTGGATCATGCTTGTACTTGTTTTAAAGGACTTAATCCTTTCCATAATCCTTAATTAAATGCAAATACATTGGACAAAGGCATCGTTCTGAGTTATGGAGCATTACACAATGATTTAATCCAAAAATGGCAAAAAGATAACATTGCTACTTTAATAAAGTTCACTTTATGTAACTTTGTTTATCTTGAGCCATGGACCTAGTCTTTTGCAACAAACCACATCCACAAACATCAGAAAAGGTTTACCAACTCTCCTCAGGCCTTGAGCTAGCCTGTACAGGCTGTGCCTTTGTCAACTCATCTTTTACTTCAAAAACAAGCAAGTGTGCAAAAACTCCACAACTTTGGTATCTGATAAAAACAAGTCTTGTATTCATTTCAAACAAGTTCAACACATTGTAGCAAGCAGAATACACTAGTTACAAGCCTCTCAAACACCCAAATACAACAAAAACTCCATTTTTGCCCAAAACAGGGCAAGCCCTGCAGAACCACTTCCAAAACATTATTCCCTCGTGCGTTTTGCTTGGAATAATTTCAAACACATTCTAAACATCACACCTGAACTATCCAAACCCTTCTCAAGAAACTGTAACTCCATTTTCAAGCTTCACCATTTTCAATTTCTGAGTTTGCAGGTTGAGTTCTATAGGGAGATTCAAGCCATTTCAAAGCAAGCTAAGCATTGGGAAAGGTCAAGGGAACATCAAGCAAGCTCAAAAGTCCTTCAGGCCTCACTAAAAGTTGCTACATTGCCATACTCGAACTTGACTGAAACAGGTACTTTCCAACTTTCTATCTCCTTATTTAGACATCCTTAGGCTTAGGTTTGTGAAGCAAAAATGTAGCCCTTAATGTCCTTGAACTGTACATATGCATAGCTTGTATTTATATTAACTGAGCTAGGAGAATTTAGATGATGAACATGCTGAAAAAACTAGGTCAGAATTTAGGGGTGACAAAATTCTCCCTGGTTTCTTAGAGTTAGATCAAGTTTTTTATATCATTAGAATCGCGCGTTTTTGTTCCAAGGACAGGGACGAAGTGAGTTGGGCTGGGCCTGGCTTGCTTCTACTTTTGACACCCCCATTCTGCTTTTTGCACCCCCTTGGCCCATTTCTTTATTTTTGCATATTTTTCATTTCTTTTTTATTTTTTGACTTTATTATTTTTTCTTGAACATTTTAAAATCACAAAAAATATTTTCTTTATTTTTGGCATTTTATCATATTTTTATTTTATTTTTATTTGCATAATAAATAATTATTAGGTTAATATTACTTTATTTTCTTAATTAAAACTTGTAAATAATACTAAAATACTTACATATTTTATTTTATTATATTATACATATAAAATAATATTTTCTCACATAATTTAATTTTTAACATTTTTGTATATTTTTTATATTATTTATTTTCTTGTACATAAATGAATAAATAATTAATATAAAGCATATATTCTTTAAAACCAAAATTAGGGTTTCTTCACCCTTTCAAAAATAATCATTTTTTATTTTCTTATTTTGAGACATAAATAATTTATTTTACATACATAAAATAAATACAAAAACATCCTTTGCATATTTATATTTATTTGTACATTTAAATATTTGTCTATTTATTTATCTGTGCAATGTTTCAATTTGGTTGTAATAATAGTTTTAGGGTTTTATTTTGTGCAAATATCCCCCTATTCAAACTTGTATCCCCCTCCCCATATCATAGTTGTAATAGTATTAGATTTACTTTTCGCATTTTATTGCTTTTATATGCATGCTTAGTAAATTAGGGTTTGTATGCTAACCAAAAATCAAAACAAATAACATGACTAAACACAAGACAAAAATGCATGAAAAATGACAAACACAATGCACACAAGCACCCCTAGGGTTTCATCCACTTTGTTGCCTTAAAATGGTCATTATATGTATGCTAGGTATCTTGGCAAAACAAAATCAAACAAAAAGATCATATTCCCTCGATGACGCTATCTTGGTTTCCTATACAAAAATGATCTAGTCCCTCAAAACTTGCTAAAGATACTTGGTAACATTGTTATCATGGTCATACGATGACCCACGCCCGTCCCGTTTAACATCCAAATACAAGGTTGTTTACCAAATACAATGGTAAAACAACAATGTCAAAGGGTTAAAAATGTGTAGGAAAGATCTTTGAGTAGGGTAGACAACTCCTAGTTACTTGATCAAATTGCAAACATCCTTGCTATTTTCAAAAACGCACAACACAATTTCAAAACATTTCCCAAACACACTTTCAAACATTGAAACATTTTTCAAAAGACAAACACCTTTGTATACATTCAAACAAGAATCATTACAAAGGTTGCCTAAACAAATGCCTCTTTTCAAAATACTTTCAAAACCATACACAAAGCACCATTTCAAACAATTGAAAAGCAAAAGCAAGTGATCTAAAACAAGTAACTAAGAGCCCATGGAAAACCATGGATGAAAAGGGTGCTAGCACCTTCCCTTTTCATAATCTACCCCCCAGACCCAAAAACAATCTCAAAGGTCTTTCCTATGCTTTTTGAACTTTCCTTTGGATAAAATAAAAAGTCGATGGCGACTCTTGCTAAACCAAAACATTTGCAAACACAAATGCAAAAACTCAAGTCAGTTCTCCCACTGTATCATAGAATTGGCGACTCTACTGGGGAATAATTCTAAAAGTGGGGTTACCTTAGGGTTTAAATCACCTTTACATGCTTATCTTGCTTGATTTGTTTGCTTTACACTTTGGTTCTATTGTTTGGGTTTGAAATCCTCTACCCGAATTTGGGAAACATTCATAGGTAAATAGCAATACATTGTGGAAACTGTGCGGGGTATACCGACATGGTTGAAGCAATAGCTATATTAGTGCGACATATTTGTGGGTACCGGTAGCCTTTGAGTTAATCAAAGAGAATACGGGGCCGCTGAGTGATGTCATGAAGCACTAATGGACTTTTAGAACCTTTACTTGACCATCTTGGCCTTTTTAGGGGTAGTGAGATGACCTACTTTGGTGCAGTCCGAAGTTGGTAGAAACTCGATACTACACTCATTAAGGGTTGTTTTCTTGGAATATCTCGGTCGCCAGTAAAGTGGCTAAACTGAAACAATGAACACAGAAAATAATCCAGTGATATTGAGCTCCTTAGAACCCGGTTACTATTTATAGGACAGGATGAGCCAACTAAACTTTAAGAGGGTACTTACCTATGAAACCCCATGCAAGCCTGAAACTAGGATCTTGTGTGATTTGTTTGTACATATATACTTGTGCATAACATCATGAGCATCATGAAGCATCATATGTATCCACTAACCATTTCAAGGATTTGGATTTTCATCTTTGTTCCTGTTTTGTAGGTAATGGATTCACTTCGCAGGAAAACTATCCAAGTCAACCTTGTAAGAATTCCTCCTCAACTCAAGGAGCTAGCTTCAAGGATTCCTGAGAATTCTCCATTCACCGAGAGGCATGGTCGTCTTCTCAACTTAGTCAACACCAACACTAAGAAGGATATGCTGAAAGTTCTCTTCTAGTTCTTTGACCCTTTGCATCATTGCTTCACATTTCCTGACTACCAACTAGTGCCTACTTTGGAGGAATTTTCTCAACTCTTGAGGATTCCTATTCTCCATCAACTACCCTACAACGGTACGGAAAGAGATCCAAAGTCGGAAGATGTTGCTCAAGCCTTACACTTGCAACCATCTGATATCATAGGCCATTGGGATACTAGAAGTGGTGTCAAAGTTTCTGTTTGAGAAGGCCCAAAGCTGCTAGAATTCATTGGACTTACAAGCCTTTGAGGAGATTGTAGCTCTTCTCATATATGGTTTGGTCTTGTTCCCAAACCCTGACCAACTCATAGACGTGAGTGATGTCAAGATTTTCATGGCTCGTAACTCGCAGCCTACATTGCTTGGGGATGTCCTCCACTCATTTCACACTCGAACAATGAGGAAAAGAGGTGTTCTCATGTGTTGCACTCCTCTACTGGAAAGATGGTTTATTTCTCATCTTCCCCAATTATTCTTGAAGAATGAGCAAGGTTTGAGGTGGTCACAACGATTGATGACTCTTACACATTCAGATGTTCATTGGTGTTCTCGATCCAGAGAAAATGTTATCATCATTAATTGTTGTGGGGAATTCCCTAATGTCCCTCTACTTGGCATTAGGGGAGGCATTACCTATAACCCCTGCTTGGCTCTGAGACAGTTTGGGTATGCCCGAAGGGATGGCCCACATGACTTGCTGATTCCATACTTGGTTTTTGACTTCGACGATGATGATCAAGGACTTCGACAAAGGTTCATCCGAGCTTGGAGAATTCCCAACAAGGTGGGCAGTAAGACCTTGGGACACAAGAATTCCATCCCTCTTGAGCCTTACCTCAAGTGGGTACGAACCCGCGCCCAAAGTCTTATGATGCCTTACCCCTACATTCTTCCTGTGATCAAAGAGCCTGTTATGGAAGAAGAGGTTCCATACACCCTCCTACATCCTGACACGCCAACATCACTAGAAGATTTACAAAGGAGTTGGATACAACTCAAGGGAGAGCGCGATACTTTCGAAGCCCAATTCTACGCCAATGAGAAGAAGGTTTTGGAACTTACTCATCAACTTCACGAAGAGCAGACTCTCAACACCTACATTGCACCGAAGAGGATGCGCAACGTCTTTTTACATTAGAATTTTGTATTATTTTTCCCATGGGGCATCGATGTACTAACAAATTCTATCTTATTAATATGACGTGTGTTCCTTTTTGTTTAAAACAAATTTGAATTTATGAATCCTTGAATGCATTACATGAATACATATCATTCATCATATGCATAAGCAGGTCTTCACACCATGTTTTCTTATCTGCCTGCTGTTTATTTCAGCAAGATGGATATAGAGAAGATGGTCAAAGACTTACAAGCGCAGAATTCATAGTTCCAACAGCTACTCATAACCTTGGCTAAGGGTCAGGAGGAGCTCAAAACTCTACTGGAAAAGGAAAAGGAGAAAAAGAAAAAGAAGAGGGTTGGTGTGGCTACCATGGGTAGAAGATTTGAAGGTCAAGCTAGAAGGGTCCTGGATTTCCCCTCAACATCTGATGAAGGGGTAGGAAAAGGAAAGGGAGCTACAGTGCCATCTGAGTCTGAGGAAGAAGAAGAAGAAGAGGATGAAGACTATTCTGAACAGCAATACCCTCCTGCAGATGACAAATACAAGAACTTGGAAGAGCGTCTAGCTTCCATGGAGATACAAAGAGTGTCTGGGCTAGACTTTGAAGAGTTAGGGATGGTTTCTGGAATTATGATTCCCCCTAAGTTTAAGGTGCCTTTTTTTGCTAAATACGATGGGTTGTCTTGTCCCAAGATGCACCTACTGTCTTATGTTAGAAAAATTCAACCACATTCTTCTGACAAAGACCTGTGGGTACATTTCTTCCAGGACAGTCTTTTGGGGACGCAGTTAGATTGGTTCTACCAGCTAGAGAGGTCTGATGTGCACAATTGGGAGGATTTGGAAGCTGCCTTTTACAGACAGTATCAATATAATGCAGACTTAGCACCAACCCATACTCAATTACAGAGTATGGGCATGGTCTCAAATGAAGGTTTCAAAGAGTACGCCCAGAAATGGAGAGACTTGGCGGGACGAGTACAACCACCCCTATCTGAGAGGGAGATAGTAGATATGTTCTTGGGTACACTGTCGGGCCCCTTTTTCAATCACCTGATTGGAAGTTCGTCTGCGGGGTTTGTTGTACCCCAAAATTTTCCCTCCCATATTCTTCAAGATTTGCAAAGAGCATGCTTCATAATCTCTCAAGGGTTGCACAGTTCAAGGGCCTCCTAACAGTCAAACACTAGGGTTTTGGGTCTGGCAAATAAATGGAAGTTTTCAAGGGTCCAAACAAGTCCCATATGCCTACAAACATGGTCAAGCATCCATATGCCAAGTTTCAAGACTCACAGCAAAAAATTGCACAGTCAAAAACCCTAATTGCTCAACAGTCAACTGTAGGGGCAAAATGGTCATTTGACAGTCAAAAGTCCAAATTTTTGGTCAACATCTTATTTTTAAGCCACAAACATCATTTTATCAATGCTTGATCATGATTCTCAAGGCATGGCTCAAAAAGTCTCAAGATGCAAAAGTTTCTATATTTGGACAGTTGAAAAAGTCAACTGTAACTTGACCAAGGCATAACTTCCACATGGTTTATCAGAAAAATTCCATCCAAAGCGCATTTTGAAGACAATGACATTTCCTACATCTCCTCTTCACACTTCAAGTCCAAGAAATGCTCTCACAAAAAGTTATCAATCTCAACATTATAGGTCATTTTCAAAAGTCAACAAAAAGGCACTTTAAGTCAAAGACCATAACTTGAGACTGGTAAATAAAAATGACATGGGACCAAAGGCATTGGTTAGAGGACTTCAAGACCTTTCCAAAATGTCCAAGAACATGATCAAAGCTTAAAAATTGAGCAAGATATGCCTTGTGGAAGTTGGGAAATTTTTGGGAATTTTGAAAAGTCAACTTTGCTTCAAATGCCTCAAAATTGCTAATGGGCCACAATTTCTCCCAAGAATCATCATCCAAAAGCTATGCACGACCAATTGGCCCAAAGGGAAGTTGTTTTCTTATTTTTAATTTATTAATTGAATTTTTAAATCTATTAATTCATTTAATTCAAATTAAATATGAAAAAAATACTACATGCCACCTTGCAAATCTTTTTATGCAGCATTTCTACTCATCATAACTCCAAGATTTCGTGCATACTCAATATGGAAAGAATTGGCAATGATTGGCATGATCTTCACTTGGAAAAGATACCATTAAAAATCAAATATTTGATTCATGATTACAAAGATTTTGGACTTGTTTTGCAAACCTAAAACACTCCTCATAAAAGCCAGAACACAACCCTAATGCAAGGGACCTGGAAGCTGCGCCTCAGACCTCAAACCAACTTTGCATTTTTTCAAGAAATTCTCAAAACTGAAAACACACATAGAGCGTGATTCAAAGCCTATAATCAATTCCAAAAGCTTTCTGAGGCCTTCCTGAACGTCACTCAATCCTTTTCCAGTCCCCACGCATAAAGAAGTGGTAGAACAAAGTCCAACTTTCTCAAACTTTTTGCATATTCGTGTCTCATGATTCATGTCATATTTTTGATTTCTAATACTGGATTCATACTAATTTAATCATTCTAAAGCTAACAGTGTCATTCAATTGAGTTTTTAAGGCCTGTGCACGAATCCACCATGGGAGCTCTTTAGGGTTGCAGAAATTTGAAATTAGGGACTTTTGCATATGGAAAAATTAGACAGCGAGACCAACGCCATTGGATTCGTGACCTTCATACGAACCTATTCATCACCTCGCGCCTAATTTATCATGGCCCATGGAGTAATCGCTATTTTTCCTGGTCTGAGTTAGTGGGGGTTTAAAACCCCCTCTATTTTCTTTATTTGCAGGTACAAGGTGCGGAAGACGCTGAGGTGTCTCAACCAGACAGGGCTATTCAAATATTCGCGCATTTTCTTTTATGTTTATCAATAGCACTTATTCTCTCTCATATGCATCAGGTTCCACTAATATTACAAACGAACGCGCTTGGCTGGTTGGTAAGTGAGGTGTCCTTCAAGCATTGGGACCTGGGTTCGATTCCCAGCTCCCCTCCCTTCTCAATATCATTTTGTTTAATGTGTTCCTACGCAGCTTGCATCCTAAGGTCCACCATACAACTCCATGCCTTGGCTTGCCACATGTCCCAGGAGACGAATCTGAAGGTCAGGATGAGAGGTCCATCATACACATCAGTTGACCATGCCACACACGCGCTGGAAAAAGTCAACAGACCTTCAATCTAATGGGCCAAATTGCTTCAGTCATACCTCCATAATTGGGGCATAACCCCCTTTTTTTGTTTGTATTTCTTTCTCCTTTCTTTTTCTCTTTTTGTTTTAATTTATTTGTTTTTCTTTTAATTCCTCCAAATAATTTTTTAACACAAAAAAAATAAATAAAAAATCAGAAACTATAAAAAATAAAATATGTTGGTTAATTAATTTACTAATATTTATTTTGTAAATAAATTTTGTCAATTAATTTAGTTCTAATCTTAGGTTTAATTTTAATGTTTTTTTTAATAAACTAAAAAATGTAGAAATTAGGGTTTTAATGCTTTTATTCTTTTTCTTTTCTTTTACCATATTTAATTATTAATTATTTTGTAAATAAATATGCCATGTAAATAATTAATGAAAATTAGGTCAAACTTGAATTTATTTCTTTAATAATTAAAAAATGTTTAGAATTAGGGTTTTAATTCCATTTAATTCTTTTAAATTCCATAAATACAAAAAACATAAAAAAAACAAGTTCTTACCTTTATTTAATTTAATTAATTTAATAATTTCAATTTAATTTCATTTAAAGGGTCCAACGCCCTCGCACTCTCAATTTTATTTCTTTTCGCATTTACTTTTATTTCTTTTTATGAACATAATGTATTTATCCCAAAGCCTTGTAATAAATTAATTAGGACATTTATTTTCCGCACTTTATTTATTTCAAATCGGGTCTTCGTTTAATTTGGCGATGTAGACCCGCGCCTTTGTAATAGCGTAGGACCTTTAAATTTCGCACCTTTAAATTGCTAACTATCACATGAAAGAATGTATGCCCAAATAAAAACGATGCGTAGCTCACCAAATACATGACAAGACAAATATAACTGAAAATGACACACAATTCACACACCACTCCTAGGGTACGCCTCACTGTTGCCTTGCCCCTCGAAACGTGGTCGTCGAGTACAGGACGTCTTAGTAAGTCCTTATGTCCATGAACATGGCATAAGGGGTAGCTTCTAAGGTGTCCTATTGTTGCTCTGGTGATCACACTGTTGCCTTGCCCCCCGAAACGTGGTCGTCGAGTACAGGACGTCTTAGTAAGTCCTTATGTTCCATTGATCTAGTTGCCTCGAATAAGTTGCCTCGGAACGGTCGCCTCGGAATAAAAAGATCAATGGCATAAGGGTAGCTTCTAAGGTATCTTACCATTGCTCGGTGACCACACTGTCCCTAACCCTCGAATTGACCCGAACACCTCCAACGGTGGTGCTACCTACCTCTCAATGGTGGGATGGCACTACCTTAAGGACATTTACACAGACTAATTCCTTAGAGTAGGTGGATGACTCGTAGATACTTGCTCTAATTCAAAACAAATCAAAAACTTCTTTTCACACCTACACTTTTCAAAAAGCTTTCAAAAACGATTTTTCAAACACTCTTGAGGACTGATACAAGAGTCGAACTGAAATTTTAAACGAGACTTTTTTTCAAACTCACTCACACTTGAAAAGCAAACAAACATTTTGAAAACAGAAATGAGCAAGTATCTAAGAGCCCATGGATAAACATGGATAGAAAGGGTGCTAACACCTTCCCTTTCTATAAATCTACCTCCCGAACCGAGAACTAATCTCAATAAGGAATTTTTCTGTGCTTTTGTCCTTTCCATTTGGAGAAAATAAAAGACGGTGGCGACTCTTGCTTCCGCGACATTTCACGAAACCAGCTTAAAAAACAGTCAGTTCTATTTCCACCGATCACAGGGTTCATCAAGTTGATTCTAACTGGTGAGAGAGTTGAAGCCGGCATAAAGAGCGGAAAAATTCAAAAGGACGCATCTGCTTCTGCTGCCATCAAAAAGACTTTTCCAGCAAAGAAAGAAGTCTCAGCTGTCTACTCCCAAAGAGGTCAAGGAAGAGTTAAGCGCCAGCAAGCAGTGGGGGCCGTAATGATTCAGAAGTCTGCGGCTGATCAGCTTAGAAACAATCAACCCAGAACCAACCAAGCTAGGATGGAAAGGCCTACACGGCAATTCACCCGGATAAACATGACTCCTGCTCAGGTTCTCCCCCATCTCTTGAAGTTAAACCTTGCAAGTTTGAAAGAGGCCCCCAAGAATCCGAATACATCTTCTCCTTACTACCATTCAAATGCCAAGCGTGCTTATCATTCAGACAGCCTGGGGCACGACACCGACAATTGTTGGGCCCTCAAGAATAAGATTCAGGATTTGATAGATGCTAAAGAAGTTGAATTTGACGCCCCTGAAAAGTCGAATGTGATCTCTGCTCCAATGCCAAAGCATGGCCACAATGCCCATACTGTTGAAGAAGATCTTTTTATTGCTACTGTTGATGATTTAATGACTCCGTTACCGATAATCAAGTTGAATTTGCTGAAGGTTGGGATTTTCCCAGGTTGTGAAGAAGATTGCTGCCTTTGTTCATCCTTACCAACCGACTGTCCGTTGTTGAAGTTAGGCATCCAACGCCTAATGGATAGCCAAGAAATCCTTTTTGAAAAGACTCCTGTTACACCGACTCCTGTCAATGATGTTTCGATAATTACCATATCTGCCAATCTTTCCAAGGTATCCAAAAGACCTGTTAAAATTACATCCAATCCGAAGATTGTACCTTTGAAGATAACCATGTCGGGGCCCATCCCGTACAAGTCCAACAAATCAATACCGTGGAACTATGGTGGAGAGATCTTCTACCACGGTATTAAACAAATTGAATCAACTGAAGAGAGTTCTGATAAAGAGACTTCCGACATTGGAAACATTGCTGGAACGAGTAAAATCACCCGCAGTGGAAGAATTTTCTCTCCGGAGATTGCCCCTCCAAAGGCAATCTTCGGACCCTCAGCTGCTCCTAAGGTTACCCCTGTACCGATCAACATATCTGCGAGAACTCCAGTTATTGAAGAAGTTGTGACTCCTGTGGTTGTCCTCTCCGCTGTTGCTGATGATAGAGGGGAAGGAATCCAAGAAGAGCCTGTCAGGATGAGGGCTTAACCATTGGTCATCCCT
Organism: Vicia faba; assembly: GCA_948472305.1. Taxonomy (NCBI): domain Eukaryota; kingdom Viridiplantae; phylum Streptophyta; class Magnoliopsida; order Fabales; family Fabaceae; genus Vicia; species Vicia faba. The sequence continues at coordinate 447,680,472 of OX451739.1, read as the reverse complement.
GAGACCTCTAAAAAAGAAATGGAAGAGATTTTGAAAATAATCAAGAAAAGCGATTATAATGTTGTGGAGCAACTGGGGAAAACCCCCTCAAAAATATCTATGTTGGCCCTGCTGCTTTGTTCAGAAGCTCACGCTAAAGCCTTGATCAGATTCTTGAAAACGGCCCACGTGCCACAGGAAACCTCCCCGGATCAGTTCCAGGAATGTGTAGCTAGCCTAACAGAAGACAATGGTCTAGGATTCTCCAATGCCGATTTAACATCTAAAGGGAGAAAACATAATGACACTTTGCATGTCTCGGTGGAATGCAGAGGGACCACTCTAGCACACGTTCTAGTAGACACTGGTTCATCGCTGAACGTCTTGCCAAAGAAGGCATTGGATAGGTTGGATTGTGAAGGCCTAACTTTGAAGCCCAGTAACATCATTGTCAGATCCTTTTATGGTTCTAAAAGGATGGTCCATGGGGAGGTGGACATCCCGATTAAAGTAGGAACTAAAACCTTCAACTCCATATTTTATGTGATGGACATCCGTCCTTCCTATTCTTGCTTGTTGGGAAGACCCTGGATTCACCATGCTGGAGCCGTCACTTCTACTCTACATCAAAAGCTCAAGTACCCTGTCCAGGGGAAAATTGTAACTGCTCACGGCGAAGAGGAATACATGATAAGCCATCTTATTTCTTTCCGCTATGTAGAATTGGATGGTGAATTCATTGAAACCCCCTTTCAGCATTTTGAAGAGGTAGCTCAGGAGATTGCGGCAACCAAGACAGTGTCTTCTGTACCCTTGATTACCAGGCCTCCGCCTCGGATGTCGTCTCTCAAATATGCAAAGGCTGTGATTGAAGGAGGAAGCACAATCTGGGGGCAGCTTCCTGATTTTCCTTTCAAATCTGATAAGTTCGGTTTGGGTTTCACTGCTTTTGCTCAAAAGGTTGTGCGTCACTCCCGGGCTGGAGGGCCACCAATGAAGATCACCCATCATGGAATCAATGCTTTGGAGGATAGTGAAGAGGAGAGCAATTTGGAAGACTGGATTTTCCCTACTGTTGAAGGAGGACTGTGCAATTGGGAGGCAAAAGACTTTGTTCCCATTACTTTCATAAATCAATAATTTATCTTTCAAACATTTCTGTTGGTTTGTAATAATTCCTGAATAATTCGTACACTTTTAACCTTGTGCCTTACCCGAGGTACATAGGTCCATTTGTAAGGGTTTGATTTTTCATCTTCATATGCCATTTTAATGAATCATGGACGTTTTCACATATAAACTTTTGTGTTCATTGTCTTTCTTTTTGCATTTTATTTGTTTAAAGATGGCTATCCCTCACACACACCCACACTCACAAATGCAGGTACCCTTCCATTCCGGATTCCATGGGTAACAATTCTGCTACGACCTTCAGTGACTCTGAATATCTGGTCTACCATGCCGAATACGAAGGTGATGAAGATTGTGAGGTGCCAGGAGAATTGGCTAGACTGTTACAACAGGAAGAAATGGCTATTCTACCTCATGAGGAGTTGTTAGAGACAATCAACTTGGGTACTGAGGAAGACAGAAAAGAAGTTAGAGTGGGTGCCAACCTAGAGCCAAGTGTCAAAAAGCACTTAGTTCAGCTGTTGAATGAATATGTTGAGATCTTCGCCTGGTCTTACGAAGACATGCCGGGACTTGATACAGATATTGTGGTTCATTGTCTCCCTACAAGAGAAGACTGTCCACCAATTAAACAGAAGGTCCGCCGCATGAGGCCCGACATGTTTGAAAATATCAAAGCCGAAGTTATGAAGCAGTTCAATGCTGGATTTCTTGCTGTTACTTCCTATCCACAATGGGTTGCTAACATTGTGCTTGTGCCTAAGAAGGACGGCAAAGTCAGAATGTGCGTGGATTATAGAGACTTAAACAGGGCTAGCCCTAAAGACGATTTTCCACTTCCGCACATTGACATCTTGGTTGGTAACACAACTCAACATAAGGTATTTTCTTTCATGGACAGAGTTCATAAAGCTGACCCACAAGAGTTGGGGCCAAAGACTTCTCTACCTATGGAAGCCTACTACCAATGGGTTCGCATTCATGCTCAGAAGTTAGGTATGCCGTACGAAGCTGTCAGACCCGTCATTCTTGAGTATCCTGACAAAGATGGGGCTCCTCCAACTGTTCTCCCTCCTCAGATACCTACTGATTATGAGACATTAAAGAGATATTGGTTGCAACTGCGAGAAGAACGGGATTCGTATTGGGAAAAGTTCAACGAGCAGGAATTGAAGATCCAGAAGCTGACAAAGCAGTTGGAGAATGAGCGAGCTATGAATGACTACATCCGTACTGAGAAGAGGAGACCATGGGATCAATAAGGAGCTCTGGATGTTCTTTTACAATTTTATTTCCCTTTTCAGTATTTCCATTTTATGTAACGCCTAAGGGCAATCTATTGAACAATTTAAGTTTCAAAGTTGAATCTAATGAAGTGTGTTCCTTTTTGTTTACAAAGTTGATTCCCGATTGTCTTTGAAAACATAAATCATACGCATTCCATTCATCATGTGCATAGCAGGGATTCTTCTTTTCAGGTTGCTTACCGTTCTTCGCTGTTTATTTCAGCATCATGAACCCTGACTCATCATCAACCGAGATGTCTATCAAGGCCCTTCAGGCGCAGAACACGCAATTTCAGGAGCTGATCATGGGTTTGGCTCAAGGCCAAGAAGAGCTGAAGGCTTTACTCCTGAAGAAGGGGAAGAAGAAGAAGAGAACTGTTCTTTTCAACTCGGGCCGGAGGTTTGGTAATACTCTGCAGAATGAGGAAGCTGGTTCTTCTGTAGGCAAGAGCAGTCCCCAAGGGGGAAAAGGTCCTAGTCCAGCAGTCTCTGACAACGAGACTGACTTTAATGAGGAACAATATCCTCCGGCTGAAGACAGATACAAGCAACTGGAAGACAGACTGAATGCAATGGAGATCCAACAAGTGCCTGGGCTGGATTTCGGAGACTTGGGCTTATCTACTGGTGTGATTATCCCTCACAAGTTTAAGGCACCATCTTTCACCAAGTATGACGGGGCGTCTTGTCCCAAGCTACACCTCAGATCTTATGTGCGGAAGATCCAACCGTACACAGTGGACAAGAACTTGTGGATCCACTTCTTCCAGGAGAGTCTTTCAGGGACTCATCTCGAATGGTTCTATCAGTTGGATGGGACCAAAGTTCGTAACTAGGAGGAGTTGGCTACTACTTTTTATAAGCAGTATCAATATAATGCCGACCTTGCTCCTACACGTACCCAACTCTAGGGTATGTCGCTAGGATCAAGCGAAGGTTTCAAAGAGTATGCACAGAAGTGGAGGGATCTGGCTGGCAGGGTGCAGCCTCCGTTAAATGACCGTGAGCTGGTGGATATGTTCTTGGGGACCCTATCTGGGCCATTTTTCAATCATCTTATCGGTAATTCGTCTCCAGGGTTTACTGATCTTATTCTGACTGGAGAGAGAATAGAGGCTGGAATGAAGTCCGGTAAAATTCAGAAGGGTGCATCTGCAAGTTCTGAGAAGAAACCCTTTAAAAAGGAGGCCAGTGTTGTGTATGGGCCTAGGAGGCAAGAGAAACCAGAGCGCCACCAATCTGTCAACACGGTGATGATTGCAAAACCTGCTGCTGCTCCTCGGCAAACCAATCCACCCAGGGCTGAAAGACCCAGAAGAGAGTTTACCCGTCTAAGTATGACCCTATCGCAAATCTTGCCGCAGTTGCTATCCACCAACTTGGTGACTGTCAGGGAGGCCCCAAAGGTTGTAAACACTGCCTCTCCCAAGTACAATCCAAATGCCCGCTGTGCTTATCACTCCGATAGCCCGGGGCACTCTACTGATGACTGATGGGCCTTAAGAAACAAAGTGCAGGACCTTATTGATGCCAAGGAGGTACAGTTTGAGGCACCTGAGAAGCCTAATGTGGTGACAGCTCCCCTGCCTGCTCATGGAGTGAATGCCATTGGGGATGAAGACGGGGTGGAAGAATCTGAGTTCGACAGCTGAATTTATCCGACGGCCGACAGTGGACCTAGAAATTGGATTGCAAAGGACAACCTACCTGTTACTTTTGTTACGGAGTAATGAACCCCTTTGTTTTTGTTATTTGTAATAAACATTGAATTAAAACTCTATGGCCCGATGTCTTACCCGGGGCACCGTGGCTTCATTTGTGAGGGTATATTAATTATCATTTCATATATCATGAATAAAGACCTTGGACGTTTTCTCGCATTTCAAATCTTATGCTCCTTTTCTTTCCTTTCTTTATATATTGCGAAACAGCTGTATTTACATACACTCACTCATACAGGTTTCAATCCACTCTGGATCTCACTGGTAACGACTCTGCTACTGCCAGTTATGAATTCGAAAATCTGATCAACTTAGCCGAAGACGAAGGTGAAGATGATTGCGAAGTGCCTGGCGAGCTTGCAAGACTGTTACTCCAGGAAGAAAGGGTAATTCAACCACATGAAGAGCCGGTGGAAACAATAAATCTGGGTACTGAGACGGACAGGAAGGAAGTTAAGATTGGTGCCAACCTAGAGCTCAACGTGAAGCAACGGTTGACTCAGATGTTACATGATTATATGGAGATCTTTGCCTAGTCCTACAAAGACATGCCCGGGTTGGATACCGACATTGTGGTCCATCATTTGCCTACCAAAGAAGACTGCCCTCCGGTCAAGCAGAAGGTCCACCGTATGCGTCCAGAGATGTCTGAGAAGATCAAAGCTGAGGTTATGAAACAGTTCGATGTCGGGTTTCTCGCAGTGACTTCTTACCCTCAGTGGGTGCTAATGTGGTGCCAGTACAAAAGAAAGATGGAAAGGTCAGAATGTGTGTCGACTACAGGGATCTGAACAGGGCCAGCCCCAAAGATGACTTCCCTCTACCTCACATTGATGTGCTGGTTGACAATACTGCTCAACACAAGGTGTTCTCTTTCATGGATGGTTTTTCAGGGTATAATCAGATTAAGATGGCACCTGAAGACATGGAGAAGACTACCTTTGTCACTCAGTGGGGCACCTTCTACTACAAGGTCATGCCATTCGGGTTGAAAAATGCTGGGGCAACCTACCAACGTGCCATGGTTGCTTTATTTCATGACATGATCCACCATGAGATAGAAGTGTATGTCGACGACATGATTGCAAGGTCTCAAACTGAGGAGGAACACCTTGACCATCTGCAGAAGCTGTTTGACTGTCTGCAGTTGTACAAACTGAGGTTGAACCCGAACAAGTGCACCTTCGGGGTAAGATCTGGAAAGTTGCTAGGCTTCGTTGTAAGTGATAAGGGTATTCAAGTGGACCCTGCCAAGGTTAAAGCCATTCAAGAGATGCCAGTTCCTAAGACAGAGAAAGAGGTCAGAGGCTTTTTAGGATGCCTGAATTACATTGCTCGATTCATCTCGCACCTAACTGCTACTTGTGAACCAATCTTCAAGCTGCTGAAGAAAGATTAGGTAGTACGTTGGAATGATGAATGTCAGGCCGCTTTTGACAGAATCAAAGAGTATCTCCAAGAACCACCCATCCTTATGCCACTGGTTGAGGGGAGACCTCTGATACTATACCTGACAGTACTTGACAACTCAATGGGGTGTGTGCTGGGGTAGCATGACGAGTCTGGCCGAAAAGAGCATGCCATTTATTACCTTAGCAAAAAGTTTACCGACTGTGAGACCCGATACTCACTGCTTGAGAAAACTTGCTGCACTTTGGTATGGGCTGCTCGCCGGCTGAGACAATATATGCTGACTCACACTACCTTGTTGATTTCAAAGATGGATCCTATAAAGTACATATTTGAAAAGCCTGCTCTGTCTGGGAGAATAGCAAGATGGCAAATGATCTTGACAGAATACGACATCCAGTACACAACTCAGAAAGCCATCAAAGGGAGTGTATTGGCAGACCACTTGGCACATCAGGCAGTAGACGACTATCAGTCAATGAACTTCGAGTTTCCAGACGAGAGTATCATGATAGTGACTGATTGTGAAGTACCTGGACCGGATGAAGGATCTGAGGAAGGATCCCGATGGTCTATGCACTTTGACAGAGCCTCCAACGCTTTGGGTAACGGTATCGGAGCCGTGATCATATCCCCCCAAGGTACTCATACTCCACTCACTGCCCGGCTATGTTTCAACTGCACCAACAACATGGCGGAGAATGAGGCATGCATCATGGGTCTCCAAGCTGCGATCGACTTAAGGATCAAGTTTCTGAGTGTCTTCGGAGATTCCGCTCTCGTGATCAATCAGATCAAAGGGGAGTGGGATACGAAACATCCGAATCTTATTCCTTACAGAGAATGTGTATTGACATTGATCCCCCACTTCACAGAGATAACCTTTGAACACTTTCCGAGAGAGGAGAATCAACTGGAGGACACGTTAGCTACGATGTCTTCTATGTTCAAAGTCAAATGGGACAATGAGGCTCCCCGGATCATCATCTGGAAACTGGACGAACCGGCATACTGTTGTGATCTCGAGACTGAATTGGTGACTGAGAAGCCTTGGTACCATGAGGTGAAGAGATACTTGGAAGCTCAGGAATACCCTGAAGGTGCATCTGTCAATGATAAGAAGTTTCTGAGAAGGTTCGCAGCGAAGTTCTTCCTTAGCAACGGCATTCTGTATAAGCGAAACCATGATTCGACCTTGCTGCGTTGTGTGAATAAGACTGAAGCAGAAAGGATCATGGAGGAGCTACATGAAGGGACCTTCGGGACACATTCCAGTGGACACACTATGGCAAAGAAGATCCTTCGGGCAGGGTATTTCTGGTCCACAATGGAAGCCGACTGTTACCAACACTCTCGGACATGCCACAAATGCCAGATTTATGCTACAAGGTGCATGTTCCTCCAGTTCCTCTGAATGTCTTGACAGCACCTTGGCCGTTTGCAATGTGGGGCATAGACATGATCGGTGAGATTAAACCTACAGCATCCAATGGGCATCGCTTCATCCTAGTAGCGATTGATTACTTCACGAAGTGGGTCGAAGCAGCTTCCTACGCTACAGTAACCAAGAACGTCGTGGAACGGTTCATTCGGCACAACCTGATCTGTCGATACGGCGTCCCAGAAAGGATCATTACAGACAACGGTACCAATCTTAATAACAAGATGATCACTGAGCTCTGCGAACAGTTTAAGATACAACACCACAACTCTTCTCCTTACCGGCCGAAGATGAATGGGGCTGTAGAAGCAGCAAATAAGAACATTAAGAAAATTATGCAGAAGATGACAGTGACTTATAAAGATTGGCACGAGATGTTACCGTTCGCTCTACATGGGTACCGTACCTCAGCCAGGACGTCAACCGGGGCAACTCCCTTTTCCTTGGTCTACGGTATGGAGGCAGTCTTACCGATCGAAGTGCAGATACCCTCTCTTCGGATAATGAAGGACGCAGATCTGAGCGAAGATGATTGGATCCAGACACAACTTGATCAGCTAAACCTTATTGATGAAAAAAGACTTGCTGCTATCTGTCATGGTCAGACGTATCAGAAACGGATGATCAGGGCATTTAACAAAAAGGTCAGACCACAAGAATATAAAGTTGGGGATCTGGTAATCAAGCGCATCATTATTCCTCAGAGTGATCCAAGGGGAAAATGGACCCCTACGTATGAAGGGCCATTTGTGGTTAAACATGTGTTCTCAGGAGGAGCCATGATTCTAACCAATATGGATGGTGACGACCTTCCCCACCCTGCCAATGCAGACATAGTAAAAAGATACTACGCATGAAAAAAGACCCGCTAGGTTGACATACCTAGGCAAAAATTAGGGCTTCCCGGCGAACAAAAAGGGTTCTGGCAAAATGAAGGGATGAAATGAAAAAATCTGTACACCCGGCAAGTCGAAAACCTGAAAAGGCGGCTTGGGCAAAAATGGGTATCCCGGTGGACTGAAAACCCGAAAGGGCGGTCCAGGCAAAAGTTAGGCATAAAGCGTAACACTATGTCTCATTGGATCACTTTGCATCCAGAATCCGGTATCAACATCAAGTTCAGACGACATCGATCAATCAGCTTCATCTTCAGCTAGGTCATCAAGTGATGAGACGCTCAAAGATATAAAGGCGATAGCAGAGTTGGAACCCAGTGGGATTGTTCTTTTCACACAGCTGTTTTATTTTCCCTTTGTACAAATTGTATAAATTCTTTTGTTCGGAGGTGTTCTCCTACTAGGACGTCAGCCTCTTGTACATAAACGCCTATTTACAGGCAATTCAAATTCAAAATCAATACAAAATCACTTTTCAGTTAAAATTGCCAATTGTTTTTCCTTTTCTGTTTTGTTTTGCGAAGAACGTCCAAGGTTCAATTTGTGATATATGCATGTGACAATAATTGCTAATTCATAAATATTTGCATACGAAACAAAGGATTAATTACAGGTAACATTAGAAACAGGGGCAATAAGAGTTATCTAAGCGATCTAGTTGCTCAGTCCATCAAGGTACCAAGGTAGGTTCAGCTAAAGAACATAACCATTATGCCTTAATTCCCCAGAGAGTGAGCCAGCAAGTCAGAGCACTCCCCCCAAGCAAAGCTATTATCAACCTTAAGGAAGTTGGGTATCCCCGCAGATCTCAACATTCCCCAGCACGATATACGAACATTCCTAACAAGCATCCCCGACAGTCTTGATCTAAGATTGTTCCCCGGCGATATACCAGACATTCAATGGAGTCACTTCCCCGATACAGTTCAAAACTTCCCCAGGAGAGTCCAATCCAGTTTCCCCAGGAAAGTTGGAATCCATCTCCCCAAGCAGTAAGCTTATCCCCAGTAGATTCTGGAAGCTTATCCCCGTAGAGCACGAACGCGTCCCCCGGCTTTATTCAAAGGTTATTTCCCTACCAGGATATAACTGGGTTATCCTCAGCCAAAAGCCACGAAAATATCGTCCTCGACAAAGTCTTCCTATCCCCAGCTAAGTCTATTAACACTTCCAACATAACAGTGGTATCCCCCAGCGAAGTTATCATCCAACATCTCAACAGAGTACCTCTCTCCCCACAGAGTATTGTTCCCCAGCATGATCGCTAGAGTAATTTTCTCCCCGCAGAGTAATCCATTCGCCAAGTTTATTCCCCAACGGAGTTATCTTCTCCTACCGGTATTCTTGCAAGTATCATCCCCAGTGGAAACAACAAAGCACTATTCTCCAACATCAGCCCAGGATGTGACTTCCCGGCACCCGTCAAGGATTTACTTTCCTAGACGAAAACATACCTTCATAAAAATCGCATTTACATACATTATAGCATGCATATACGCATCATATCTTACAAATCTCATTTATGTTGAGAACATCATTGCTTGATCCATATCATGCATTGCATATGACTGACCTTTACCTTTCAGGAAAGATCAAGTTAAGCTCTCAGTTATATTTCAAGACTTTAGTCTGGTTCAGTTAAATCGACCCTAAGATTTTCCTGATTCTTATCCAGTCAAAGGCCTTCTCTGGTTCAGTCAGATCGACCCTAAGATCTCCCTGATTCTTATCCAGTTGAAGATATTCCAAGACCTTCTCTGGTTCAGCCAGATCGACCCTAAGATCTCCCTGATTCTTATCCAGTTGAAGATTCCAAGACCTTCTCCGGTTCAGTCAGATCGACCCTAAGATTTTCCTGATTCTTATCCAGTCAAAGGCCTTCTCTGGTTCAGTCAGATCGACCCTAAGATCTCCCTGATGCTTATCCAGTTGAAGATATTCCAAGACCTTGCCCGGTTCAGTTAAATCGACCCTAAGATTTTCCTGATTCTTATCCAGTCAAAGGCCTTCTCCGGTTCAGTCAGATCGACCCTAAGATCTCCCTGATTCTTATCCCAGTAGAAGACATCCAAGATTCTCTCAGCGTTCCTGTTGAGGTAGTAATCGCCCCAAGATTCTCTCAGCGTCCTTGTTGAGGTAGTAATCTCCCCAAGATTCTCTCAGCGTTCCTGTTGAGGTAGTAATCGCCCCAAGATTCTCTCAGCGTTCCTGTTGAGGTAGTAATCGCCCAAGGTTCTCTTACCGTCTCGTTGAGGTAGTAACCATCCCTGGTTCATTCATAACCTTTTGAAGCTCCAGACCCAATTCCTGTAACCAGTCAGGGCACATCTACATAAGAGTTTGAAGACCAGCTCCTGTAACAGGCCAGGTAATCATTTTCTTTTTCAGGTACGCAAGTTCTCGCTAAGGAATCTCTTACGCGATCGACGCCCAGATGGCATCTATAAGCCCATCCGCTTATCCATCACCTCTCAACATGGCATCTGTAAGCCCATCTTCCTATCCATCAATCTCCAAATGGCATCTGTAAGCCCATTCCCACCATTACACTACTATGTGAGCGCAAATTTCTGGGCACTCTAGTGTTCAATCATCTTCCACCTTTGGATTACGAAAGGCACGTCAGCCAATCTACATCCTCAGGTTTAAGAAGATTGAACAGGGGCAACTGTTGTACCCCAAAATTTGCCCTCCCATATTCTTCAAGATTTGCAAAGAGCATGCTTCATAATCTCTCAAGGGTTGCACAGTTCAAGGGCCTCCTAACAGTCAAAAACTAGGGTTTTGGGTCTGGCAAAGAAATGGAAGTTTTCAAGGGTCCAAACAAGTCCCATATGCCTACAAACATGGTCAAGCATCCATATGCCAAGTTTCAAGACTCACAGCACAAAATTGGACAGTCAAAAACCCTAATTGCTCAACAGTCAACTGTAGCGGCAAAATGGTCATTTGACAGTCAAAAGTCCAAATTTTTGGTTAACATCTTATTTTGAAGCCACAAACATCATTTGATCAATTCTTGATCATGATTCTCAAGGCATGGCTCAAAAAGTCTCAAGATGCAAAAGTTTCTATATTTGGACAGTTGAAAAAGTCAACTGTAACTTGACCAAGTCATAACTTCCACATGGTTTATCAGAAAAATTCCATCCAAAGCTCATTTTGAATAGAATGACATTTCCTACAACTCCTCTTCACACTTCAAGTCCAAGAAATGCTCTCACAAAAAGTTATCAATCTCAACATTATAGGTCATTTTCAAAAGTCAACAAAACGGCACTTTAAGTCAAAGACCATAACTTGAGACTGGTAAATCAAAATGACATGGGACCAAAGGAATTGGTTAGAGGACTTCAAGACCTTTCCAAAATGTCCAAGAACATGATCAAATCTTAAAAATTGAGCAAGATATGCCTTGTGGAAGTTGGGAAATTTTTGGGAATTTTGAAAAGTCAACTTTGCTTCAAATGCCTCAAAATTGCTAATGGGCCACAATTTCTCCCAAGAATCATCATCCAAAAGCTATGCACGACCCATTGGCCCAAAGGGAGGTTGTTTTCTTATTTTTAATTTATTAATTGAATTTTTAAATCTATTAATTCATTTAATTCAAATTAAATATGAAAAAAATACTACATGCCACCTTGCAAATCTTTTTATGCAGCATTTCTACTCATCATAACTCCAAGATTTCGTGCATACTCAATATGGAAAGAATTGGCAATGATTGGCATGATCTTCACATGGAAAAGATTGGAAAAGATACCATTAAAAATCAAATATTTGATTCATGATTACAAAGGTTTTGGACTTGTTTTGCAAACCTAAAACACTCCTCATAAAAGCCAGAACACAACCCTAATGCAAGGGACCTAGAAGCTGCGCCTCAGACCTCAAACCAACTTTGCATTTTTTCAAGAAATTCTCAAAACTAAAAACACACATAGAGCGTGATTCAAAGCCTATAATCAATTCCAAAAGCTTTCTGAGGCCTTCCTGAACGTCACTCAATCCTTTTCCAATCCCCACGCATAAAGAAGTGGTAGAACAAAGTCCAACTTTCTCAAACTTTTTGCATATTCGTGTCTCATGATTCATGTCATATTTTTGATTTCTAATACTGGATTCATACTAATTTAATCATTCTAAAGCTAACAGTGTCATTCAATTGAGTTTTTAAGGCCTGTGCACGAATCCACCATGGGAGCTCTTTAGGGTTGCAGAAATTTGAAATTAGGGACTTTTGCATATGGAAAAATTAGACAGCGAGACCAACGCCATTGGATTCGTGACCTTCATACGAACCTATTCATCACCTCGCGCCTAATTTATCATGGCCCATGGCGTAATCGCTATTTTTCCTGGTCTGAGTTAGTGGGGGTTTAAAACCCCCGCTATTTGCTTTATTTGCAGGTACAACGTGAGGAAGACGCTGAGGTGTCTCAACCAGACAGGGCTATTCAAATATTCGCGCATTTTCTTTTATGTTTATCAATAGCACTTATTCTCTCTCATATGCATCAGGTTCCACTAATATTACAAACGAACGCGCTTGGCTGGTTGGTAAGTGAGGTGTCCTTCAAGCATTGGGACCTGGGTTCGATTCCCAGGTCCCCTCCCTTCTCAATATCATTTTGTTTAATGTGTTCCTACGCAGCTTGCATCATAAGGTCCACCATACAACTCCATGCCTTGGCTTGCCACATGTCCCAGGAGACGAATCTGAAGGTCAGGATGAGAGGTCCATCATACACATCAGTTGACCATGCCACACACGCGCTGGAAAAAGTCAACAGGCCTTCAATCTAATGGGCCAAATTGCTTCAGTCATACCTCCATAATTGGGGCAGAACCCCCTTTTTTGTTTGTATTTCTTTCTCCTTTCTTTTTCTCTTTTTGTTTTAATTTATTTGTTTTTCTTTTAATTCCTCCAAATAATTTTTTAACACAAAAAAAATAAATAAAAAATCAGAAACTATAAAAAATAAAATATGTTGGTTAATTAATTTACTAATATTTATTTTGTAAATAAATTTTGTCAATTAATTTAGTTCTAATCGTAGATTTAATTTTAATGTTTTTTTTTAATAAACTAAAAAATGTAGAAATTAGGGTTTTAATGCTTTTATTCTTTTTCTTTTCTTTTACCATATTTAATTATTAATTATTTTGTAAATAAATATGCCATGTAAATAATTAATGAAAATTAGGTCAAACTTGAATTTATTTCTTTAATAATTAAAAAATGTTTAGAATTAGGGTTTTAATTCCATTTAATTCTTTTAAATTCCATAAATACAAAAATCATTAAAAAAAAAAGTTCTTACCTTTATTTAATTTAATTAATTTAATAATTTCAATTTAATTTCCTTTAAAGGGTCCAACGCCCTCGCACTCTCGATTTTATTTCTTTTCGCATTTACTTTTATTTCTTTTTATGAACATAATGTATTTATCCCAAAGCCTTGTAATAAATTAATTAGGACATTTATTTTCCGCACTTTATTTATTTCAAATCGGGTCTTGGTTTAATTTGGCGATGTAGATCCGCGCCTTTGTAATAGCGTAGGACCTTTAAATTTCGCACCTTTAAATTGCTAACTATCACATGAAAGAATGTATGCCCAAATAAAAACGATGCGTAGCTCACCAAATACATGACAAGACAAATATAACTGAAAATGACACACAATTCACACACCACTCCTAGGGTACGCCTCACTGTTGCCTTGCCCCTCGAAACGTGGTCGTCGAGTACAGGACGTCTTAGTAAGTCCTTATGTCCATGAACATGGCATAAGGGTAGCTTCTAAGGTGTCCTACTGTTGCTCTGGTGATCACATTGTTGCCTTGCCCCCCGAAACGTGGTCGTCGAGTACAAGACGTCTTAGTAAGTCCTTATGTTCCATTGATCTAGTTGCCTCGAATAAGTTGCCTCGGAACGGTCGCCTCGGAATAAAAAGATCAATGGCATAATGGTAGCTTATAAGGTATCTTACCATTGCTCGGTGACCACACTGTCTCTAACCCTCGAATTGACCCGAACACCTCCAACGGTGGTGCTACCTACCTCTCAATGCTGGGATGGCACTACCCTAAGGACATTTACACAGACTAATTCCTTAGAGTAGGTGGATAACTCGTAGATACTTGCTCTAATTCAAAACAAATCAACAACTTCTTTTCACACCTACACTTTTCAAAAAGCTTTCAAAAACGATTTTTCAAACACTCTTGAGGACTGATACAAGAGTCGAACTGAAATTTTAAACGAGACTTTTTTTCAAACTCACTCACACTTGAAAAGCAAACAAACATTTTGAAAACACAAATGAGCAAGTATCTAAGAGCCCATGGATAACCATGGATAGAAAGGGTGCTAACACCTTCCCTTTCTATAAATCTACCTCCCAAACCGAGAACTAATCTCAATAAGGAATTTTTCTGTGCTTTTGTCCTTTCCATTTGGAGAAAATAAAAGACGATGGCGACTCTTGCTTCCGCGACATTTCGCGAAACCAGCTTAAAAAACAGTCAGTTCTATTTCCACCGATCACAGGGTTCATCAAGTTGATTCTAACTGGTGAGAGAGTTGAAGCCGACATAAAGAGCGGAAAAATTCAAAAGGACGCATCTGCTTCTGCTGCCATCAAAAAGACTTTTCCATCAAAGAAAGAAGTCTCAGCTGTCTACTCCCAAAGAGGTCAAGGAAGAGTTAAGCGCCAGCAAGCAGTGGGGGCCGTAATGATTCAGAAGTCTGCGGCTGATCAGCTTAGAAACAATCAACCCAGAACCAACCAAGCTAGGGTGGAAAGGCCTACATGGCAATTCACCCGGATAAACATGACTCCTGCTCAGGTTCTCCCCCATCTCTTGAAGTTAAACCTTGCAAGTTTGAAAGAGGCCCCCAAGAATCCCAATACATCTTCTCCTTACTACCATTCAAATGCCAAGCGTGCTTATCATTCAGACAGCCTGGGGCACGACACCGACAATTGTTGGGCCCTCAAGAATAAGATTCAGGATTTGATAGATGCTAAAGAAGTTGAATTTGACGCCCCTGAAAAGTCGAATGTGATCTCTGCTCCAATGCCAAAGCATGGCCACAATGCCCATACTGTTGAAGAAGATCTTTTTATTGCTACTGTTGATGATTTAATGACTCCGTTACCGATAATCAAGTTGAATTTGCTGAAGGTTGGGATTTTCCCAGGTTGTGAAGAAGATTGCTGCCTTTGTTCATCCTTACCAACCGACTGTCCGTTGTTGAAGTTAGGCATCCAACGCCTAATGGATAGCCAAGAAATCCTTTTTGAAAAGACTCCTGTTACACCGACTCCTGTCAATGATGTTTCAATAATTACCATATCTGCCAATCTTTCCAAGGTATCCAAAAGACCTGTTAAGATTACATCCAATCCGAAGATTGTACCTTTGAAGATAACCATGTCGGGGCCCATCCCGTACAAGTCCAACAAATCAATACCGTGGAACTATGGTGGAGAGATCTTCTACCACGGTATTAAACAAATTGAATCAACTGAAGAGAGTTCTGATAAAGAGACTTCCAACATTGGAAACATTGCTGGAACGAGTAAAATCACCCGTAGTGGAAGAATTTTCTCTCCGGAGATTGCCCCTCCAAAGGCAATCTTCGGACCCTCAGCTGCTCCTAAGGTTACCCCTGTACCGATCAACATATCTGCGAGAACTCCAGTTATTGAAGAAGTTGTGACTCCTGTGGTTGTCCTCTCCGCTGTTGCTGATGATAGAGGGGAAGGAATCCAAGAAGAGCCTGTCAGGACGAGGGCTTAACCATTGGTCATCCTTGAGACCTCTAAAAAATAAATGGAAGAGATTTTGAAAATAATCAAGAAAAGCGATTATAATGTTGTGGAGCAACTGGGGAAAACCCCCTCAAAAATATCTATGTTGGCCCTGCTGCTTTGTTCAGAAGCTCACGCTAAAGCCTTGATCAGATTCTTGAAAACGGCCCACGTGCCACAGGAAACCTCCGCGGATCAGTTCCAGGAATGTGTAGCTAGCCTAACAGAAGACAATGGTCTAGGATTCTCCAATGCCGATTTAACATCTAAAGGGAGAAAACATAATGACACTTTGCATGTCTCGGTGGAATGCAGAGGGACCACTCTAGCACACGTTCTAGTAGACACTGGTTCATCGCTGAACGTCTTGCCAAAGAAGGCATTGGATAGGTTGGATTGTGAAGGCCTAACTTTGAAGCCCAGTAACATCATTGTCAGAGCCTTTTATGGTTCTAAAAGGATGGTCCATGGGGAGGTGGACATCCCGATTAAAGTAGGAACTAAAACCTTCAACTCCATATTTTATGTGATGGACATCCGTCCTTCCTATTCTTGCTTGTTGGGAAGACCCTGGATTCACCATGCTGGAGCCGTCACTTCTACTCTACATCAAAAGCTCAAGTACCCTGTCCAGGGGAAAATTGTAACTGCTCACGGCGAAGAGGAATACATGATAAGCCATCTTATTTCTTTCCGCTATGTAGAATTGGATGGTGAATTCATTGAAACCCCCTTTCAGCATTTTGAAGAGGTAGCTCAGGAGATTGCGGCAACCAAGACAGTGTCTTCTGTACCCTTGATTACCAGGCCTCCGCCTCGGATGTCGTCTCTCAAATATGCAAAGGCTGTGATTGAAGGAGGAAGCACAATCTGGGGGCAGCTTCCTGATTTTCCTTTCAAATCTGATAAGTTCGGTTTGGGTTTCACTGCTTCTGCTCAAAAGGTTGTGCGTCACTCCCGGGCTGGAGGGCCACCAATGAAGATCACCCATCATGGAATCAATGCTTTGGAGGATAGTGAAGAGGAGAGCAATTTGGAAGACTGGATTTTCCCTACTGTTGAAGGAGGACTGTGCAATTGGGAGGCAAAAGACTTTGTTCCCATTACTTTCATAAATCAATAATTTATCTTTCAAACATTTCTGTTGGTTTGTAATAATTCCTGAATAATTCGTACACTTTTAACCTTGTGCCTTACCCGAGGTACATAGGTCCATTTGTAAGGGTTTGATTTTTCATCTTCATATGCCATTTTAATGAATCATGGACGTTTTCACATATAAACTTTTGTGTTCATTGTCTTTCTTTTTGCATTTTATTTGTTTAAAGATGGCTATCCCTCACACACACCCACACTCACAAATGCAGGTACCCTTCCATTCCGGATTCCATGGGTAACAATTCTGCTACGACCTTCAGTGACTCTGAATATCTGGTCTACCATGCCGAATACGAAGGTGATGAAGATTGTGAGGTGCCAGGAGAATTGGCTAGACTGTTACAACAGGAAGAAATGGCTATTCTACCTCATGAGGAGTTGTTAGAGACAATCAACTTGGGTACTGAGGAAGACAGAAAAGAAGTTAGAGTGGGTGCCAACCTAGAGCCAAGTGTCAAAAAGCACTTAGTTCAGCTGTTGAATGAATATGTTGAGATCTTCGCCTGGTCTTACGAAGACATGCCGGGACTTGATACAGATATTGTGGTTCATTGTCTCCCTACAAGAGAAGACTGTCCACCAATTAAACAGAAGGTCCGCCGCATGAGGCCCGACATGTTTGAAAATATCAAAGCCGAAGTTATGAAGCAGTTCAATGCTGGATTTCTTGCTGTTACTTCCTATCCACAATGGGTTGCTAACATTGTGCTTGTGCCTAAGAAGGATGGCAAAGTCAGAATGTGCGTGGATTATAGAGACTTAAACAGGGCTAGCCCTAAAGACGATTTTCCACTTCCGCACATTGACATCTTGGTTGGTAACACAACTCAACATAAGGTATTTTCTTTCATGGACAGATTTTCAGGGTACAACCAGATCAAAATGGCCCCTGAAGACATGGAGAAAACTACTTTTGTTACACAGTGGGGTACGTTCTGTTACAAAGTGATGCCATTCGGACTGAAGAATGTCGGGGAAACCTATCAACACGCCATGGTAGCTTTGTTTCATGATATGATACATCATGAGATAGAGGTATACGTAGATGACATGATAGCCCGTTCACAAACGAAAGAAGAACACCTCAACCATCTGCAAAAGCTGTTTGTCAGGTTGAAAGAGTACAAGCTCAGATTGAACCCTAACAAGTTCACTTTCGGAGTCAGGTCCGGTAAACTCTTGGGTTTCATTGTCAGCAACAAGGGCATCAAGGTTGATCCTGCCAAAGTCAAAGCTATACAAGAAATGCCTGCTCCTCGCACTAAGAAGGAGGTCAGAGGTTTCTTGGGACGCCTAAACTACATTGCAAGGTTTATTTCTCACCTAACATCTACCTGTGAGCCAATCTTCAAGTTGTTGAAGAAAGATCAGGTGGTTAAATGGAATGATGACTGTCAAGTTGCTTTCGATAAAATCAAGGAGTACTTGCTAGAACCTCCTATCTTGATGCCACCCGTCGAAGGAAGACCGCTAATCATGTATCTGACCGTCCTAGAGAATTCAATGGGGTGCGTACTGGGCCAACATGAGGAGTCTGGCCGAAAAGAGCATGCCATTTATTACCTTAGCAAAAAGTTTACCGACTGTGAGACCCGATACTCACTGCTCGAGAAAACTTGCTGCGCTTTGGTATGGGCTGCTCGCCGGCTAAGGCAGTATATATTGACTCATACCACTTTTCTGATATCTAAGATGGATCCGATCAAGTACATCTTTGAGAAGCCTGCTTTATCCAAAAGAATCGCTAGATGGTAGATGATCCTAATGGAATACGACATACAGTACACGACCCAAAAAGCTATAAAGGGGAGTGTACTAGCCGATCATCTAGCTCATCAAGCTTTCGAAGATTACCAATCCATGAAGTTTGACTTCCCCGACGAGGATATCATGACATTGGACAACATTGAAGACTTTAGACCGTATGAGGAACCTGAACAAGGATCCCGATGGACCCTGTACTTTGATGGTGCCTCCAATGCACTTGGTAACGGTATCGGCGTGGTACTCATCTCTCCAGAAGGTTGCCATACACCTTTCACAGCCAGACTCTGCTTTAGCTGCACCAACAACATGGCCGAGTATGAAGCTTGTATATTTGGACTCAAGGCTGCTATAGACTTTGGAATCAAATCCTTGATTGTATTTGGGGACTCAGCTTTGGTCATCAGTCAGATTAAAGGAGAGTGGGATACTAAACATCCAGACCTCATCCCTTACAAAGAACATGTCTTGACATTGTTACCACATTTCGAGCAGATTTCCTTCGAGCACTTCCCGCAAAAAGAAAATCAGCTAGCAGATGCTCTAGCTACAATGTCATCCATGTTTAAACTTAACTGGGATAATGAGGCTCCCCAAATCACCATTGAGCTGATGGATGAACCTGCACATTGTCACGAGATTAATACCGAAGAAGTAGTGGACCGACCTTGGTTTCATGAGGTCAAAAGGTATCTCGAGGCTCAAGAATACCCTGAAGGAGCTTCAGTCAACAACAAAAAGTTCTTGAGGATATTCTCTACCAAGTTCTTCCTGAGAAATGGTATCCTATACAAGCGCAATCATGATTGCATTCTGCTCCGTTGTGTGGACAAGATTGAAGCTGAACAGATCATGGCTGAATTGCACAATGGTACCTTTGGCACTCACTCTAGCGGACATGCGATGGCTAAGAAGATTCTACGGGCAGGCTATTACTGGTCTACCATGGAAGCTGACTGCCATCAAAATTCCAGGACTTGTCACAAATGCCAAATCTATGCGGACAAGGTACATATACCTCCAGTTCCTCTCAATGTCTTAACAGCTCCTTGGCCATTCGCTATGTGGGGAATCGACATGATTGGAGAGATCAAGCCTACAACATCCAATGGACACCGCTTTATTCTGGTGGCCATTGATTACTTTACCAAGTGGGTCGAAGCTGCTTCCTTCGCATCCGTCACAAAGAATGTTGTTGTCCGCTTTATCAAGCAGAACCTCATTTGCCGGTACAGCATCCCCGAAAGGATCATTACTGACAACAGTACAAACCTGAACAATACTATGATCACTACCTTGTGCGAGAAGTTCCAAATTCAACATCACAATTCATCTCCCTATCAGCCAAAGATGAACGGTGTTGTCGAAGCTGCGAACAAAAATATCAAGAAGATCATACAAAAGATGACAGTCACCTACAAGGACTGGCATGAAATGTTACCGTTTGCTATCCACGAGTACTGTACCACGACGCGTACATCAACTGGGGCAACACCTTATTCTTTGGTATATGGCATGGAAGCTGTTTTGCCTATCGAGGTTCAGATTCCCTCTTTGAGAATCACGAAAGATGCTGGTTTGAGTGAAGACGATTGGATTCAGACCCGGCTTGATCAACTTAACTTGATTGACGAAAAGCGACTTACTGCTATTTGTCATTGTCAGACGTAGAAAAAACGGATGATCAAGGCATTCAATAAGAAAGTCAGGCGCCAGGTATATCAAGTCGGAGATCTTGTAATCAAGCAGATCATCTTGCCGCAAAGTGATCCCAGGGGAAAATGGACTCCTACTTACGAAGGACCATTTGTGATCAAAAACATTTTTTCTGGTGGGGCAATGATATTAACCACCATGGACGGCGACGATCTGCTGCACCCTGCGAACGCTGACATAGTCAAAAGATACTACGCATAAATGACCCGGCTAGTTGAAAACCCGAAATGGCGACTTGGGAAAAAAGGGCATCTCGGTGAATCGAAAATCCGAAAGGGAGGTTCAAGCAAAAATTAGGGATAAATAAAAAAAATATGAACACCCGGCAAGTTGAAAACACGAAAGGGCGACTTGGGCAAAAAAGGGTTTCCCGGTGGATCAAAAACCCGAAAGGGAGATCCAGGAAAAAGTTAGGGAATTAAAGCGTATGACTATGTCTCGTCGGATCACTTTAAGGACAATCTCTTCACAGACAAGCTCTGGGCTTCTGATCAACTCAATCATCTTCGGACGAAGCAACGAATGGACAATATATTCAGAGTTACGAAGGCTATAGCAGAATGGGAACCCCATGGAATTTTCACACATATCCATCTTTTCTTTGTTTAAAATTTTTCTCATTTTTTATGACAACATTCTCTTACTAGGATGTCTGTCTCCTTTGTACAAATACATATACAAAGTTAATACAAAGATACTTCAAAGTGCTGAAAACCATTTGCCTTTTCTTCTTTTTTACACTTGTGTTTTATTTGAAAATGTTCAATGGTTTATTAAATGAGCATATGCATTTGAATATAATCACTGTTTACAAATAAACGAAATGTGAAAGAATAATTACTGACATGTTGAAAGTATAGGAAAACGTCTTTAGGCCATTCCAGAGGCAATCCCCTGCAGTACATCATCTAGGTCTCCAGCGGAGCTAAAACCTTGAAATACATATCCCCAGCGGAGTTACAATTTCAAATCCTTAATTCCCATCAGAGTTAAAACTTCAAACTCCCAATCCCCAGCGGAGCAAAAACTTTGAACTACAGGCCCTTAGCGGAGAAGAAACCTTCTTCCCCAACGGAGTCAAATTTCCAACTATCAATCTACAGCGGAAACCATTTAGTTTTCCCCAGATTCCCCAGCAAGTTGTCTTAAAATCTGAGAATCAACCAGATATCAGTTAGCTTTTATCCCCAACCTAGGATAACTCCCCAGTAGATTGGCATACAACCCAAACTCCTGACCTCTCCAGCAGTATTGCTACTCCCCCAGAGTTTTCACTTACTCTCCAGCAGTAAGCCTTCTTCACCACAAAGTTCTTACTCCCCAACAGAATGAATATTCTCATTCTTGTTTCCCCAGTGAAGTTGCCAGAGTCTTCATTACTCCCTAGCATGAATTTGTCAGAATTTCTCAATCCCCTGCAGATCGAAGATTCTCGTTCTTGACTCCCCAGTTTGAAGTCCCCAAGGATTCAAATTCTCCTAGGAGATTGAAGATTCTCATTCTTAGTTCCCTGCAGAAGCCATCAGAGTCTTCCTTATTCTCCAGCAGATCAAGGTTTTCCTTTATTCGATCCGCGGTAGAGATCACCATATTTTCCTTATTCCCCAGCCGAGTAAGGATTCCCATTATGTAATCCCCAGCCATAGTCATCAGAGTTCTCGGGATTCCCCAAGCAGGTTTCTCAAGCGACACTTGGCGTTATTCTCACAGCAGAATGTTCATCATCCTCCAACTCCAAAGACTTGAAGGATCCCTATATCCCCAGGAAAGTCGTGAAGGATTCTCACATCCCTATAGAAGTTGTCAAAATAATCCCCGTGAGTTGCCAAGGATTTTCTATCCCCAACAGTGGTCCAAGGATTTCTCATCCTCAACAATCAAATATTTTGAGTCTCCAACAGCGGTCAAAGATTTATTTTCCTCGGCAGCAGTCAAGGATTTTATTATCTCCAGCTATCAAGGATTTATTTTCCTCAGCAAGACAGCTAATCAACTTACATGCACATACATTACATATATCATAAACATTGATAAAACGCATCTATTGCATCATACATTTCATGTAACATAACCTTGTGTTTCAGCTAACATTTTACCCTTTTTCAGGATAAGATTAACAGCTATCTCTAACAAATATTCAAAGATTTCAGATACAGAACGAATACACTCCTGACACGAAAGTCATTCTGCTACTCATTCAGATCTCTTATTCATGATACAATAAAGATACACCCCAAAAAAGGAGGTCATTCTATTACTCATTCAGAATTTCAAGTCAAGATACAGATTAGATACACTCCAAACACGAAAGCCATTCTATTTCTCATTCAGATTCAACTATTAATTTCAAGTACGGATACACTCTAGACATGGAAGTTATTCTGTCACTTATTAAGATCCCAGTTATAGTACAGATACACTCTAGACACGGAAGTCATTCTGCTACTCATACATATCTCAACTTCGGATACAGTCCAGATACGCTCCAGACACGGTTGCCATTCAGTCACTTATTCTGACTTTCTCCCCAACCCAGAGATGCTCCAGACACGAAGGCTATTTTGTCGCCTATTCAGAATTCAGATACAATACAGATACACTCCAGATACGGAAGTCATTCTTTTATTCATTCAAGATTCAAATACAGTTACAGCTCGGATACGCTCCAAACACAGACGCCATTCCGTTGCTCATACAAACTCAGTCTCTAGATACGATACAGATACGTTCCAGACACGGATACCATTATGATACTCATTCTTTTGACTTACAACTTGCAGTTCAACAAACATTATTGTATGGCATCTTTAAGCCCATTTCCTTAACTACAATTTGACGAGTGCAAATTTACGGGCACTCTAGTGTCCAATCATCTTTTACCTTCGAGTCACGAATGACAAACTCGTCAATCTAACTCTTCAGGTTTAAGAAGATTGAACAGGGGCAGCTGTTGTACCCCAAAATTTGCCCTCTCATTTTATCAAGATTTTCCTTACAAGACTCTTTGGACTCAAGACCAAGCTAGGGTTTGCTCTGCTCAAGACACCTCCTTGCACTGATGACCTGAAATTAGGGTTTGAGTTTGCACAGGTATTTTTGGACTTTCAATGATTAATGTGACTTTCATACTTCATGTTGGACCTCTAAGATTGCCCATACCAAGTTTCAAGCCTTGAATCTAATTTTTGCCCAGTCAATTGGACAGTTGACCTAAAAATCAATTGCACTGGGGAAAAAGTCAACTGTGGCCAATTTACAGTCAAACCTCATAATTTTTGATCCACATAAACACTATATACTAATATGAACCATTTTATCAAGTTTGGACCACAACTCCTCAAGAAATTTGATCAGATCATCAAAAGGGCAAAATGGTCATTTTTAGGGTTTTGACTGCAGAAGGGCAATTTCTGATTTTTCACCTAGCCAATGGCAAATTGGGTTCAAGAATGGATTCAAGGACTCAATGGCATCATCTTGACCTAATCACAAGGTTCAAAAGATCTCAAATGCATTGGATTGACAAATGAATTTTCCAGTCAACTGATTAAAAATCAACTGTACACTGAAAAGTCAAACTTTGACTTTTTGGTCAAAATCAAGTGCCAAGGGTCATTTTTCATCAATATGTGTCAAAACATGAAAATTGTTCACCAAGAAACCTAATTTTGGAAATTAGGGTTTAAAATGGAAAATTTTCATAACTTAGAAATTTTCTAAGTTATGAAAATTTCTTATTTTTTCCCAACTTTGCCCAACTTTTTCACCATGATGCAATTGGATTCAAATACAACTTCCAACATGAAAGTTGTAGTCCTCCAAAACGTCTACAACTTTGATTCACAAAGTTTTCCCAAAAGATGCTTGGATCTCAAGTTATGATTTTGTGAACAAGGGTCCATGAAACTTTTAACTTAGTGAAAATTTGCCCTAGTTTTGGCAGGATTTTGACCTATCTTCATGGAAAATTTTCACATATTTACAAGTGGAATCTCAAAGTGCATTTCAAATATGGATTGTAAATCATGTTACAAGCTTTCCAAAATGTCCAAGAACTCTCCAAGATCATTTGTGGTTAGGGAGAATCGAAGATTTGAAAATGGCCATTTCTCACTTTTGTCCATGGCATTTTGCACATTGATACAAGTTGCGAATCAGTTTGGATCATGCTTGTACTTGTTTTACAGGACTTAATCCTTTCTACACTCCTTAATTAAATGCAAATACATTGTACAAAGGCATCGTTCTGAGTTATGGAGCATTACACAATGATTTAATCCAAAAATGGCAAAAAGATAACATTGCTACTTTAATAAAGTTCACTTTATGTAACTTTGTTTATCTTGAGCCATGGACCTAGTCTTTTGCAACAAACCACATCCACAAACATCAGAAAATGTTTACCAACTCTCCTCAGGCCTTGAGCTAGCATGTACAGGCTGTGCCTTTGTCAACTCATCTTTTACTTCAAAAACAAGCAAGTGTGCAAAAACTCCACAACTTTGGTATCTGATAAAAACAAGTCTTGTATTCATTTCAAACAAGTTCAACACATTGTAGCAAGCAGAATACACTAGTTACAAGCCTCTCAAACACCCAAATACAAAAAAAAACTCCATTTTTGCCCAAAACAGGGCAAGCCCTGCAGAACCACTTCCAAAACATTATTCCCTCGTGCGTTTTGCTTGGAATCATTTCAAACACATTCTAAACATCACACCTGAACTATCCAAACCCTTCTCAAGAAACTGTAACTCCATTTTCAAGCTTCACCATTTTCAATTTCTGAGTTTGCAGGTTGAGTTCTATAGGGAGATTCAAGTCATTTCAAAGCAAGCTAAGCATTGGGAAAGGTCAAGGGAACATCAAGCAAGCTCAAAAGTCCTTCAGGCCTCACTAAAAGTTGCTACATTGCCATACTCGAACTTGACTGAAACAGGTATTTTCCAACTTTCTATCTCCTTATTTAGACATCCTTAGGCTTAGGTTTGTGAAGCAAAAATGTAGCCCTTAATGTCCTTGAACTTTACATATGCATAGCTTGTATTTATATTAACTGAGCTAGGAGAATTTAGATGATGAACATGCTGAAAAAACTAGGTCAGAATTTAGGGGTGACAAAATTATCCCTGGTTTCTTAGAGTTAGATCAAGTATTTTATATCATTAGAATCGTGTGATGATGAGCTATAACTTTCATGTTATAAGATTTTGTTTTTAAGCACGTATGCAGGAGATACGGATTTGAAGAATAAGGCGCGCGTTTTTGTTCCAAGGACAATGACGAAGTGACTTGGGCTGGGCCTGGCTTGCTTCTACTTTTGACACCCCCATTATGCTTTTTGCACCCCCTTGGCCCATTTCTTTATTTTTGCATATTTTTCATTTCTTTTTTTATTTTCTGACTTTATTATTTTTTCTTGAATATTTTAAAATCAAAAAAAATATTTTCTTTATTTTTGGCATTTTATCATATTTTTATTTTATTTTTATTTGCATAATAAATAATTATTAGATTAATATTGCTTTATTTTCTTAATTAAAACTTGTAAATAATACTAAAATACTTACATATTTTATTTTTATTATATTATACATATAAAATAATATTTTCTCAAATAATTTAATTTTTAACATTTTTGTATATTTTTTATATTATTTATTTTCTTGTACATAAATGAATAAATAATTAATATAAAGCATATTTTCTTTAAAACCAAAATTAGGGTTTCTTCACCCTTTCAAAAATAATCATTTTTTATTTTCTTATTTTGAGACATAAATAATTTATTTTACATACATAAAATAAATACAAAAACATCCTTTGCATATTTATATTTATTTGTACATTTAAATATTTTTCTATTTATTTATTTGTGCAATGTTTCAATTTGGTTGTAATAATAGTCTTAGGGTTTTATTTTGTGCAAATATCCCCCTATTCAAACTTGTATCCCCCTCCGCATATCAATGTTGTAATAGTCTTAGATTTACTTTTCGCATTTTATTGCTTTTATATGCATGCTTAGTAAATTAGGGTTTGTATGATAACCAAAAATCAAAACAAATATCATGACTAAACACAAGACAAAAATGCATGAAAAATGACAAACACAATGCACACAAGCACCCCTAGGGTTTCATCCACTTTGTTGCCTTAAAATGGTCATGATATGCATGCTAGGTATCTTGGCAAAATAAAATCAAACAAAAAGATCATAGTCCCTCGATGACGCTATCTTGGTGGCCTATACAAAAATGATCTAGTCCCTCAAAACTTGCTAAAGATACTTGGCAACATTGTTATCATGGTCATACAATGACCCACGCCCATCCCGTTTAACATCCAAATACAAGGTTGTTTACCAAATACAATGCTAAAACAACAATGTCAAAGGGTTAAAAATGTGTAGGAAAGATCTTTGAGTAGGGTAGACAACTCCTAGTTACTTGATCAAATTGCAAACATCCTTGCTATTTTCAAAAACACACAACACAATTTCAAAACATTTCCCAAACACACTTTCAAACATTGAAACATTTTTCAAAAGACAAACACCTTTGTATACATTCAAACAAGAATCATTACAAAGGTTGCCTAAACAAAGGCCTCTTTTCAAAATACTTTTAAAACCACACACAAATCACTATTTTAAACAATTGAAAAGCAAAAGCAAGTGATCTAAAACAAGTAACTAAGAGCCCATGGAAAACCATGGATGAAAAGGGTGCTAGCACCTTCCCTTTTCATAATCTACCCCCCGAACCCAAAAACAATCTCAAAGGTCTTTCCTGTGCTTTTTGACCTTTCCTTTGGATAAAATAAAAAGTCGGTGGCGACTCTTGCTAAACCGAAACATTTGCGAACACAAACGCAAAACCTCAAGTCAGTTCTCCCACCGTATCATATGTTTCTTAGCCAAGTTTCTGTTGGAGAAGGCTTGTTCTTTCTGGGAGGATATAGATTTTCATGCTTTTGAAGATGTCTTGGCCCTATTAATCCATGGTTTGGATCTATTTCCTAATCTGGACCAATTCATAGATGTGAATGCCATCAAGGTTTTCCTCTCTTGTAATCCTATACCTACTTTGCTTGGAGACATTTTACATTGTTTCCATACTTGCACCATGAAGAAAAGAGGTACTCTTTTGTGTTTCATTCCCTTACTCTCTAGGTGGTTTAATTCGCACCTACCTCGATCAACAATGAAGAACGAGAAAGGCTTGACATGGTCTCAAAAGATGATGTCACTCACACACTCTGACATTTATTGGTGTTTTTGATCCCTGGAGGACACTACCATCATTGACCATGGTGGGGAATTCCCTAATGTCCCACTCTTAGGCATTAGAGGAGGTATCACTTATAACCCTTCTCGTGCATTACGAAAATTTGGGTATGCACAAAGAGATGATCCTCACAATGCACTCATCCAAGGTTTGGTATTCGACTATGAGGGCGACGACCAAGGCTACCGTTAAAGGTTCATACGTGCTTGGAGAATGGTAAACAAGGTGGATACCAAGACATTGGGGCATAAGAACTCTATTCCTTTGGATCCTTATCTTAAGTGGGTACGAACTCGTGCTCAAAATATCGGTATGCCATATGCTTCCATTTTACCTATCATTATGGAGCGGGTTGTTGAAGGAGATGTTCCGTATACTGTCCTTCATACTACCATGCCTACTTCTCTTGAAGATTTGCAAAGAGCTTGGATCCAGCTGAAGGAAGAGAGAGACACCTTCGAATCCCAGTTCTACGCGAGTGAAAAGAAGGTTTTGGAACTTACCAAACAACTTCATGAAGAGCGGAGTTTGAATACCTATATTGTGCCAAAGAGGATGCACTCGACCTTTTTGTCTTAAGAGTTTATTTTGTGTTTATTTCCTCCATCGTAAGCCCAAGAGGCATGGTTGTAATCAATTTGAACTTATTAATACAATTAACATTTGTTCTCTTTTTGTCTAAGCAAATTTAAATTTTTAAAGTCCTTGGAAACATTGCATAAACATTATCATGCATACCATTACATTAAGCAGGTACTTCAAGACAAGTTTCTTATCTTTTCGCTGTTTATTTCAGAAAGAAAGAAAAAAAAAGGCTCTTGAATAGACCGTTAAGGACCTTTAAGCACAAAATGCTCAATTTTAGCAGATGTTCCTGGCGCTGGCCAAGGGGCAAGAAGATCTGAAAGCTCTCATCATCAAGGAGAAGACAAAGAAGGTAAAGAAACCAGCCAGTGTTTTGAATTTGGGAAGAAGTTTCAGAGGACCAGCCAAGCGAGCTCTAGATTTCGCAACCTCATCGGAAGAAGGAGATAATCAAGAAGAAAAGAATAAGGAAGGAAATGACAACCCAGAGTCTAAGGAAGATGAAGCTGACTACTCTGAAGAATAGTATCCTCCTGCTGATGATAAATAAAAACAACTGGAGGATCGCCTCAATGCTGTGGAGATCCAGAGGGTACCCAGGCTGGATTTTGAAGAGCTAGGACTGGTCTCAGGGGTGGTCATCCCGCAGAAACTCAAGGTCCCCACATTTTCTAAGTACGACGATGTCTCATGTCCAAAGCTGCATTTAAGGTCATATGTCAGGAAAATTCAACCCCACACTACTAATAGGAATCTGTGGGTACATTTCTTCTAGGAAAGTTTGTCGGGGACACAGTTAGAATGGTTCTACTAGTTGGAAGGAATTAATATTCGCAATTGGGAAGATATGGCTGCTTCTTTTTACAAGCAATACCTGTATAATGCTGACCTCGCTCCAACTTGTACACAACTGCAAAGTATGGCTATGGGTTCTGGCGAAGGTTTCAAAAATTATGCCCAGAAATGGAGGGATCTTGCGGGAAGAGTCCAGCCCCCTCTATCTGATAGAGAGCTGGTGGATATGTTCTTGGGCACTTTGTCTAGTCCATTTTTCAACCATCTGATTGGAAGCTCTTCAACTGAGTTTACTGCGCTAATCTTAACTGGTGAGCGGGTAGAAGCTGGTATTAAGAGTGGCAAGATTCAGAGGGATACATCCTCAAGTACGACGAAGAAACCCTTCACTGGAAAGAAGGAAGTCAGTGCTTCTTATGGCCAGAGAGATAAAAAAATTGAACATATTCCAACGGTAGGGGATGTTATGATCTCCAATCCTATATCAAATCAACAACGAAACAATCAACGCATGTCGGATGCACCCAGAAGAAAGTTCACCCGGATTAACATGACCTTATCTCAGGTGTTTCCACAATTGTTGAAGTCCAATATGGTGACTCTAAAGGAAGGTCCCAAGAATCCCAATACTACGTCTCCCCACTACAACCCAAATGCTCGATGTGCCTATCATTCCGAGAGTCCGGGGAATGACACAAACAATTGTTGGGCTCTGAAAAATAAGGTGCAAGATCTTATCGAGGCGAAAGAGATTAAGTTTAACCTTCCAGAGACACCTAATGTAATAACCACGCCAATGCCCAAACATGGCCAGGGTGTCAATGCCGTTGAAGATGACCTGTTTGTTTCCTCTGTGGATGAATTATCCACTCCTCTTATGATCTTTAAAGAAAATCTATTACGAGCTGGTTTATTTTCGGGTTATGGTGAAGGTTGCCACTTATGTATGTCTCTACCAGATGGTTGTTTGTCGTTAAAAATGGGTGTCCAACACCTGATGATTAATAAAGAAATTTTGTTTGAGAAAATTCCCCTTGCAAGAAATTTGTGTGAAGATGTCTCAATAATTACCATTTCCGACAATCCTCCCAGGGTCTCCACCAAAAGACCCATCAGGATTACACCCATTCCCAAGTTTGCTCCTCTGATTATCACTCTTCCCGGGCCAATACCATATTCCTCTAATAAATTTGTTCCCCGGAATTATAGGGCTGGCGTCTACTACTATGGCGTCAAGCAAGACCTGTTGGCTGTTGAAGATAAAGTTGCCAAATATATTGATCCTCACATTGACAACATCGTCGGGACCAGTAAAATTACGAGAAGCGGAAGGGTTTTCTCTCCCGAAATATATCCAAAGACTGTTGCTACTCTTGTGATTATTCCTGCTGCTACTCCTATTAGTACTCCCATTTCTACTCCTACTTTTATCCTTACTACTGAGTCGACCGAGACTGGGGAAAAGAGGTATTGGTTGAGCCTGTCCAGACAAAGGAGTACAAAGAAGTCATTCCTGAGGCTTCTAAAAAAGAAATGGAAGAGATACTGAAGATAATAAAGAAAAGTGACTATAATATTGTGGAGTAGTTAGGGCAGACCCCATCAAAAATCTCAATGTTGGCCTTACTCTTATGCTCCAAAGCCCATTCTAAGGCTTTGGTAAAATTCCTGAAGTCCGCCCATGTGCCTCAAGAGACCTCCGCTGATCAATTCGAGAATTGCATGGCCATCCTAACTGTTGATAATGGACTGGGTTTTTTCGATGCTGATCTAACTCCCAAGGGAAGGAAACACAATGATGCCCTGCATGTCTCTATTGAGTGAAAGGGTACTATATTAGCCCATGTTTTGGTGGATACAGGTTCGTCGTTGAATGTCTTGCCCAAGAATGCTCTGGACAGGTTAGATTGCGAAGGACTCACATTGAAGCCCAACAACATTGTGGTGAGGGCCTTTGATGGTTCTAAAAGAATGGTGCACTGGGAAGTGGACACTCCTATCAAAGTTAGTACTCAAAATTTTGACTCAACCTTCTATGTGATGGACATCCGCCCGTCTTATTCCTGTTTATTGGGTCGACCCTGGATCCATGGGGCTGGTGTTGTTACTCCTACCCTGCATCAGATGTTGAAGTACCCAGTCAATGGAAAGATTATCATAGTCCATGGGGAGGAGGAATACATGGCTAGCCACCTGAACTCTTTCAAGTATGTTGAAATGGACGGCGAGTTCATTGAGACCCCCTGTCAGAACTTTGAGGAGGTGCCACAGACTGTTGCTGTAACCAAGACTGCTACTAAGGTTCCGAAGATTACCAGACCTCCATTGAAAATGACTTCTCTTAAGGTTGCTAAAGCAATAGTTCAAGAAGGTGGATGTACCATTTGGGGTCAACTCCAGGATATTCCCTACATATCTAACAAGTTTGGTTTGGGTTTTACTTCAGAGGCCCAAAGAGCTGTTCGACATGCTCGCGCTGGGGGACCGCCACTACGTATCAGCAAACATGGAGTCAATGCGTAGGAGGATAGTGATAGCGACTGTGACATGGACAAGTGGATTTTCCCAACTATCAACGTTGGACTCAACAGTTGGGAGGCCAAAGATTTTGTTCCTATTACTTTTATCAAGAGTAATTATCTTTTAA
This sequence comes from Vicia faba, assembly GCA_948472305.1. Taxonomy (NCBI): domain Eukaryota; kingdom Viridiplantae; phylum Streptophyta; class Magnoliopsida; order Fabales; family Fabaceae; genus Vicia; species Vicia faba. The sequence continues at coordinate 447,648,828 of OX451739.1, read as the reverse complement.
TTTTTGGATATGTAATATTTAAACAATTGAAATTCTAAAACCTTGTGTCTTACCCAAGGCACAATGGTCTATCTATGAGGGTTATTACTTCATCTTCATATGTCATTAATAAATAATTGGATGTTTTGCATGAAAATTTTATGCTCTTTGTATTTCTTTTCTACTTTTTACTTTATCAAAATAGCTATGCTCTTATACACACTCACATATCAAAATGCAGATCCATATCCATCCGAGATCCCATTGGTAACAGTTCTGTTATTGCCAATTATGACTTTGAAAATCCGGTCTACCAAGCCGAGGATGAAGGTGAGGAAGATTGTGAGGTACCAGGAGAACTTGCCAGACTATTACAATAGGAAGAAAGGGAAATACATCCCCATGAAGAGCCAATTGAGACAGTAAACTTGGGTACTGAAGAGGACAAGAAGGAAGTCAAGATAGGTGCTAATATGGAGCATAGTGTCAAGGAGCATTTAACTCAGATGCTACATGACTATGTTAAGGTCTTTGCCAGATCTTATGAAGATATGCCATGACTCAAAACTGATATCGTAGTCCATTGTCTGCCGAGAAAAGCAGATTGCCCTCCAGTGAAATAGAAGGTTTGTTGTATGCGGCCAGAGATGTCAGAAAAGATCAAGGATGAAGTTATAAAGAAGTTCAACACTGGTTTCTTAGTTTTTACCTCTTATCCATAATGGGTTGCTAATGTTGTTCTAGTACCTAAGAAGGACAGTAAGGTATGTATGTGTGTGGATTACAGAGACCTGAATAGGGAGATCCCCAAGGATGACTTTCCGCTTCCCCATATTGATGTTCTAGTTGACAACACCGCACAACAGAAGGTATTCTCCTTCATGGAATGGGTTCTCCGGGCACAATCAGATCAAAATTGCACCTGAGGACATGGAGAAGACGACCTTCGTCACGTAGTGGGGCACTTTCTGCTACAAAGTTATGCCATTTGGGTTAAAAAATTTCGGGGCAACCTATCAGCGTGCAATGGTGGCTTTGTTTCACGATATGATCCATCACGAGATAGAGGTCTACGTGGATGATATGATAGCTAGATCTCAAACTGAAGAGGAACAACTTGACCACCTGCAGAAGCTGTTTGAAAGACTGAAGAAATACAAACTAAGGCTGAACCCGAATAAGTGCACCTTTGGAGTAAGATCCGGTAAGCTCTTAAGCTTCGTTGTTAGCGGCAAATGTATTGAAGTAGACCCTGCAAAGGTAAAAGCTATACAAGAAATGCCAACCCCTCGCACTGAGAAGAAGGTTAGGGGATTCTTAGAACGTATAAATTATATTGCCAGATTCATTTCCCATCTAACCGCTACTTGTGAGCCAATCTTCAAATTACTGAAGAAAGATCAAGTGGTGAAGTGGAATGAAGACTGCCAGGATGCCTTTGACAGAATCAAGGAGTACCTTCAAGAGCCTCCAACTTTGATGCCGCCAGTTGAAGAAAGACCTTTGATCATGTAGTTAACAATATTGGAAAATTAAATGGGGGTGTGTGATGGGGCAACATGATGAGTCTGGCCGAAAAGAGCACGCAATATACTACTTGGGCAAAAAGTTTACCAACTATGAAACCAGATATTCACTGCTCGAGAAAACTTTTTACGCTCTGGCATGTGCTGCTCTCTGGTTAAGACAGTATATGCTGAGTCACACTACCTTATTGATATCTAAGATAGATCCTATTAAATACATATTCGAGAAGCCCGCTCTTTTCGAAAGAATAGAAAGACGGAAAATGGTCCTGACCGAACACGACATTTAATACACTACCCAAAAAGCAATAAAAGGAAGTGTGCTAGCTGATCATTTGGCTCATCAGGCTGTGGATGACAATCAATCCATGAATTTTGAATTCCCAGACGAGGACATCATGTTAGTAAATGATTGTGAATAACTTAGACCGCATGACAGACCTGAACAAGGATCCCGATGGACTATGGTTTTTGACGGAGCTCCCAACACACTCGACAATGGAATTGGTGCTGTGATCATATCTCTTGAAGGCTGTCATACTCCTTTCACTGCCAGGCTATGTTTCAATTGTACCAACAATATGGCTGAATATGAAACATGCATTATGGGTCTCAAAGCTGCTACAGATTTGGGGATCAAATCATTAAGTGTATTTGAAGACTCGGCCTCAGTAATCAGTCAAATCAAAGGAGAATGGGACACAAAGCATCCTAATCTTATACCTTCCAAAGAGCACGTGTTGACACCAATCCCACATTTTGAAGAAATTACCTTTGAGAATTTTCCACGAGAGGAAAATCAACTAGCAGACACGCTAGATACTATGTCATCCATGTTCAAAATCAGGTGGGATAATGAGGCTCCTCAGATCACCATTGAGAGGACGGACGAACCAACATACTGTCATGAGATTTATTTTAAAGAATTAGTGGATAAACCTTGGTTCCATAAAGTTAAAAGATATCTCGAAGCCCAAGAATATCCTGAGGGAGCTTCAATCAACGATAAGAAGTTCCTAAGAAGGTTCTCTGCCAAGTTCTTTCTCAGTAACAGAGTCCTCTACAAGCGCAACCACGACTCTACCTTGCTTCGGTGCATAGACAAGAGTGAGGCAGAAAGGATTATGGCAGATTTGCAAGAAGGTACCTTTGGCACCCATTCTAGTGGGCATATCATGGCTAAAAGGATCCTACGGGCAGGATACTATTGGTCCACTATGGAAGTGGACTGTTATCAGCATTCGCGAACTTGTCACAAATGCTAGATCTATGTTGATAAAGTACATGTGCCACTGGTTCCTCTGAACATCTTGATTGCTCCCTGGCCATTTTCAATGTGGGGAATCGATATGATTGGAGAGATCAGACCCATAGCTTCTAATGGGAACCGTTTCATCCTTGTCGCCATCGATTACTTCACAAAGTGGGTCGAGGAAACCTCTTTTGCTTCTGTTACCAAGAACGTTGTGGCACGATTCATCAGACAAAACCTTATCTGTCGGTATGGTATCCCAGAAAGAATCATTACAGATAATGGTACTAATCTCAATAATACTATGATCACCGAGCTCTGCATGCAATTCAAGATCCAGCATCATAACTCTTCCCCTTACCGACCGAAGATGAATGGCACTGTAGAAGCTGCTAATAAAAATATCAAGAAGATCATCCAGAAGATGACGGTAACATATAAAGACTGGCATGAGATGTTACCATTTGCTCTTCAAGGTTATCGTACCACGGTGCGCACCTCAACAGGGGTAACTCCTTTCTCTCTGGTGTACGGTATGGAAGTTGTCCTACCCGTAGAAGTCCAGATCCCTTCCTTGAGAATCCTGAAGGATGCAGGTTTGAATGAAGACGAATGGGTTTAGACTCGACTTTACCAATTAAACCTGGTTGACGAGAAGAGGCTTGCGTCTGTCTGTCATGGTCAGATGTACCAAAACGTATGATTAAAGCTTTTAACAATAAGGCCAGACGTCAGGTATATCAGGCTGGTGACCTAGTAATCAAGCGCATTATCCTGCCGCAAGGTGATCCCAGGGGAAAATAGACTCCCACGTACGAAGGGCCATTTGAGATTAAGAACATATTTTCTGGTGGACCATGATCTTAACCACTATGGACGGTGACGACCTTCCGCACCCTGTAAACGCGGACATAGTTAAAAGATACTATGAATGAATAAAGACCCGCTAGGTCGACTAGCCTAGGCAAAAATTAGGGCATCCCGGCGAACCAAAAGGGTTCAAGCAAAAATTAGGGATATACACGAAAAAAATATGTACACCCGGCAAGTCGAAAACCTGAAAAGGTGGCTTGGGAAAAAATGGTATCCCGGTGGACTGAAAACCCAAAAGGGAGGTCCAGGCAAAAGTTAGGGATTTAAAGCGTATAACTATGTCCCGTTGGATCACCTTACAACCAATCTTTAATATCAAGTGTCAAACTCAAACGATACTAATCAATCCAATCAGCTTCGGACAAGCAACAAAGGAATGAGACGCTCGAAGACATAAAAGCAATAGCAGAATGGGAACCCAATGGGATTATTTTACATAGCTATTTTCTTTGTATACTATTTTTTAAATTTTTACTCTTACGATTGTATTCTCTTATTGGGATGTTTGTTTCCTTGTACAAAAACGCTTCTTCAAGTTAATACAAAGTTATTCCTTTGAAAGTGAAAAACTATTTATTTTTATTTTCCTGTTTTGTTTGCAAAAACGTCCAGTGATTATTTTTGAACATATGCATTTGAATGTGATTACTGCTTACAAATATACGCATAAAAAAAAGAAGAAAAAAAAGACAATTACTAATGGCTTTAAGAAACATGACAATGTCTAAATGCCATCTGTAAAATCCATGCAGATATTTCCTCCAGCAGGTACCTTCTCTAGCAGGTACAGAGGCAGAGACATCCTGCTACAAGGTCACTTCCATATTCTCAGTATGCAGCCTAATGGTGTCAAGTGTTCTCATATACCTGGCAGAGCAAAATTTCCAATTACTGCTCCAAAAATTCCCTAGTGAAGTCACCAAGCTTCCCAGGATTCCCCAGCAGAATTTCACAAAAATCCACAAACAATTCATGGAGTTTCCCTTCCCCAACAGAGTTTATTTCTCTAGTAATTGAAATCCGTCTCTCAGCATTTCATCTTCAAACAAAATCTGAAGACCTACATTCTTCATGCCCAACTACAATCAGGGATTTATTTTCCATAATTCAATAACACTGAATAGAACGACTGACACATTCATACATTGCATTCATACACCATTTTACAAGTGTCATAGCATATGCAACACGAATGCATATATCACAATCTCATTTATTTTGAGAGCATCATTTGCACTTCATGCATCATGATATTGCACACAGCTGATTCTTTACCTTTTCAGGAAAGATCGACAGATGAATGTCATCAACCACTTTCAAAAAGTTCCAGATTAATACCTGAAACAAGATAGGAAAGTTATCTGTGAGTGACTGATTATAGATTAATACCTAAACCAAACATGACAACTATCTACATGAACTGATTGAAGATTAACTCCCGAAACAAGCCGGGGAAACTATATTTCTTTCAAAAGAGGTCAGAGATTAATACCTGAAACCAGACAGGATAGCTATCTCAACGACCAACAAAAACAAATTCCAGATTAATACGTGAAGTAAGATAGGACAACTATCTGTGAATGGTTAATTGTAGATCAATTCCCAAAACAAGATGCGGCGTCTATTTACATGACGAACATTTCCTTCATAGGAGTTCTGAAACACATTTCCCCTTCATAACTTCATTCTGAAAAGCATCTCCTTCAGAAGTTTTATTCTTAAAAGCATCTCCTTCAGAAGTTTTATTCTGAAAAACATCTCCTTCAGCGCTTCATTCTAAAAAGCATTTCCCTTTCAGATACAGAATCCTGAAAAGAATTTTCCCAATAGACCAAGTTCTGGAAAACATTTCCTTCAGAGGAGTTACGAAAAGCATTCCCCTCCAGCACTTCATCCTGAAGAGCATCTTCTTCCGAAGTTTCATTCTGAAAAGCATCTTCTTCAGCGCTTCGTTCTGAAAAGCATTTCCCCTTCAGAGACGGAATCCTGAAAAGCATTCTTCAAGATACATTCAAACTTAGTCTTCGTCTAATTTCTGTCAACAATCACCTTTAGATGGCATCTATAAGCCCACCTCCGACAACTCTCCATCATCTTTCCAAATGGAATCTTTAAGCCCATTCCCTACACAATCAACCACCACATCATCGAGTGCAAATTTCCGGGCACTCTAGTGTTCAATCATCTCCCACTTTCGAGTCACGAATGGAGGACTTGCCAATCTAACTCTTCAGGTTTAAGAAGATTGAACAGGGGCAGCTGTTGCACCCCAAAATTTTCCCTCTCAATTTTTCAAGAATTTCCTCACAAGATTTCTACTGGGCCAAAACTGCACAAAGGCTTGATCAACTTAAGTTGTCATGGATCATATGGGATTTCCAAGCAGCAGGTCAAGGAGGAAACTATTGAAAGAGCAAAGCAAATAAATTGACTTTTCTGACAAAATTGAAGAAAAAATGAGCTTTCTTCGATTCATGCTTAGCTTAGACTGAACTTTCTCCTCCATGTTAGCTTTGACTGGGTTTGGCGTCCCTTTGAAACAATTACCTTCGATTCAAAAGGAAATGACCTTTTACTAGCTTCCTTCGATTTAGAAGGAAATGACCTTTTGAAATCTTCCTTCGTTTCAGAAGGCAATGGCCTTATGTAGGTTTTCTTCAATTCACCAAGTAGGAACTTTCGTCATGCAAACCTCGTTTGGGCATTTAGGTTCCCTACATACATCCTTCGATTGCACCATTGGCCTTACATGTTTTCTTGATTCACAATGCAATGGTTACCTGCATGCAAGCTTAGATTAGGCGTTTAGTCTCCTAAATACACCCTTCAATTGAGCGTTGGTCCCTGACATGCTTGCTTTGATTCACAAAGTAATGGCTATCTGCGTGCAGCCTTCGATTGAGCAATGGCCTCTTTCTTACAGGCTTCAATTTGCAAAGCAAAGGGACTCCCACCATGCTAGCATGCACAAGGAAAAAGCTTCCCTATGGCTAACATTCATTGGATTCATATTAACACCCACAGGGAATTGGCTATCTTCACGCTAGCTTTGACTGGGAAAAGTCTCCCTTTGAAACAACTTGCTGTAAGCTTCAATAGGGCAACGCCTATCTTCAACTAGCTTCGATTCACAGGAGCAACGCCTATGCTAGCACCCATAAATCACTAACTATTTCCAAACTAGCTTCGACTGGGAACTATCTCCCTTGGAAAGTTTGTTTCGACACACATAGTTTCTACACTATGGTGGCACATTCGAAGGACATGCAAGACATACCTGGATGTCCCATTCGAAGGACATATTTTGGTGGCCCATTCAAGGGGCATACATTTGGCCCCTTCGAAGAATGCACAAAAAGGGCCCATTCGAAAGACACATAATGTTTGGAAACAAATATTGTTGTCTAAAGAAAAGACCTGGTCGAAGGTTGGACTTATGAAGTCAAAACCAAAGGTTGAAATATCCAAAGATGCTTGCTGGCCAGAGTCCTATGTTCTTCCAAGTACAAGCCTGCTGCACAGGCCGCAACACTTAAAAACTGCTACAAAGTAGTTCTGCCACGCTGCTCCCATACTTGCACCAAATTGGTATACAAAAATTGCACCTCGAAGACTACAAGAACAACATACCCAATTTTTTCAAATTTCTTTTGTTATCCCTCCCAAACCTTAGCCAAACTCATCTATAAATAAGAGCTTCCATCACACACCTTAGGGGCCTTTTGGTAGCTGAAAAAACTCTTGTTGTGAGAAAATTATCAAATTCTCAAAACTTTCAAACACTCTCAAACATTCTCAAACATTCTCAAACATTCAAACTCTAAAACTCTTAGATCCTTTCATGCATTAGTGAATCCTTCGATTCAATCCCAAACTGCTAGATAACTAACCTTCGATTCATTCACTAACTACGACATAATAGTCTTTTGATTCACTCCATAGACTGTTATATAATAACCTTCGATTCAATCACCACTATCACATACCCTCCTTCGATTAAGTGACTGCCCAAACAAAATAGCAACTGAACTAGCTTCGAGAAGATTCCATCAGAGCTCCATCCATCACCAAAGAAGCCACCTGCAACTCCTTTGATTAGCACTTCAAGAGGTAAGTTTCCTATAAACTTGGAACCTTTTTTATTTAAATATCATTTGCATATAAATAAAAGGAAAATGTAGATGTCCCGTCTAGGAAGTTGACCATGCCCTAACTTTTGATCCTTGCTGCCTGTATGTTGAAAATATCAACCCTGACTAGTTAGACTTTGGATTTTGGTGCCCAATAATCTTGTGCTAACCCCTGGCTTTTGGCTTTCTAAAGTTACACTTGTTAGTTTCATTTTCAAGTTTTAGACAGGTTTTATGTATCCTTCGATTGGCTAAACATCGAAGACTTTCGAATCTCAAATTGGGAGCTTTGCATTCCTGCAACCGAAGGAGGCAGCAAGGAGGTTGAAACAAAGAGTGTACACTCACGCTGACTTCTAGACCAATCGAAAGAAGTAGAAAAGGGTTAAATCGAAGGGTGCATATCATGCTGACTTCCAAGCCCAAATCGAAAGAAGCTAAGAAGGGTGAATTGAAGGAGCCTACTGCCTGGATCGAAGGACTCATTTTTCTCTCTTTTTATGTTATTTATGCTTGTCTTTATATTTTCTTGCTATTCAATATGGTTGTAATAGTGTAGGATATTTATTTTCTACATTTTTACTGCTTTATACAAATGTTAGTAATTAGGATGTATGGCAAGATAAAACCAACAAGTAGACAACCCTAATCAAAGACTAAAGGCATGCAATCAAACACACTTCACACACATGCATCTCTAGAGTAATCTCACTTGTTGCCTCAGAAAATAGTCATGTCCCTCGAATATGGGCGTTTTAGCAAAGGCCCTCGATAAAATATTGTAGTCCCTCGATGTCCCTCAATGTTGCCTTCGGTAAACGATCTAGTCCCTATACGAAAATTGCTAAAATGTCTCATAGGTTGCCTTCTATGACTATACAAATGACCCACGCCCATCCCTTCACATCCAACGATGGGCCTTCTTACCAAATCAATGGTAAGATAGAGACATCTAAAGGACGAGGAAAAGAACATTAGACCTTTTGAGTAGGTAGGACACTCATAGTTGCTCGCTTGCTCACAACTAAAAACCATTTTTACACCAACACTTTCAATTGAAACATTTTCAAAACTCAAAACACTTTGTACGCATTCTTATAGAGACAAGGATCATTACAAAGGAACTTTTCAAAATCCCTTTCAAAAAAATCTTCCACAAACACCTTTTTGAACTATTTTCAAAACCAACACTTTGTACGCATTCTTATAGAGACGAGAATCATTACAAAGACGTTTTTTTTACAATATTTTCAAACCCACACCACAAGCACATTTTCAAACAAAAATCAAGTGATATAGCAAGCAACTAAGAGCCCGTAGATAACTACGGATGAAAAGGGTGCTAACACCTTACCTTTTCACAATCTACCCCCCGAACTCAAGAAATAATCTCAAAGGTCTTTCCTGTTCTTTTCACCCATTCCTTATTGGATAAAAGATAAGTCGGTGGAGACTCTTGCTATCCGCAAAAATTATTATGATCAAATGCAAAACAACAAAATCAGTTCTTCCACCGCATTAAACATGCATAGCATAGAAAAAGTACAACAAAGTTGACATATTAGAAAGTTACAAGTCCAAGATGAAAAGCAGTTTCAAAAAGCCTGTCATCACAAGTCCAGTTCAAAAGAAAAGCCTTATTGCACAAGATATAAAAAAGGGCCACAGTGAATAAAATAGGGACGACAAACATCAGCCAAAAAAACAGCAGCCAAGAAAATAACAACCCAAAAACCTTTGTTCATTTTTTTCCATCATAAGTTTTGTACCCAAAAATTTTCCCTCTCATTTTATTCAATACATACTCATAGAGGTCCCCAAATGCTCAAGGTTGAATGTGAATTGACCAGACAAATTCTCCTCCTAAGCAATGGACTTCCAACTAGGGTTTCACTTTTCACAAATAAGTTTTGGTTTCAAAGGCCTCAAGTGATTTCCATGGTTCCTAATATATCCTCAAGAATATCCATGCCAAGTTTCATGCCTTGCATCACAAGTTTGCTCAGTCAATGGCTCAAATGTTTGAAAATCAACTATATTGTTCAAAAGTAAACTATGGCCAATATACAGTCAAACTTTAAGATTTTTGGTCAACATCAACATTATGAAGTGATATTCATCATTTGATTAAGGGTTGATCATGACTCCTCAAGGAATTCTCTTAAATCACCAAGAATCAGAAATTGCTAAATTAGGGTTTCTACAGGAGAAGTCAATTGAACTTTGACCAGGCATAACTTTCACATTCTTCATCAACATTTCCCTAAACAAATCCCATTTTGAAGAAAATTTAATTCCCTACAACTTTTCTTTTATTCTCAAGTCCAAAAGATGCATCATTTGAAAGATATGATCTTATACATTACATGTCATTTTCAGAAAGTCAACAAAAGACACTTTTTGTCAAGGCAACTTACATCAAGATAATGTCTCCAAATGAAATAATGATCAAAAGATAAAGTTTAGAAGACATATTGGGATTTCCAAAAGGTCTGAGATCATCTTTAAAATATGAAATTTGAGCAAGTTATGAAGTGCACAAGTTGGGAAATTTTCAAGAAAATGTATGAAATCTCAATTGAGAAAATTTGTGATTTTAAGTTATTGGGCCTAAATTTTTGGAGTTCAAACATACTCATGATATGTCTAAGGACCTCTAAATCTATCCATGCATTATTTTGATTTTGATTTATTTGAATTTTTATTCATTTAAATATGAATTAAATCAAATAAAATATGAAAACTAATGGGCTAGTGCATATGGGCTTGGCTTGATCCATCATAAAGCCCAATAGTTCGTGCAATATACATAGAAAGTGTCCAGGTTCATGAAAAATTCGAGAAAAGCAAGAATCAAACAAAAATGGCAAGGGATCATAAAGTTTGGAAACTTTTCAAATTTTGATTTTTTGTTTTAAGGACATGGTTAATGGCTTGATTCTTTCCATGATGATTTACACTCCTCTCTCCCCTCTATAAATACATGACATTGCAAGCAAGAAAGGACACAAAACTGCCTAGAGAAGCTCTCAAAATTTTCACAAAATCCTCAAGAATTGCAAAATTCGAAACTCAAACATCCAGCCCATATTCATCAAAACCAAGCCTTGCATCGTATTTCTGAAGCTCCAAGGATCTCATTCCTATACTTCTTGTAGATTGAAGCACACTAGAATACGCCTACGAGGTTGCTCCGATTGGCTAAATTTCTCAATCTCAAAATTTTTAATTCTCATTTTATAAATTGTTTTAAAACACCCATACATGTTCACATTGATGCTTGGATAGTTTTAGAACCATTGCCTTTGAGTTTTGACGCAGGAATCCAGTTCTCCCATTGTTAGGGCTCATGAACTTTTGAGTTTTGAATCCAACACTACGAGCCATTTCAGACCAAACCAGTACCATGGTTGGATTCGTAGCATATGTCTCATTTATTATTATTTTTTTGCTTTATTTCATTTTCATTTGTCTCTTTTATTTCAATAATTTCTTTTACTATTAGAAAAATAATAAAATCAAACAAACTAAAAATAATTAGACTTAGATTTTCATTAATTAAATTAATTTTAATTAGTTATTTTAATCACCTTTCTTTTTTTAAATTAATTAATCAATTAGAATTAGGATTAATTTAATTTTAAATCTTTTTCTTAATAATAATAAAAAACAAAATAATATTAGATTTTCTTCTATAGTTAATTTTTAATCAATGTTCATTTTCTTCTATTAATTTAAATTAGGTTTAGCTTTTTAATTTTCAATTTAAATATTTTCTTAAAAAATAAACAAAACAAAAATAACAAAAATTGTCTTAATTTGCTTATAACTTTTTTTTTTTGGGTTTTTAGACGTTCCTTCTTAATCTTTGTGCGTTCTTTATTTTTCGTATTATTACTTTTGAAATATTGTATCTGCCCATGATTTGTAATAGTTTAAAGTTAGGATTTCTTTACTGTTTTTACCCCCAGTTTTGGACTTGTAATTTCCCCCTCCCCGAAGCCATGTAATAGTTAGTTTAAATTCCCCGCTTTAAATTTTCTACACTTGTATATATATTGAACTGTTAAATGTATGCCTAATAAGGTTGCATGACAAGAATTAAAAGTAAATATTAGCAAACTTAAACATCAAAGACAAATAACTGAAACACAACACACCCACACATGTGCACCTCTAGGGTGCTCCCACTTCGATTGCCTTCAGAATAAAACAGTCACAACTCTCGAACGTGAGGGATTTTAGTGGCAACCCTTTGGTTCAAAGATCATAAAATGAACCTTTCGATGTTGCCTCGATACATGATCTTAAAACCTTAGGGGTGTTACTAAAGTATCTTGCCAAGTTGCCTTTGTGACTGTATGATGACCCTCGATTGTCCCTAAAAAACGATGGGGCTACCTACTCACTAATAGTAGGATAGCACTGTATAAAGTAAAAGAGGAAAATAATAAACCTTTTCGAGTAGGTAGATAGTTCTTAGATGCTAGCTCAAAACAAAACATTTTCCACACCTACACTCCTTTTCAAAAATATTTTCAAAAACACTTTGTATACGTTCTTAACAATACGAGAAACATTACAAAGTTCGTCACACTAAGGCGTCTTTTCAAAATAATTTTTTTCAAACATACAAACACAAGGTATTTTCAAATGAGCTAGTATCTAAGAGCCGGTAGATAACTACGGATGGAAAGGGTGCTAACACCTTCCCTTTCCATAATCTACCCCCTTACTCAGAAATAATCTCAAAAGGTCTTTTTCTATTCTTTTCACCCTTTCCTTTGTTGGATAAAAGAAAAGTCGGTGGTGACTCTTGCTTACCGCAACATTTGTGAATACAAACCCAAAACTAGTATAACAGTCAGTTCTCCCACCGTATTACAGAACTGACAACTCTGCTGGGGATGTTGAAAAGTGGGGTTACCTTAGAGTTAGATCATTTTAATTTCTTTCATTGTGTGTTTCGTATGCTTTATTTTTAAAGGGTTATTTGGGTTATTGTTAAAGATCCTACACCCGGATCTGGGGCTCCTTTTAGGTAAGTAGCAATAAATCATGGAGGTTGTATGGCGTAGACCGATACAAACAAAGTGACGACTACGTTAGCATGATACTCTGGCTTGTACTAATGTTCTTTGAGTCATTCAAGGAAAGCATTAGGCTTTCTTATAGTGTCATTAAACACTAACTGACCTTTAGAACCTTTAATTGACTCATCCTAGCCATTAGAAAGTAGTGAGATAGCCGTCTTTGGTTCTGATCGAAGATTGGTTGATACTCGATGCTACACTCATTGAGATTGGACTTTCGTGATATTTTGGTCGCAATACTTCGGTTCTTGAGCTGAAATAATGCCTGACGAAAAGCTCAATAATATGAGACTCCTTAGAACCTAGTTACTATTGCTAAGACAGGTTGAGCCAACTAAAACTTCAAGAGGGTACTTACCTACAAACTCCATGCAAGCCTAAACCTAAGGCTACTTGTGTGACTTGTTTGCTTTCATTATCTAACAACTTGAACTCCTTGCAGGGTTTTGTTTGTATTCATTTATCTAACGATGTGAGTTCCTTGCAGGACTTGTTTGTAGTCGCTATCCAATAACCTGGACTTCTTGCAAGACTTACTTGTTTACATCAGCTTGCAATTTTGTTTGGTGCATAGCATACACGTCATGACATCATGCTATAGAATTTTCATTAACCATTTCAAGGATCTCAAAGGGCCTGTGATGCAGGTTATGATAAACCAGACGTCTAGCAAGGGGCAAGAGGATTTATTTTCCTCTAGCCAATGCCGTCAAAGAACGATAACTTGAGTCAGAGGCTATGAACCACTAGACATGGTGAGTTTGATTCTTGTAGAAGGACATTATATGATATGAAGTTCTTCCGTCAAAGATGCAATCAAAATTCAAATATTTTCTTGAGTTTACCCCGCGAGATCCTTGAAAACATTGCATGCATGTCATTACATAACAGGTATTTTCAAGACAGGTTTCTCATTTTCTCACTGTTTATGTCAGCAAGGAAGATGGCTCTAAAACAGAATGATAGAGATCTCCAAACTCAAGATGCTCAGTTCAAGGAAATTTTCCTGAGACTATCCAAGGGCAAGAAGAATTGAAAGCACTCCTCGCTGGGAAAACGGCTAAGAAAAATCCTGAAGATAACTAGGATGACCAGGTGGAACAACTGCAAGCTGAGATGGAAAGGATGAGAATCCATATGAGTAGTCAGATGGCTCTCATCCAAAATTTAACTCGCGGACAAGAAGATTTAAGAATCCTCTTCAGCAAACTTTGTCAAGACAGATACGACTGTCTGGGGCAAACTGCTAGAGCTTGGGGCCTAATCAATGATCAATCTCTGTTGGCAGACAGGTAATTGGGTGACATGTTCATACGGGAACATGTTGAAAATAAACTCAGGAGAGGTGAAATTCAGGGGACTGCATCTTCAAGTACTCAAAATATATCATACAACGGAAAGAAGGAGTCCAGTACCGTGTACGACCAGAAGGGTCATAATAAGAGTGATCTAAACTAATATGTGGGGCCAGTGCGAATCTCTAATCCAGCACCGGTGCAACAACAACGACAAGGCAATCAACGTAAGCAGGATGCGCCCAAAAGGTAATTCACCAAAATCAACATGTCCCCGGCTAAAGTATTACAACACATGTTGAAGATGGAGTTGATAACATTGAAGGATCCTCCTCAGAATCCCAACACCGCCTCTCCTTGGTACAACCCTAATGTGAGATGCACTTATCATTCCAATAGTCTGGGGCATGACACTAATAGCTATTGGGCATTGAAAAATAAGATCCACGACTTGATCAACTAAGGGGTGCTAGAGTTCACACAAGATGGCCAGACTGAATTCTTCTGCCATCCCTCAAAGGCACACAATCTGAAGTGACAAGTTCATACATAGAGGCTTTTTGTTCATTAGAATTTTCAAATTATAATCTCTTTTGATTGTTAGAACACTTATTTCATGTCAAACTTTTTTATTCCATTAATGCATTGCATATGTTTGTCTTGAATTAATCCATTCGTTGTCACTATACTGAAACTATGCTTTTACTTCCTTTTTGTGATATTCAACTCTCGATTAAAAGCTTAAACCTTTAGAGGGAGGATGACGAAAAAGATGCCATAATCTATACAATATGCTTTTGAACAGACCTTGCTGATGATGTACAGGCGTTGTTTCAAATCCTAAATAGTGGAGTTATAAGGAAGATAATCCCTAGTCAACCCCTTTGAGCCTAAGAAGTATGAGTTTTCTTTTTCACGCAAATTGAAACCCTTAATCATAACCTGGGGTAGGGTAGTTTATCAATTAATTCAATGGTGCATTCAATCGCAAGCTTTCCCCTCGTACACGACAAGTATTGTCAGAGGTATCATTCCAAAACAAAAGATGGTGATGGTTCTGCATAATCGTCAAAATAAGAAGTCATTATCTCTCAAAATAAAAGCCCGCTAAGTCAAAACCTATGAAGGAGACTTAAGAAAAAAATTGGGGCATCCCGCTGACTGTAATTACAAAAGAAACAGTTCAGGCAAAAGGTAGGGATGATAAAATTAAAAAAAGAGGTTTCTACAAATCCTCAACAAGAAAATATTACAAAATGATGACTGCCTTCTCAAATAAACTTTCAGTGTCCAAACCATTACCATAATATCAGGGCAAATATTCCAGATTCAATTGGGATCTAAATGCATAATTAACTGAGTATAGAACTGAAGAACATCACAAAGAACGGGTTGGGTAAAAATAAATTTCAAGCCTTTATCCTTTGTTTCTTAAACCATGAACTAGGCCATGCTACAACCCTTAAAAGTCCTAGTTGAAGCATGGGTTAGTTCGAAAGCATATTGTTACAAAAGGTATCCTGACTCCTGTAAGTGTCATACCCCAAATTTTGACCTAAGATACCACCTCCCATCTGCATTGTTACATAGCAAGCGTTCACAAGCGTTTCAATCTATTTTTGCCAATTCTCGAGTCAGATTTCAAAAATTCATAACTTCTTCAAATTTCAATTTTTTTAGTGGTTCTTTTACATATGATTCTCCTCTGCAACAACTACAACTTTTCTTTACAAGTCAAGAGATGATTATGCTGTGAAAATCCACGAAAAAATAGAAATATTAGAAATGGTTGTGAATTTAGTGAAATTTAACTGATTTTTCCTGACTTTATTAAATCATGTATTTTTGCACTTTTACTCATTTTTTCTTTTATTTTTATAAAAAAGAAAATCCTAAAAATATTTAGTTCATGCTATTTTCATTTTTATTTATTTACGTTTTATTCAAAATACAAAAAAAAATAGTTTCCTTAAGTTTCATTTAGTTTTTTTCTTCTTGTATTATTTAAGTTAAAATTATAGTCTTTTAGATTTAATTTAGTAAAAAAAATCTCAAAAATAGTAATTTCACATTCTTTTAATTTTATTTTGCAAGTTCTTTATGTTAATTTAAAATTATCAAAAAATCTTAGTTACATATAATTTATATATTTTGCATCACTTTATTTGAAAAAACCAAAATTTTAATTTCTTTTCTTTCACTTTTGAATTTTTCAGTTTAGTTCTACTAACAGTTTATTATTATTGTCATTACTATTATTATTAATATTGATTGTTATAATTATGTTATGTCCATATAAAACCATATGTTGCGCATGAGTATGTCCAAAACTGTTGGTCCCTACTGCCCCTAACGGTCATACCCTCTGCTGCCTCCACCCACCAAAAAACTGTTGAACACCAACCACAACCTGTGCACATCAGTCCAAGAATTGCCTCAAATGGCACACACCAAAACTGTATCAGAAAAGTGTCGAAATCAGACCATTACATATGTTCAAACTCATCAAAAAATTCCCTCCCAAAACCTCATTGTATCACTATATAAACAGGCAGTAGGGGGCGAAAAAAAGGGGAGTTCATAAAAAGAGAGGGTGTTCAAAAAGAGCTCACAAAGAAAAAGCACAAACTTGCAAGTTCTCACACTTGCCAAGCTGTTTCGAACTTGCAGAAACACAAATCTGCATCGAAACCTCCTCACACCACAAACTCCAAGCCTGTTTTGAACCAAGCATAAGCCTGCCCTTCTCACCAAAGCCTGTTTCGAACCAAGTACAAACCTACAAACACAAGCCTGCATAACTCAAAGCCTGTTTCGAACCGAACAACAAGCCACTTTCGAAAAACCCACAAACTATAACATCTCTTCCTCATTCCACCATCAACTACATCAGTTTCCCTTCAAACCTCAACTGGCTCACACGCTCTGTTCAACAACACAGTAGCCACCATACTTTGTTTTTTTCACTTTTTACTTAATTTCCGTTCCACATATCATCAATAAGCACAAACAGATTTTTAGAAGAGCAGGAGGAATTAAAAAAAAGGCATATTACCTCATCTCTGGATTTCTTTATTATTTCATTGTCAGAATTGAAACCATCAGACTTGCTCTGATCTTGTAAGTTTCCTCACTACTTTTTCCCCTCAAAATCTGTTGCCATGCTTGTCATAATGATATATGTTGTGAATTAGTTGTTGCTGCTGCATTTTTTATTGTTGATGTTTCAATAAGTCAGAACCCCCTTTAGTTTGTTATTGTTGTTTCTCTTGCCATGAATATTTGTCACCTTGTTGATTTGTTGTTTAAATGCATGAAAGAGCCAGAAACTGTGTTGTTATTCGATTTCGATTTAGGGGAGGCAGAATTCGAAACCCATAGAAGTAGTGTTGTTCATTCTGACTTAGGAAGAATTCGAAACCCATAGCAGTAGTGTTGTTCGTTCTGACTTAGGAAGAATTCGAAACCCATAGCAGTAGTGTTGTTCGTTCTGACTTAGGAAGAATTCGAAACCAAAAGCAGTGTTGTTGTTCGATTTAGGGGAGCAGAGTGTTCGATTTCAATCTAGAATAGAGGGAGTTCGAAGCTAGAAAGTGTTCGATTTCGATTTAGGGGAGCAGAGTGTTCGATTTTGATGTGGATAGAGAGAGTTCGAACCCAGGAGCAGAAAGTTCGATTTAGAAGAGAGAGAGTTCGACGGATAGTTCGAAGAGAGGATTCGAAGTATAGTTCGAAGAGAGAGTTCGAAAGAGAGAAAAGCAGAATTCGAAAGAGGGAGTTCGAAGAGAGAAAAAGAGAGTTCGAAACCAGGGGTGTTGTTCGATTTCGATTTTTAATCCCATGCTAGATCTTTTTATTTCGTTTTCAGCTCATTTCCCACATATCCTGTCATTTGTAAGTCTGCAGCTGGCTGTAACCAAAACAAAACCTTGGGTCCCATTTCATTTAGGCTTTAGCGCCAAGTACTTAATGTTTACCATATATTTTAATTTACCCTCTTGTTCTTTCGATTTCCTTAGCTCTTTTGGTTTAAAAATTAAATAACCATATAGTTTTAAACAAAACCCAATTAATTAATTTAGTTTTATAATTTATATTTCGTTTGGACAGCATGTTAGTTAATTTTGTTAGCATTTCATTGATAAGTTTGTAATCTATATCTTTTTGAATTTATCCCCCCTTATGATGTTCCTTCCCATGATACATGTTGGTTGAGTTTATTTCGATTTAATTCCATGAGTGTTTATACTTTTAGTTTTAATTTTCATATCGCTTGCAAAATCCAAGGGAATTGTTTAATTTTTGTCGACTTCATGTCATCAAAAAAACATCGTGCGAATACCCTCATTTCATTAAAAACTTAAGATAATTTTCCCAAATATTCAATTTTTCAAAACTCACACCTTTTAAGTCAAAACTTCGACATTAGGTCATCGTATCTTCAAAAAACTCGTCCATACCCATTTTTGGCCAAAACAATTTATCCTTAATCAAACAAACATTTTAATAAACAGATATTTCAAAAGGTTCCTATAGAATACTATAGATACATTGGGTGCTAATACCTTCCCATTGTATAACCAACTCCCGAACCTTAGACCTCTTTTCAAAACACCTTGTATTTTCATTACTTTTAAAAAGTATTATTTTACATTGCATATTTTAGGGTTTTATTTTGCTCTTTTCCCTTTTCCCTTGGAAATAATAAAGCGCGGTGGCGACTCTTGCTTTTGTGAGACGAATTAATTAATAGTTCGATCTCCGATTTAACCCGCTAGATTTTTTATCGCTACAGAAATTGGCGACTCTGCTGGGGAAAGATTAACCTCTTGCTGGTCCATCCCTAAGTGGGTTAAGCCTAGTTTATTTTATCTGTTTATTATTATTTGATTTGTTTGATTATGTGTTTATATTGGGGTTGTTTGGGTTTTTTGCAAAGGACGAATCCTATACCCGGATTAAGTTACACTTAAGGATAGGACGGGCGGTATAGTCATGTTAACTTTGAGGGAGTAATCCCGAAGAAGGAGGCATGAAATCCCCCACTCAATGGAAGGCCCTTTTGAACGTAATATTTATTTACCGAGTAATCGGGAAGACATTATTATTTTCGACCTGGGAGCCAGGGAAATTGAGAACCGTAGAACCCTAACCCATCTTGGCCTTTTAGGTGTAGTGCGGAGATTATAACGGAGTAATCCGGAAGTAATTGTTACGCGATGCTACGCTCGGATGAGTTTCTCTTGAGAATATTGCTAATTATTGAGTAATCAAGACGTTGGTAATATCCGAAGGAGGAATGTAGACTCCGGGAACTCTTAGAACCTTGTCTTACAGGTGTGATTAAACCGTTAGTACATACCTTTGGGGGGCTCTACCCTTGACTCCATGCACGAACGTTGAACCTTTGAACCCCTTGTTTGTGAACTTGTGTGTAATTGTTGCATTATCATTCATCCATGCATCCATCGACTTTTTTTTGTAAAAAAAAAAAAAAAACTTGTTTTTCAAGGAACTTAAGAATGACTTTTACAGACATCTCAAGTATTATGGAGTTTGGAAGAAGAAACACTTGAAGTTTTAATTTTAAGGAGCCCGAGATCGAAGAACTGAAGAGTTTGATTCCTAAGATCGAGAACCCGACGAAGTTTCAGAAGAAATATGGGTCCCTTATACCTCTCATGAAGCGCAAGATGAAGGAAGGCATCCTTAATACGTTGGTCCAATTCTACGATCCCTTGTATCGATTCTTCACCTTTCCGGATTACCAGTTGATGCCCACCTTAGAAGAGTACTCCTACATACTTGGTTTGCCGATCACCGACTGTGTTCCTTTTTCTGGCTTAGAAGAGGAACCCAAATCTCACGAGATAGCGACCATCACCCACTTGAAGAAGTCGGAGATAGAGGAGAACATGACTACCAAAGGGGGAATTCGAGGCTTACCTGCGCAGTTTTTTTTGAAGAAAGCTCGTCATTTCGCTGAGACAAAAGATACTATTGCCTTTGAAGACGTCTTTGCTTTACTGTCTTATGGCCTTTTCTTGTTTCCTAATGTTGATAAGTTTGTAGATATCAATGCCATCAGAATTTTCTTGATTGGAAATCCGGTCCCTACGCTGCTAGGAGATACCTACTACTCCATCCATCTTCGAAACTCTTATAAAGGAGGGATGATCATTTGTTGTGCACCGTTGCTGTATCAGTGGTATGTTTCTCATCTACCTAGGTTTGATGTTTTCTGGGATCTCGAAAAGGAGCCGTGATGGGCGCCAAAGATTATGGCTCTCACTCATTTCGACATTGATTGGTATAATCGAGTTTACTATGACGTGAAGATCATCGATAGCTGTGGTGCTTTTCCTAACGTGCCTCTTCTTGGTACGAAAGGAGGAATTAACTATAATCCTGTTCTTGCGCGCCGTCAGTTTGGATACCCGATGAGGGACAAGCCGAACAACATTCATGTGAGTGGTTTCTTTCTACAAGAAGGACAAGATCACCAGGCAACTAAGAAGGAGATTGAAGGAGCTTGGCGCCACATCCATAGGAAAGGGAGAGACATGTTAGGACATAGAGGTGTTGTTTCTTTGGAGCCGTACCTACAATGGGTCCGTGCTAGGGCTTGTGCTCTCAAGATGCCCTATAAACCTGAGAAACCTTTATTCCCTACTGTTGCATCCTCATCTGTTGATATTCCTATCGAGAACATGGGAGAATACCAAGGAAATCTGGCTAGGATGAAGTCCGAGAGAGATGCTTGGAAAGAAAAGTATGCTATGTCAGAATATGAGAATCGAGTCCTGACTCAACAACTAAAGGAAAAGGAGGATTTTCTATTTATTCAAGACGGCTGGTTCATTGATCATGATGAGAAACTTCGTCAAAAGGATGCTTTACTGAAGAAATATGCAGGTGAAAGGAAGAGAAAGAAGGGAGATTCGGTAAGTGTTGCTCTTGTTCCTAATCCACAAAAGGGAACCATCGATCGACTGGTAGCTGAGAAGAAAAGGATGGAAGACTTTTATGAAAAGAAGATCAGGAAGCTCCAGTTACAGTTGGCATTTGGTCCTTCTTCTGATGATTCTAAGTGATCTTTGGTTCTTAGTTTTATTTTTACTGTTGTCATTTTGTAAAACTCTATAAAAGGGCTTCATTCTCCAAAGTTGTAATTTACTGCTTTATTATGGGCTTCATGTTCCAAAGTTGTAATTTACTGCTTTTATTATTGGGTTGTTGTCCCAAGGTTGTAATTTATTGTTTTGTTTTTCCGAAGTTGTAAGTTGTAATTTACCGCTTTTGATTAATGAAATGAGTTTTTGTTATTCCAAATTCCTCTACCATTGATGTGTGCAAAATTATCGAAGTTCCTTGAAAAATTATCAAATGAACGATCATTTGCATCGCATATCATGCATCATCTAACATTTCACTTCACATGTTTTTCTAGAGTCTTATCTTTGTTTCTTTTCCACTCCGGTAGATTGCCAAGTTGTCTCATCAACATGATACTCGAGCCAACCGTCAGAGGAAGATGGAAGATTTAGAACAGGAAAACCACGAGCTTCGTGAGGAGGTCGCTACCCTTCGTGTTGGTATGGAGAAACTAACTGCGCAGGTGGAAAGTTTGATGGCTGCTCAGAATCAGCCATCGACTGCAGCTGCTGAGATTCAGACGTCGACTACCGTGGTTTCTGAGATTGTCACCGTTCTAACATCTGTGACTCAAATCAACTCTCCGCTTCAACATCAGATGCCAAAAGGTTTTCTGTGGGGAATGCCTTATAACTTTGTGTCGGAAGGGTATCAACCTATCGTACAGCCTTTGGTTCATCCTATCGTGTCTCTTCCTCAACCAGAAATAGCTGCTATGCCACCTTTCCTTCAACCGGTGATGACAACTGTCGCTCCTGTGATTCATTCTATGTCGTACATGAATGAACCTGCTTATCATGCTGAGCCTGCTGAAAGTCTGGGTCTTGTCGATAAAATGGAAGAATTTTAAGACCAGTTTCAAGAGATGCGGAGGGAGATCAGAGCGTTAAAGGGGAAGCATTTATTTGGAAAGAATGCTCATGACCTGTGCTTAGTTCTGAATGTGAAGATTCCAGCCAAATTCAAAGTGCCAGACTTTGAAAGGTATAAAGGTGATTCGTGTCCACGGAGTCATTTGACTATGTACATGAGAAAGATGTCTACATATTCTGATAATCATGACTTGCTAATTCACTACTTTCAAGACAGTCTGACTGGTGCCGCTCTAAAGTGGTATATGGGTTTGGACAACACTCGGATCCGAAATTTCAATGACCTTAGTGAAGCTTTTGTTCACCAGTATAAGTACAACGTCGACATGGCGCCGGACAGAGATCAACTCCGGGCGATGTCCCAGAGAGACAGAGAGTCCTTTAAGGAATACGCCCAAAGGTGGCGCGAAATTGCTGCTCAGATCCATCCCCCTCTTGAGGAGAAAGAAATGACAAAAATATTCCTGAAGACTTTAGGTTCCTTTTATTATGAAAGAATGATTGCCAGCGCACCCAGTGACTTCACCGAGATGGTAAGTATGGGCATGCGGTTGGAAGAAGGGATTCGTGAAGGAAGTTTGGTTAAAGAAGGAAGTTCGTCTAGCAGTAGCAAGAAGTTTGGAAGTGCTTTCCCTAAAATAAAAGAACAGGATGTCAGTGTAATCTTCCCCAGGAGACCGAGGAGAGGTTACTCACATGTTGCGGCAGTCACTCCGGCTGTCCGCCCAACAGTGGTGACCCCAACTCATCAAACCCCACCAACTCAGCAACGACCATTTCAACAACAGCCTCGACAACAGGCTTATCAGTTTAATAACCAGAATCGTTCACCAAGGAAACCGCATTTTGATGCCATTCCTATGACTTATACTGAATTGTATCCTGCTCTGATCAGAAAGAACCTCATAACGACGAAGCCTCCTCTTGTCGCACCGAATAGTACTTCTCCGTGGTACAAGGCGGATCAGTTTTGTGAGTATCATCAAGGGTCGCCGGGGTACAACCTAGAAAATTGCTTTGCTCTAAAGGCGGATGTGCAGAGGTTGATTAAGAATGGTATCTTGTCTTTCAAGGATGTTAACCCGAATGTTAGAGATAATCCTTTGCCTCGACATGGGGCAACATCAGTGAATATGGTGGAAGGTTGTCCGGGAAAGTTTCGAGTTTTTCAAGTTGAACACATAAGATATTCGTTGATCAGGTTACATCAGAGCTTAAGAAAACTTGCCTTTTTTAGGCATCATCATGATTATGAGGTTTGTGAATTTTGTTCAAGAGAAGTTGATTGCCCTATTGTGAAGGAGGATATTCAAAAATTGTTGGACCAGAGGGTCATCACTATTACACATGACAGAGATACGGTGGACGAAGTGAATGTTATAATACCACAATTCAATTTGCCTGAACCAGTTGAGATCGTTTACGACAGTCAGATTGCACTTGTTACTCCTTTGATCATTTATCCACCTGGCCCTGTGCCTTACAGCTCAGACCAAGCTATACCGTACAAGTATAATGCCACAATGATTGAGAATGGGGTAGAAGTCCCTATACCAACAAGGCCATCTTTTGTTAACATCGCTGATGTGAGTAGAGTTACGAGAAGCGGACGTGTCTTTGCAGCAGTACCTTTGAAAAGACCAGAAGTTCAAGTCAGGAGGTCCATACCGGCAGAAATTCCAGCGAGAAATGTTGAACCCAGGGTTGAGGTAGGCCGATCCAATGAACCTATCCCACACCCCGAGGATGATGAGATCCTGAAGCTTATCAAAAGAAGTGAATACAAGATTGTGGACCAACTTTTGCAAACTCCTTCCAAGATTTCCTTGCTTGCTTTACTGAGAGATTCTGGTGCCCATAGAGAAGCTTTGATGAAGGTCTTGGACCAGGCATTCGTAGATCATGATGTGACGGTTGACCAATTTGATGGAATTATGGGAAATATTACTTCGTGTAACAATCTTGGTTTCAGTGATGAAGAGCTTCCGGAGGAGGGAAGGAACCATAATATGGCTTTGCATATCTCGATAAGTTGTGGAAATGATACTTTGTCAAGTGTGCTAGTAGATACAGGTTCGTCGTTAAATGTAATACCGAAAACTACATTATCTCGACTCTCATATCAAGGTGCTCCCATGAGACCCAGTGGAGTAATTGTCAAAGCGTTTGATGGTTCTAGGAAGACTGTCATTGGTGAAGTGGATCTTCCTATAGTAATTGGTCCTTTTACTTTTCAGATCACTTTTCAAGTAATGGATATTTGCGCCGCCTACAGTTGCCTATTGGGTCGTCCATGGATCCATGATGCAGGGGAAGTTACTTCCACGCTCCATCAGAGATTGAAGTTTGTAAGGCATGGAAAGCTGGTAATGATTGGTGGAGAGCAGGCTATGGTGGTAAGCCATTTGTCATCCTTCTCTTTTATGATGCTGATGAGGATGTCGGAACCCAATTCCAAGCTCTATCTGTTGCTAATAACGAAGTGAAGAAACAAGGGACGTCTATTTCTTCTTTTGAGGATGCGCGACGAGTGGTTGAAAGTGGTTCGGCTGAAGGTTGGGGCCAGGTGTTAACTTTGCCTGAGAACAAGTCCGGAGAAGGTCTTGGTTTTCATCCCGTGTCTACAAGAGTCAAGCAGGAAAAAGTTACCCGTCCGATACAAGAGGTTTTCCGAAGCGCAGGTTTTATCCATCCAACTCCTCCTGAGGTTGATGCTATAATAGGAGACGATTCTGAAGAGGATTTACCCGACTTTGTAACGCATGGATTGGTTTTCCAGAACTGGATTGTTGTTGATGTTCCTGTTGTGATGCACATTTCTGAGTAATGTTTTGTTTTATTTTTGAAAAAAAACTTTCGCTCTGCACAAGGCGAAGAGTATTTGTGTCGGGCTATGTTAAAAATAAATCCTTTTGCTCTGCCCAAGGCAAAAGAGAAAATGTCTGGGCTCTTTGTTTCAAGTATTGCCAATCATGAATAAAAATGTTATTTTGTCCACTACTGTTTTATTTTTCACTTTTTCTGGGAAATAGTAATGAAAATTAATTGGTAGTAATAGGAAAATATAATGATCTTTTGTTTCGTTTGTACAACCTTCATATTAATCGATTTCTAAAACAAAGCATAATCATATGTGCAGATTAATTCATGACTTAACCATTGAAAACAATGATCCTATGCCCCCTCCCAACTTTGAATTCCCTGTGTTCGGAGCCGAGGAAGAAGATAGTGAAGAAGTTCGTGATGAAATTTCCCGTTTGCTTGAGCATGATGAAAAGACTATTCAGCCGTTTGAAGAGCATATAGAGATGATCAATTTGGGTGATGAAGAAGATAGAAAGGAAGTCAAGGTCGGAGCATTTCTTATCCCAAAGGTCAAAGAGAAAAGGTTGGAGCTTCTCAGAGAGTATGTTGATGTGTTTTCTTGGTCCTACCAAGACATGCCAGGTTTGGATAACAATATTGTGGAGCATCATTTGCCGTTGAGACCTGAATGTCTGCCGATTAAGCAGAAGTTGAGAAGGACTCATCCCGATATGGCCGACAAGATCAAAGACGAAGTTCAGAAGCAAATTAATGCAGGTTTCCTTGTTACATCGGTCTATCCTCAATGGTTAGCCAATATAGTGCCTGTTGCTAAGAAAGATGGCAAAGTTCAGATGTGTGTAGACTATAGAGACCTGAATAGAGCTAGCCCAAAGGATGACTTCCCATTACTGCACATTGACGTATTGGTCGACAGTACCACAAAGTTCAAGGTATTTTCTTTCATGGATGGTTTCTCTGGTTATAATCAAATCAAGATGGCACCAGAAGATATGGAGAAAACAACTTTCATTACACCTTGGGGAACATTTTGTTATCGGGTTATGCCGTTTGGTTTGAAGAATGCTGGTGCAACGTACCAAAGGGCCATGACTGCTTTGTTCCATGATATGATGCATAAAGAGATAGAAGTGTATGTAGATGACATGATTGCCAAATTGCAAACTGAAGAGGATCATTTGGAACATTTATTGAAGTTATTCCAGCGTTTGAGAAAGTATAAACTCCGTCTGAATCCCAACAAGTGCACTTTTGGTGTTCGTTCTGGAAGACTTATGGGTTTCATTGTCAGTTAGAAAGGTATTGAGGTAGATCCTGATAAAGTCAAAGCTATTCGGGAAATGCCCGCACCCAAGACGGAAAAACAAGTAAGAGGATTCCTTGGGAGACTGAACTATATTTCTAGATTTATATCTCATATGACTGCTACCTGTGGGCCGATTTTCAAGCTTCTCCGAAAGAACCAAGGATGTGTGTGGACAGAAGATTGTCAGAGAGCTTTTGATAGCATCAAAG
The DNA here is from genome assembly GCA_948472305.1 of Vicia faba. Taxonomy (NCBI): domain Eukaryota; kingdom Viridiplantae; phylum Streptophyta; class Magnoliopsida; order Fabales; family Fabaceae; genus Vicia; species Vicia faba. The sequence goes on along the minus strand of OX451739.1, from coordinate 447,622,312 downwards.
AATATTTACTTGAACCTCCCATTTTGATTCCTCCAGTGGAAGGAAGGCCTTTGATTATGTACCTGACCATATTGGAAGATTCCATGGGATGTGTGCTTGGTCAACAAGATGAGACTGGAAGAAAGGAACATGCCATATATTACCTGAGTAAGAAATTCACAGACTGTGAGTCTCGATACTCAATGCTTGAGAAGACCTGTTGTGCTTTAGCTTGGGCTGCTCGCCGTCTGCGCCAGTATATGATTAACCACACCACTTGGTTGATCTCCAAAATGGATCCGATCAAGTATATCTTTGAGAAGCCAGCCTTATCTGGAAGAATAGCCCGTTGGCAGATGTTGTTATCTGAGTACGACATTGAGTATCACACTCAGAAAGCAATCAAAGGGAGTATCTTAGCCGATCATTTGGCTCACCAACCAATTGAAGAGTATCAATCCATCAAGTTTGACTTCCCGGATGAAGATGTTATGTACTTGAAAGCTAAAGAATGTGAAGAGTCGTTACCTGAAGAAGGACCTGATCCCGAATCCCGTTGGGGTTTGATATTTGACGGAGCTGTGAATTCTTATGGAAATGGAATTGGGGCAATCATTGTCACTCCCCTAGGTACTCATATCCCGTTCACGGTGAGATTGAAGTTCGACTGTACGAATAACATGGCTGAATATGAAGCATGTATTATAGGTCTCGAAGAGGCAATGGATCTAAGGATTAAGATTCTTGATATTTACGGAGACTTGGCATTGGTAATTAATCAAATCAAAGGAGAATAGGAGACTCGACATCCTGGTTTGATCCCTTACAGAGATTATGCTAGAAGATTGTTAACCTTTTTCAACAAAGTGGAGTTACATCATATCCCTAGAGATGAAAACCAAATGGCTGATGCTTTAGCTACTTTGTCTTCAATGTTTCAAGTGAATGGTTGGAACGATGTACCTACAATCAGAGTTATGCGCCTCGACATACCTGCTCATGTGTTCTCAGTAGAAGAGGTCACCGACGACAAACCGTGGTTCTATGACATTAAACGTGTTCTTCAAACTCAAGAGTACCCGCCTGGGGCATCCAATAAAGATAGGAAGACGTTGAGAAGATTGGCAAGCAGTTTCTTTCCCAATGAAAAAGTATTGTATAAGAGGAATTACGACATGGTCCTACTCAGATGTGTAGTCAGACATGAAGCAGACATGCTGATGCAAGAAGTGCATGAAGGATCCTTTGGCACTCATGCCAACGGACATGCAATGGCTAAGAAGATGTTGAGAGTTGGTTACTATTGGATGACAATGGAATCGGATTGTTGCAAATATGTGAAGAAATGTCATAAATGCCAAATTTATGCGGACAAAATACATGTGCCACCGACCATCCTCAATGTTATCTCTTCACCTTGGCCTTTCTCTATGTGGGGCATCGATATGATTGGAATTATTGAACCCAAAGCTTCAAATGGTCACCGTTTCATCTTGGTAGCGATCGATTACTTTACTAAATGGGTGGAAGCAGCATCTTATGCTAATGTAACCAGACAGGTGGTAGTCAGATTTATCAAGAATCAGATCATTTGTCGATACGGCATCCCGAGCAAGATCATCACTGATAATGGTTCAAATTTGAATAACAAGATGATGAAAGAGCTTTGTGAAGAATTCAAGATCGAACACCATAATTCATCTCCTTACAGGCCGAAGATGAATGGGGCAGTTGAAGCTGCTAACAAGAACATCAAAAAGATTGTCCAGAAGATGGTGTTAACTTATAAAGATTGGCATGAAATTCTTCCGTTTGCTTTACATGGATACCATACTTCGGTTCGAACTTCAACAGGTGCAACCCCGTTTTCCCGAGTTTATGGTATGGAAGCAGTACTCCCCGTGGAGGTTAAGATTCCGTCTATGAGAGTGTTGATGGAAGCTAAACTCTCTGAGGCTGAATGGTGTCAAAGTAGATATGATCAGTTGAATTTAATTGAAGAGAAGAGATTGACAGCGTTGTGTCACAGTCAATTATATCAGCAGAGAATGAAGAAGGCTTTTGATAAGAAGGTTCGACCATGCGAGTTCAGAGAAGGTGACCTTGGGCTCAAAAAGATATTATCTTTCCAACCTGATTCTAGGGGCAAGTGGGCTCCAAATTATGAAGGACCGTATGTCGTTAAGAAAGTTTTCTCTGGAGGTGCCATGATTCTCACAAATATGGACGGTGAAGAGCTCCCGCGCTCCGTGAACTCCGATGCAGTCAAGAAGTATTTCTCCTAGTTTTGAGTTGATAGTTTGCTAAGTTGAAAACCCGAAGGGGCGACTTAGGCAGGCTTTTGGTCAGACCGGCTGTGGCATTTGAGCACATTTCGGAATTCGAAGTTGTTAGGGAGAATAATGATTATTGTTTTTGTGTAACCCTTTCTTTCATGTACTATTTCCCAAACTTTTGTAAACCGTTGGAGTCGCGTTGTTAGCGAACTACCATCTTATTAATGAAATTTGAGCATTTACCTTTTGTGGGCAAAATTTTAATTTTATGGCAATATTTGAAACAAAGTTATTTAAAATATTCTTATTTTAAAAAAATGTGTCGAAAGGAATATTAACGGTTGTTCCGAGGATGGTCAAGCCATGAAATGCAAAACAATTTATCCTTGCATGATGAACATCGTTTTCTTTCAATATCGTCACGAGATGTTGGTTGTGTAAACTTTTGTTTCTAGTGGTACTAAGTTTGGTGACTCCCCAGCTTTTCCAGTTAAGCGTTGTTTTGGTTATCCTTTTTTGAGCATATTTCCAAAGTGTGGTACGCTTTGTCTCATGCCAATGGTTTATTGGTGTTAGAAGATTGGTTTTGATACTTTTCTCCCAGAACATTTGAGCCTTGTAGGGTGATACGCTCTGACGTGGCTTTGTGGTTCTAGTTCCAGTTATTTTTCGTCTCTTCAAGATTGGCCGAGTATCTATTATTTTGTGATATCTTATCATCTTCAAGATATTCCGCCTGCCTGTTTCGTCAGCATAACATTCATTCCTTCATTTACACCTCTATCACGCATGCATATTCACACTTGTCGTTGATTTTGGGTCGTATACCTTGTGTAGGTTTATTAAGACAATATACATGCTCTTTCCAGGTAGAATGTTAGCTTAGGCAGAAAATGTGATTCCTTTCTAAATTCCCCAACTGAGCTAATCCTCGTGGATGATTTTTCTTGGTTTAGCCTTCCTTATCCATTTCTGGATAGGATGAATCCCCAATCAAGTTATTTTCTCATTGGGTGGAGTCTTGTTTGATTGTTTTCTCTCTGGTTTATTCCTGGAGGGAGTTATCGCCTCTTGCATAGGCTATCTCGTGGTTTTCTCCAAGCTAGGAAACCTGGATGAATGGTGCATTTATTTTGCACATTCAGGTATTTGATCTCCTCGGGAAGGATTGATTCATGGTTCCCTTTGACGAAGATTTTATTCTCTGGCAGTTTCGTCGCAATTTTCTTCTGAATTATCTTTTGGGAAAACGACAAGTGGCAGCTCTTCATGAGCAGCTTGTATGTTATTTTTGGAAAGCGGCAAGTGGCAGCTCTTCATGAGCAGCTTGTACGTTATTTTTGGAAAACGACAAGTGGTAGCTCTTCATGAGCAGCTTGTACGTTATTTTTGGAAAGCGGCAAGTGGGAGCTCTTCATGAGCAGCTTGTACGTTATTTTTGGAAAGCGGCAAGTGGCAGCTCTTCATGAGCAGCTTGTATGTTATTTTTGGAAAGCGGCAAGTGGCAGCTCTTCATGAGCAGCTTGTACGTTATTTTTGGAAAGCGGCAAGTGGCAGTTCTTCATGAGCAGCTTGTACGTTATTTTTGGAAAGCAGCAAGTGGCAGCTCTTCATGAGCAGCTTGTACGTTATTTTTGGAAAACGGCAAGTGACAGCTCTTCATGAGCAGTTTGTACGTTATTTTTGGAAAACGACAAGTGGAAGCTTCTTTATTTGAGCAGCTTGTACGTTATTTTTGGAAGACAGCAAGTGGCATCTTCTTTATTTGAGCAGCTTGTATGTCATAGTAGTTTTTGGAAGACAGCAAGTGGCAGCTTCTTTATTTGAGCAGTTTGTATGTCATAAGTAGTTTTGGAAGACAGCAAGTGGCAGCTTCTTTATTTGAGCAGTTTGTATGTCATAAGTAGTTTTGGAAGACAGCAAATGGCAGCTTCTTTATTTGAGCAGCTTGTATGTCATAGCGTCTTTGAACGATAACAAGTGGCAGCTTCTTTATTTGAGCAGCTTGTATGTCATAGCGTCTTTGAACGATAGCAAGTGGCATCTTCTTTATTTGAGCAGATTGTGTATCTACAACCATATTATTATTTCAGCATTAATTAGTATCTCTCCGAAAATCTCGCAAAGAATTTTGTTATGAATCTTTACCTTCAGAAGTCGGTAATCCATTATCAGCAAATTTGGTACATCTTTTGTCTATCTTTGACCTTGAGTTGGGAACTCACTGTTATTTTGGGTCAATAATATGTTTTGTAGCCTATGCAAGATGCTTTCTTTGTTTGGGTCAGAGGTCATATTCTCTCAATTTTTTATTCGCCGTCAAGAGTCTATCATTTGAGGTCGAGGGCTCATTTCCCCAGTAATGTATAATCTATGCTCCTGTGTTTTGTTGGTGTTTGGTTTCTCCAGCATTATCTTGTCTCATACAATATCATTCTCTGTGAATTTAAATACTACATTCATATCACAAATATAATGGCGGAATCTTAGGGCAAAATTTGCGTATTATGTATTTAAGTACCTTCAATCTCGTCGAGACGAAGATTTTAATCTTCATATCTCCGGATAGAAGAAACTTAAATAGGGGCAGCTGTCATACCCCAAATTTTGACCTAAGATACCACCTCCCATCTGCATTGTTACATAGAAAGCGTTCACAAGCGTTTCAATCTATTTTTGCCAATTCTCTAGTCAGATTTCAAAAATTCATAACTTCTTCAAATTTCAATTTTTTTAGTGGTTATTTTACATATGATTCTCCTCTGCAACAACTACAACTTTTCTTTACAAGTCAAGAGATGATTATGCTGTGAAAATCCACGAAAAAATAGAAATATTAGAAATGGTTGTGAATTTAGTGAAATTTAACTGATTTTGCCTGACTTTATTAAATCATGTATTTTTGCACTTTTACTCATTTTTTCTTTTATTTTTATAAAAAAGAAAATCCTAAAAATATTTAGTTCATGCTATTTTCATTTTTATTTATTTACGTTTTATTCAAAATACAAAAAAAATTAGTTTCCTTAAGTTTCATTTAGTTTTTTTGTTCTTGTATTATTTAAGTTAAAATTATAGTCTTTTAGATTTAATTTAGTAAAAAAAATCTCAAAAATAGTAATTTCACATTCTTTTAATTTTATTTTGCAAGTTCTTTATGTTAATTTAAAATTATCAAAAAATCTTAGTTACATATAATTTATATATTTTGCATCACTTTATTTGAAAAAACCAAAATTTTAATTTCTTTTCTTTCACTTTTGAATTTTTCAGTTTAGTTCTACTAACAATTTATTATTATTGTCATTACTATTATTATTAATATTGATTGTTATAATTATGTTATGTCCATATAAAACCATATGCTGCGCATGAGTATGTCCAAAACTGCTGGTCCCTACTGCCCCTAACGGTCATACCCTCTGCTGCCTCCACCCACCAAAAAACTGTTGAACACCAACCACAACCTGTGCACATCAGTCCAAGAATTGCCTCAAATGGCACACACCAAAACTGTATCAGAAAAGTGTCGAAATCAGACCATTACATATGTTCAAACTCATCAAAAAGTTCCCTCCCCAAACCTCATTGTATCACTATATAAACAGGCAGTAGGGGGCGAAAAAAAGGGGAGTTCATAAAAAGAGAGGGTGTTCAAAAAGAGTTCACAAAGAAAAAGCACAAACTTGCAAGTTCTCACACTTGCCAAGCTGTTTCGAACTTGCAGAAACACAAATCTGCATCGAAACCTCCTCACACCACAAACTCCAAGCCTGTTTCGAACCAAGCATAAGCCTGCCCTCCTCACCAAAGCCTGTTTCGAACCAAGTACAAACCTGCATAACTCAAAGCCTGTTTCGAACTGAACAACAAGCCACTTTCGAAAAACCCACAAACTATAACATCTCTTCCTCATTCCACCATCAACTACATCAGTTTCCCTTCAAACCTCAACTGGCTCACACGCTCTGTTCAACAACACAGTAGCCACCATACTTTGTTTTTTTTCACTTTTTACTTAATTTCCGTTCCACATATCATCAATAAGCACAAACAGATTTTTAGAAGAGCAGGAGGAATTAAAAAAAAGGCATATTACCTCATCTCTGGATTTCTTTATTATTTCATTGTCAGAATCGAAACCATCAGACTTGCTCTGATCTTGTAAGTTTCCTCACTACTTTTTTCCCCTTAAAATCTGTTGCCATGCTTGTCATAATGATATATGCTGTGAATTAGTTGTTGTTGCTGCATTTTTTATTGTTGATGTTTCAATAAGTCAGAACCCCCTTTAGTTTGTTATTGTTGTTTCTCTTGCCATGAATATTTGTCACCTTATTGATTTGTTGTTTAAATGCATGAAAGAGCCAGAAACTGTGTTGTTATTCGATTTCGATTTAGGGGAGGCAGAATTCGAAACCCATAGCAGTAGTGTTGTTCGTTCTGACTTAGGAAGAATTTGAAACCCATAGCAGTAGTGTTGTTCGTTCTGACTTAGGTAGAATTAGAAACCCATAACAGTAGTGTTGTTTGTTCTGACTTAGGAAGAATTCGAAACCAGAAGCAGTGTTGTTGTTTGATTTAGGGGAGCAGAGTGTTCGGTTTCAATCTAGAATAGAGGGAGTTCGAAGCTAGAAAGTGTTTGATTTCTATTTAGGGGAGCAGAGTGTTCGATTTTGATGTGGATAGAGAGAGTCCGAACCCAGGAGCAGAATGTTCTATTTAGAAGAGAGAGAGTTCGAAGGATAGTTCGAAGAGAGGATTCGAAGGATAGTTCGAAGAGAGAGTTCGAAAGAGAGAAACGCAGAATTCGAAAGAGGGAGTTCGAAGAGAGAAAAAGAGAGTTCGAAACCAGGGGTGTTGTTCGATTTCGATTTTTAATCCCATGCTAGATCTTTTTATTTCGTTTTCAGCTCATTTCCCATATATCCTGTCATTTGTAAGTCTGCAGCTGGCTATAACCAAAACAAAACCTTGGGTCCCATTTCATTTAGGCTTTAGCGCCCAGTACTTAATGTTTACCATATATTTTAATTTACCCTCTTGTTCTTTCGATTTCCTTAGCTCTTTTGGTTTAAAAATTAAATAACCACATAGTTTTAAACAAAACCCAATTAATTAATTAATTTTATAATTTATATTTCGTTTGGACAGCATGTTAGTTAATTTTGTTAGCCTTTCATTGATAAGTTTGTAAGCTATATCTTTTTGAATTTATCCCCCCTTATGATGTTCCTTCCCATGATACATGTTGGTTGAGTTTATTTCGATTTAATTCCATGAGTGTTTATACTTTTAGTTTTAATTTTCATATCACTTGCAAAATCCAAGGGAATTGTTTAATTTTTGTCGACTTCATGTCATCAAAAAAGCATCGTGCGAATACCCTCATTTCATTAAAAACTTAAGATAATTTTCCCAAATATTCAATTTTTCAAAACTCACACCTTTTAAGTCAAAACTTTGACATTAGGTCGTCATATCTTCAAAAAACTCGTCCATACCCATTTTTGGCCAAAACAATTTATCCTTAATCAAACAAACATTTTAATAAACAGATATTTCAAAAGGTTCCTATAGAATACTATAGATACATTGGGTGCTAATACCTTCCCATTGTATAACCAACCCCCGAACCTTAGACCTCTTTTCAAAACGCCTTGTATTTTCATTACTTTTAAAAAGTATTATTTTACATTGCATATTTTAGGGTTTTATTTCGCTCTTTTCCCTTTTCCCTTGGAAATAATAAAGCGCGGTGGCGACTCTTGCTTTTGTGAGACGAATTAATTAATAGTTAGATCTCCGATTTACCCCGCTACATTTTTTATCGCTACAGTAAGGTTTGCTATAAATCCTAGTTTGATATCACATTCTTAAAGATTTTTGTTTACTAAAAATGCATTTTTAAAACTTTAAGACAGACATAAGCTTTGCATTTTTTTAAATTCCATTGTTTGCATATGACTAATTGTTCGACAGCAAAGAAATTCGCACGACGGATATTCAATGAACGAAAATCCTCTCAATGAACAGAATCACCTCAGATGGAAAGATATTTCCAGTAACATGCCTTTCATAATCAAGGGGAATGACATGGTGTCTAACTGATCTGGGGCAGTCAAGTCAAGATTCAAGGAATCTCTCAAAAGTTCCGAATAGCCAGGGGCAGATCTCCACCTGAATCAGTTGAGGCATTGAACATGAATTCTAGCAAAGGATCATGTACGATAGAGAAAACATTTTTATGTCAGTGATACAACACTTACTACTATGGATAGTGACAATTCTGTACACCTTGTGAACATGGACAAAGTCGAAAAATACTACGCATGAAAAAAGACCCGCTAGGTTGACAGACTAGGAAAAATAAGGGCATCCCGGCGAACCAAAATTAGGGATATATAAAAAAAATTTACACCCGCAATGTCGAAAACTTGAATGGGCGGCTTGGGCAAAAAAGGGTATCCCGATAGACTGAAAATCTAAAAGGACAGTCCAGGAAAAAGTTAGGGATTAAAACGGACAACTATGTCCCGTCATCTTGTCACTTATCTATCAGTAGAAGACTTATCTCCCTGATTAGCATTCACCAAGGGCTCTAGAAGTTGAGGTATGTTCAAAGTATCCATGGACCCCCACAGAGCCAATTCCATGAGATTATCTCTACAAAGTAATCTTCACAAAGTCATACATTCCCCATAATTTCCACGTCAGATCGCTCTGGCCGATAAAGGAGTATGATCTTTTTCCTGGAAATATCACCAAACAACGGAGTTTCAATCAATACAGTTCATGGAGTTTCTCTTCCCCAACTGAGCTTGTTCTTCCAAGGTTGTAAAATCCCCTTCAGACTTCTGCTCTCCAGCAGAGTTCATTTCCTTAACAAGGGTGTTTCCTCATCAAGAGTACTTCTCCATCAATAGGGTTTATTTCCCCAAACAGTTTATCATCTTCTAGATACAATGCATATACAATCAAGACACAGATTAATTCTTGCACTCATTCCAGATTTATCTTCTAGATACAGTACATATACAATTAAGACACCGATTCGTTCTGGCACTCATTCTAGATTTCTCTTCCAGATACAGTTTAGATACGATCCATATATGGATGTCATTCTGATACTCATTCAATATATCTTTCAGATATGGTTCAGATACAGTCCAAATATGGATATTATTCTGATACCTATTCAATGCATCTTCAAATACAATCAAGGCATGGATTTATTCTGACACTCTCTAGCTTGAGTGTGCTTATACCATAAATCACTGGAAATACCTCTCTCCAATGAAGTCGTCACTATCCCCAGAGAGTTGCTATTGAACCTGGAAACCTGACCAGATGTCAGTCAACTATATCCTCCCCAGGCGAGCCAGAAGGTTATCCATCTCTTCTATTCCCAATGAGGGTATAAACTCCCCAGTAGAATAATGAACATCTAATGTTCTTAAACTCTTCTCCCCAAGCAAGAATTAACACGATCCAATAGAGTCTCCTCAAGCAAAGAGCAAAAATCAATGTTCCTTAGCGGAGTTTCCTCAAACAAGAAAGCAGTGATCGCTAGTGGAAAAAATTCCTAAAAGATCGAATATACACATACCCTTCAACCCTAGCAACAATCAGGGATTTATTTTCCCCAAACAAAGCTGCTCGAGTTTACAAATTCACCTCAATAATATTTCACATTCATACATCATTTACAAATGACATAGCATATGCATACAAAATGGATATAGCACAATCTCATTTATTTTGAGAGCATCATTACGCATTACAATAAATACATCATGCCATTGCATAAAACTAACTTTGTCTTTTCAGGTTAGTTCTCGAACAGATAAAGATTGTCAATAATTTATCATCTTCCAGATACAGTTCAGATACACTCCAGATATAGATGTCATTCTGATACTCATTCTAGATCATCTTTCAGATACAATTTAGATACGCTTCAAATACGAATGTCATTCTAATACTCATTCAGTATATTTTTCAGATACGGTTCAAATATGCTCCAGATACAGATGCCATTTTGATACTCATTCAGTACATCTTTCATATATAGTTCAGATATGCTCCAGATACGGATGCCATTGTGATACTCATTCAGTACATCTTTCAGATACAGTTTAGAAACGCTCCAGATACAGATGCCATTCTGATACTCATTCAGTACATCTTTTAGATACAGTTCAGATACGCTCCAAATACGAATGTCATTCTGATACTCATTCAGTATATCTTTCAGATACAGTTCATATACGCTCCAAATACGGATGTCATTCTGATACTCATTTAGTACATCTTTTAGATACGATTCAAATACGATCCAAATACAGATGTCATTCTGATACTCATTCAGTACATCTTTCAGATACAGTTCAGATACGCTCCAAATACAAATGTCATTTCGATACTCATTCAGTACATCTTTCAGATACAGTTCAGATATGCTCCAAATACAGATGTCATTCTGATACTCATTCAGTACATTGCTCAGATACAATTCAGATATGCTCCAAATACTGATGTCATTCTGATACTGATTCAGTACATCTTTCAGATACGCTCCAGATACGGATGTCATTCTGATGCTCATTCAGTACATCTTTCAGATACAGTTCAGATACGCTCCAAATACAGATGTCATTCTGATACTCATTCATTACATCTTTTAGATACAGTTCAAATACGCTCCAAATACGGATGTCATTTTGATGCTCATTCAATACACATTTCAGATACGCTCCAAATACGAATGTCATTGTGATACTCATTCAATACATCTTTCAGTTTAGATACGATCAAGATATAGATTCATTCTGATACTCATACTCAATACATCTCCAGATACAATCACGACATATATTCATTCTGACACTACCCCAACACATCTGCTAGATACAATTAGACAATAACTCATTCTAGTATACTTATCATACGAAGTGAGATACAAAGACCTCTTCTGGCTCAGGTAAAATCAACCATAGATTTATCCTGATCCTTTTTCCAGTTTGGAGTCAACATTTACTTTGGATGGAATCTATAAGCCCATCTCTGGTGACTCTCAGTCATCTTCTCCAAATGGAATCTATAATCTCATTCCTGATATCATCAACCAACAACGTTACTTCATGCACATGCGAGTGCTAATTTCTGGGCACTCTAGTATTCAATCATCTTCCACCTTCAGATTATGAATGGCAGACAGGCCAATCTAAATCTTCAGGTTTAAGAAGATTGAACAGGGGCAGCTGCTGTACCCTAAAATTTCCCCTCTCATTTTATTCAAGACATGCTCATAGAGGTCCCCAAATGCTCAAGGTTGACTAAGAATTGACCAGACAAATTCTCCTCCTAAGTAATAGACTTCTAACTAGGGTTTCACTTTTCACAAAGAAGTTTAGGTTTAAAAGGCCTCAAGTGATTTCCATGGTTCCTAATATGTCCTCAAGAATATCCATAACAATTTTCATGCCTTGCATCACAAGTTTGCTCATTCGATGACTCAAATGTTTGAAAATCAACTATATTGTTCAAAAGTCAACTATGGCCAATATACAGTCAAACTTTATGATCTTTGGTCAACAACAACATTTTGAAGTTATATTCATAATTTTATCAAGGGTTGATCATGATTCCTCAAGGAATGCTCTTAAATCATCAAGAATAAAAAATTGTTAAATTAGGGTTTCTATAGGAAAAGTCAACTGAACTTTGACCAGACATAACTTTCAAATGCTTCATCAAATTTTTCCCAAACAAAGCCTATTTTTAAATAAAATTCAATTCCATACAACTTTTATTTTACTCTCAAGTCCAAAATATGCATCATTTGAAATATATGATCTCATACATTATATGTCATTTTCAAAAAGTCAACAAAAGACACTTTTTGTAAAGGCAACTTACATCAAGATAATGTCTCCAAATTAAAAAATTATTAAAATAGAAAGTGTAGAAGACATATTGGGCTTTCCAAAAAGTCTACTATTATCTTTAAAATATGAAATTTGAGCAAGTTATGAAGTTCACAAGTTGGGCAATTTTCAAGAAAATGCATGAAATCTCAATTGAGCAAATTTGTGATTTTAAGTTATTGGGCCTAACTTTTTGGAGTTCAAACATACTCATGATATGTCCAAGGACCTCTAAATCTATCCATGCATTATTTTGATTTTGATTTTGATTTATTTGAATTTTTATTCATTTAAATATGAATTAAATCAAATAAAATATGAAAACTAATGGGCTAGTGCATATGGGCTTGGATTGATCCATCATAAAGCCTAATAATTCATGGAAGATTCATAGAAAGTGTCTAGGTTCATGCAAAATTTGAAAAGGGCAAGAATCAAACAAAAATGGTAAGGGATCATGAAGTTTGGAAACTTTTCAAATTTTTATTTTTTGTTTTAAGGCCATGGTTAATGGCTTGATTCTTTCCATGATGGTTTACACTCATCTCTTCCATCTATAAATACATGACATTGCAAGCAAGAAAGGACACCAAACTTCCTAGAGAAGCTATCAAAATTTTCACAAAATTCTCAAGAATTACAAGTTTCGAAACTCAAACTTCCAGCCCATATTCATCAAAACCAAGCCTTGCATCGTGTTTCTGAAGCTAAGGATCTCATTTTTATCCTTCTTGTAGATTGAAGCACGCTAGAATACGCCTACGAGGTTGCTCCGGTTGGATAAATTTCTCAATCTCAAATTTTTTAATTCTCACGTTATAAATTGTTTTTAAACACTCATACATGTTCACACTGATGCTTGGATTGTTTTAGAACCATTGCCTTTGAGTTTTGACGCAGGAATCCAGTTCTGCCATTGTTAGGGCTCATGAACTTTTAAGTTTCAGATCCAACACTACGAGCCATTTCAGACCAAACCAGTATCATGGTTGGATTCGTAGCATATGTTCCATTTATTAATATTTTTTTGCTTTATTTCATTTTCATTTGTCTCTTTTATTCCAATAATTTATTTTCCTATTAAAAATCATAAAAGACATCATAAAATCAAACAAACTAAAAAGAGTTAGACTTAGATTTTCATTAATTAAATTAATTTTAAATAGTTATTTTAATCACCTTTCTTTTTTTAATTAATTAATTAATTAGAATTAGGATTAGTTTAATTTCAAATCTTTTTCTTAATAATAATAAAAAAACAAAATCACATTATATTTTCTTCTATAGTTAATTTTTAATCAATGTTCATTTTCTTCTATTAATTTAAATTAGATTTATCTTTATAATTTTCATTTTAAATATTTTCTTAAAAAATAAACAAAACAAAAACAACAAAAATTGTCTTAATTTGCTTAAAACTTTTTATTTTGGGGTTTTTAGACGTTCTTTCATAATCTTTGTGCGTTCTTTATTTTCCGCATTATTATTTTTGAAATATTGTATCTGCCCATGGTGTGTAATATTTTAAAATTAGGATTTCTTTACTATTTTTACCCCCAGTTTTGGTCTTGTAATTTCCCACTCCCCGAAGTCATGTAATAGTTAGTTTAAATTTCGCACTTTAAATTTTGTGCACTTGTATATATATTGAACTGTTAGATGTATGACTAATAGGATTGCATGGCAAGAATTAAAAGTAAATGTTAGAAAACTTAAACATCAAAGACAAATAACTGAAGCACAACACACCCACACATGTGCACCTCTAGGATACTCCCACTTCGGTTGCCTTCGGAATAAAACAGTCACAACTCTCGAACGTGACCAATTTTAGTGGCAACCCTTTGGTTCAAAGATCATAAAATGACCCTTTCGATGTTGCCTCGGTACATAATCTTAAAACCTTAGGGGTGTTAATAAAGTATCTTGCCAAGTTTCCTTTGTGACTGTACGATGACCCTCGATTGTCCCTCAAACATCCAACGATTGGGCTACCTACTCACTAATAGTAGGATATCACTATCTAAAGGAAAAGAGGAAAATGACAAACCTTTTCAAGTAGGTAGATAGTTCTTAGATGCTTGCTAAAAAAAAACATTTTCCACACCTACACTCCTTTCTAAAAATATTTTCAAAAATACTTTGTATACGTTCTCAATAATACGAGAAACATTACAAAGTTCGCCGCACTAAGGCGTCTTTTCAAAATACTTTTTTCTTCAAACACACAAACACAAGGTATTTTTAAATTAGCTAGCATCTAAGAGCCGATATTACTCAGAAATAATCTCGAAAGGTCTTTTTCTGTTCTTTTCACCCTTTCCTTTGTTAGATAAAACAAAAGTCGGTGACGACTCTTGCTTACCGCAACATTTGCGAATACAAACGTAAAACCAGTATAACAGTCAGTTCTCCCACCGTATTACAACAAGCAAACCCTTCAAAAATCGTTTTAGCAAGCCCAACCAAGTTCTCACGAAAATATACAGAAACCAAAACCCTAACCCATAAATTACAGTCATTTTCCTACTCTAACAAAAAACCCTTCGGAAAAAAATTGCAAAAGAGGAAGGACAAACAACTCGCAAAGACCGAAAAGGACAAACACAAAAAGATCTCACCAAAGGGTAATAAAATCGCGCCTTCGAATCTCACGGTCTCCGTCTCTCTCCTTTCCTTTTGTTTTCGTTCTTGTGCATGCATCTATCATCATAGTCCTTGTTTTTCTTAAATCTGAATATTAGGGTTTTGAATTCCCCTTTTAGATATAAGGTTCATCGCGCCAAATCTACAAAAATCATTCATAGATTAGCATATAGGAGGAACAGAGGATTCATAATATGTAAAAAAAAATTGGATCAGAGCTTCGTCACCGCCGTGGAGGCGATTTCTAGCGCGGCCAACCTATCGTCTCCGGTGGAGACCCATCAGAAAAATAAAGAGAGAGACGAGAGCATTCCAGTAAGAGAGAGAGAGAGAGAGAGAGAGAGAGAGAGAGAGAGAGAGAGAGAGAGAGAGAGAGAGAGAGAGAGAGTAAAATAAGAAATGAACATAGATTTCTGTTTTTAGTGTTAACTCATTTTAGTTTTTAATGAAATTATTTTGTTTTGCTTAGGATAATCTAGAGAAGGACACTTTTTATCGCCCGTTTGGTTAAGGTTGTATTTTCCATGCAGGCACCCCATCATTCATACTATGCGCCATCACTCAATATCACTTGATCAACATCAAACGCCCAAGACACACTGCCATACAATGCACCACCACAACCCAGACGCACGGGATATACGAATTTGCCTAATGGGCCTAGACATCTCTGATTTCTGCATCCCTCAGCATTACTTCATGCAAGCCCATTTCCTGGTTTTTTATTTCATTCATGTTTTCTAACAAAAAAAAACTGTTTTTGGGCCTTTTGCTACATTTAACCTCTTATTTACTTTTCAAACCTCCCAGCCCATTTCTTTTCATTTATTTTATACTTTCATTATTTTTTATTTATTTACCTATTTATTTTATTAAAACCAAAAATACAAATATATATATATATATATATATATATATATATATATATATATATATATATATATATATATATATATATATATATATATATATATATATATATATATATATATATATATATATATATATATATATATATATATATATATATATATATATATATATATATATATATATATATATATATATATATATATATATATATATATATATATATATATATATATATATATATATATATATATATATATATATATATTCTTAAAATAACTAAATTAAAAATAGTTTAATACTTTATTTTATTTTGTTAATCAAATTACATTTTTAATACTTCTTTTTATAAAATATTTATTTTCCAAATTAATATTAACAAAATTATTTTCTAGGCAATAAAATTAGACTTAGGGTTTATTTTAACTAACTTAGATTTTAGGTTTTGTTAAATAGTTAATTAATTTCTCTTGTAAATTAATTAGATTAATTAGGTTAACCATAAAACCTTTCTATTAAAAACCACAAAACAATTCCTTTTCACCTTACATTTCTTTGCGCATTTTACTATTTTGAATTACAATTTATTCATATTTAAAGCTTTGTAATAATAATTAGGGTTTACTTTATTTATTATCCCCATTTGTAAATTTGTACCCCCATCCCCAAAAGTATTGTAATAGCGTAGGATATTTAAATTCCACAATTTATCGTTTTCCTTATTATTGCTAGTAATTACGGTTTGTATGTAAATATTTAAAACCAACATTAGAAAACCCTAATTCAAAGATAAATACATGAAAACAAGACACCTTGCACACATGCACCTCTAGGGTAACCCACATTTGTTGCCTCGGATAAAAACATCATGTCCCTCGAACGTGGGATGTTTTAGCAAAGACCCTCGATTAAAAGATCATAGTCCCTCGATGACCCTTCAATGTTGCCTTCGGTAAATATTCTTAGTCTATTACGACAATTGCTAAAACATCTTACAAGTTTCCTTCTATGACTGTACAACGACCCACGCCTATCCCTCATATCCAATGATATGGTTTCTTACCAACTAATGGTAAGACAACACTATTTAAAGGAGGAGGAAAAGAACAAATACTTTCTTTTGAGTAGGTAGAAAGCTCGTAGTTTCTTGCTCACAAACATTTCAAAACCTACAACTTTCAACTAACCAACACTTTCTTGAAATATTTTCAAAGTCAACACTTTGTATGCATTTTTATAGAGACGAGAATCATTACAAAGTTTGCCCAACGATGACACTTTTTCAAAATATCTTCAAACAAACACATTTACAAAATCATTTCAAAGTGAGTTAGCAATTAAGATCCCGTAGATAATTACGGATGAAAAGGGTGCTAACACCTTCCCTTTTCATAACCTGCCCCCCGAACTCAAGAAAAATTCTCAAAAGGTCTTTCCTGTTATTTTCACCCTTTCCTTTATTGGATAAAAGGAAAGTCGGTGGTGACTGTTTTACCCTAAAATTTTCCCTCTCATTTTAATCAAGACATACTCATAGAGGTCCCCAAATGCTCAAGGTTGACTAAGAATTGACTAGACAAATTCTCCTCCTAAGCAATGGACTTCCAACTAGGGTTTCACTTTTCACAAAGAAGTTTGGGTTTAAAAGGCCTCAAGTGATTTACATGGTTCCTAATATGTCCTCAAGAATATCCATGCCAAGTTTCATGCGTTGCATCACAAGTTTTCTCAGTCAATGACTCAAATGTTTGAAAATTAACTATATTGGTAAAAAAAGTCAATTGTGGTCAATATACAGTCAAACTTCAATATTTTTGGTCAACCTCAACATTTTTAAGTTATATTCATAATTTGATAAAGGTTTGATCATGATTCCTCAATGAAAGCCCTCAAATCATCAAAAGTCAAGAATTGCCAAATTAGGGTTTCCTTAGGAGTAGTAAACTGAACTTTGTCCAAGCATAACATTCACATGCCTAATCCATTTTCCCCAACCAAATTTCATTATGAATAAAATTAAATTCCATACAACTTTTATTTTGTCCTCAAGTTCAAAAAATGCATCATTGGAAAGATATGAGCCAATACATTACAGGTCTTTTTCAAAGTCAACAAAAAGGCATTTTTTGTCAAGGCAAGTTACATCAAGATAATTTCTCCAAATGCAAATATGGTCAACACAAAGATTGTAGGGGACAACTTGAGATTTCTAAAAAGTACAATATCATCTCCAAAAGGTAAAAATTGAGCAAGTGATGACTATTACAAATTGGGCAAATCGGTGAAAATGCAAAAAGTCAACTTTGAGCAAAAATGCATTTTTTAAGTTCATAGACCTATTTTGTGGGATTCAAATATGTTTATGACTTACTCAAGGACCCCTAAATTCACTCTCACCTTGATTTTCATTTTTTCCCTATTTTATTCATATTAATTTTGTTTTTATTCAAATAAACACAAAATAAATTGCATAAAATAATAAATAAAAAGTATGGACACATGGGCAGATGATTTGGGTTGATATTGGGCCTTAGAATTCGTGCAAGGAATGAGGAAAAAGACCAGGTTAATTGCATATCAAGAAGGGAAAGTTTTTCACAATTTTGGAATTATTTTAATATGTTTAATATTGCTTTGAAAGGGGGCCATTATGTGTGGATTCTTGCCATGTTTACTCAACATTTCACATTTCCCGACTATCAACTAGTGCCCACAATTGAAGAATTCTCTCAACTATTGGGGGTACCAGTCCTTGATCAAATGCCATTCACCGGTTTAGAGGAAACTCCAAAGCCTGAGGTTATTGACAAAGCCTTACATTTGAAGAGTTCTGACATTGTAGCTAATTGGGAGACAAGAAGTGGGGTCAAAGGCTTTTTGGCTAAATTCCTGATAGAGAAGTGTTGTACCCCAAAATTTTCCCTCCCTTTTTCTTCAAGACATTATCTTAGGTTTTTCAACCACACGAGGTTGTTCTTCTCAAATTTTCCAAGGGCTTTGAATCAGAGTTTGGTTTCAACATCTTAATTTATTTTCTATTTCAAAGTGCGTCTCAAGTTAAGGAGATTAGGTTTAAGCCTCACCTTTTGGTATTTTCAAGAGAATTATAATCCATTATTGTCATTGTGGTGAAACTTGATGTGGGGATTAGTCATAATTCTTGGGAGTGTTTTAGTCTCAATATAATCTTATCCTTTGCCTTGAAATTCAAACTTGAAAGTCAAGTTTAGTTTGAATTTGGATTTTATTTAGTTTGAAGCCTATTTCATTTGATCATCACTTGATATTATCCATTCTCCCTACAAAATTTCTTACCAAATCTTTACTTTAAATTTTCATTCGAAGTTTTTTTTTTTGGAACCTATGAGAAAATTTGTTTTGTTTGCAATATGGCCCTCAAGACTTTTGAGCCTTGTAGATGTGGAAATAAGAGAGGTTTTGACGTGGTGCAATAAGTAAGTTCATGTTTGCTTAAGAATTCAAGTTCAAATGACATTTGCAAATATTAAGATTTTATCTCAAAATTAAAGATTCAAACCACATTTTTCCATACAAGTTTCAACAATCATCCTCATTCAAGACTAAAATTTCTACATAGTTTACAAGTTTTTTGCAAGGGACTCTTACATCCAAATATGAACTTTCTCTAAAGTTTTGTTACAAACATAATTCAATTCCTAAGCATTCTAAATCCTAAGATTCTATTTGCTAGAGATTCAAATTCTTCACTTCTTCAAATTTCCTCCAAGCCCTTCTATGGATAACCACAGTTTCCTTCCATCCTTGTCAACTATCCATCATCAACCATCAATTTGCCTTGCCATTTCCATCATCAATCATTACATGAAACAAGAAAAGAGAAATAGTTAGAAACATGAACAATGAACAAAGAAAGTTTTCAAGCAACTCTTCTTTTCAATTTCATCATTAGGGTTTTTGTTTAAGGAATCAGAAAAAAGGGTTGTTTCTCAATCATGTTTAAGTGTATATTAAAGCCTCATACAAACTTGGGTTTTAATCATAGGCCTAAGTCAATTGCAAATCACAAATAGATTGGTTCACAATAGACAAATTCAAAGAGGTTCAAAACAGAATTTCATCAC
This sequence comes from Vicia faba, assembly GCA_948472305.1. Classification (NCBI taxonomy): domain Eukaryota; kingdom Viridiplantae; phylum Streptophyta; class Magnoliopsida; order Fabales; family Fabaceae; genus Vicia; species Vicia faba. Next base: position 447,602,509 of record OX451739.1, on the reverse strand, counting down.
AAGACCAACCCAGTTACAGCGAGTACAGGTTCAAAGGCCCAATAGCAAAGATTCAAAAAATCAGAATTATCACAGCCCAATCATAATTCAGTAAGTCAAAATTCAAGCCCAACAAAAGCCTCATTGTCTTACAAACAGAATCAGATTCAAGTATCAATTACAGGACAAGTTCCGTCTCTACTATAAATCACAAATTTAGTTGGTTCACAGTGAGACAAAATCAATAAGAGAAACTCAGAAAAAGTTCATCATAATCAAAACTGTCAAACAAAAAGCATCACAGAAAACCAGAAGCCACTAAGCTAGCAAGCAACAAGTATAAAAAATCCAAACCAGCAAGAAATAGGGCCAACAAGTAATAGGCATAGTGTTGTACCCCAAAATTTTCCCTCTCAATTTTTCAAGAATTTCCTCACAAGATTTCTACTGGGCCAAAACTGCACAAAGGCTTGATCAGCTCAAGTTGCCATGGATCATATGGGATTTCCAAGCAGCAGGTCAAGGAGGAAACTATTGAAAGAGCAAAGCAGATGAATTTGACTTTTCTGACAAAATTGAAAGAAAAAAAAAAGCTTGTCAGAAAAGTCAAAACAATAACCTTCAAAACAATAACCTTCGATTCAAAAGGAAATGACCTTTTACTAGCTTCCTTTGAATCAGAAGGAAATGACCTTCTGAAAGCTTCCTTTGATTCAGAAGGCAATGGCCTTCTACAGGTTTCCTTCAATTCACCAAGTAGGGACTTCCTGCATGAAAACCTCGTTTGGGCATTTAGGTTCCCCGCATACATCCTTCGATTGCACCATTAGCCTTACATACTTGCTTGATTCACAATGCAATGGTTACCTGCATGCAAGCTTCGATTGGGCATTTAGTCTCCTAAGTACATCCTTCGATTGAGCGTTGGTCCCTGACATGCTTGCTTTGATTCACAAAGTAATGGCTATCTGCGTGCAGCCTTCGATTAAGCAATGGCCTCTTTTGCATGCTTCGATTTGCAAAGAAAGGGGACTCCCACCATGCTAGCATGTACAAGGAAAAAGCTTCCCTATGGCTAACTGTGATACGGTGGCAGAACTAATTGTTTAATACTGGTTTGCATTTTGCGTTTTTTGTTTGCAAAATGTCACGGTAAGCAAGAGTCGCCACCGACTTTTATTTTATCCAACAAGGAAAAGGAAAAATAACATAAAAAAACCTTTTTCGAGATGTTTCTGAGTACGGGGGGTAGATTATAGAAATGGAAGGTGTTAGCACCCTTTCTATCCATGGTTTTCCATGGGCTCTTAGGTAATTGCTCATTTTGAAATTGCTTGTGTGTGCTTGTTTTGAAAAGTTTTGTTTTACTTCATTTTAACCCTTGTTTCTGTCCTCAAGAGTGTTACGAAGTGTTTTTGAAAACTTTGTTTGAAAAGTGTTTGGTGTGAAAAAGTTTGATTTGAGAAAGTACCTACTAGCATCTACCCACTCGAAAAAAAGATCGTTTCTATTCTTGTTTCCTTTAGACAGCGCTATCCTACTATTGAGAAATAGGTAGCACCGTCATTGGAATTTGTAAGGGTCAATTCGAAAGGGACGTAATGGTCATTGAAGGCAACATGTAGGGATACCTTAGCATTTCGAAGGGACTGTCATCATATATTCGTAGGCAACATCGAGGGACAAGATCATATACTGTAGGCAACTTTGAGAGACATCGAGGGACCATGATCTTTATGATGATTTTAACCGAGGGCCTTTTCTAAGAGTATCCCTATGTTCGAGGGACATGACCATTATTTTCCGAGGCAACCAAGTGAAGTATACCCTAAGGGTGCATATGTGCAAGGTGTGTTATGTTCAGTTATTTTAGTCTTGTGTTAAGTTTGCTAATGTTTGATTATTCTTGCCATACAATCCTATTAGTCATACATCTAGCAGTTAATAATTGCAGTAATTTAAAAGTGCAGAAATATAAAACCTAGCTATTACAAGGCTTCGGGGAGGGGGATTATGTACATATCCAAAACTGGGGGGAAAATAAGTAAAAGCGGTAAAGGTCCTACTAATCATCTATTACATGCCAATATACAGTTACAATAATAAAATGAAGTGCGAAAGAATAATAACGCGCAAATTTGAAAAGATGTCTAAAAATCCTAAGATATATAAAAATATTTTTGTTGTTTTTTGTTTTAATTTATAAAAATAGTTTAAGTTAAAAAATAATTGATCTAGATCTATATTTAAAAAAGATAGTTATTAAAGAAACATGAAATTTAAATAAAAGAAATTAATTCTATGTTTTTTTGGTATTTTTGTTACGAAAAGGAAAATGAATTAAAATGAAATTAAACCTAAGTTCTATTAATTTTAATTTTTTAAAAAAATAGTTAAAGTGTTTAGTTAATTAATTTACCAAAATTAAAATTTAATTAAGAAAAAATCCTAAATCTATTTTTATGTGATTTTTATATTTGTTTATTGATAAAAATAAAAAAAGGGATTAAAAGAAATAAATGAAATGAATAAAACAAGAAAATAAAGATGGGCCTAGTAGCAAAAGTAAACAGGGGGTGTAATCATTAGAAATCCCTAGGCCAAAATCTTTGAAAGCTTCATGCTCTAACTATGGTGTTTTTTTATTCTTGCGTGGAACCTATGATTCAACCATCCATAACTGTTCTATATAAACTCAAATAAATGTTAGCATACTATAAAATGTGATTAAAATTAGAGATTCGAAGTTTAAAATTTTACCAAACCGGTATTGTCAAATGGGGGCATGCTAGGCGTGCGATGGATTGCTCTTGGGCCTTGTAAGACTCCTGAGGACTTCAAGAGGATAGTTTGAGGCTTGATGTCAATAGAGAGAGACCGGAACCTCGAGATATGAGTTGCACCAATTCTTTGATTTCTGGAGAGCTTTTTTGAAGAGCTTTTGGAGAGCTTTGTGAAGAGCTTTTTGAGAGCTTTTTAGAGAGGAATTTCGTCTTTCAAGCTTGTATGGCTCTATATTTATAGAGGAGAATGAGGAGACAAAAAAGCATGGAAAGAATCTCCCTCATAATGTTGTGTTTTAAGACCATGATCAAGATTTGAAAAAAATGCCATATTTGATGATTTTATGTCATTTTCACATGTGGATGAACCTGGACATATTTGAAGGGTTATTTCATGAAATCAATTGACATAAACCAGCATAAAACTTTCCCAAAATGGATTCACATCAAAATTTACATTATTTCTATTATTTATTTATTTAATTCTGAATTTTAATGAATAAAATATCAAAATAAATAGCATAAATAGTAGAAAAATGTATGGGTGGGCTTAGAGGTCGTGGACCATGTTAGGAATGAGTTTCAAATTTGAAAAGATAGGCCCATTTGGAAAAAAATCCAAGTTTGGTCAATATTTGCTTCATGCATTTTTTTCAAAAATTGTCCAACTTTGACAATGCACATCTCTCTCAATTTTAACCTTATGAGGGTATTCTTGGACTTTTTAGAAATATTAGGATGTCCCCTAAGCAACCTCTCTGGTTTCATCTCAATTGGATCTTCCATGTTCATGTAAGAAGCTTTGACCCAAAAGGTGTTTTTGTTGACTTTTCAAAATGACCTATAATATCCAAATTTATATCTTCTTGTGAGTGCATATTTTGAACTTGTGAGATGAAGATTAATTGTAGGTAATTACATCCTCTTCAAAATGAGCTTTGGATGGGTCATTTCTGATAAAGTATGAGAAAGTTATGCTTGGTCAAAGTTGAGTTGACTTTTCCTACAAAACCCTAATTTAGCAACTTTTGGGTTTTGATGAATTGTGAGCAATCCTTGAGGAATCATGATCAACCCTTGATCAAATGATGAATAATACTTCAAAATGAGGATGTTGACAAAAAATCTTGAAGTTTGACTGTATGTGGGCCAGAGTTGACTTTTGCCCCAGCATATTCGACTTTCAGGCCTTTGAGCATTTAACTGAGCAAACTTCCTCTGTAAGGCTTGAAACTTGACATGGATGATCTTGAGAAAATATTAGGACAATAGTGAGAATTTGGGACCCTTTGGACTCAAACATCTTGATGCAAAATGAAACCCTAATTTGAGGTAGACCACCCTTAGGAGAGAGTTTGTCTGGTCAACTCTTGGACTTCCTTGGGCAATTTGAAGACCTTACTTGAAATGTATTGAGAAATTTGGGAGGGAAAATTTTGGGGTACAACATCTGCCCCTGTTCAATCTTCTTAAACCTGAGGATGTAGATTGGCTTGCTTACTTTTCGTGATCCGAATGTGGAAGATGATTGAACATTAGAGTGCCCAGAAATTTGCACTCGCATGAAGTGGTACTGGCCTTGCAATTTCGGGAATGGGCTTATAGATGCCATTTGGAAGTTAATGACGGAAAATGGGCTCAAAGATGCCATCAGAAGAAGTGTTGATCGCATAAGAGATTCCTTTGCGAGAGCCCGTATACCTGTTGTTGAGGAGGATTTCGCTGGGGAATGCTGGTATCTGTCTTGAGAGAAATAGAATTTTAGGAGCTTCAGTCGTCCATTATTCTACTGGGGAATCATCTCTTAGTCGGGGAGGTGAAAATAAACTGTTATCTGGTCGTGTTCTAGACTTTACAGTGATTTGCTGAGGAAAATAAGATCGACTGCTATCTGGTCGTGCTCCAGGCTTTACAGTGGCTTACTCGGGGGATGAGATTAAACTTGCTATCTGGTCGTAATCCAGGCTTTGAAATTTCTCAATTCTTATCTGGTCGTGCTCTAGGCTTCAAAAGGAATCAAGTGGTTATTCGGTCGCATCCGGGCTTCAACTTGAATTTAAGGCATACTAATATCCGGTCGATTTCTGGGCTTCATAGTAATTGGCCGAGTAAACTGCTATTTGGTCGAATTCCAAGCTTCGCAGTACCTTATATTGTTATTTGGTCGTGTCCCAGGCTTCACAGTATCTTATACCATTATCTGGTCGATTCCAGGCTTCATGGTATGTTGTATTGCTATCTGGTCGATTTCCAGGCTTCACAATAACTTGCTGAGGGTTAAGCTGTTTTCCGGTCGATTTCCGGGCTTCATAGCTTGTATTTAAGATATACCACTATTTGGTCGATTCTAGGCTTCATAGTAATTGGAGATATCAAGATATTATTCGGTCGATTTCTGGGCTTCATAGATTGAATCTGAGATATACCACTATCCGGTTGATTCTAGGCTTCGTAGTATTTTGGAGAAATCAAGATATTATCCGGTCGATTTCTGGGCTTCATAGCTTAAACTGGAATAGAAATCTTAATATTGATTTGACTAAACCAGGGGAAACTTCAACTGGGAGAGAAATCTTAGTGTCGATTTGACTGGTCCCTGGAAAGGTCTCGGATTAACTTTGACGGGCATAGAAATCAGGGGAATCTTAGTGACGATTGGGCTGACCCAGACGAAAGTCTTAGAACATCTTCAACTAGAATAGAAACCTTAGTGTCGGTTTGACTGAACTAGAGAAAACTTGTGAGAACTTGATTGCGTCTTTCCCTGAAAGGTAAAGAGTTAGTTGTATGCAATGTCATGATGCATGAAATGTATTGAGTAATGTTGTTCTCAAAATAAATGAGATTATGTTGTATGATGCATATGTGCATGCCATGATGTATGGATATGTAATTCCATTGTGATATTCTCCTGCTGGGGAGAATAAATCCTGGACTGCTGTTGGAGAGTACAAAGAGTTGAGTTCTTCGTTCTTGCTGGGGATAATGACCGAAGATGATTAGCTGGAGACTTGCGTTCGTTCTGCTTGAGAATAATCCTCCGGGAGAGACTCTGTTTGAGAATAACCTTGTGGGAGACTGACTCTATGGGGAAGAGGTATACTCTGTTGGAAGATCTGCTTATTTGGAGAAATAAACTCTGATGGGGATGAACTTTCATTGCTGGAGAGAAGAGCTCTATTAGAGATTGAGCTTCCATTGTCAGAGAAATAAACTCTGCTCGGGAGATGGCTTTATAAACTGCTCATGGTTATAAAACTCGGCTGGGGAATGCAAATATCAGCTTTCTGAATGAACCTGCTGGGATAGGAATTCCTGCTTGGGGATACGGGGGTCGGATCTTGGTTGTCTCGGCTCTGTGGGGAGTATGGGTTTCATTGGCTTGTATGTGATAGTGACTTTGCTTCCAACGGTCTCTGCCCCTTGTACCATGCTGGAAAAAGTACATGCGAAGATTTTGTGGATGGATCTATGTCGTGATTGTACTTGAAAAGGTATTTAATGACTGTCAGGATGACATTCGTCTCTGGATCGTATCTGAACTGTACTTGAAATATGTGTTGAATGAGTTTCAGAATGGCATTCGTCTATGGATCGTATCTGAACTGTATCTGAAAGCTGAATCTGAATGAGTATCAAAATGGCATCCATATCTGGAGCGTATCTGAACTGTATCTGAAAGCTGAATCTGAATGAGTATCAGAATGGAATCCGTATCTGGAGCGTATCTGGATTGTATCTGAAAGCTGAATCTGAATGAGTATCAGAATGGCATCCGTATCTGGAGCGTATCTGAACTGTATCTGAAAGCTGAATCTGAATGAGTATCAAAATGGCATCTGTATCTGGAGTGTATCTGGACTGTATCTGAAAGCTGAATCTGAATGAGTATCAGAATGGCATCTGTATCTTGAGCGTATCTGAACTGTATCTGAAAGCTGATCTGAATGAGTATCAGAATGGAATCCGTATCTGGAGCGTATCTGAACTGTATTTGAAAGCTGAATCTGAATGAGTATCAGAATGGCATCCGTATCTGGAGTGTATCTGAAAGCTAAATCTGAATGAGTATCAGAATGGCATCTGCATCTGGACCGTATCTGAACTGTATCGATTCTGGTGCTCTTGCTGAATGCTGATCAAGGTATAAGTCTTCCACTGATAGACAGGAGATGGGACATAGTCGTACGCTTTAATCCCTAACTTTTGCCTGGATTGTCTTTTCAAATTTTCAGTCCACCGGGATACCCTTTTTTGCCCAAGCTGCCTTTTCAAGTTTTCGGCTTGCCAGGTGTACATATCTTTTTTGTTTTTATCCCTAATTTTTATCCGAATCCTTTTGGTTCGCCGGGATGCCCTTATTTTTTCCTAGGCCAGTGAACCTAGTGGGTCTTTGTTCATGCGTAGTATTTTCCGACTATGTCCACGCTCTCAGGGTGTAGGGAGTTGTCACTGTCGGTAGTGTTGTGTTGCCACACTACCAGAAGATGTTCGTTTGATCATACAAGATTCGTTGTTGGAATTCATGTCCAATGCCCCAAGTGATTCAGATGGAGATCTGCCCCTGGCTATTTGGCATCTTTGAGAGATTCCTTGAATCTTGACTTGACTGCCCCAGATGATGGACAATGATCATGCCGTGCCCCTTGGTTGGAAGTGTTTTTTCCACTTGAGGTGATCCTTTTTATTGAGTAGGTTTTTGTTCACTAGATATTCATCATGCGAATTTCTCTGCTGTTGAACAAATAGTCATATGCAAACAATGTTATTTTAAGAATGCAAAGCTTATGTCTGTCTTGAAGTTTGAAAATTCATTTTTTAATAAAACAAGTTTTTTTTTTGTAAAAGTGTGATGTCAACTCAGGATTTATAGAAAACCTTATAGGAGTCAGGATACCTTTTGTAACAATATGCTTTCGAACTAACCCATGCTTCAGCTAGGACATTTAAGGGTTATAACAGGGCCTAGTTCACGGTTCAAGAAACAAAGGATAAAGGCTCAAAATTTATTTGTACCCACCCGTTCTTCGTGATGTTCTTCGATCCTATACTCAGTTAATTATGCATTTAGATCCCATTTGAGTCTTGGAATATTGCCCTTGATGTTCCGGTTTTGGTTCGGATACTGAAAGTTTAATTGAAATAGGCTTGTAATCTTTTTTTTTTGACGAGGATTTGTAGTAACCTCTTTTTTTGGTTTTATTATCCCTGTCTTTTTCCTGAACTATTTCTTTTTGTGATTACAGTCAACGGGATGCCCCCGTTTTTTTCTTAAGTCTCCTTCATAGGTTTTGACTTAATGGGCTTTTATTTCGAGAGATAATGACTTCCTGCCTTGAGGATTATAGGGAACCATCACCATCTTTTGTTTCGGAAGGATGTCTTTGATGCCATTCATTATGTATGAAGTAGAATATTGCGATTGGACGCGTATCTGAATTAACTGAGAAACTACCCTGCCCCAGGTTATGATTAAGGGTTTTAATTTGTGTGAAAAGAAAACTCCTACTTCTTTGGCTCGAAGGGGTTGACTAGGGATTATCTTCCTTATAACTCCACTGTTTAGGATTTGAAACAACGCCTGTACATCGTCAGTGGGGTCTGTTCAAAAGCATACTGTAGAGATTGTGGTATCATTTTCGTCATCCTCCCTCTAAGACTTAGAGTTTTTAATCGAGAGTTGAATATCACAAAAGGAAATAAGAACACATTTTTGAAATAGTGAATACGAATGAATTGATTCAAGACAAACATGTGCAATGCATTGATGAAATAATGAGGTTTGATATGAATCAATGTTCAAACAATCAAAAGAAAATTACAAATTGAAAATTCTAATGAACGAAAAGCCCTCTTGTTAGAACTTGTCACTTCAAATGGTATGCTTTGGAGGGATGGCAGAAGAACTCAACCTGACTGTCTTATGCGAATTCTAGCGCTCCTTCATCAACCAGGTCTTGAATTTTATTTCTCAATGCCCAACAGCTGTTGGTGTCATATCCAAGGCTGTTGGAATGGTATGCACACCTAGCATTAGGATTGTACCTTAGGGAGGCTATGTTGGGATTCTAAGGAGAGTCCCTTAATATAACCAACTTGGCCTTCAACAGGAATTGCAATGCTTGAGCCAATGCCATGTTGATTTTTAGGTAAACTGCCTTTTGGGCATATCCGGCTTACTCTGATCAACCCGTTTTTTTTGGCGAGGTTGTTGTTGGACCCGTGATGTAGTAGCAATTTGGAAAGGTCCACTCTTCACCAAACCAACCTTTTGTCTTCTTGAAGGTTGATCAATGACTTGGTCCCCGGCCTCGACTATTTGCTTCATACTGTTGTATCCGTCTTGATGAAGTTGGTTGATGATGGTTCTCAGCTCTTCTTGTCCCCGGGCTAGGTCTTGGATAAGAGCCATCTGCCCCAGCATCTAGGTTCATATCGCATCTACCTCGGCTTGCAGTTGTTCCAGTCGTTCGTCCTCATTGTCTTCAGGACTTTTCTTGACCAAATTCCCAACGAGGAGTGTTTTCAACTCTTCCTGTCCCTTGGATAGGTTTAGGAATATGTCCCTGAATTGAGCTTCTTGAGTTTGAAGATCTCTGTTGTCTTTTTTGAGAGCCATTGCTGAAATAAACAGCGAGAACATGAGAGACCTGTACTGGAAGACCTGTTATGCAATGATATGTATGATATATGTATGCAATGTTTTCAAGGATCTCGCGGGGTAAACAAGAAACTGTTAGAATTTGATTGCAGCTTGATTGAAGAAAGTTCGTGTCGTTAAGATTCTTTCTTCAAGAGTCAAGCTCACCATATCGAGTGGGTCATAGCCACGGACTCAAGTTACCTGTTTTGATCTCTAGACGGCATTGGCTAGAGGAAAATAAATCCCCTTTGCCCCTTGCTAGACGTTTTGATTTACCATAACCTGCATCACAAACCCTTGAGATCCTTGAAATGGTTAAGGAAATGTTAAGGCATGATGTTATGATGTGTATGCTATGCGTTTAAGCAAAAGTGCGAGGTGATATAAGCAAGTAAATCCGGCAAGAAATCCAAGTTATTGGATATGGGTTGTAAACAAAACCTGCAAGGAACTCATGTTGTCAGATAATAAAACTGTGCAAGTAGTTCAAGCTGAAAGCACACAAGTCACACAAACAGCCTTAGGTTTAGGCTTGCATGAGGTTAAAGGTAATACCCTCTTGAAGTTAAGTTGGTTCAACATGTCCTAGAAAAGTAACCGGGTTCTAGAGGATCTCAATATCACTGACCATCCTCCATCGGTCATGGTTTCAGCTCACACAATCTTTTCTTGTTGCCGGAACTATCTCGAGAGTATGGTCTCAATGAGTGTAGCATCGAGTATAAACCAGTTCTCAGCTTTACAGCGAGGTCGGCTATCTCACTAATTTCTAATGGCCAAGTAGGTCGATTAAAGGTTCTAAGGTCAGTTGATGCTTAACGACACACGCAGCGGCCCCGTATTCTCCTCGTTTCTCCATAAGGGATACCGGTACCAACCAATGTGCCACATCAACGTAGCTACTGCTTCAACCGTATCGTTCTATGCCGTACAGTTCCCTCACAGTTTATTGCTACTTACCTAAAAGGTGTCCCCAGATCCGGGTTAGGATCTATAGTAACTCCCAAACAAAACCTTAAAAGTAAAACAACCAAAACAAACAAAAGAAGCAATTTATGATGAACTAAATCCTAAGGTATACCCCACTTATTCTCCCCAGCAGAGTCGCCAGTTCTGTGATACGGTGGAAGAACCGACTGTTTAATACTAGTTTGCGTTTTGCATTTTTTGTTCGCAAAATGTCGCGATAAGCAAGAGTCGCCACCGACTTTTATTTTATCCAACAAGGAAAAGGAAAAAGAACAGAAAAAACCTTTTTTGAGATGTTTCTGAGTACGAGGGGTAGATTATAGAAAAAGAAGGTGTTAGCACCCTTTCTATCCATGGTTTTCCATGGGCTCTTAGGTACTTGCTCATTTTGAAATTGCTTGTGTGTGCTTGTTTTAAAAAGTTTTGTTTTACTTCATTTTAACCCTTGTTTATGTCCTCAAGAGTGTTACGAAGTGTTTTTGAAAACTTTGTTTGAAAAGTGTTTGGTGTGAAAAAGTTTGATTTGAGCAAGTACCTACTAGCATCTACCTACTCAAAAAAAAAGATTGTTTCTATTCTTGTTTCCTTTAGACAACACTATCCTACTATTGAGAAATATGTAGCACCGTCGTTGGAATTTGTAAGGGTCAATTCGAAAGGGACGTAATGGTCATTGAAGGCAACATGTAGGGATACCTTAGCATTTCGAAGGGACTGTCATCATATATTCGTAGGAAACATCGAGGGACAAGATCATATACCATAGGCAACTTCGAGGGATATCGAGGGACCATGATCTTTATGATGATTTTAACCGAGGTCCTTTGTTAAGGGTATCCCTACGTTCGAAGGACATGACCATTATTTTCCGAGGCAACCAAGTGAGGTATACCCTAAGGGTGCATATGTGCAAGGTGTGTTATGTTCAGTTATTTTAGTCTTGTGTTAAGTTTGCTAATGTTTGATTATTCTTGCCATACAATCATATTAGACATACATCTAGCAGTTAATAATTGCAGTAATTTAAAAGTGCAGAAATATAAAACCTAGCTATTACAAGGCTTCGGGAAGGGGGATTATGTACATATCCAAAACTGGGGGAAAAAATAAATAAAAGCGGTAAAGGTCCTACTAATCATCTATTACATCCCAATATACAGTTACAATAATAAAATGAAGTGCGAAAGAATAATAACGCGCAAATTTGAAAAGACGTCTAAAAATCCTAAGATATAAAAAAAATCTTTTTGTTGTTTTTTGTTTTAATTTATAAAAATGGTTTAAGTTAAAAAATAATTGATCTAGATCTATATTTAAAAAAGATAATTATTAAAGAAACATGAAATTTAAATAAAAGAAATTAATTCTATGTTTTTTTGGTATTTTTGTTACGAAAAGGAAAATGAATTAAAATGAAATTAAACCTAAGTTCTATTAATTTTAATTTTAAAAAAAAAGTTAAAGTGTTTAGTTAATTAATTTACCAAAATTAAAATTTAATTAAGAAAAAATCCTAAATCTATTTTCATATGATTTTTATATTTGTTTATTGATAAAAAAAAAGGGATTAAAAGAAATAAATGAAATGAATAAAACAAGAAAATAAAGATGGGCCTAGTAACAAAAGTAAACAGGGGGTGTAATCATCAGAAATCCCTAGGCCCGAATCTTCGAAAGCTTCATGCTCTAACTATGGTGTTTTTTTATTCTTGCGTGGCACCTATGATTCAACCATCCATAACTGTTCTATATAAACTCAAACAAACATTAGCATACCATAAAATGTGATTAAAATTAGAGATTTGAAGTTTAAAATTTTACCAAACCGATATTGTCAAATGGGGGCGTGCTAGGCGTGTGATGGATTGCTCTTGGGCCTTGTAAGACTCCTGAGGACTTCAAGAGGATAGTTTGAGGCTTGATGTTAATTGAGAGAGACCAGAACCTCGAGATATGACTTGCACCAATTCTTTAATTTCTGGAGAGCTTTTTTAAAGAGCTTTTGGAGAGCTTTTTGAAGAGTTTTTTGAGAGATTTTTAGAGAGGAATTTCGTATTTCAAGTTTGTATGGCTCTATATTTACAGAGGATAATGAGGAGACAAGAAAGCATGGAAATAATCTCCCTCATAATGTTGTGTTTTAAGACCATGATCAAGATTTGAAAAAAATGTCATATTTAATGATTTTATGCCATTTTCACATGTGGATGAACCTGGACATATTTTAAGGGTTATTGTATGAAATCAATTGACATAAACCAACATAAAACTTTCCCAAAATGGATTCACATCAAAATTTACATTATTTCTATTATTTATTTATTTAATTCTGAATTTTAATGAATAAAATATCAAAATAAATAGCATAAATAGTAGAAGAATTTATGGGTGGGCTTAGAGGTCGTGGACCATTTTAGGAATGAGTTTAAAACTTGAAAAGATAGGCCCATTTGGAAAAAATCCAAGTTTGGTCAGTATTTGCTTCATGCATTTTTTTCAAATATTGTCCAACTTTGACAATGCATATCTCTCTCAATTTTAACCTTATCAGGGTTTTCTTTGACTTTTTAGAAATTTTAGGATGTCCCCTAAGCAACCTCTTTGGTTTCATCTCAATTGGATCTTCCATGTTCATGTAAGAAGCTTTGACCCAAAAGGTGTTTTTGTTGACTTTTCAAAATGACCTATAATGTCCAAATTTATATCTTCTCGTGAGTGTATATTTTGAACTTGGGAGATGAAGATAAATTGTAGGGAATTGCATCCTCTTCAAAATGAGCTTTGGATGGGTCATTTCTGATAAAGTATGAGAAAGTTATGCTTGATCAAAGTTGAGTTGACTTTTCCTACAAAACCCTAATTTAGCAACTTTTGGGTTTTGATGAATTGTGAGCAATCCTTGAGGAATCATGATCAAAACTTGATCAAATGATGAATAATACTTCAAAATGAGGATGTTGACCAAACATCTTGAAGTTTGACTGTATGTGGGCCATAGTTGACTTTTGCCCTAGCACAGTCGACTTTCAGGCCTTTGAGCAATTGACTGAGCAAACTTCTTCTGCAAGGCTTGAAACTTGACATGGATGATCTTGAGAACATATTAGGACAATAGTGAGCATTTGGGACCCTTTGGACTCAAACATATTGATGCAAAATGAAACCCTAATTTGAGGTAGACTGCCTTTAGGAGAGAGTTTGTCTGGTCAACTCTTGGACTTCCTTGAGAAATTTGAAGACCTTACTTGAAATGTATTGAGAAATATGGGAGGGCAAATTTTGAGGTACAACACTAACATTCACTGGATTCATATTAACACCCACAGGGCATTGGCTATCTTCATGCTAGTTTGACTGGGAAAAGTCTCCCTTTGAAACAACTTGTTGCAAGCTTTAACAGGGAAATGCCTATCTTCAACTAGCTTCGATTCACAGGGGCAACGCCTATGCTATCACCCACAAAGCATTAAACGCTAGCTTCGACTGTGCAGTATCTCCCTTGGAAAGTTTGTTTCGACACGCATAGTTTCTACACTATGGTGGCACATTCGAAGGACATGCAAGATATACCTAGATGTGCCATTCAAAGGACATATTTTGGTGGCCCATTCAAGGGGCATACATTTGGCCCCTTCAAAGGATGCACAAAAAGGGACCATTCGAAAGACACATATTGTTTGGAAACAAATATTGTTGTCTAAAGAAAGGACCTGGTCGAAGGTTGGACTTATGAAGTCAAAACCAAAGGTTGAAATATCCAAAGATGCTTGATGGCCAGAGTCCTATGTGCTGCCAAGTACAAGCCTGTTGCACTGGCCACAACACTCCAAAACTGCAACAAAGCAGTTCTACCACGCTGCTCCCATACTTGCACTAAATTGGTTTACAAAAATTGCACCTCGAAGACTACAAGAATAGCATACCCAATTTGTTCAAATTTCTTTTGTTTTCCCTCCCAAACCTCATCCAAACTTATCTATAAATAAGAGCTTCCATCACACATCTTAGGGGCCTTTTGGTAGCTGAAAAAACTCTTGTTGTGAGAAAATTATCAAATTCTCAAAACTTTCAAACACTCTCAAACATTTTCAAACATTCAAACTCTAAAAATCTTAGATCCTTTCATGCATTAGTGAATCCTTCGATTCACTCGCCAACTACTGGATAACTAACCTTTGATTCATTCGCTAACTACAACATAATAGTCTTTGATTCACTCCCTAGACTGTTATATAATAACCTTTGATTCACTCACCACTATCACATACCCTCCTTCGATTAAGTGACTTCCCAAACAAAACAACAACTGAACTAGCTTCAGGAAGATTCCAGCAAAGCTCTATCCATCACCAAAGAAGCCAACTACAACTCCTTCCATTAGCACTTCAAGAGGTAAGTTTCCTATAAACTTGGAACTTTTTTTATTTAAATATCATTTTCATATAAATAAAAGGAAAATGTAGATATCACGTCTAGGAAGTTGACCATGCCCTAACTTTCGATCCTCGCTGCATGTATGTTGAAAATCTCAACCCTGACTAGTTAGACTTTGGATTTTGGTGCCCAATAATCTTATGCTAACCCCTGGCCTGTGGCTTTTGAAAGTTACACTTGTTAGTTTAATTTTCAAGTTTTAGACAGGTTTTCTATATCCTTCAATTGGCTAAACATCGAAGCCTTTTGAATCTCAACTTGGAAGCTTTGCATTCCTGCAATCGAAGGAGGCAACAAGGAGGTTGAAACAAAGAGTGTACACTCATGCTGTCTTCCAGACCAATCAAAAGAAGCAGAAAAAGATTGAATCGAAGGGTGCATCTCACGCTGATTTTCAAGCCCAAATTGAAAGAAGCCAAGAAGGGTGAATCGAAGGAGCCTACTGCCTCGATCGAAGGACTCACTTTTTCTCTCTTTTTATATTATTTATGCTTGTCTTTATATTTTTTTTCTATTCAATATGGTTTTAATAGTGTAGGATATTTATTTTCTGTATTTTTATTGCTTTATACAAATGTTAGTAATTAGGATGTATGGCAAGATAAAACCAACAAGTAGACAACCCTAATCAAATACTAAAGGAATGCAATCAAACACACTTCACACACATGCATCTCTAGGGTAATCTCACTTGTTGTCTCGAAAAATAGTCACGTCCCTCGAATAAGGGCGTTTTAGCAAAGACCCTCGATAAAAGGTCGTAGTCCCTCAATGTCCCTCGATTTTTCCTTCGGTAAACGATCTAGTCCCTATACGAAAATTGCTAAAACGTCTCAAAGGTTGCCTTCTATGACTATACAAATGAACCACGCATGTCCCTTCACATCCAACGACGGGGCTTCTTACCAAATCAATGGTAAGATAACAACATCTAAAGGAGGAGGAAAAGAACATCAGACCTTTTGAGTAGGTAGGACGCTCATAGTTTCTCACTTGCTTATAACTAAAAACATATTTTTACACCAACACTTTCAATTGAAACATTTTCAAAAGTCAAAACACTTTGTACGCATTCTTATAGAGATGAGAATCATTACACAGGCACTTTTCAAAATCCCTTTCAAAAACATCTTCCACAAACACCTTTTTGAACTATTTTCAAAACCAACACTTTGTACGCATTCTTATAGAGATGAGAATCATTACAAAGACGTTTTTTTCCAAAGTATTTTCAAACCCACACCACAAGCACATTTTCAAACAAAAAGAAAGTGATCTAGCAAGCAACTAAGAGCCCGTAGATAACTACGAAAAGGGTGCTAACACCTTCCCTTTTCACAATCTACACCCCGAACTCAAGAAATAATCTCAAAGGTCTTTCGTGTTCTTTTCACCCTTTCCTTATTGGATAAAAGAAAAGTCGGTGGCGACTCTTGCTATCCGCAATAATTGCGATCAAACGCAAAACAACCAAGTCAGTTCTCCCATCGCATTACAGAACTGGCGACTCTGCTGGGGATATAACTTAAAAGTGGGGTTACCTTTGGGCTAGATCACCTTTACTTGCTTTCCTTGTTTGACTTGTTTTCTTTATATTTGGTTCCTTGTTTAGGCTTGTTGTGATCCTCTACCCGGATATAGGGCACCTTTTAGGTAAGTAGTAATAGATTGTGGAAATTGTACGACATAGACCGATATGGTTAAAGTAATAGCTATGTTAGTATGACAAATTTGTTGGTACCAGTATCCCTTGTGTTGAATCGAGGATAATACAGGGCCGTTGAGTGGTGTCATGAAGCACTAACTGACCTTAGAATCTTAATTGAACAACTTGACCATTAGGAAGTAGTGAGATAATCGGTTTTGGTGGAAAGCTAAAAATTGGTTGATACTCGATACTACACTCATTGAGATCATACTTTTGGGATATCTCAGCCGCAAGAAAAGATTGATTATACAGAGACAATGCCTAAAAGAAAGGTCAGTGATATTGAGATCCCCAGAACCCAGTTACTTTCTAGGACAGGTTGAGGCAACTAAACTTTAAAAGGGTACTTACCTACAAACCCCATTGCAAGCCTAAACCTAAGGACTTGTCTGGTTTGTGTATATATGGTTTGTTTGCTTTGTTCAAAGGTACATAACATCATAAACATCATAAAATCATAAGCATTCTCACTAACCATTTCAAGGATTTAGGAATTTATCTTTGCTTTATGTTGTAGGCCATGAATCCCATTCGAAGGAATACCATCCGAGTCAACTTCGTGAAAGCACATACTCAACTCCAAGAATTAGAATCAAGGGTACCTGGAGATTCTCCCTTCACCAAGAAATATGGTTGACTTCTCAGCTTGGCTACCTCAAATTTCCAAGATGAAATGATGTGTGTACTCTTCCAATTCTTTGATCCCATGCATCATTGCTTCACCTTTTCTGACTATCAGTTGGTGCCTACATTGGAAGAGTTCTCTCAACTGTTAGGAGTGCCTGTAATTGATCAAATACCGTTCACTGGTTTAGAGGAGACTCCAAAGCCCGAAGTTATTGTCGAAGCTTTAAATTTGAAGAGAGCCGATATTATAACAAATTAGGAGGCAAGAAGCAAAGTTAAGGGTTTCTTAGCCAAGTTTCTGTTGGAAAAGGCTCGTTCTTTCTGGGAGGATATGGATTTTCATGCTTTTGAAGATGTCTTGGCCCTATTAATCTATGGTTTGGTTCTATTTCCCAATCCGAACCAATTCATAGATGTGAATGCCATCAAGGTTTTCGTCTCTTGTCATCCTATACCTACATTGCTTGGAGACATTTTACATTGTTTCCATACTTGCACCATGAAGAAAAGAGGTAATCTTTTGTGTTGCATTCCCTTACTCTCTAGGTGGTTTAATTCGCACCTACCTCGATCAACAATGAAGAACGAGCAAGGCTTGACATGGTCTCAAAAGATAATGTCACTCACACACTCTGACATTTATTGATGTTCTCGATCCCTGGAGGACACTACCATCATTGACCGTTGTGGGGAATTCCCTAATGTCCCACTCTTAGGCATTAGGGGAGGTATCACTTATAACCCTTCTCTTGCATTACAGATATTTGGGTATGCACAAAGAGATTTTCCTCACAATGCACTCATCCAAGGTTTGGTATTCGACTATGATGGAGACGACCAAGGCTACCGTTAAAGGTTCATACGAGCTTGAAGAATGGTAAACAAGGTGGATAATAAGACATTGGGGCATAAGAACTCTATTCCTTTGGATCCTCATCTTAAGTGGGTACGAACTCATGCTCAAAATCTCGGTATGCCATATGCTTCCATTTTACCTATCATCATGGAGCGGGTTGTTGAAGGAGATGTTCCGTATACTATCCTTCATCCTACCATACCTACTTCTCTTGAAGATTTGCAAAGAGCTTGGATCCAGCTGAAGGAAGAGCGAGACACCTTCGAAGCCCAGTTCTACGCGAGTGAAAAGAAGGTTTTGGAACTTACCAGACAGCTTCATGAAGAGCGAAGTTTGAATACCTATATTGCGCCAAAGAGGATGCACTCGACCTTTTTGTCTTAGGAGTTTATTTTGTGTTTATTTCCTCCACCGTAAGCCCAAGAGGCATGGTTGTAATCAATTTGAACTTATTAATACAATTAACATTTGTTCTCTTTTTGTCTAAGCAAATTTAAATTTTTAAAGTCCTTGGAAACATTGCATAAACATTATCATGCATACCACTACATTAAGCAGGTACTTCAAGACAGGTTTCTTATCTTTTCGCTGTTTATTTCAGCAAGAAAGCAAAAAAAAATGGCTCTTGAATAGACCGTTAAGGACCTTTAAGAATAAAACGCTCAATTTTAGCAGATGTTCCTGGCGCTGGCCAAGGGGCAAGAAGATATGAAAGCTCTCATCATCAAGGAGAAGACAAAGAAGGCAAAGAAACCAGCCGGTGTTTTGAATTTGGGAAGAAGTTTCAGAGGACCGGCCAAGCGAGCTCTAGATTTTGCAACCTCATTGGGAGAAGGAGATAATCAAGAAGAAAAGAGCAAGGAAGGAAATGACAACCCAGAGTCTGAGGAAGATGAAGCTGACTACTCTGAACAATAGTATCCTCCTGCTGATGATAAATACAAACAACTGGAGGATCGCCTCAATGCTATGGAGATCTAGAGGGTACCCGGGATGGATTTTGAAGAGCTAGGACTGGTCTCAGGGGTGGTCATCCCGCAGAAATTCAAGGTCCCCACATTTTCTAAGTACGATGATGTCTCCTGTCCAAAGTTGCATTTAAGGTCATATGTCAGGAAGATTCAACCCCACACTACTGATAGGAATCTGTGGGTACATTTATTCCAGGAAAGTTTGTCGGGGACACAGTTAGAATGTTTCTACCAGTTGGAAGGAATTAATATTCGCAATTGGGAAGATCTGGCTGCTGATTTTTACAAGCAATACCAGTATAATGCTGACCTCGCTCCAACTTGTACACAACTGCAAAGTATGGCTATGGGTTCTGGAGAAGGTTTCAAAAATTATGCCCAGAAATGGAGGGATCTTGCTGGAAGAGTCCATCCCCCTCTATCTGATAAATAGCCAGTGGATATCTTCTTGGGCACTTTGTCTGGTCCATTCTTCAACCATCTGATTGGAAGCTCTTCAGTTGGGTTTACTGAGCTAATCTTAACTGGTGAGAGGGTAGAAGCTGGTATTAAGAGTGGAAATATGAGGGATACATACTCAATTACGATGAAGAAACCCTTCACTGGAAAGAAGGAAGTCAGTGCTTCTTATGGCCAGAGAGATAAAAAAATTGAACATCGTCCAACGGTAGGGGATGTTATGATCTCCAATCCTGTATCAAATCAACAACAAAAAAAATCAACGCATGTCGGATGCACCCAGAAGACAGTTCACCCGGATCATCACGACCTTATCTCAGGTGTTGCCACAATTGTTGAAGTCCAATCTGGTGACTCTAAAGGAAACTCCCAAGAATCCCAATACTACGTCTCCCCGCTACAACCCAAATACTCGATGTGCCTATCATTCTGAGAGTCTGGGGAATGACACAAACAATTGTTGGGCTCTGAAAAATAAGGTGCAAGATCTTATCGAGGGGAAAGAGATTGAGTTTAACCTTCCAGGGTCACCTAATGTAATAACCGCGCCAATGCCCAAACACGACCAGGGTGTCAATGCCGTTGAAGATGACCTGTTTGTTTCCTCTGTGGATGAATTAGCCACTTGTTGTACCCCAAAATTTTCCCTCCCATATTTCTCAAAACATTGCAAGAAAAATCTCCAAGTGGCTCAAGGTAGCTCAAGAGTTGGTCAGACAAGCTCTCTCCTAAGGCAATCTACCCCAAATTAGGGCTTTGTGTTGCATCAATATCTTTGATTCTAAAAGACCCCAAGTTCTCACCATTGTCCTAATATGTTCTCAAGATCATCCATGTCAAGTTTCAAGCCTTGCCGAGGAAGTTTGCTCAGTCAATTGCTCAAAGGTCCAAAAATCGACTGTGCTAGGGCAAAAGTCAACTGTGACCTATATACAGTCAAACTTCAAGATTTTTTGTAAACATTATCATTTTGAAGTATTATCAAGGTTTGATCATGATTCATCAAGGATTGCTCAAAATTCATCAAGGTTCAAAAGTTGCTAAATTAGGGTTTTGTAGGAAAAGTCAACTCAATTTTGACCAAGCATAACTTTCTCATACTTTATGAGAAATGACCCATCCAAAGCTCATTTTGACGAGGATGCAATTACCCACAATCTATCTTCACACCCCAAGTCCAAAAAATGCACTCACAAGAAGTTATGAATTTGGACATTATAGGTCATTTTGAAAAGTCAACAAAAACACCTTTTTTGCCAAAGCTTATAACTTGAGCATGGAATATCAAAATGAGATGAGACTGAAAGGGTTGATTAGAGGACATCTCAAGCTTTCGAAAAGTCCAAGAACACTTCCAAAAGTTCAAAATTGAAGAAGTTATGCATTTTTGAAGTTGGAATTTTTTGCAAAATTGCCAAAAGTCAACTATCCCCAAAACTTAAAATTTTGTCAAATGGGCCCATTCTTTTCCACTTGATTTGAGTTTGCATTGTAGCCCATGTGCCCTATCCTCAGCCATGTGCCTATATCTCATTTTTATTATTTAATTTAATTTTTATTTGAATTTATTCGTTTTAAATCAAATAAAATCATATAAAATCCAAGGCATTGATAATTCATGATTCTTTGGTTGCTTTAGGCTTTGAATACAGCTCTTATGTGAATCAAATTCGGATCAAGGCTTGTATGCACCAAAAGATCCAAATCAAATCAGATTTGGAAGGTTTTAATGGTGGAATCAAATCCAATTCATGTGCATTGATGTGGAGAGATTTGGACCATGATTCTTACCCTAATGCAATACACATTACATAAGGAAGCTAAACACATGAAAATAAGGGTTGGCAAGTGTTGGAAGAGGCAGAACAAAAGTGAGAAAAATCACAAAAAAGTGAGAGACCAAAATCAGGGTTAGAGGCGTTTTCAGAGGTCGAGACTTGTTCCAATCGATTCCTGGCCATTCACACAAGCTACCTGGATCAAAACCACGCATCCTCAAGCCTCCAAACGCGCTGTAAGTCTCACGTAAACGACCCCTGTTCTTGAATTAGATTTGATTTGTTCTTGCATCATTTGAGAAAACTAATGGCATATTTGTGATCACAAGAGCATTTGCAAGCTTTTCATAATATTCAATTGCATTTATCTGGCTTATATGGAGAATCACCATATCTAGGGTTCTTCGTTTGCTTTTAGGGTTTTCTGTTTCAGGTAAAATTGAGACACAAGAAGAACATGGTTTTGATCAGGAGGCCATGACGAATTGAACCATGTTCTTGGATTGCATTTTCATGGCCTGGAGGGAATTCTAGAACAGGGTTGCGCTTTTAGCTGCGGAGTCAAATCCGCAGGTATTTTTACAGGTTTTGGAGGACAGGGATGAACTCGTGTCATCCGCCTGTTGGCCAATTCAAATAATTTTGCGTGTTTTTTTTTCCTGGTAATTATTTTGTTTTCATATATTATTATTAGTATATATTATAATAACAATTGAAACAGCTTGGCGTAGTGGTGGACATAACAATGAATTTCCCCTCAGGACCTGGGTTCGAATCCCAGGTCCCCCACTTTCTCAATAATTTTGGTTTTCAGGTGATTGTGTGCATACGCTAGCTTGCAATCCACCATACATCCTCATCCATCCAAGCGCCAGATGGCCAAAGGCCATATCTGATGGTCCATGATTGGAGGTCCACCAAGGCGCCAATCATCGCATGAGCACCAGATCCACAAAGTTAAAAGGGCCAACTTCTAATGGGCCAAGGAATTGCTTTCCACACCACCTAAAATCATGCCCAACTCCTCTCTTTTTATTTATTTTGTTATTTTATTTAATTGTTTATTTCATTTATTTAATTTTCTAACCAATCACAAATTTCTGTTTTTATTAAATAAAATCACACAAAAATATTTTTATTTCAATCAAATTTTACACTTTTATTTTTTTCTTAATAAATTTATTAATTGATTAGGTTTTTTAATTAGAAAACTTTAATTCATTTTTGTAAATAATTTTAATTAATTAGATTTAATTAGATATTAACCACTAATTTAATCATTTTTAATTTCTTTCCTAAATAATCAAAATCCAAAAAATATGTCATAATTAATTTTTCATTAATTAATTTATTAATTTAATTAAGTTATTTAATTTAGGTTTAATTTCTTTCTTAATTTAAAAACAACAAAAAAACCAAAAAGACACGTTTTTTAACCAAAAGGGTCAAAACCCTAAATTTCGCACTCGATTTAATTTCCCGCGCGTTGTATTTATTTTTATCCAATAATGTACCTGCTTCCAGATTGTAATAGTTAAATAGGACGTTTAATTATTTTTATCGATTTACTTTATTTTTTCAAAAGGGTTTGTCTTTGGCGATGTAAATACCCGACGCCTTGTAATTTAAATTCCGCATTTTATTTCCGCAAATTATAACTGCTAGATGTTTGATAATAGGGTTTGCATGACAAGACTGAATGTTAATCTTAAAATCAAATTAGATCACCCTTTAACATGTACAAAGATAAAAATACCTGAAAACGACACACTCGCACATGCGCACTCTTAGGGTACACCCCACTTGGTTGCCTTCGTACACGGTCATTGAGTATAGGTCGCTTTAGAGGTCGTCCTCTTGTCTAAAAGATCATAGTCGCCTCGAAATGGTTGCCTCGGATATTGTTTTCTCAAACAAATGATCTAAGACATTAGGGTTACCGCTAAGGCGTCCTAACATTGCTTTGGTGACCGTAAGTCCCTCATTCGAATTGAACCTCAAACTCCAACGACGGTGCTACCCACTTATTAATAGTGGGATAGCATTGTCTAAAGGACATTAGCATAGAACGATTCCTTTTTTGAGTAGGTAGACGGTTCTTAGATACTTGCTCTTTCAAAACAAAACTCTTCACACTTACACTTTTCGAACAAAGTTTTCAAAACACTTCATTACACTCTTGAGGACAGAAGCAAGAGTTAAATCGAAGTTTCAAACAAAAAAACTTTTTCAAACCCACAAGCACAAAGAAAACAATTTTTGAAAACAATTGAGCAAGTACCTAAGAGCCCATGGATAACCCCCCGAACCCGAGAAATATCTCAAAAAAGGAATTTTTCTGTGCTTTTTTTCCTTTCCTTGTTGGATAAAATAAAATTCGGTGGCGACTCTTGCTTACCGTGACATTTTGTGAAAACAAACGCAAAACGCAAACCAGCATTCCAAAAACAGTCAGTTCTTCCCACCGTATCACACCACTTCTCTTTTGGTCATTAAAGAAAATATGTTATGAGCTGGTTTATTTCCGGGTTATGGTGAAGGTTGCCACTTATGTATGTCTCTAACAGATGGTTGTTTATCGTTAAAAATGGGTGTCCAACACCTGATGATTAATAAATAAATTTTGTTTGAGAAAATTCCCCTTGCAAGAAATTTGTGTGAAGATGTCTCAATAATTACCATTTCCAACAATCCTCCCAGGGTCTCCACCATAAGACCCGTCAAGATTACACTCGTTCCCAAGTTTTCTCCTTTGATTATCACTCTTCTCGGGCCGTTACCATATTCCTCTAATAAAGCTGTTCCCCAGAATTATAGGGCTGACGTCTACTACTATGGCGTCAAGCAAGACCTGTTGGCTGTTGAAGATAAAGTTTCAAAATATACTGATCCTCACATCGACAACATCGACGAGACCAGTAAAAGTACGAGAAGCGGAAGGGTTATCTCTCCCTAAATATATCCAAAGACTGTTGCTACTCTTGTGATTATTCCTGCTGCTACTCCTATTAGTACTCCCATTGCTACTCCTACTTTTATCCTTACTACTGAGTCGACCGAGACTGGGGAAAACAGGTATTGGTTGAGCCTGTCCAGACAAAGGCATACAAAGAAGTCATTCCCGAGGCTTCTAAAAAAGAAATGGAAGAGATATTGAAGATAATAAAGAAAAGTGACTATTATGGAGTAGTTGGGGCAGACCCCATCAAAAATCTCAATGATGGCCTTACTCTTATACTCCGAAGCCCATTCTAAGGCTTTGGTAAAATTCCTGAAGTCCGCCCATGTGCCTCAAGAGACCTCCACTGATCAATTCGAGAATTGCATGGCCATCCTGACTGCTGATAATGGACTGGGTTTTTCCGATGCTGATCTAACTCCCAAGGGAAGGAAACACAATGATGCCCTGCATGTCTCCATTGAGTGAAGGGGTACTACATTAGCCCATGTTCTGGTGGATACAGGTTCGTCTTTGAATGTCTTGCCCAAGAATGCTCTGGACAGGTTATATTGTGAAGGACTCACATTGAAGCCCAACAACATTGTGGTGAGGGCCTTCGATGGTTCTAAAAGAATGGTGCACTGAGAAGTGGAAACTCCTATCAAATCTAGTACTCAGACTTTTGACTCAACCTTCTATGTGATGGACATCCGCCCGTATTATTCCTGTTTATTGGGTCGACCCTGGATCCATGGGGCTGGTGTTGTTACTCCTACCCTGCATCAGATGTTGAAGTACCAAGTCAATGGAAAGATTATCATAGTCCATGGGGAGGAGGAATACATGGTTAGCCACCTGAACTCTTTCAAGTATGTTGAAATGGACGGCGAGTTCATTGAGACCCCCTGTCAGAACTTTGAGGAGGTGCCACAGACAGTTGCTGTAACCAAGACTACTACTAATGCTTCGAAGATTACTATACCTCCATTGAAAATGGCTTCTCTTAAGGTTTCTAAAGAAGTAGTTCAAGAAGGTGGATGTACCATTTGGGGTCAACTCCCGGACATTCCCTACAAATCTAACAAGTTTGGTTTGGGTTTTACTTCAGAGGCCCAAAGAGCTGTTCGACATGCTCGCGCTGGGGGACCGCCAATACGTATCAGCAACCATGGAGTCAACGCGTAGGAGGATAGTGATAGCAACTGTGACATGGACAAGTGGATTTTCCCAACTATCAGTGGTGGACTCAACAGTTGGGAGGCCAAAGATTTTGTTCCTATTACTTTTATTCAAGAGTAATTGTCTTTTAATTTTTGGATATGTAATATTTAAACAATTGAAATTCTAAAGCCTTGTGTCTTACCCGAGGCACAATGGTCTATCTACGAGGGTTATTACTTCATCTTCATATGTCATTAATAAATCATTGGACATTTTGCATGCAAATTTTATGCTCTTTGTATTTCTTTTCTACTTTTTACTTTATCTAAATAGCTATGCTCTTACACACACTCACATATCAAAATGCAGATCCATATCCACCCGGGATCCCATTGGTAATGGTTCTACTATTTCCAATTATGACTTTGAAAATCCAGTCTACCAAGCCGAGGACGAAGGTGAGGAAGATTATGAGGTACCAGGAGAACTTGCCAGACTGTTACAATAGGAAGAAAGGGAAATACAGCCCCATGAAGAGCCAGTTGAGACAGTAAACTTGGGTACTGAAGAGGACAAGAAGGAAGTCAAGATAGGTGCTAATATGGAGCATAATGTCAAAGAGCATTTAATTCAGATGCTACATGACTATGTTAAGGTCTTTGCCTGGTCATATGAAGACATTCCAGGACTCAAAACTGATATCGTAGTCCATCGTCTACTGAGAAAAGCAGATTTCCCTCCAGTGAAATAGAAGGTTTGTCGTATGCGGCCAGAGATATCAGAAAAGATCAAGGTTGAAGTCATAAAGCAGTTCAACATCGGTTTCTTAGTTGTTACCTCTTATCCATAATCGGTTGCTAATGTTGTTCTAGTACCTAAGAAGGACAATAAGGTATGTATGTGTGTGGATTTAAGAGACCTGAATAGGGCGATCCCCAAGGATGACTTTCCGCTTCCCCATATTGATGTTCTAGTTGACAACACCGTACAACACAAGGTATTCTCCTTCATGGAATGGGTTCTCCGGGTAAAATCAGATCAAAATGGCACCTGAGGACATGGAGAAGACGACCTTCATCATGTAGTTTGGCACTTTCTACTATAAAGTTATGCCATTTGGGTTAAAAATTTCCGGGGCAACCTATCAGCGTGCAATGGTAGCTTTGTTTCATGAAATGATCCATCACGAAATAGAGGTCTATGTGGATGATATGATATCCAGATCTCAAACTGAAGAGGAACACCTTGACCACCTGCAGAAGCTGTTTGAAAGACTGAAGAAATACAAACTAAGGCTGAACCCGAATAAGTGCACCTTTGGAGTAAGATCCGGTAAGCTCTTAAGCTTCGTTGTTAGCGGAAAAGGTATTGAAGTAGACCCTACTAAGGTAAAAGCCATACAAGAAATGCCAACCCCTCGCACTGAGAAGGAGGTTAGGGGATTCTTAGAACGTATACACTATATTGCCAGATTCATTTCCCATATAACCGCTACTTGTGAGCCAATCTTCAAATTACTGAAGAAAGATCAAGTGGTTAAGTGGAATGACGACTGCCAGGCTGCCTTTTACAAAATAAAGGAGTACCTTCAAGAGCCTCCAATTTTGATGCCGCCAGTTGAAGGAAGACCTTTGATCATGTAGTTAACAATATTGGAAAATTCAATGGGGGTGTGTGCTGGGGCAGCATCATGAGTCTGGCCGAAAAGAGCACGCAATATACTACCTGAGCAAAAAGTTTACCAACTATGAAACCAGATATTCACTGCTCGAGAAAAAATTTTGCGCTCTGGCATGTGCTTCCAGCCGGTTAAGACAGTATATGCTAACTCACACAACCTTATTAATATCTAAGATGGATCATATTAAATACATATTCGAGAAGCCCGCTCTTTTCAGAAGAATAGCAAGATGGAAAATGGTCCTGATCGAACACGACATTCAATACACTACATAAAAGGAAATAAAAGGAAGTGTGCTAGCTGATCATTTGGATCATCAGGCTGTGGATGACTATCAATCCATGAATTTTGAATTCCCAGACGAGGAAATCATGTTAGTAAATGATTGTGAATAACTTAGACCGTATGACGGACCTGAACAAGGATCCCGATGGACTATGGTTTTTGATGGAGCTTCCAACACACTCGACAATGGCATTGGTGCTGTGATCATATCTCTTGAAGGCTGTCATACTCCTTTCACTGTCAGGCTGTGTTTCAATTGTACCAACAATATGGCTGAATATGAAGCATGCATTATGGGTCTCAAAATTGCTATAGATTTAGGGATCAAATCCTTAAGTGTATTTGAAGACTCGGCCTCAGTAATCAGTCAAATCAAAGGAGGATGGGACACAAAGCATCCTAATCTCATACCTTACAAAGAGCACGTGTTGACACTAATCCCACATTTTGAAGAAATTACCTTTGAGCATTTTCCACGAGAGGAAAATCAACTAGCAGACGCGCTAGATACTATGTCATCCATGTTCAAAATCAGGTGGGATAATGAGGCTCCTCAGATCACCATTGAGAGGATGGGCGAACCAACATACTGTCATGAGATTGATTTTAAAGAATTAGTGGAAAAGCTTTGGTTCCATGAAGTTAAAAGATATCTCAAAGCCCAAGAATATCCTGAGGGAGCTTCAATCAATGATAAGAAGTTCCTAAGAAGGTTCTCTGCCAAGTTCTTTCTCAGTAACGGAGTCCTCTACAAGCGCAACCACGACTCTACCTTGCTTCGGTGCATAGACAAGAGTGAGGCAGAAAGGATCATGGCAGATTTGCACGAAGGTACCTTTGGCACCCATTCAAGTGGGCACATCATGGCTAAAAGGATCCTACGGGTAGGATACTATTGGTCCACTATGGAAGTGGACTATTATCAGCATTCGCGAACTTGTCACAAATTCCAGATCTATGTTGATAAAGTACATGTGCCACCGGTTCCTCTGAACGTCTTGATTACTACCTGGCCATTTTCAATGTGGGGCATCAATATGATTGGAGAGATCAGACCCATAGCTTCTAATGGGCACTGTTTTATCCTCGTCGCCATCGATTACTTCACAAAGTGGGTCGAGGCAACCTCTTTTGCTTCTGTTACCAAGAACGTTGTGGCACGATTCATCAGAAAAAAACCTTATATGTCGGTATGGTATCCCAGAAAGAATCATTACAGATAATGGTAGTAATCTCAATAATACTATGATCACCGAGCTCTGCACGCAATTCAAGATCCAGCATCATAACTCTTCCCCTTACCGACCGAATATGAATGGCACTATAGAAGCTGCTAATAAAAATATCAAGAAGATCATCCAGAAGATGACGGTGACATATAAAGACTGGCATGAGATGTTACCATTTTCTTTTCATGGTTATCGTACCATGGTGCGCACCTCAACAGGGGTAACTCTTTTCTCTCTGGTGTACGGTATGGAAGTTGTCCTACCTGTAGAAGTCTAGACCCCTTCCTTGAGAATCCTGAAGGATGAAGGTTTGAATGAAGACGAATGGGTTTAGACTCGACTTTACCAATTAAACCTGATTGACGAGAAGAGGCTTGCGGCTGTCTGTCATGGTCAGATGTGCCAAAAACGTATGATTAAAGCTTTTAACAATAAGGTCAGACGTCGGGTATATCAGGCTGGTGACCTAGTAATCAAGCGCATTATCCTGCCTCAAAGTGATCCCAGGGGAAAATGGAATCCCACATATGAAGGGCCATTTGAGATCAAGAACATATTTTCTAGTGGAGCCATGATCTTAACCACTATGGACGGTGACGAACTTCTGCACCCTGTAAACACGAACATAGTTAAAAGATACTATGCATGAATAAAGACCCGCTAGGTCGAATAGCCTAGGCAAAAATTAGGGCATCCTGGCGAACCAAAAGGGTTTAGGAAAAAATTAGGGATATACATGAAAAAAATCTGTACACCCGGCAAGTCGAAAACCTGAAAAGGCGGCTTGGGCAAAAAAGGGTATCCCGGTGGACTGAAAACCCAAAAGGGAGGTCCAGGAAAAAGTTAGGGATTTAAAGCGTATAACTATGTCCCATTGGATCACATTATAGCCAATCTTCAGTATCAACTGTCAAACTCAAACGATACTAATCAATCCAATCAACTTCGGATAAGTAACAAAGGAATGAGACGCTCGAAGAGATAAAAGCAATAGCAGAATGGGAACCCAATGGGATTATTTTACATAGATATTTTCTTTGTATACTATTTTGTAAAGTTTTACTCTTATGACGGTATTCTCTTATTGGGATGTTTGTTTCCTTGTAAAAAAACGCTTCTTCAAGTAAATACAAAGTTATTCCTTTGAAAGTGAAAAACTATTTGTTTTTATTTTACTGTTTTGTTTGCGAAAACGTCCAGTGATTATTTTTGAACATATACATTTGAATGTGATTACTGCTTACAAATATACGCACACAAAAAAAAAGAAAAAAAACAGAAAGACAATTACTAATGGCTTTAAGAAACAGGACAATGTCTAAATGCCATTTGCAAAATCCCTGCAGATATTTCCTCCAGCAGGTACCTTCTCTAGCAGGTACAGAGGCAGAGACATCCTGCTACAAGGTCACTTCCATATTCTCAGTATGCAGCCTAATGGTGTCAGGTGTTCTCATATACTTGGCAGAGCGAAATTTCCAATTACTGCTCCAAAAATTCCCCAGTGAAGTCGCCAAGCTTCCCAGGATTCCACACCAGGATTTCACACAATCCACAAACAATGCATGGAGTTTCCCTTCCCCAACATAGTTTATTTCTCTAATAATGGAAATCTGTCTCTCAGTATTTCAGCTTCAAACAAAATCTGAAGACCTACATTCTTCATGCCCAACTACAATCAGGGATTTATTTTCCCTAATTCAATAACACTGCAATAGAACGACTGACACATTCATACATTGCATTCATACACCATTTTACAGGTGTCATAGCATATGCAACATGAATGCATATATCACAATCTCATTTATTTTGAGAGCATCATTTGCACTTCATGCATCATGATATTGCATGCAGCTAATTCTTTACCTTTTCAGGAAAGATCGACAGATGAATGTCGTCAACCACTTTCAAAAAGTTCCAGATTAATACCTGAAACCAGATAGGAAAGATATCTGTGAGCGACTAATTGTAGATTAATACCTGAACCAGACATGACAACTATCTACATGAACTGATTGAAGATTAACTCCCGAAACAAGTCGGGGAAACTATATTTCTTTCAAAAGAGGTAAGAGATTAATACCTAAAACCCGACAGGATAGCTATCTCAACAAACAACAAAAACAAGTTCCAGATTAATAATTGAAGCAAGATAGGACAACTATCTGTGAACGGTTAATTGTAGATCAATTCCCAAAACAAGACGGGGCGACTATTTACATGACGAACATTTCCTTCATAGGAGTTCTGAAACACATTTCCCCTTCATAACTTCATTCTGAAAAGCATCTCCTTCAGAAGTTTTATTCTGAAAAGCATCTCCTTCGGAAGTTTTATTCTGAAAAACATCTCCTTCAGCGCTTCGTTCTAAAAAGAATTTCCCCTTCAGAGACGGAATCCTGAAAAGAATTTCCCCATAGACCAAGTTCTGGCGAACATTTCCTTTAGAGGAGTTCTGAAATGCATTTCCCTTCCAGCACTTCATCCTGAAGAGCATCTTCTTCCAAAGATTCATTCTAAAAAGCATCTTCTTCAACGCTTCGTTCTGAAAAGCATTTCCCCTTCAGAGATAGAATCCTGGAAAGCATTCTTCAAGATACAGTCAAACTTAGACTTCATCTAATTTATGTCAACAATCACCTTTGGATGACATCTATAAGCCCACCTCCGACAACTCTCCATCATCTTTCCAAATGGCATCTGTAAGGCCATTCCCTACACAATCAACCACCACATCATCGAGTGCAAATTTCCAGGCACTCTAATGTTCAATCATCTCCCACCTTCGAGTCATGAATGGAGGAATCGCCAATCTAACTCTTCAGGTTTAAGAAGATTGAACAAGGGAAGCTGTTGTACCCCAAAATTTGCCCTCTCAATTTTTCAAGAATTTCCTCACAAGATTTCTACTGGGC
This sequence comes from Vicia faba, assembly GCA_948472305.1. Classification (NCBI taxonomy): domain Eukaryota; kingdom Viridiplantae; phylum Streptophyta; class Magnoliopsida; order Fabales; family Fabaceae; genus Vicia; species Vicia faba. Next base: position 447,571,087 of record OX451739.1, on the reverse strand, counting down.
AAAAACTGCACAAAGGCTTGATCAACTCAAGTTGTCATGGATCATATTGGATTTCCAAGCAGCAGGTCAAGGAGGAAACTATTGAAAGAGCAAAGCAAATAAATTGACTTTTCTGACAAAATTGAAGAAAAAATAAGCTTTCTTCGATTCATGCTTAGCTTAGACTAAAATTTCTCCTCCATGTTAGCTTCGACTGGGTTTGGCGTCCCTTTGAAAAAATTACCTTCGATTCAAAAGGAAATGACCTTTTACTAGCTTCCTTTGATTTATAAGGAAATGACCTTTTGAAAGCTTCCTTCGATTCAGAAGGCAATGGCCTTCTGTAGGTTTCCTTCAACTCACCAAGTAGGCACTTTCTTCATGTAAACCTCGTTTGGGCATTTAGGTTCCCTGCATACATCCTTCGATTGCACCATTGGCCTTACATGTTTTCTTGATTCACAATGAAATGGTTACCTGCATGCAAGCTTAGATTGGGCGTTTAGTCTCCTAAATACACCCTTCAATTGAGCGTTGGTCCCTAACATGCTTGCTTTGATTCACAAAGTAATGGCTATCTGCGTGCAGCCTTCAATTGAGCAATGGCCTCTTTCTTACAGGCTTCAATTCGCAAAGCAAGGGGACTACCACCATGCTAGCATGCATAAGGAAAAAGCTTCCCTATGGCTAACATTCACAGGATTCATATTAACACCCACAGGGCATTGGCTATCTTAATGCTAGCTTTGACTGGGAAAAGTATCCCTTTGAAACAACTTGCTGCAAGCTTCAACAGGGCAGCGCCTATCTTCAACTAGCTTCAATTCACAGGAGCAACGCCTATGCTAGCACCCATAAATCATTAACTATTTTCACGCTAGCTTCGACTGTGAAGTATCTCCCTTGGAATGTTTGTTTCGACACGCAGAGTTTCTACACTATGGTGGAACATTCAAAGGACATGCAAGACATACCTGGATGTCCCATTCGAAGGACATATTTTGGTGGCCCATTCAAGGGGCATACATTTGGCCCCTCCGAAGGATGCACAAAAAGGGCCCATTCGAAAGACACATAATGTTTGGAAACAAATATTATTGTCTAAAGAAAAGACCTGGTCGAAGGTTGGACTTATGAAGTCAAAACCAAAGGTTGAAATATCCAAAGATGCTTGCTGGCCAGAGTCCTATGTTCTTCTAAGTACAAGCTTGCTGCACTGGCCACAACACTCAAAAACTACTACAAAGCAGTTCTGCCACGCTACTCCCATACTTGCACCAAATTGGTATACAAAAACTGCACCTCGAAGACTACAAGAACAACATATCCAATTTGTTCAAATTTATTTTGTTATCCCTCCCAAACCTCAGCCAAACTCATCTATAAATAAGAGCTTCCATCACACATCTTAGGGGCCTTTTGGTAGCTGAAAAAACTCTTGTTGTGAGAAAATTATCAAATTCTCAAAACTTTCAAACACTCTTAAACATTCTCAAACATTCTCAAACATTCAAACTCTAAAACTCTTAGATCCTTTCATGCATTAGTGAATCCTTTGATTCACTCCCAAACTGCTAGATAACTAACCTTTGATTCATTCACTAACTACGACATAATAGTCTTTTGATTCACTCCCTAGACTGTTATATAATAACCTTCAATTCACTCACCACCATCACATACCCTCCTTCGATTAAGTGACGGCCCAAACAAAATAGAAATTGAACTAGCTTCAGGAAGATCCCAGCAAAGCTCCATCCATCACCAAGGAAGCCACCTACAACTCCTTCGATTAGCACTTCAAGAGGTAAGTTTCCTCTAAACTTGGAACCTTTTTTATTTAAATATCATTTGCATATAAATAAAAGGAAAATGTAGATGTCCCGTCTAGGAAGTTGACCATGCCCTAACTTTTGATCCTCGCTGCCTGTATGTTGAAAATATCAACCCTGACTAGTTAGACTTTGGATTTTAGTGCCCAATAATCTTGTGCTAACCCCTGGCTTGTGGCTTTCGAAACATACACTTGTTAGTTTCATTTTTAGGTTTTAGACAGGTTTTCTGTATCATTCGATTGGCTAAACATCGAAGCCTTTCGAATCTCAAATTAGGAGCTTTGCATTCCTGCAATCGAAGGAGGCAGCAAGGAGGTTAAAACAAAGAGTGTACACTCACGCTGACTTCCAGACCAATCGAAAGAAGTAGAAAAAGGTTAAATCAAAGGGTGCATATCACGGTGACTTCCAAGCCAAAATCGGAAGAAGCTAAGAAGGGTGAATTGAAGGAGCCTACTTCCTGGATCGAAGGAATCACTTTTTCTCTCTTTTTATGTTATTTATGCTTGTCTTTATATTTTCTTGCTATTCAGTATGGTTGTAATAGTGTAGGATATTTATTTTCTACATTTTTATTGCTTTATACAAATGTTAGTAATTAGGATGTATGGCAAGATAAAACCAACAAGTAGACAACCCTAATCAAAGACTAACGGCATGCAATCAAACACACTTCGCACACATGCATCTCTAGAGTAATCTCACTTGTTACCTCGGAAAATAGTCATGTCCCTCGAATATGGGCGTTTTAGCAAAGACCCTCGATAAAAGATTGTATTCCCTCGATGTCCCTCAATGTTGCCTTCGGTAAACGATCTAGTCCCTATACAAAAATTGATAAAATCTCTCATAGGTTGTCTTCTATGACTATACAAATGACCCACGCCCATCCCTTCACATCCAACGATGGGGCTTCTTACCAAATCAATGGTAAGATAGAAACATCTAAAGGACGAGGAAAAGAACATTAGACCTTTTGAATAGGTAGGACACTCATAGTTGCTCGCTTGCTCACAACTAAAAACCATTTTTACACCAACACTTTCAATTGAAACATTTTCAAAAGTCAAAACACTTTGTACGCATTCTTATAGAGACAAGAATCAATACAAAGGAACTTTTCAAAATCCCTTTCAAAAGCATCTTCCACAAACACCTTTTTGAACTATTTTCAAAACCAACACTTTGTACGCATTCTTATAGAGATGAGAATCATTACAAAGACGTTTTTTTCAAAATATTTTCAAACCCACACCACAAGCACATTTTCAAACAAAAAGCAAGAAATAATCTCAAAGGTCTTTCCTGTTATTTTCACCCTTTCCTTATTGGATAAAAGAAAAGTCAGTGACGACTCTTGCTATCCGCAAAAATTATTATGATCAAACGCAAAACAACCAAATAAGTTCTCCCACCGCATTAAACATAGCATAGCAAAATTACAACAAAGTTGACATATTAGAAAGTTACAAGTCCAAGACGAAAAGCAGTTTCAAAAAGCCTGTCATCACAAGTCCAGTTCAAAAGAAAATCCTTATTGCACAAGATATAAAAAAGGGCCACAGTGAAAAAAATAGGGACGACAAACAGCAGCCAAAAAAACAGAAGCCAGGAAAACAAAAACCCAAAAATCTTTGTTCATTTTTTTACATAATAAGTGTTGTACCCAAAAATTTTCCCTCTCATTTTATTCAATATATACTCATAGAGGTCCCCAAATGCTCAAGGTTGAATAAGAATTGACCAGACAAATTCTCCTCCTAAGCAATGGACTTCCAACTAGGGTTTCACTTTTCACAAAGAAGTTTTGGTTTAAAAGGTCTCAAGTGATTTCCATGGTTCCTAATATGTCCTCAAGAATATCCATGCCAAGTTTCATGCCTTGCATCACAAGTTTGCTCAATCAATGGCTCAAATGTTTGAAAATCAACTATATTGTTCAAAAGTCAACTATGGCCAATATATAATCAAACTTTAAGATTTTTGGTCAACATCAACATTACGAAGTGATATTCATCATTTGATTAAGGTTTTATCATGATTCCTCAATGAATTCTCTTAAATCATCAAGAATAAAAAATTGCTAAATTAGGGTTTCTATAGGAGAAGTCAACTGAACTTTGACCAGGCATAACTTTCACATTCTTCATCAACATTTCCCTAAACAAATCCAATTTTGAAGAAAATTCAATTCCCTACAACTTTTCTTTTATTCTCAAGTCCAAAAGATGCATCATTTGAAAGATATGATCTTATACATTACAGGTCATTTTCAGAAAGTCAACAAAAGACACATTTTGTCAAGGCAACTTACATCAAGATAATGTATCCGAATGCAAAAATGATCAAAAGAAAAAGTGTAGAGGACATATTGGGATTTCCAAAAAGTCCGAGATCATTTTCAAAAGATGAAATTTGAGCAAGTTATGAAGTGCAAAAGTTGGGAAATTTTCAAGAAAATGTATGAAATCTCAATTGAGAAAATTTGTGATTTTATGTTATTGGGCCAAAAGTTTTGGAGTTCAAACATACTCATGATATGTCCAAGGAACTCTAAATCTATCCATGCGTTATTTTGATTTTGGTTTTGATTTATTTGAATTTTTATTCATTTAAATATGAATTAAATCAAATAAAATATGAAAACTAATGTGCTAGTGCATATGGGCTTGGCTTGATCCATCATAAAGCCCAATAACTCGTTCAAGATACATAGAAAGTGTCTAGGTTCATGCAAAATTCGAGAAGGGCAAGAATCAAACAAAAATGGCAAGGGATCATGAAGTTTGGAAACTTTTCAAATTTTGATTTTTTGTTTTAAGGCCATGGTTAATGGCTTGATTCTTTCCATGATGATTTACACTCCTCTCTCCCCTCTATAAATACATGACATTGCAAGCAAGAAAGGACACCAAACTGCCTAGAGAAGCTCTCAAATTTTTCACAAAATCCTAAAGAATTGCAAAATTCAAAACTCAAATTTCCAGCCCATATTCATCAAAACCAAGCCTTACATTGTGTTTCTGAAGCTCCAAGGATCTCATTCCTATCCTTCTTGTAGATTGAAGCAAACTAGAATACGCCTACGAGGATGCTCCGATTGGGTAAATTTCTCAATCTCAAAATTTTCAATTCTCATGTTATAAATTGTTTTTAAACACTCATACATGTTCACACTGATGCTTGGATTGGTTTAGAACCATTGCCTTTGAGTTTTGACGCAGGAATCCAGTTCTCCCATTGTTAGGGCTCATGAACTTTTGAGTTTTGAATCCAACACTGCGAGCCATTTCAGACCAAACCAGTACCATGGTTGGATTCGTAGCATATGTCTCATTTATTATTATTTTTTGCTTTATTTCATTTTCATTTGTCTCTTTTATTTCAATAATTTCTTTTACTATTAAAAAAATAATAAAATCAAACAAACTAAAAATAATTAGACTTAGATTTTTATTAATTAAATTAATTTTAATTAGTTATTTTAATCACCTTTCTTTTTTTTAATTAATTAATCAATTAGAATTAGGATTAATTTAATTTTAAATCTTTTTCTTAATAATAATAAAAAACAAAATAATATTAGATTTTCTTCTATAGTTAATTTTTAATCAATGTTCATTTTATTCTATTAATTTAAATTAGGTTTAGCTTTTTAATTTTCAATTTAAATATTTTCTTAAAAAATAAACAAAACAAAAACAATAAAAATTGTCTTAATTTGCTTAGAACTTTTTTTTTGGGTTTTTAGACGTTCCTTCTTAATCTTTGCGCGTTCTTTATTTTCCGCATTATTACTTTTTAAATATTGTATCTTCCCATGGTTTGTAATAGTTTAAAATTAGGATTTCTTTACTGTTTTTACCCCCAGTTTTGGACTTGTAATTTCCCCCTCCCCGAAGCCATGTAATAGTTAGTTTAAATTCCTCGTTTTAAATTTTCTACACTTGTATATATATTGAACTGTTAGATGTATGCCTAAAAGGGTTGCATGACAAGAATTAAAAGTAAATATTAGCAAACTTAAACATCAAAGACAAATAACTGAAACACAACACACCCGCACATGTGCACCTCTAGGGTACTCCTACTTCGATTTCCTTCAGAATAAAACAGTCACAACTCTCGAACGTGAGGGATTTTAGTGGCAACCCTTTGGTTCAAAGATCATAAAATGACCCTTTTGATGTTGCCTTGATACATGATCTTAAAACCTTAGGGGTGTTACTAAAGTATCTTGCCAAGTTGCCTTTGTGACTGTAGGATGACCCTCGATTGTCCCTCAAAAACGATGGGGCTACCTACTCACTAATAGTAGGATAGCACTGTCTAAAGGAAAAGAGGAAAAGAATAAACCTTTTCGAGTAGGTAGATAGTTCTTAGATGCTTGCTCAAAACAAAACATTTTCCACACCTACACTCCTTTCCAAAAATATTTTCAAAAACAATTTGTATACGTTCTCAACAATACGAGAAACATTACAAAGTTCGTCGCACTAAGGCGTCTTTTCAAAATAATTTTTTTCAAACATACAAACACAAGGTATTTTAAAATGATCTAGTATCTAAGAGCCCGTAGATAACTACAGACGGAAAGGGTGCTAACACCTTCCCTTTCCATAATCTACCTCCTTACTCAGAAATAATCTCGAAAGGTCTTTTTCTATTCTTTTCACCCTTTCCTTTGTTGGATAAAAGAAAAGTCGGTGGTGACTCTTGCTTACCACAACATTTGTGAATACAAACGCAAAATCAGTATAACAGTCAGTTCTTCCACCGTATTACATAATTGGCAACTTTGCTGGGGATGTTGAAAAGTGGGGTTACCTTAGAGTTAGATCATTTTAATTGCTTTCGTTGTGTGTTTCGTATGCTTTATTTTTAAAGGGTTGTTTGGGTTATTGTTAAAGATCCTACACCTGGATCTGGGGCTCCTTTTAGGTAAGTAGCAATAAATCATGGAGGTTGTATGGCGTAGACCGATACAGACAAAGTGATGGGTAGGTTAGCATGATACTCTGACTTGTACTAATGTTCTTTGTGTCAGTCAAGGAAAACATTAGGCTTTCTTATAGTGTCATTAAATGCTAACTGACCTTTAGAAACTTTAATTGACTCATCCTAGCCATTAGAAAGTAGTGAGATATCCGTCTTTGGTTCCGACCGAATATTGGTTGATACTCGATACTACACTCATTGAGATTGGACTTTCGTGATATTTCGGCCGCAATACTTTGGTTCTTGAGCTGAAACAATGCCTGAAGAAAAGCTCAATGATATGAGACTCCTTAGAACCCAGTTACTATTGCTAAGACAGGTTGAGCTAACTAAAACTTCAAGAGGGTACTTACCTACAAACACCGTGTAAGCCTAAACCTAAGGCTACTTGTGTGACTTATTTTCTTTCATTATCTAACAACTTGAACTCCTTGCAGGGTTTTGTTTCTATTCATTATCTAACGACGTGAGTTCCTTGTAGGACTTGTTTGTAGTCGCTATCTAATAACCTGGACTTCTTGCAAGACTTACTTGTTTACATCACCTTGAAATTTTGTTTGGTGCATAGCATACACATCATGACATCATGCTATAGAATTTTCATTAACCATTTCAAGGATCTCAAAGGGCCTGTGATGCAGGTTATGATAAACCAGACGTCTAGCAAGGGGCAAGAGGATTTATTTTCCTCTAGCCAATGCCGTCAAAGCATGATAACTTGATTCATAGGCTATGACCCACTAGACATGGTGAGCTTGATTCTTGTAGAAGGACATTAAACGATATGAAGTTCTTTCGTCAAAGATGCAATCAAAATTCAAATATTTTCTTGTGTTTACCCCGCGAGATCCTTGAAAACATTGCATGCATGTCATTACATAACAGGTATTTTCAAGACAGGTTTCTCATTTTCTCGCTGTTTATTTCAGCAAGAAAGATGGCTCTGAAACATAATGATAGAGATATCCAAACTCAAGATGCTCAGTTCAAGGAAATGTTCCTGAGTCTATCCAAGGGGCAAGAAGAATTGAAAGCACTCCTCACTGGGAACATGGCTAAGAAAAATCCTGAAGATAACTAGGATGACCAGGTGGAACAACTGCAAGCTGAGATGGAAAGGATGAGAATCCAGATAAGTAGTCAGATGGCTCTTATCCAAAATTTAAATCACGAACAAGAAGAGTTAAGAATCCTCATCAGCAAACTTTCTCAAGACAAATACGACTGTCTGGGGCAAACTGCTAGAGCTTGGGGCCTAATCAATGATCAATCTCTCTTGGCAGACAGGGAATTGGGTGACATGTTCATGCAGGAACATGTTGAAAATAAACTCAAGAGAGGTAAAATTCAGGGGACTGCATCTTCAAGTACTCAAAAGATATCATACAACAGAAAGAAGGAGTCCAATACCATGTACGACCAGAAGGGTCGTAATAAGAGTGATCTAAACTAATCTGTGGGGCCAGTGCGGATCTCTAATCCAGCACCAGTACAAAAACAACGACAAGGCAATCAACGTAAGCAAGACGCACCCAAAAGTTAATTCACCAAAATCAAAATGTCCCTGACTAAAGTATTGCAACACATGTTGAAGATGGAGTTGATAACATTGAAGGATCCTCCCCAGAATCCCAACACCGCCTCTCCTTGGTACAACCCTAATGTGAGATGCACTTATCATTCCAATAGTCCGGGGAATGACACTAATAGCTATTGGGCATTGAAAAATAAGATTCACAACTTGATCAACTAAGGGGTGCTAGAGTTCACACAAGATGGCCAGACTGAATTATTCTTCCATCCCTCAAAGGCACACCATCTGAAGTGACAAGTTCAGACATAGAGGCTTTTTATTCATTAGAATTTTCAAATTATAATCTCTTTTGATTGTTAGAACACTTATTTCATGTCAAACTTTGTTACTCCATTAATGCATTGCATATGTTTGTCTTAAATTAATCCATTCGTTGTCACTATACTGAAACTATGCTTTTACTTCCTTTTTGTGATATTCAACTCTCGATTAAAAGCTTAAACCTTTAGAGGGAGGATGACGAAAATGATGCCATAATCTATACAATATGCTTTTGAACAGACCTTGCTGACGATGTACAGGCGTTGTTTCAAATCCTAAACAGTGGAGTTATAAGGAAGATAATCCCTAGTCAACCCCTTTAAGCCTAAAAAGTAGGAGTTTTCTTTTTCACACAAATTGAAACCCTCAATCATAACCTGGGGTAGGGTAGTTTCTCAATTAATTCAATGGTGCATTCAATCGCAAGCTTTCCCCTCGTACACGACAAGTAATGTTAGAGGTATCATTCAAAAACAAAAGATGGTGATGGTTCTGCATAATTGTTAAAACAAGAAGTCATTATCTCTCAAAATAAAATCCCGCTAAGTCAAAACCTATGAAGGAGACTTAAGAAGAAAAATTGGGGCATCCCGCTGACTGTAATCACAAAAGAAACAGTTCAGGCAAAAGGTAGGGATAATAAAATTAAAAAAAGAGGTTTCTATAAATCCTCAACAAAAAGAAAATATTACAAAATGATGACTGCCTTCTCAAATAAACTTACAGTGTCCAAACCATTACCAGAATATCAGGGCAAAGATTCCAGATTCAATTGAGATCTAAACGCATAATTAACTGAGTATAGGACTGAAGAACATCACGAAGAACGGGTTGGGTAAAAATAAATTTCGAGCCTTTATCCTTTGTTTCTTAAACCATGAACTAGGCCATTCTATAACCCTTAAAAGTCCTAGCTGAAGCATGGGTTAGTTCGAAAGCATATTGTTACAAAAGGTATCCTGACTCCTGTAAGGTTTGCTATAAATCCTGGTTTGATATCACATTCTTAAAGATTTGTATTTACTAAAAATGCATTTTTAAAACTTCAAGAAAGACATAAGCTTTGCATTTTTTTAAATGCCATTGTTTGTATATGACTAATTGTTAGACAACAAAGAAATTCGCATGACGGATATTCAATGAACGAAAATCCTCTCAATGAACAAAATCACCTCAGATGGAAAGACATTTCCAGTAACAGGCCTTTCATAATCAAGGGGAATGACATGGTGTCTAACTAATCTGGGGCAGTCAAGTCAAGATTCAAGGAATCTCACAAAAGTGTCGAATAGCCATAGGCAGATCTCCATCTGAATCAGTTGAGGCATTGAACATGAATTCTAGCAAAGGATCACGTACCATCGAGCAAACATTTTTATGGCAGTGCTACAACACTTACTACTATGGATAGTGACAATTCTCTGCACCTTGTGAACACGGACATAGTCGAAAAATACTACGCATGAAAAAAGACCCGCTAGGTTGACAGGCTACGAAAAATAAGGGCATCCCAACGAACCAAAAGAGTTCGGGAAAAAATCAAGGATATATAAAAAAAATTGTATGCCCGCCAAGTCGAAAACTTGAATGGGCGGCTTGGGCAAAAAAGGGTATCCCGATAGACTGAAAATCTAAAAGGACAGTCCAGGAAAAAGTTAGGGATTAAAGAGGACGACTATGTCCCGTCATCTTGTCACTTGTCTATCAGTAGAAGACTTATCGCCCTGATTAGCATTCACCAAGGGCTCTAGAAGTTGAGGTATGTTCAAAGTATCCACGGACCCCCACAGAGCCAATTCCATGAGATTATTTCTACAAAGTAATCTTCACAAAGTCATACATTCCCCACAATTTCCCTGGCAGATTGCTCTGGCGAATAAAGGAGTATGATATTTTTCCTGGCAATATCACCAACCTACAGAGTTTCAATCCATACAGTTCATGGAGTTTCTCTTCCCCAGCTGAGCTTGTTCCTCCAAGGTTGTAAAACCCCCTTCAGACTTCTGCTCTCCAGCAGAGTTCATTTCCTTAACAAGGGTGTTTCCTCATCAAGAGTACTTCTCCATCAATAGGGTTTATTTCCTCAAACAGTTTATCATCTTCTAGATACAATGCAGATACAATCAAGACACAGATTAATTCTTGCACTCATTCCAGATTTATCTTCTAGATATAGTACATATACAATCAAGACACAGATTCGTTCTGGCACTCATTCCAGATTTCTCTTCCAGATACAGTTTAGATATGATCCATATATGGATGTCATTCTGATACTCATTCAATATATCTTTCAGATATGGTTCAGATACAATCTAGATATGGATATTATTTCGATACCCATTCAATACATCTTCAGATACAATCAAGGCATGGATTTATTCTGACACTCTCTAGCTTGAGTGTGCTTATACCATAAATCACTAGAAAATCCCTCTCTCCAATGAAGTCGTCACTATCCCCAGAGAGTTGCTATGGAACTTGGAAACCGGACCAGATGTCAGTCAACTTTATCCTCCCCAGGCGAGCCATAAGGTTATCCATCTCTTATATTCCCAGTGAGGGTATAAACTCCCCAGTAGAATAATGAACATCTAATGTTCTTAAACTCTTCTCCCCAAGCAAGAATTAACACGATCCAACAGAGTTTCCTCAAGCAAAGAGAAAAAATCAATGTTCCTTAGCGGAGTTTCCTCAAATAAGAAAGCAGTGATCCCTAGTGGAAAAAATTCCTAGAAGATCGAATATACACATACCCTTCATCCCCAGCAACAGTCAGGGATTTATTTTCCCCAGACAAAGATGCTCGAGTTTACAAATTCACCTCAATAACATTTCACATTCATACATAATTTACAAATGACATAGCATATGCACACAGCCCAATCTCATTTATTTTGAGAGCATCATTACGCATTACAATAACTACATCATGCCGTTGCATAAAACTAACTTTTTCTTTTCAGGTTAGTTCCCGAACAGATAAAGATTGTCAATAATTTATCATCTTCCAGATACGGTTCAGATACGCTCCAGATATAGATGTCATTCTGATACTCATTCCAGATCATCTTTCAGATACAATTTAGATACGCTCCAAGTACGGATGTCATTTTGATACTCATTCAGTACATCTTTCAGATACGGTTCAAATATGCTCCAGATAAGGATGCCATTCTGATACTCATTCAGTACATCTTTCAGATACGGTTCAGATATGCTCCAGATACAGATGCCATTCTGATACTCATTCAGTACATCTTACAGATACATTTTAGAAACGCTCCAGATACAGATGCCATTCTGATACTCATTCAATACATCTTTCAGATACAATTCAGATACGCTCCAAATACGAATGTCATTCTGATACTCATTCAGTATATCTTTCAGATACAGTTCAGATACACTCCAAATACGGATGTCATTCTGATACTCATTTAGTATATCTTTCAGATACGATTCAAATACGATCCAGATACAGATGTCATTCTGATACTCATTCAGTACATCTTTCAGATACAGTTCAGATACGCTCCAAATATAGATGTCATTTTGATACTCATTCAGTACATCTTTCAGATATAGTTCAGATACGCTCCAAATACGGATTTCATTCTGATACTCATTCAGTACAATGTTCAGATACAATTCAGATATGCTCCAAATACTGATGTTATTCTGATGCTCATTCAGTACATCTTTCAGATAGGCTCCAGATACGGATGTCATTCTGATATTCATTCAGTACATCTTTCAGATACAGTTCAGATACGCTCTAGATACTGATGTCATTCTGATACTCATTCATTACATCTTTTAGATACAGTTCAGATACGCTCTGAATACGATGTCATTCTGATGCTTATCCAATACACCTTTCAGATACGCTCCAAATACAAATGTCATTATGATACTCATTCAATACATCTTTTGGTTCAGATACGATCAAGATATAGATTCATTCTGATACTCATACTCAATACATCTCCAGATTCAATCACGACATATATTCATTATGAAACTCTCCTAACACATCTGCTAGATACAATCAGACACAAACTCATTCTAGTATACTTCTCATACAAAGTGAGATACAAAGACCTCTTTTGGCTCAGATAAAATCAACCATAGATTTATCCTGATCCTTTTTCCAATTTGGAGTCAACATTTACTTTGGATGGAATCTAAAAGCCCATCTCTGGAGACTCTCAGTGATCTTCTCCAAATGGAATCTATAAGCTCATTCTTGATATCATCAACCAACAATGTTACTTCATGCACATGCGAGTGCAAATTTCTAGGCACTCTAGTATTCAATCATCTTCCATCTTCAGATTATGAATGGCAGACAAGCCAATCTAACCCTTCAGGTTAAAGAAGATTGAACAGGGGCAACTGTTGTACCCTAAAATTTTCCCTCTCATTTTATTCAAGACATGCTCATAGAGGTCCCCAAATGCTCAAGGTTGACTAAGAATTGACCTGACAAATTCTCCTCCTAAGCAATGGACTTCCAACTAGGGTTTTACTTTTCACAAAGATGTTTGGGTTTAAAATGCCTCAAGTTATTTTCATGGTTCCTAATATGTCCTCAAGAATATCCATGCCAAGCTTCATGCCTTGCATCACAAGTTTGCTCAGTCGATGACTCAAATGTTTGAAAATCAACTATATTGGTCAAAAGTCAACTATGGCTAATATACAGTCAAAATTCATGATTTTTGGTCAACAACAACATCTTGAAGTTATATTCATAATTTTATCAAGGGTTGATCATGATTCCTCAAGGAATGCTCTTAAATCATCAAGAATCAAAAATTGCTAAATTAGGGTTTCTATATGAGAAGTCAATTGAACTTTGACCAGGCATAACTTTCACATGCTTCATCAAATATTTCCCAAAAAAAGCCTATTTGGAATAAAATTCAATTCCCTACAACTTTTATTTTACTCTCAAGTCCAAAAGATGCATCATTTGAAAGATATGATCTCATACATTATAGGTCATTTTCAAAAAGTCAACAAAAGACACTTTTTTTAATGGCAACTTACATCAAGATAATTTCTCCAAATTAAAAAATTATTAAAATAGGAAATGTAGAAGACATCTTGGGCTTTCCAAAAAGTCTGAGATCATCTTCAAAAGATGAAATTTGAGCAAGTTATTAGGTTCACAAGTTGGGCAATTTTCAAGAAAATGCATGAGATCTCAATTGAGCAAATTTGTGATTTTAAGTTATTGGGCCTAACTTTTTGGAGTTCAAACATACTCATGATATTTCCAAGGACCTCTAATTCTATCCATGCATTATTTTGATTTTGATTTTGATTTATTTGAATTTTTATTCATTTAAATATGAATTAAATCAAATAAAATATGAAAACTAATGGGCTAGTGCATATGGGCTTGGATTGATCCATCATAAAGCCTAATAATTCATGCAAGATTCATAGAAAGTGTCTAGGTTCATGCAAAATTTGAAAAGGGAAAGAATCAAACAAAAATGGCAAGGGATCATGAAGTTTGGAAACTTTTCAAATTTTGATTTTTTGTTTTAAGGCCATGGTTAATGGCTTGATTCTTTCCATGATGGTTTACACTCCTCTCTTCCCTCTATAAATACATGACACTGCAAGCAAGAAAGGACACCAAACTGCCTAGAGAAGCTCTAAAAATTTTCACAAAATTCTCAAGAATTACAAGATTCGAAACTCAAACTTCCAATCCATATTCATCAAAACCAAGCCTTGCATTGTGTTTCTGAAGCTCCAAGGATCTCATTGTTATCCTTCTTGTAGATTGAAGCACGCTAGAATACACCTACGAGGTTGCTCCGGTTGGATTAATTTCTCAATCTCAATTTTTTTAATTCTCACGTTATAAATTGTTTTTAAACCATCATACATGTTCACATTTATGCTTGGATTGTTTTAGAACCATTACCTTTGAGTTTTGACGCAGGAATCCAGTTCTGCCATTGTTAGGGCTCATGAACTTTTAAATTTCAGATCCAACACTACGAGCCATTTCAGACCAAACCAGTACCATGGTTGGATTCGTAGCATATGTTCCATTTATTAATATTTTTTTGCTTTATTTCATTTTCATTTGTCTCTTTTATTCCAATAATTTCTTTTCCTATTAAAAAATCATAAAAGACATCATAAAATCAAACAAACTAAAAATAGTTAGACTTAGATTTTCATTAATTAAATTAATTTTAATTATTTATTTTAATCACCTTTCTTTTTTTAATTAATTAATTAATTAGAATTAGGATTAATTTAATTTCAAATCTTTTTCTTAATAATAATAAAAAACAAAATAAATTTATTTTTTCTTCTATAGTTAATTTTTAATCAATGTTCATTTTCTTCTATTAATTTAAATTAGATTTATCTTTTTAATTTTCATTTTAAATATTTTCTTAAAAAATAAACAAAACAAAAATAACAAAAATTGTCTTAGTTTGCTTAAAACTTTTTTTTTGGGTTTTTAGACGTTCTTTCTTAATCTTTGCGCGTTCTTTATTTTTCGCATTATTATTTTTGAAATATTGTATCTGCCCATGGTGTGTAATAGTTTAAAATTAGGATTTCTTTACTGTTTTTACCCCCAAGTTTGGACTTGTAATTTCCACCTCCCCGAAGTCATGTAATAGTTAATTTAAATTTCGCACTTTAAATTTTCTGCACTTGTATATATATATTGAACTGTTAGATGTATTCCTAATAGGATTGCATGACAAGAATTAAAAGTAAACGTTAGAAAACTTAAACATCAAAGACAAATAACTGAAACACAACACACCCACACATGTGCACCTCTAGGATACTCCCACTTCGGTTGCCTTCGGAATAAAACAGTCACAATTCTCGAACGTGAGCGATTTTAGTGGCAACCCGTTGGTTCAAAGATCATAAAATGACCCTTTCGATGTTGCCTCGGTAAATGATCTTAAAACCATAGGGGTGTTACTAAAGTATCTTGCCAAGTTTCCTTTGTGATTGTACGATGACCCTTGATTGTCCCTCAAACATCCAACGATTGGGCTACCTAACCACTAATAGTAGGATATCACTATCTAAAGGAAAATAGAAAAATAACAAACCTTTTCGAGTAGGTAGATAGTTCTTAGATTCTTGCTCAAAACAAAACATTTTTCACACCTACACTCCTTTCCAAAAATATTTTCAAAAAGACTTTGTATACGTTCTCAATAATACGAGAAACATTACAAAGTTCGCCGCACTAAGGCGTCTTTTCAAAATACTTTTTTTTCAAACACACAAACACAAGGTATTTTTAAATGAGCTAGCATCTAAGAGCCGATAGATAAATACGGATGGAAAGGGTGCTAACACCTTCCCTTTCCATAATCTACCCCCTTACTCAGAAATAATCTCGAAAGGTCTTTTTCTGTTCTTTTCACCCTTTCCTTTGTTAGATAAAACAAAAGTCGGTGACGACTCTTGCTTACTGCAACATTTGTGAATACAAACGTAAAACCAGTATAACAGTTAGTTCTCCCACTGTATTACAACAAGCAAACCCTTCAAAAATCGTTTTAGCAAGCCCAACCAAGTTCTCACGAAAATATACAGAAACCAAAACCATAACCCATAAACTACAGTTATTTTCCTACTCTAACAAAAAACCCTTCAGAAAAAAATTGCAAAAGAGGAAGGACAAACAAATCGCAAAGATCGAAAAGGACAAACACAAAAAGATCTCACCAAAGGGTAATAAAATCGCGCCTTCGAATCTTACGGTCTCCGTCTCTCTCCTTTCCTTTTGTTTTCGTTCTTGTGCATGCATCTATCATCATAGTCCTTGTTTTTCTTAAATCTGAATATTAGGGTTTTGAATTCCCCTTTTAGATATAGGGTTCATCGCGCCAAATCTACAAAAATCATTCATAGATTAGCACATAGGAGGAAGAGAGGATTCATAATATGTAAAAAAAATTGGATCAGAGCTTCGTCACCGCCGTGGAGGCGATTTCTGGCGCGGCCAACCTATCGTCTCTGGTGGAGACCCATGAGAAAAATAAAGAGAGAGAGAGAGAGAGAGAGAGAGAGAGAGAGAGAGAGAGAGATAGAGAGAGAGAGAGAGAGAGAGAGAGAGAGAGAGAGAGTAAAATAAGAAATGAACATAGATTTCTGTTTTTAGTGTTAACTCATTTTAGTTTTTAATGAAATTATTTTGTTTTGCTTAGGATAATCTAGAGATGACACTTTTTATCGCCCGTTTGGTTAAGGTTGTATTTTCCATGCAGGCACCCCATCATTCATACTATGCGCCATCACTCAATATCACTTGATCAACATCAAACACCCAAGACACACTGCCACACAGTGCACCACCACAACCCAGACGCACAAGATATACGAATTTGCTTACTGGGCCTAGACATCTCTGCTTTCTGCATCCCTCAGCATTACTTCATGCAAGCCCATTTCCTGGTTTTTTATTTCATTCATGTTTTCTAACAAAAAAAACTATTTTTAGGCCTTTTGCTACATTTAACCTCTTATTTACTTTTCAAACCTCCCAGCCCATTTCTTTTATATTTTCATTATTTTTTATTTATTTACCTATTTATTTTATTAAAACCAAAAATACAAATATATATATATATATATATATATATATATATATATATATATATATATATTCTTAAAATAAATAAATTAAAAATAGTTTAATACTTTATTTCATTTTGTTAATTAAATTACATTTTTAATACTTCTTTTTATAAAACATTTATTTTCCAAATTAATATTAACAAAATTATTTTCTAGGAAATTAAATCAGACTTAGGGTTTATTTTAACTAACTTAGATTTTAGGTTTTGTTAAATAGTTAATTAATTTCTCTTGTAAATTAATTAGATTAATTAGGTTAACCATAAAACCTTTTCTATTAAAAACCACAAAAACAATTCCTTTTCACTTTACATTTCTTTGCGCATTTTACTATTTTGAATTACAATTTATTCATATTCAAAGCTTTGTAATAATAATTAGGGTTTACTTTATTTATCATCCCCATTTGTAAATTTGTATCTCCCATCCCCAAAAGTATTGTGTAATAGCGTAGGATAGTTAAATTCCGCAATTTATCGTTTTCCTTATTATTGCTAGTAATTACGGTTTGTATGGAAATATTTAAAACCAACATTAGAAAACCCTAATTCAAATATAAATACATGAAACCAAGACACCTTGCACACATGCACATCTAGGGTAACCCACATTTGTTGCCTCGGATAAAACATCATGTCCCTCGAACGTGGGATGTTTTAGCAAAGACCCTCGATTAAAATATCATAGTCCCTTGATGACCCTTCAATGTTGCCTTCGGTAAATGATCTTAGTCTATTACGACAATTGCTAAAACATCTTACAAGTTTCCTTCTATGACTGTACAACGACCCACGCCTATCCCTCACATCCAATGATATGGCTTCTTACCAACTAATGGTAAGACAACACTATTTAAAGGAGGAGGAAAAGAACAAATACTTTCTTTTGAGTAGGTAGAAAGCTCGTAGTTTCTTGATCACAAACATTTCAAAACCAACAACTTTAAACAAACCAACACTTTCTTGAAATATTTTCAAAGTCAACACTTTGTATGCATTTTTATAGAGACGAGAATCATTAAAAAGTTTGCCCAACGATGACACTTTTTCAAAATATCTTCAAACAAACACATTTACAAAAGCATTTCAAAGTGAGTTAGCAATTAAGATCCCATAGATAATTACGGATGAAAAGGGTGCTAACACCTTCCCTTTTCATAACCTACCCCTCGAACTCAAGAAAAATTATCAAAAGGTCTTTCCTGTTCTTATCACCCTTTCCTTTATTGGATAAAAGGAAAGTCGGTGGTGACTGTTTTACCCCAAAATTTTGCCTCTCATTTTATTCAAGACATACTCATAGAGGTCTCCAAATGCTCAAGGTTGACTAAGAATTGACCAGACAAATTCTCCTCCTAAGCAATGGACTTCCAACTAGGGTTTCATTTTTCACAAAGAAGTTTGGGTTTAAAAGGCCTCAAGTGATTTATATGGTTCCTAATATGTCCTCAAGAATATCCATGCCAAGTTTCATGCCTTCCATCACAAGTTTTCTCAGTCAATGGCTCAAATGTTTGAAAATCAACTATATTGGTAAAAAAGTCAATTGTGGTCAATATACAGTCAAACTTCAATATTTTTGGTCAACCTCAACATTTTTAAGTTATATTCATAATTTTATCAAGGTTTGATCACGATTTCTCAAGGAAAGCCCTCAGATCATCAAAAGTCAAGAATTGCCAAATTAGGGTTTCCTTAGGAGTAGTCAATTGAAATTTGTCCAAGCATAACTTTCACATGCCCCATCCATTTTCCCCCAACCAAATCTCATTATAAAGAAAATTCAATTCCCTACAACTTTTCTTTTGTCCTCAAGTTCAAAAAATGCATCATTGGAACGATATGAGCAAATACATTACAGGTCTTTTTCAAAGTCAACAAAAAGACATTTTTTTCAAGGCAAGTTACATCAAGATAATTTCTCCAAATGCAAATATGGTAAACATAGAGATTGTAGGGGACAGCTTGAGATTTCTAAAAAGTCCAATATCATCTCCAAAAGGTAAAAATTGAGCAAGTTATGACTAGTACAAATTGGGAAAATCGGTGAAAATGCAAAAAGTCAACTTTAAGCAAAAATGCATTTTTAAGTTAATAGACCTATTTTGTGGGATTCAAATATGTTTATGACTTACTAAAGAACCCCTAAATTCACTCTCACCTTGTTTTTCATTTTTTCCTTATTTTATTCATATTAATTTTGTTTTTATTCAAATAAACACAAAATAAATTGCATAAAATAATAAATAAAAAGTATGGACACATGGGCTGATGATTTGGGTTGATATTGGGCCTTAGAATTCGTGCAAGGCATGATAAAAAATACCAGGTTAATTGCATCTCAAGAAGGGCAAGTTTTTCACAAATTTGGAAGTATTTTAATATGTTTAATATTGCTTTGAAAGGGGCCATTATGTGTGGATTCTTGCAATGTTTACTCAACATTTCACCCCTCTATGGATACAAAACAAAAGCATAAGAAAAGGACACAAATGTCTTCACCAAAGCTCTCCAAAACAAATTCTCCAAATTCGAAGAAGCTGTGAAAATCATATCTCGCATCTCCAGCGATTTTCAAACTGATCAAAACCTTTCATTGTCCTCCTGAATGCCAGGAGTTAGAATCAATCATTATCCTTTGCAAATCAACCCCAGAAAATTCCCTCACATCGATTCCGGTTGGTAAGCTGGTAGGTTTCGTGTTCTCAAGATTTTCACACTTTAAATCGATGTAAACATGTTTGTTTCATTTATTTGCATTTTCTGCAATTTTCTAACGTTGTACATATAAGCATGGAGACAAATAACAATCATGATCATGGTGAAACCCAAGGTGCGTTCCCTATTGGATCAAAACAAAGCTCCTGGACTCATCCGTTTTATGCCCATTGTTCTCCTTCCTCACACCCCATCCACTTACTTTTTTTCAATAGGCCCATTTTCATTTCTTTTTTGATGTTTTAATTAACTACTTTCTTTTTTAATCAATCTTATTTTAATAAAAAAATCACAAAAACATTAGACTTAGGTTTTTATTAATTAAATTAATTTTAATTAATTACTTTAATCACTTTTTTAATTAATTCACTAATTAGAATTAGGGTTTTATAATTAATTTATTTTCATAAATCAAATTCAAATTATTATTAACACAAAATTCTTTTTTCTTATAAAAAGACCAAAAACATTTTTTCTTGCTTAGAATTTTAGTTTTTTATTTTGTCCTTTAATTTCTTTTTTAATTATTCCTTTGCTATTTAAATTCTAGAAAACAAATGTATAGGTCGCACGGGTAATTTTTGTAATAGTCGTAGTTTAGATTTCCTCGCATTTTTCTATTATGTAACTGCTTATGGGTTGTAATAGTTTTAGGTATTTAAATTCCCGCATTTTATTTTCCATACTTATACAATAAACTATTAGATGTATGCCTAATAGGATTACATGACAAGAATAAAAACAAAACGTAGCAAACTTAAACATCAAAGACAAATAACTGAAACACAAAACACTTCGCACACAAGCACCTCTAAGGTACCTCCACTTGTTGCCTTCGGGAAACAAAAGTCATGTCCCTCGAACGTGGGACGCTTTAGCAAAGACCCTCGGTTAAAAAGATCACAGTCCCTCGATGACCCTCTGATGCTGCCTTCGGTAAACGATCTAGTCCCTTACAATAAAGTTGCTAAAGTGTCCTACGAGTTGCCTTTATGATTGTAAGATGACCCTTTCCCGTCCCTCAAACATCCAACGATAGGGCTACCTACTCACTAATAGTAGGATAGCACCGTCTAAAGGAAAAGATAAAAAGAACAAACCTTTCGAGTAGGTAGATAGCTCCTAGTTTCTTGCTCATAAAAACAATCAAAAAACAATTTTTTCACACATACACAAACTCTTTTCTAAATATTTTCAAAGACAAAAAATACTTTGTATACGTTCTCGCCGAAACGAGAAACATTACAAAGTTCGCTGCACTAACGCGTCTTTTCAAAATATCTTCAAAACACACTTACACAAAAAAGAATTTTCAAAGTGAGCTAGCAACTAAGAGCCCGTAGATAACTATGGATGGAAAGTGTGCTAACACCATCCCTTTCCATAATCTACCCCCTTACTCAGAAATAATCCCGAAAGGTCTTTTTCTGTTATTTTCACCCTTTCCTTTATTGGATAAAAGAAAAGTCGATGGCAACTCTTGCTTACCGCAACATTTGCAAATACAAATGCAAAACCAGTAAAGTCAGTTCTCCCACTGTATTACAGAACTGGCGACTCTGTTGGGGATAGTATAAAAAGAGGGGTTACCTTAGAGTTAGATCATTTTAAATTGCTTTCTTTATTTTCTTTATCTGCTTTATTTTTAAAGGGTGTCGGGGTTATTGTTAAATATCCTATACCCGGATCTGGGGCACCTTTTTAGGTAAGTAGCAATA
Organism: Vicia faba; assembly: GCA_948472305.1. Taxonomy (NCBI): domain Eukaryota; kingdom Viridiplantae; phylum Streptophyta; class Magnoliopsida; order Fabales; family Fabaceae; genus Vicia; species Vicia faba. The sequence goes on along the minus strand of OX451739.1, from coordinate 447,549,333 downwards.
AATCATAGAGGTTGTACGACGTAGACTGATATGGATGAAGTGATGGCTACGTTAGCGTGATACTCTGGCTTGTACTAATGTTCCTTTAGTCAGTTAAGGATAACATTAGGTTTCCTTATAGTGTCATTAAGAACTAACTGACCTTTAGAACCTCTAATTGACTCATCCTAGCCATTAGAAAGTAGTGAGATGGCCGACTTTGGTTCCGACCGAAGATTGGTTGATACTCGATGCTACACTCATTGAGATTGGACTTTCGAGATATTTCGGCCGCAATACGTTGGTGCTTGAGCTGAAACAATGCCTGACAGAAAGGTCAATGATATGAGACTCCTTAGAACCCAGTTACTTATTTTAGGACAGGTTGATCCAACTAAAACTTCAAGAGGATACTTACCTACAATTTCCATGCAAGCCTGAACCTAAGGCTACTTGTGTGACTTGTTTTCTTGCATTATCTAACAACTTGAAATCCTTGCAAGGTTTTGTTTGTATTCATTATCTAATGATGTGAGTTCCTTGCAGGACTTGTTTGTAGTCATTATCCAATAACTTGGACTTCTTGCAAGACTCACTTGTCTTCATCACCTTACACTTTTTCTTGGTGCATAGAATACACATCATGACATCATGCCATAACATTTCGTTAACCATTTCAAGGATCTTTAGGTCCTGTGATGCAAGTTATGATGAACCAGACGTCTAGCAAGGGGCAAGGGGATTTATTTTCCTCTAGCCAATGTCGTCAAAAGACCAAAGCACGATAACTTGAGTCAGAGGTTATGACCCACTCGACATGGTGAGCTTGATTCTTGTAGAAGAACATTCAACGATACAAAGTTCTTCCGTCAAAGATGCAATCAAAATTCAAACATTTTCTTGTGTTTACCCCGCGAGATCCTTGATTCTCGTTGTTTATTTCAGCAAGGAAGATGGCTCTCAAACAGAAAGATAGAGATCTCCAAACTCAAGATGCTCAGTTCAAGGAAATGGTCCTGAATCTATCCAAGGGGAAAGAAGAATTGAAAACACTCCTCATTGGGAACATGACCAAGAAAAATCCTGAAGACAACAAGGATGACCAGTTGGAACAACTGCAAGCTGAGATGGAAAGGATGAGAATCCAGATGAGTAGTCAGATGGCTCTTATCCAAAATTTAGCTCGGGGACAAGAAGACTTGAGGACTCTCGTCAGCAAACTTCATCAAGACAAATACAACTGTATGGGACGAATGGCTGGCATTGGGGATCAAATCATTAATCAACCTCCGATGGGATAGGAAGTTGGCTTGGTTAAAAGTAGGTCTTCCTGGATTGTTACTACATTGCAAGTCTAACAACTACCTCCTCAACAACAACAGGGGAATCAGTGTAAGCAAGATGCATCCAAAAGACGATTCATCGAAATCAACATGTCGTCGACTCAAGTATTGCAACACATGTTAATCTTAAAGTTGATTACGTTGAAGGATCCTCCTAAAAATCCCAACACCTTTTCTCCTTAGTACAATCCGAACGCGAGGTGTGCATACCATTCTAATAGTCCTGGACATGATACGAATGACTGTTAGGCGTTGAAAAACAAGATTCAAGACTTGATCACCGAGGGAGTGCTGAAGTTCACATAAGACAGTTAGAATGGATTCTTCTATCATCCCTCAAAGGCACACCATCTGAAGTGACAAGTTCAGACGGAAAGGCTTTTTGTTCATTAGAATTTTCAAATTGTAATTTCTTTTGATTGTTCAAACACTTACATAAAACTTTGTTATTTCATTAATGCATTGCATATGTTTGTCTTGAATTAATCCATTCGTTTTCACTATACTAAAACTATGCTTTTACTTCCTTTTTGTGATATTTGACTCTCGATTAAAAGTTGTAAGCCTTTAGAGGGAGGATGACGAAAAAGATACCACAATCTCTACAGTATGCTTTTGACAGACCTGGCTGACAATGTACAGGTGTTGTTTCAAATCCTAAACAATGGAGTTATAAGGAAGATAATCCATAGTAAACCCCTTTGAGCCTGAGAAGTATGAGTTTTCTTTTTCACACAAATTGAAACTTTTAATCATAACCTGGGGCAGGGTAGTATCTCAGTTAATTCAATGGTGCATTCAAGCGCAAGCTTTACCCTCGTACACGACGAGTAATGTCGAAGATACTCTTCTAAATCAAAAGACACTGATGGTCCCCCGTAATCGCTAAAATAGACAGTCAATATCTCTCAAAAGAAAAGCCCGTTAATTCAAAACCTATGAAGGAGACTTAAGAAAAAACTAGGGCATCCCGCTGACTGTAATCACAAGAAACAGTTCAGGCAAAAGGTAGGAATAATAAAATATTAAAAAAGGAGGTCTCTACAAATCCTCAACAAAAAGAAAATATTACAAAAAATGACTTCCTCCTCAAAATAAACTTCAGTATCTGAACCATCACCAAAATATCAGGGCAAAGATTCCAAACTCAAAACCCATAATTAACTGAGTATACGACTGAATAAACTCACGAAGAATGGGTTGGGTATAAAAAAATTTTGAGCATTTATTCTTTGTTTCTTAAACTGTGAACCAGACCACGCTATAACCCTTAAAAGTCCTATTTGAAGCATGGGTTAGTTCAAAAGAATACTGTTACAAAAGGTATTTTGACTCCTGTAAGGTTTACTATAAATTGTGAGTTGAATTCATATTCTTAAAAAATTCTATTTGTTTACTAAAAATGCATTTTTAAAACTTCAAGACAGACATAAGGTTTGCATTCTTTAAATACCATTGTTTGCATATGACTAATCATTCGACAGCAGAGAAATTCGCACGACAAAAATTCAATGAACGAAAATCCTCTCAATGGACAGAATCACCTCAGATGGAAAGACATTTCCAGTAAAATGACTTTCATAATCAAGGGGCATGACATGGTGTCTAACTAATATGGGGGCAGTCGACTCAAGATTCGAGGAATCTCTCAAATGTGCCAAATAGCCAGGGGCAGGCCTCTGTTTGAATCACTTGGGGAATTGAACATGAGTTCCAGCAAAGGGCCATGTGCGATCAAGAAAACATCTTTCTAGAAGTTCTACAACACTTACTACTATGGACAGTGACAATTCTCCGCACCTCGTGAAAGAGGACATAGTTTGAAAATACTACGCATGAAAAAAAAAGACCCACTAGGTTGACTGGCCTAGGCAAAATAAGGGAATCCCGCAAACCAAAAAAGTTCGGACAAAAATTAGGGATATATAAATAAAGTTGTACACCCGGGAAGTCGAAAACCTGAAAAGGCGGCTTGGGAAAAAAAGGGTATTCCGATGGACTGACAACCTAAAAGGACAATCCAAACAAAAGTTAGGGATTAAAGCGTATGACTATGTCCCTTCATCTCTTGTCTATACGTAGAAGACTTATCGCCATGATCAACATTCACCAAGGGCTCTAAAAGTTGAGGTATGTTCAAGTCTCCACGGACCCCCACAGAGCCAATTGCATGAGATTATCTCCACAAAGTAATCTTCACAAAGTCATACATTCCCTGCAATTTCCCCAGCAGATTTCTCTGGTGGATAAAGGAGTATGATCTTCTTCTTAACAATATCATAAACCTACAGATTTTCAATCAATACAGTTCATGGAGTTTCTCTTCCCCAACTGAGCTTGTTCCTCCAAGGTTGTAAAACCCCCCTTCAGACTTCTACTCTCCAGCAGAGTTCATTTCCTTAACAAGGGTGTTTCCTCAACAATAGTACTTCTCCATCAATAGGGTTTATTTCCCCAAACAGTTTATCATCTTCTAGATACAGTGCAGATACAATCAAGACACAGATTAATTATGGCACTCATTCCAGATTTTTCTTCTACATACAGTACAATTACAATCAAGACACATATTAATTTTGGCACTCATTCCAGATTTTTCTTCTAGATACAGTACAGATACAATCAAGATACAAATTCATTCTAGAACTCTTTCCATATTTCTCTTCCAGATACAGTTTAGATACGATCCAGATATGGATGTCATTCTGATACTCATTCAGTACATCTTTCAGATGTGGTTCAGATACAATCCAGATATGGATATTATTCTGATACCCATTCAATATATCTTCAGATACAATCAAGGCATGGATTTATTCTGACACTCCCCAGCTTGAGTGTGCTTCTACCACAAATCACTGGAAAATCCCTCTCTCCAGTGAAGTCGTCATTATCCCCAGAGAGTTGCTATGGAACCTGGAAACTGGACCAGCTGTCAGTCAACTTTATCCTCCCCAGACGAGCCGGAAGGTTATCCATCTCTTCTATTCCCAATAAAGTTATAAACTCCCCAGTAGAACAATGAACATCCAATGTTCTTAAACTCTTCTCCCCAAGCAAGAATTAACACGATCCAACAGAGTTTCCTCAAGCAAAGAGCAAAAATCAATGTTCCCCAGTGGAGTTTCCTCGAACAAGAATACAAGGATCCCTAGTGGAAACAATTCCTAGAAGATTGAATATACACATACTCTTCATCCCCAACAACAGTTAGGGATTTATTTTCCCCAGACAAAGATGCTCGAGTTTACAAATGCACCTCAATAACATTTCACGTTCATACATCATTTACAAACGACATAACATATGCATACAAAATGCATATAGCACAATCTCGTTTATTTTGAGAGCATCATTACGCAATACAATACATACATCATGCCATTGTATAAAAATAACTTTGTCTTTTCATGTTAGTTCCCAGACAAATAGATAATGTCAACAAAATACGAATGTCATTCTGATACTCATTCAGTACATCTTTCAGATACAATTCAGATACGCTCAAAATACAAATGTCATTCTGATACTCATTCAGTACATCTTTCAGATACAGTTCAGATACGCTCCAAATACGAATGTTTTTCTGATACTCATTCAATACATATTTCAGATACAATTTAGATATGCTCATGATACGGATGTCATTCTGAAACTCATTCAGTACATCTTTCAGATACAGTTTAGGTACACTCCAAATACGAATGTCATTTTGATACTCATTAAGTACATCTTTCAGATACAGTTCAGATACGCTCCAAATACGGATGTCATTCTGATACTCATTCAGTACATCTTTCAGATACAATTCAGATACGCTGCAAATACGGATGTCATTCTGATACTCATTCAATACATCTTTCAGTTTAAATACGATCAAGATATAGATTCATTCTGATACACATACTCAATACATCTCTAGATACAATCACGACATAAATTAATTCTAACACTCCCTAACACATCTGCTAGATACAATTAGACAGAAACTCATTCTAGTATACTTCTTATATGAAGTCAGATAGAGAGACCTCTTCTGGCTCAGATAAAATCAACCGTAGATTTATTCTGGTACTTTTTCCAATTTGGAGTCAAAATTTACTTTGGATTGAATCTATAAGCCCAGCTCTGACAACTCTCAGTCACCTTCTCCAAATGGAATCTATAAGCCCATTCTCGATATCATCAACCAACAATGTTACTTCATGCACAAGTGAGTGCAAATTTCTGGGCACTCTAGTGTTCAATCATCTTCCACCTTCAAGTTACGAATGGCAGACAAGCCAATCTAACTCTTCAGTTTTAAGAAGATTGAATAGGGGAAGCTATTGTACCCCAAAATTTTCCCTCTCATTTTATTCAGAACATACTCATAGAGGTCCCCAAATGCTCAAGGTTGAATAAGAATTGACCAAACAAATTCTCCCCCTAAGCAATGGACTTCCAACTAGGGTTTCAATTTTCACAAAGGAGTTTGGGTTTCAAAGGCCTCAAGTGATTTTCATGGTTTCTAATATGTTCTAAAGAATATCCATGCCAAGTTTCATGCCTTGCATCACAATTTTGCTCAATCAATGGCTCAAATGTTTGAAAATCAACTATATTGGTCAAAAAGTCAATTATGGTCAATATACAGTCAAACTTCAAGATTTTTTGTCAACCTCAACATTTTTAAGTGATATTGATAATTTGATCAAGGGTTAATAATGATTCCTCAAGGAAAGCCCTCGGATCATCAAAAGTCAAGAATTGCCAAATTAGGGTTTCCTTAGGAGAAGTCAACTGAACTTTGACCAAACATAAGTTTCACATGGCTCATCCATTTTTCCCAAACCAAAGCTCATTATGAAGAAAATTAAATTCCCTACAACTTTTCTTTTGTCCCCAAGTTCAAAAATTTCATCATTGGAAAGATATGAGCCAATACATTACAGGTTTTTTTGAAAGTCAACAAAAAGGCATTTTTTGTCAAGGCAAGTTATATCAAGATAATTTCTACAAATGCAAAAATGGTCAACATAGAGATTGTAGGGGACATCTTTAAATTTATAAAAATTCCCAGATCATCTCCAAAAGATGACAATTGAGCATGTTATGACTAGTACAAATTGGGAAAATTGGTGAAAATGCAAAAAAGTCAACTTTGAGCAAAAATGCATTTTTAAGTTTATAGAGCTATTTTATGGGATTAAAATATGTTTATGACTTACTCAAGGATCCATAAATTCACCCTCACCTTGCTTTGAATTTTTTATCTATTTTATTCATATTTATTTTATTTTTATTCAAATAAACACAAAATAAATTGCATAAAATAATAAATAAAAAGTATGGACACATAGACTGATGATTTGGGTTGATATTGGGCCTTCGAATTCGTGCAAGGCATGAGGAAAAAGACCAGGTTCATTGCATCTCAAGAAGGGCAAGTTTTTCACAATTTTGGAAGTGTTTTAATATGTTTGATATTGCTTTGAAAGGGGGCCATTATGTGTGGATTCTTGCCATGTTTACTCACTATTCCATCCCTCTATAAATAAAAAACAAAAAGCATAAGCAAAGTACATGAAACTTTGCCCCAGATCTCTCCAAAAAAAATTCTCCAAATTCAAAGAAATTGTGAAAATCATATCTCGCATCTCCAGTAGTTTTCAAACCAATCCAAACCTTTCCATGTCCTCCTGAAGGCTAGGAGTCAGAATCAATCATTATCCTTTGGAAATTAACCCCAGAAAATGCCCTCACATCGATTCCGGTTGGTAAGTTGGTAGGTTTCATGTTCTCAAGATTTTCACACTTTAAATCAATGTAAACATGTTTGTTTCATTTATATGCATTTTCTGCAATTTTCTAACATTTTACATGTAAGCATGGAGGCAGAAATAAAAATTATGACCATGGTGCACCCCAAGGCGCGTTCCCCACTGGATCTGAACAAAGCTCCTGGACTTATCCGTTTTGGGCCCATTGTTCTCCTTCCTTACACCCCTCCACTTAGTTGTTCTCAACAAGCCCATTTTCATTTCTTTTTTGGTGTTTTAATTAACTACTTTCTTTTATAATCAATCTTATTTTAATAAAAAAATCACAAAAACATTAGACTTAGGTTTTTATTAATTAAATTAATTTTAATTAATTACTTTAATCAAATTTTTAGTTAATTAACTAATTAGAATTATGGTTTTATAATTAATTTATTTTCATAAATCAAATTCAAATTATTATTAACACAAAATTCTTTTTTCTCATAAAAAGACCAAAAACATTTTTTCTTGCTTAGAATTTTTGTTTTTTTATTTATTTTGTCCTTTAATTTCTTTTTTAATTATTCCTTTTCTATTTAAATTCTAGAAAAAAATGTATAGGTCGCACGGGTAATTTTGTAATAGTCGTAGTTTACATTTCCTCGCATTTTTTCTATTATGTAACTGCTTATGGGATGTAATTGTAGAGATAAAAAATGTAGCGGGGTAAATCGGAGATCGAATTATTGATTAATTCGTCTCACAAAAGCAAGAGTCGCCACCGCGCTTTATTGTTTCCAAGGGAAAAGGGGAAAGAGCGAAATAAAACCCTAAATATGCAATGTAAAATAATACTTTTAAAAGTAATAAAAATACAAGGCGTTTTTTGAAAAGAGATCTATGGTTCGGGGGTTGGTTATACAATGGGAAGGTATTAGCACCCAATGTATCTATAGTACTCTATAGCAACCTTTTGAAATATCTGTTTATTAAAATTGTTCGTATGATCGAAATAAATTGTTTTGGCCGAAAACGGGGTACGGACGGGTTTTTGAAGATACGACGACCTAATGTCGAAGTTTTTGCTTAAAAGGTATGAGTTTTGAAAAGATCGATATTTGGGAAAAATTGTCTTAAGTTTTAATGGAATGCAAAACATTCGCGTGATTCGACTTGAGGACATGAAGTCAACAAGCTTAATTGTTTTCCCCTTGGATTTAGACGTAAACAGAATAAACAAGTACGATGAAATAATTGACAGGATATTAGGCAGATAACGATATACAATAATTTAAATAAATGACTAAATGGTGTAAATATGCATTTTGGATTTTTGTTTAATATATGCAAAACAAGAGAATTAATTAAGAAATAAAATATTTTTTTAAGGCTTTTATATGTTTCTATTTTTTATGTTTTTGTTTTTTATATGTTTTTCTTAATATTAATATAAGATATTGCTTTAAGAATTATTAAATAGTTAAACTAAAATAAAACTTAAAAGGTTATTAACTTAAATCTAATTTAAAGAAATACTAAAAATTATTAAATTAGTCCTAACGTTAACCTAATAAAATGATCAAATTATTAAAATGTTTTAATTAAATACATCTCTTGTTTTTGGTTACACTTACTAATTATCTAGACCAATAAAATTCTAAAAGAAAAAAAACTAAAGGAAAAAATAGAAAAAGGATATATAGAAAAATGGATGATAAATAATTATGGGCTAAAGGTATAAAGGGCCTAATCAAAACTGAAGACAGGGGGGGGGGGGGGGGTGCATTAAAAACTCGTTTGGGCTTTGGCATTTGAGGTTTAGTCCAATTGTTTCATAATTTGTTTTTTTCTTAGGGGTCAAACAAAGGTATTAGTTGAATTAGGGATTAGGGTTAGGCAAGAGGGATACGGCGGCGCTTGTTCTCTCTTCTTCGCGTGATTCATCTCTTCGTCTCTTGCTTTCGTCCGAGCCTTGCCTGAGCTTTCTCGCCCCAATGGCCACCAGCAGTCTTCAACCTCCTCTTCCCTCCAATCAAAGCGTTAGGGCGACAGTCACGGATTCACGGTACGAACGTTTATCTTTCAACTTGTTAGGTTTTGGTTACCATTGCATGTTCGTGATTTTCATCTATTCTGATTCTTATTCGTTTTTCACATGATTATTTTGAGGTATTGAAAGGAAAGAAAGACGACCGTTACCTGGAGATGGAGGAGGAGGGTTGAGGGCGATACGCTTAGGAGGCCAAGGCAAAGGGGAAACGCGCGATGCTTGCTAGCTACTTGACCCTGGTACTCTGTATGTGTATCTTTCTTCTTCTTCCTTTGGTTCGCCTCTGTATGCTTTGCTGGGTTGCCTTGATGCTATTGTTGAAATGTTTATTGACTAGCTTCTTTTCTTCTTCTTGCCTTTACTACTGTATGCTTTTTTAATGGGCAATGATGAACATATCTGAGGTCTTGACGGTATTGGACATGTTATTGTTTTGACATTGGTTTGAGGTTAAGGCTTGTGTTGTCCTGGGTTTTGCTTTGGTTGGATGGACAAGGGGTTATGGTTTTAGGCTATTACAGGTTGCACTGGTTTTTTGGTTTGGTCAAAGTTGTGTGACAGGTTATTGAAACAGGTTTATCGGTTTTGATATGGTTTGATGGTTTATGAGATAGCAGGTTAATGGTTTTTAGGCCATAGTACTTGATATGGTTTTTGAGATGGTTTAGGCCATGTTATTTGATATATGGTTTTGATTTTTGTGATGGTTGTACTGGTTTTATGCAGTAGGCTCTATGGTTTTTGTTTTTGTTTTTGGTTTTATGTATGTTGATGGAAACTGGTTTACGGTTTATGTTGATGGTCTTTGAAAAAATGGCTATGGTTTTAATGCAGGTTGTGTATGGTTGAGGCCATGGTTGAGGTTTTGACAAAATGGTTATGGTGGCAGGTTTTGAACGTTTAGGCTATAAGGTTTTGGTTTATGAGATAACAGGTTCTTGCCTTGTTGAGAGCTCGGTTACTGGTTTTGTATTGTGTGTTTTTGACAAAAAAAGTGTTGGAGGCTTTTGGGTAGATTTAACTCTCTGAATCTTGAAGGGGGTTTTGTTTATTGTTATATCCGTTGCTGGCTTTTTGGTTATGCTACATGTTTGAATATTTTAACTATATTTCCTTGGCCTCTGCACAATACTGTTTCATATGGTTTGTTTGTATTCCTTTTTTATGCTTTCTTTTCCTTACTGCAATACTGCTGATTTGTTTTGTATCTCTTCCTGCCTAAACCAAAACCTGTAAAACCATACTTCTATCTCTCTTCTCTCTCTTAGTACAAATTGATACATTAAAATGATGTATGCTGTACTTGTTCTGAAATTGCATAGGCTGGAAAATGATGAGAATGGAATATTTCATGCTTGCATATTTGATTTTAAACTGCACACTTCTTTTTGACTTGCAATGTAACAGTAGGAGCCTATTATTTTGGCTTCTTCTTACCTCTTGGCATAGTTTACGTTGGCTTTTGTTGTGTACATTCCATATGGGACTTGCATATGCTGTTGCTATGCATATGATGTTAATTCTTTGTATGCTATTTTGACAAACAATGGAATTGATGCATATGCTGTTTGAAATATGCAGTGGACTTTTAAAAATGCAATTGATTTTTTAATTATGAAGTTGTGAAAACAAAAATGAATTTGTGCATGTTTTTAAATTGTGCATTCATTTTGAAAATAAAATCCATCCCTTTTTGTGAACCGAGAGAAATCCCGCGATTTGCAAAAAGGGTAAAAAACTGATTCCAGCCGTTTGCTTTTAATGATGAACACTAAAAATAATTTCCTGCTTTTAATTATTTCTGACTTTTTCTTTTAATTGTTTTTGCAGGTAAAATTAAATGAGCAGACAAAGAAGCATTAGATAGAAGATGAAGAATTAGAATTTTAGAAAAATAGTTTTTATTTTACTTTAAACTTTTTATGTAATTGTCATTATAAATATTTTGTAAATAATACAATATTTAAATAACAATTGTAATAAATAGAATAGAGTGAATAAAATTCTATTATTTCCCAATTAATTCTTTTTCTTTCCAATTATTTATTTATCGTTTATAATTCTTTAAATTGTATAATAACTGAAAATCAATTTCAATTACTTAAATTCAGAATAATAAACAAATAAATAAACATCATTGATCAATTAATAACTTCAATTATTTAATTCATTATTCATAATTCTCTAAATTATAATAATTAAAAATAGAATTTCAATTATTTAACTTAGAATGATGAATAATTAAATAATCATTGTTGACCAATTAATAAACCTCTTTCCAAATGTTTATTTCATTATTCATAAATCTTTAAATTATATAATAACCGAAAATAGATTCCAATTATTTAAATTTAAGATAATAAATAATTAATAAACATTGTTTGATCATTGATCGATTAATAAATTCAGCGTTCAAAATAAACAGCTCTCGACCTGAAAAAGTTATGAATTTTAAACCGCTTTGAAAAATTTATAAAAATAGGTCAAAACACTTGCAACGTAATGATGCAGATGGGAGATGGTATCTTAGGTCAAAATTTGGGGTACAACAGTAATAACAGTAGGTCTTTAAATTCCCGCATTTTATTTTTTATACTTATACAATGAACTGTTAGATGTATGCCTAATAGGATTGCATGACAAGAATAAAAACAAAATGTTAGCAAACTTAAACATCAAAGACAAATAACTGAAACACAAAACACTTCGTACACGAGCACCTTTAAGGTATCTGCACTTGTTGCCTTCGGAAAACAACAGTCATGTCCCTCGAACGTGGGACACTTTAACAAAGACCCTCGATTAAAAAGATCGTAGTCCCTCGATGACCCTCCGATACTGCCTTCGGTAAACGATCTAGTCCCTTACAATAAAATTGCTAAAGTTCCCTACGAGTTGCCTTTCTGACTGTAGGATGACCCTTGCCCGTTCCTCAAACATCCAACGATAGGGCTACCTACTCACTAATAGTAGGATAACGATGTCTAAAGGAAAAGAGGAAAAGAACAAACCTTTTCACACATACACAAACTCTTTTCTAAATATTTTTAAATACAAAAGACACTTTGTTTACGTTCTCGCCAAAACGAGAAACATTACAAAGTTCGCTGCATTAATGCGTCTTTTCAAAATATCTTCAAAACACACTTACATAAAAAAGCATTTTCAAAGTGAGCTAGCAACTAAGACCCGTAGATAACTACAGATGAAAAGGGTGCTAACACCTTCCCTTTCCATAATCTACCCCCTTACTCAGAAATAATCTCGAAAGGTCTTTTCTGTTCTTTTCACCCTTTTCTTTGTTGGATAAAATAAAATTCGGTGGCGACTCTTGCTTACCGCAACATTTGCGAATACAAATGCAAAACCAGTAAAGTCAGTTATCCTACCGTATTACAATGA